>CAWUFW010003752.1:0-615000 GCA_963921515.1 Calotriton arnoldi | reverse complement strand
CCGCGGGACCCCGTCCCGGGCACCCTGCCACGCGGCAGGACCAAGGACGGTGCCCGGGGTGGGGAGGCCGCCCTCCCCGGGGCCCTCAGGGGCCCCGGACGGAGCTCCTGAACACAGCCAAGCAAGGGGGGCTCCCGGGCATGACGGAACCCCGTCTCGGGCCTTTGGCATAGCAGCAGGTGGGGGCGCGGCCCAGGGCTGGAGCACCCGACCCGGGACCCCTGGACCCAGCCGGGGCTCACGGAACCAGAGGCGCAGGGGAAGCCTCCCCGGGCCCGCGGGACCCCGTCCCGGGCACCCTGCCACGCGGCAGGCCCGAAGACGGAGCCCAGGGTTGGGGAGGCCGCCCTCCCCGGGGCCCCTGGAGCTCCTGAACCAAGCCAAGCAGGTGGAGGCTCCCCGGGCATGACGGAACCCCGTCTCGGGCCTTTGGCAGAGCGGCAGGCCGGAGGACGGGGCCCAGGGCTGGAGCACCCAACCCGGGGCCCGGCAGGGCCCCTGGACCCAGCCGGGGCTCCCGGGCCCAAAGGCACAGGGGCAGCCTCCCCAGGCCCGCGGGACCCTGCCACACGGCAGGACCGAGGATGGACCCCGGGCTGGGGGGGGGTGTCCTGGCCCGTCCGGCTGCTGGCTGAGGACCGCTAGGCTGAGAGCGGTTCCGGAGTACCCTGTCCCAAGTAATCCGGAGGAAGGGTACCCCCCTTTCTAGTAACCCGTGCACACCGCGAGACTTAGGGGACCCTAGCCGCGGATGAGCCCGACCTCCTGGAGCCCTGGCTAGGATCGGAGAGGCAAATGAGCCCTCATCAGGACTTCCAGGGCAGCCCCGCCATCTGGTCGCCCCATTGGAAAGCATTGCGCGCGACCAGATGGCGGAGGGGAAAAGGCGCAATCAGATGGCCGGGACCGAAGGATGCCCATCTGCCCGCTCCAAGCCTTCGCGGTAGGGGTCCCGCCTGCCCTTGCAGGGCTCGGGGGCTCCGCGTCCCGGGGGCTCGGAGAACCCAGCTGGGCCTCAGGCATGGGGAGGCCCGCAGGAGCTCTCGGGCCCGGACGCCCGGGGGAGGACTGCCCAGGACCGATGGAGCCCGTCCCGGGCACTTTGCCACGCCACGGGCCGGAGGAGGGAGCACCGGGCAGTGGGGAGGTTTGTCCGGGCCTAGCCCATCTTGTCCCCGGCTGAGAACCGTCAGCCCCGGGTGGGGCGGTTCTGGCATACCCTGCCCCTAGTAATCCGGAGGAAAGCTACCCCTCTTTCTGGTAACCCGTGCGAACCGAGTGACGGAGGGAACCCAGGGCGCAGAGGCGCCCGACCTCCTGGAGCCCTGGCTGGGATCGGGTAGGCGGACGAGCCCTCTTCGGGACTTCCAGGCCGGCCCGGCCATCTGGTCACCCCATTGGAAAGCATTGCGCGCAACCAGGTGGCCGAGTGGAAAAGGCGCGATCAGATGGCCGGGACCGAACGATGCCCATCTTCCCGCCCCGAGCCTTCGCGGTAGGGGTCCCGCCTGCCCTTGCAGGGCTCGGGGGCTCCGCGTCCCGGGGGCTCGGAGAACCCAGCTGGGCCTTGTGCACGGGGAGGCCCGCAGGAGCTCTCGGGCCCGGACGCCCGGGGGAGGACTGCCCAGGACCGATGGAGCCCGTCCCGGGCACTTTGCCACACCGCGGGCCGGAGGAGGGAGCCCCGGGCAGTGGGGAGGTGTTGTCCGGGCCTTGCCCATCTGGTCCCCGGCTGAGAACCGCCAGCCCGGGAAGGGGGGCGGTTCCGGCATACCCTGCCCCTAGTAATCCGGAGGAAAGCTACCCCTCTTTCTGGTAACCCGTGCGCACCGAGTGACGGAGGGGACCCAGGGCGCGGAGGCGCCCGACCTCCTGGAGCCCTGGTTCCAGGCTCGGAGAACCCAGCTGGGCCTCGTGCACGGGAGCTCTCGGGCACGGACGAGGACTGCCCAGGACCGATGGAGCCCGTTGCCATGCTGCGGGCCGGAGGAGGGAGCCCCGGGCAGTGGGGAGGTGTTGTCCGGGCCTAGCCCATCTGGTCCCCGGCTGAGAACCGCCAGCCCCGGGGGGAGGGGGGGAGGGGGGCGGTTCCTGCATACCCTGCCCCTAGTAATCCAGAGGAAAGCTACCCCTCTTTCTGGTAACCCGTGCGCACCGAGTGAAGGAGGGTACCCAGGGCGCGGAGGCACCCGACCTCCTGGAGCCCTGGCTGGGATCGGGGAGGTGGACGAGCCCTCATCGGGACTTCCAGGCCGGCCCGGCCATCTGGTCGCCCCATTGGAAAGCATTGCGCGCGACCAGATGGTCGAGGGGACAAGGCGCGATCAGATGGCCGGGACCAAAGGATGCCCATCTGCCCGCCCCAAGCCTTCTCCGGAGGGCTCCTGCCTGCCCATGCAGGGCTCGGGGGCTCTGAGTCCCGGGGGGGGCTCGGAGACCCCAGGTGGGCCTCAGGCCCGGGGCTGAGAATGGGGGTCCCCGGCGGACCTCCGACCCGGGCCCGTGGCAGAGCTTAACCCATCCCTGGGCCCGCCCGGCGGTCCTGGGCCAGGCCGTGCGGGGGGCCTCCACGGGCCTGCGTCGAGCCACCAAGGGCCCCGGGCCTATGCTCCTGAACCCATCCAAGCTGGGGAAGGCCCGCCCAGGGCGTGGGACGGAGCCTGGGGTGGGAGCACCCTGCCAGAGCTCTCGGGCCCGGACGCCCAGGGGAGGACTGCCCAGGACCGATGGAGCCCGTCCCGGGCACTTTACCGCGCGGCGGGCCAGAGGAGGGAGCCCTGGGCAGTGGGGAGGTGTTGTCCGGGCCTAGCCCATCTGGTCCCCGGCTGAGAACCGCCAGCCCGGGGGGGGCGGTTCCGGCATACCCTGCCCCTAGTAATCCGGAGGAAAGCTACCCTTCTTTCTGGTAACCCGTGCGCACCGAGTGACGGAGGGGACCCAGGGCACGGGGGCGCCCGACCTCCTGGAGCCTTTGCTGGGATCGGGGAGGCAAACGAGCCCTCATCGGGACTTCCAGAGCAGCCCGGCCATCTGGTCACCCCATTGGAAAGCATTGCGCGCGACCAGATGGCCGAGGCGAAAAGGCGCGACCAGATGGCCGGGACCGAAGGATGCCCATCTGCCCGTGGAACTCCGCGTAGTGGCGCTACGCCAACTCTGCCCACCCCTAATAGAAACAGGCAATGCAAAGGATTTCACTTTGAAACAAGACCTACTTGAGGTTGTGGCTACATTAGAGGCAGGAGGGCAAAATAACATATTTACTTGTCTAACGGGCTAAACAGAAATGAAATCTTCTTGTCCTCAACTCAAATCCTCATGGCCCGGACGTTAAGCGATACAATTTCCACACCCCTGCATAACAGATCTTAATGCAGAGCATGGTCGAGGGGGAAATGGTTCTCTTCTGCAACGCCGTGCCTTTTTTTGTTCCAGCCCACAAATCTATGCAGAAGCTCAGTGCTCTCTTGGGGTGCAAGCTATGGAGTCTCTCCTCCTCCTTAGATGAGTGATTAAAGAGTAAAATGTCAGCAAGGTGATGTTTTGACCGACATGAAACAGCATAACAACCTTGGGTAAAAAAGATGCCATATCCGTAAAAAAAGAATTTGTCTGCAAAGAAAGTGGTGTACAACGTTTTAACACAGAGAGCTTGAAGATCACTCACACGCTGTTCTGATATTATGGCAACGAGGAACATAGTCTTAAGGAAGAGGAGCCACAAGGAACAGCTGTGAAGCAACTCAATGGAGTACACATCAAAAAAGTGAGGCCCAAGTTAAGGTTCCGATGTGTAAGCCTTTGAAGAATCGTGTGAAAATTGGAGACTTAAACAAGGAGGGATGATCCAGCAACCGCAAAAAAGCAGAAAGAAACGAAAGGTAACCTTTAACTCTCCGGAACTGGATCGGCCTTAGAACCACTATCACAATTTTGTGATTACTTTCTAAAACCGTTGGTGGCTAAAATGCGTCCTATTTAAATGTCACCAAGGACATACTTAATAAACTAAAGGCCATGCCCTTTGAACCAGAGAAAGAACTGTTACTAACTCTAGTCGTGGAAGAAAATAAGTTATTTACTTGTAACTATAGTTCTCCAGTATTGGAATCTTTCATAGATTCACATGCTTGAATCATTCCCCGTCGTCGAGATGGAAGTCCCCGGTACGACGACGGGGGATGATTCAAGCATGTGAATCTATGAAAGTTCCACTACTGGAGTAAGAAAATAAGTTACTTACCTGTAACTATAGCTCTCCAGTATTGGAATCTTTCATAGATTCACATGCTTGAATCATTCCCTGTCGTCGTACCGGGGACTCCCATGTCGACGACGGGGAATGATTCAAGCATGTGAATCTATGAAAGTTCCAATACTGGAGTACTCATTATATACGAATGTCCCTCAAGAAGCCATGCTAGAGGTAATAGAGAGACTACTAACTCCTGGACAGGCTGATAAAATGACATCTGCTGAGTTTATTCCCGACTGCGCCCACATGGTACTCATAGGAAATGTCTTCGAATATGAAGGTGATTTCTTTTTGCAGACACATGGGACATCCATGGGGAGTACCTGTGCTTCCAGCCTGCATGCCCAAAAGTCCACAAATTTGAAACAGAATACATCTACTGTGATGAAAATCCATACTTCTGACAAATGAAGTTGTGGAAAAGATATATAGATGACATCCTGGTGATCTGGAGAGGCACAAGGGAGGAAGCTATTGAATTTTTTGAATGGGTCAACAGTTTGGACCACTATTTGAGATTCACCATGAATATAAGTAACACAGAAATACCCTTCTTGGACCTACGGATATACCATGAAGAGGGCTTTCTAAAAACAGAGGTTTACTATAAACCAATGGACAAAAATAGCCTTCTCTATTTTGAGAGCTATCACCCCTGAACACTGAGGGAAGGCTTACCCACAGTAGCGGCTCCTGGAGGGAGTGGTGCGGGGCAGTGAGGCGGGGCGGGGAGGGGCAGGGTGGGGGTAGTAAACTACGGGGTACGGCCAAACAGATTTAAGTAACTAAATAAATAAAATGAATTACATTGCGCGCGCTGCATCGACATTTGCGATGCAGCGCGCAATGTAATTCGTTATATTTATTTAATTACTTAAATCTGTTCGGCCGTACGCCGTAGTTTACTACCCCCGCCCTCCCCCGCCCCGCACCGCTCCCTCCAGGAGCCGCTACTGCTTACCCATAGGACAATTCCTAAGACTCAGACGCAACTGTACTGAGATTGCCAAATCCAGAGAACATGAGTTAATACTCAGCAAGAAATGAAGTGAAAGGACTTACCCAAAGAGAACCATAAACAGGGCGAAAAAGAGAGCCATGAACAACAACAGGGAGGCTTTGCTGGGCCCATATAAAAAATAACTGAACTCAAGACCTATCTCTGTGGCAACCTTTACTCCCATCTCAAACTCAGTCATGAAATTCGTGAAAAATACACTGGGGCATCCTGAGCTCGGGGAATCTGAAAATCACACACCCTATGTTCTCCTTTAAGTGGAGCCAAAACTTACGGGATACCGTGGTACACACATGCCCAAAACGGAAGCAAACAGATACCCAAATGAGGCTATGGGATACTTCCTCCCCGACAGGACATCAACCCTGCGGTAGGTGTGGTGTATGCAAGTTAACAAAAAAATGCAAATCAATCGATTTGGGCCTGGTCACACCCAGGACTTGTCACATGAGATATGTCCTCAAATGTCCATGCAGGCTTCTGTAAATCGGGATGACTACCAGGAAATGTGTGTCTGGATCACAGAACATAGGAGCACGATAGATGTAGAAGAGATAATACTAAACTGACCAGACACTACATTGATCAACAACACAATGTAGATTATATTGAATAGTACACAATCGAAAAATGGGAACAAAGGCACACAGACACAAGCAAAGCACTGTTAAAATATGAGCAGCGCCTGGTATTTTGCCTCCGTACTGATACCCAGGGGCTGAACGATGAAATCCCATGGGGATCTTTGGGTAAATAAATCTTGTATCGAAAGGCTAATGGTTGGGTCAATTATGACCATTCTGTTTTCTTTCCCCTTGGTTCCTTTGTCTACAATTGCATAAAAGACAGAGGTAGTAACAGTAAGCACACTGCAAGGTCTGATCGAAGACACAGCTTTTGTCTCATACTGTGTTATTTTTAGCTCACACCATCTGACTGAATACATGGCTTGTGACCGTGGCTCTGTAACTAATAGTCCACATCACCTGATGTTTTTAATGGTACCAAGAATAAAGATAAGAGGGAGCACACCGAGTCATCACTGAATCCATGGCTTGTGTCCAAGCATAAATATTTGCTCTTATACATTTCTTGCTCTATAACTCACAGCTCAAATAATCCAATGTGCCCAGGGGAAAAAAAAGCTGTTTCATACCCACATAATGATGGGACCCTCAGGCCCCTTTCTCTGCATAGAGAGATTTTTGGGGAATTACTCCATTTCCCAGAAGTCCACAGGTTAGATTGTGAGCTTCGCGCATACAATAACACGTTCACGTCTACTGCAGGATTTCATTGAGGAGGCAGGAATCCCTCCTCTTAACATATGCATATATTCACATGGGTGATTTCCGTGGGGGGGGGGTCAGGGGGGGGGGAGTCTGACCCACGTGATGTCACATCCTGGGACCACAAGCCCGCCCCCAGGGCTTAATCTCTTCACATTACGCTCCCGGTGGGCAGGGCAGTCCTGCTCCGTCACCGGAGCTTACCTCGCTCTTGACCCCACGTAGGTGCTTAACATTGAAGAATAGGGAACAGG
Organism: Calotriton arnoldi; assembly: GCA_963921515.1. Classification (NCBI taxonomy): domain Eukaryota; kingdom Metazoa; phylum Chordata; class Amphibia; order Caudata; family Salamandridae; genus Calotriton; species Calotriton arnoldi. Next base: position 608,184 of record CAWUFW010003752.1, on the reverse strand, counting down.
CATTTAGAAGAAGGAGTACCACCCTTTTTTTACTTCAAATAGCAACAGCTGTGAAGACGACTCTGTAGGTACCAGTCGACTGTTGAATGGGGCACGGTAGGACCAACGCAGATGCTGTACCTTGACGCAGTGAGTTAAATGTCATGAAAGTTATCAGGAAACTGAACATACAATATCGCATTTAAAACTCTTGAGAGGTATGCAAGCGAACACTGTTGGACAATGTGGTTTCTCATTTTTCTTGTTACCATTCTCCCTTTCTCCTCACATTGTATTAAAAATATGATCATACCCAAAAGTGTGTGACTAGAGGAGGAGCCCACCCCAAACAGACGATGAGGCACACTGCCTCAAAACATTAGGTAATGGAATCACCTTGGGCTGCTTTATGGAGTCCCTATACCCATGTGTGTTTTTTTCACCTGTGCATGCATGTTATTAATGAATGTATCATATCACTGTGTCAGGTTTGTTAGTGTTTTTTTACGTTTTTGATGTACAAAATTGTCAGAATACAGTCTAATGAAGTTACCATGATGGGAAGTTGACCATTGTGGGTTGCTTTATGAGTGTCTCTCTTGCTGCTACTGTAGTGTGGATTGTGGCCTCATTGTCGACATTGCTAAGTTAGCTTAGGCCTAGCTGCCATGATGCCTTCTTTGCACACGTTACTCTGTGACTTTGTTTTTCCAGACTCTGCTTGTGCCCATTCAGCATTAGAACTGTCTGTCTTTTTGCCTTTCACCTTTTCTCATGTCCTCTGTGGGGTTCGTCTGCACACAATGTACAAGGTCGAAAAACAACGTCCCTTGTTATTGCTGTTCTGGTCAGCCCCTCGCACTTAGACATAACATGGAATACAGCTGCACAGGGAGAAATTCATGTGCTTTTAATATTGTGATCTCCCTGTTTGTGACACTTGGAGAAAAACCTTTTCAGGGAGAAGAGCTGTGCTTGTCTGATGATGTAAACCTTGCATCTAGATCTTGAGGTATGGGGGTCCCCCGGACAAAGCCCAGAGCTCTTCTATTTTTATAATAAACTAGTTCCTAGCACGGGGAGGGTGGCAAGGCCTTTTAGTCCTATATCCACTGTCTTTATAAAATGCTGTCTCCGTTTGTATTCTATGGAATTGTAACCATGCTTACTGTTTTAACTTTATGCATTATGCTGCTAGTACTGGCACGTGTACTGCGTCTTAGAGCACGTTAGTTGAAATAAACATTTTAAACTATACTGTGTCTCTTAATACGCACGTTGTGGACAAGTATGAGTGAATAATGAAGGAGTGTACTTGCTCCCGCGATTCCTGAAAGAGTCCGTGTTCTGGGATGTCTAATCATTGGTAGCTTCGCTGTAGTACGGAGAACGAATGTGACACTATAGCTAGTCGGATTGGGATTTTGGGTACTAAGGGTATGGTTGGTACACCACTATACACCGAGGTCCTGTTTTCCTGCGCATAGTTCTGTATATGTGCAGAATCCCCGCAACATGGCGCCACCAACGTGGTGGGCTTCTTATCTGCGAGACGCTTGAGTAGTACTTGTGCTTGTCCACAATTCCCTTCACTTATCTTTCCGGAAACATTTGTGAGGGTGTAACCTCCTATATTGATGTTTTTATAGGTTCTTTCAAGCTTGAAGTTATTAAAAGGTGTTCTCTTTAAAATTAACCCTATATTGCGCTGCCAAGCACTAGGTTGTTTTTTGTTCTTGGTCTTAATGGCTGTGAATATAAATATCCCGGCACATAGCCACGCTGCGCTCCGTGCTCATTTGACAGCGTATGGAGTGCCTGACGCGGGTGTCGCCCTCATCTTTGTGGTCCAAGCCGATCCGGCTTACCACTTTGAGGTGTTTTACTCATGGGTCACTTTTCCGGCAGTGGAAGGAGCTGACAATTTGTTCCACGTTTACGCTCCCACCGCCCTTCCTAATGTTTATCGGCCTTATCAGGCTCTTGAAGTACCGCTCACAGCGTGGCAACACCGTGTTTGGTTTAATGGCGCCCTCTCACATCCGGTCACCCCGATTCGTTTAGGCCCCTTATCGATAGATGGGGCCACTTGGCCTGTTTTAGCCGGGTATACCCCTCATCCACGTCATTTAGCGGTTCCAATAGTTGAACTGCGCGTGTTGCATGCGTCTTTAATCCGTGTGCACAGAGCTTTAGTACAATATGTTACAGGCAATGTCCAGATGGCCCCTCCTGGAGTTGCGGCGCATCCAGCTGGACATGGCGGTGTGACCATAAGTTCCTTCATGGTTAATTCGGTAATGGGCAAGCGCCCACAGAATAAGGATGATTTGCCTTATTGGCTTGCAGAAAAATTTGACCAGCTGGAGGCGGTGTTTCCAAATACCTCTCCTGTGGAAAAACACAGGATTCTGACTATTAGTTTGCCAAAAGACTTAATTCCCGAGTTGACAGAATGCAACAACTGGGGTAAGGTATTCGCAGCAGTGTATGCGAAGTGTTTCGGCACTCCATCCATGACAGTTCTCCCCACCGTGATTAAGCGCGTACAAGATGAACATGGCCCTGAAGCGGCTGTGGAACTGGGGATGAGACTGGTGGGAGTGTTCGATGTAGTGGCTGACCTAATCCTTGCGAACGTCAAGGGTGATGCGGTCAACTTTCAAGTCGCTAATGCTTTGGCTTTAGTCCCAGAGCCGGACAAGCCTCACGAATTACCAAAAATTATTGCACAGGCTTATAAAACCATTGGCCGCAATAGTTTGGGGGTTAAGCCTTTTGCTAAAACGCAAGCTCAAACACAACCACAACAAAAATCTCAGTCTGATAAAGACGAGAAACCGTTCTTTTCTAAAAAAGAACTGGAAGTTGAAGAAACAGGGAAAGCAACAACCAAAACAAGGGACGCGTGCTGCGTTACCGGTTTCAGTATCTTCTGAACGCACTTATGATTTGCGCGACCAAGCGAGAATTAAGTCTGGTGATAGATTTCAGGTTCCTGACCAGCGTTCTCCTCGTTCTTCGCAGGCACCATCGACCTCACAGGCTGGTGGAGGAGATCGCCAGGATAGAGGCAGGGGTCGTGACGCCCCACAGGGACGACAACAACCTCGACAACCTGGCAGAGGGAAACAAGAAGAATTTCCCCGTCCTCGCCCGCAGTTTCAGAAGAAAAAAGTTGCCGCTTTAACAGCGAGATATGCCACAGACGGTGAGAACGAGACTCCTGAATTGGACGTGGGCAGTGACACTGCTAGACAGCGCCGCGGAAGTTACCATAGTGCAGGAGGCACTACGTCCTCATGTGGAGGCGACAGCAACTGACACTTACATTACTGTCGAGACTGCTGACACCCGAGTGGCACCCCCTGACAGACTATTTAATATTGTCCTGCAAATTGAAGGTGACATTGAGCGTGTTATTAAAGGGATTTTTTGGGAACATCTGACCTCTTCTTATGACATTTTGTTGGCGGAGGCAGATTGGCCGCCCCCATTCGTACTTGCTGCCCATAGAGGGGAGGAGGTAATCCTTCCGAGCTTTTCTCGTCATGTCCCCAAGGACAAAGTGGAGGCTCTTGCAGCTGAATGGGCTGTGGCCCAGGCCCCGGCACTGTACCGTAATCACGTGGGCTGGGATGAGGATTCTCCCTCCCATGATATACCATTGCGGTCTTTACCACAGCCTCAAGCCCAATATCCCCTCCGGTGGGAAGCTAAGGGTCCCGTTTCCGACATTCTAACACAGTTAGAATATCAAGGAGTAATTGAGACATGCGTGTCACCAATGAATAATACTGGGGTGAATGTACGACATTGTTCTGCATTCTGTCCATCAATTGTTGTTTTTGCACCAATGAATAATCCCCTTTTCGCGGTTTCTAAACCCGATGGGTCGTACCGCTTGGTATTGGACTACTGGCATTTGAACTCCCATTGTCGGACCTTTGCGGTGCAGAATACCCATAGTTCTGCGCTCGTAGACAGTCTTGTTCGTAAAAAGTATAAAACGACACTTGACCTTTCCAATGGTTTTTACACTCACAATTTGTCCCCGGACTGCAGTCAATGGACCGCGTTCACCTCCGGTGGAAAAACTTAAAATTCCGGCGTTTGCCAATGGGCTACAAGAACAGCCCAGGGGTCTTCGCCGCCCGTGTTGTCTCTTTGTTGGACAGCATAGACCCAGATGCGTATTCATACGTGGATGATATATATCTGACAGACGACGAACTATGGCCGCATCTTTCACGAGTAGACCGCATTATTCTTGAGTTCGCGGTCTTAGGATAGAAATTTAACTTTGCCAAATCTCACATCGCAGAATACACTGTGTTGTTTTTGGGCTATGAGCTCAACAATGAAGGTAGGGGTTTAGCTCCCCACTTCCTGGAGAAGTGCGCACTTCTGCGCCCTCCAACGACCCTGAAAAAACTTCAGTCTTTACTGGAATTTTTAAACTTCGGGCGCTCTTACATTCCCGAATATGCCCAGCGTATCAAGCCTCTCTATGCCCTGATACAACCTACCTTTTCGAAGTCATGCTGGCTTCCGGAACATTCACTTATTCTGCAATCTTTGCAGTCTGATCTACTTGAATCTAAGTTCTTGTTGACTCGTGATAACCATACGAACCTGGTGATTAGAATTGTGCCAGGGGCAGTAGGTTTCACGTACTTGACGTTTAACGAAGGTGACACAGTAACTATTGCCTACAAGTCACATCTTTACACTTCTGCCGAGTTGCGCTTTTCTACTGTGGAGAAAGTTTTGACTGCAGTGCAAATGGCGATTCTTAAGGAACGCGCACTGGCACAGGGAAAACGCATCTTGGTTGTCACCCCCTATCCTGCCCTTGAGGCAGTGAGAAAGGCAAGTGTACCAAACTCTAAGGCTTTGCACCCCCATTGGATACAATGGGCTACTTCTTTGACATCTCCGGATGTCACTTTCATCTTTGACTCCGCTCTTCAGACACAGGAGTTCTTACAGTATGAATTTGTTCATCCTCCTCCTCTGTCTTTGCTGCCGCTTGAGGAGTACAAATGTATCATTTACACCGATGGTTCGGCGCAACCGGCCACGGGTTCTAAGCATGCGTACTCAGCAGCATATGCTATTGTGGCAGGTCACATGATGAATGGTGAGTTCAAGTCGAGTGTTGTACACACGCAGGCACGGGGGGACAGTACCGCACAATTGGCCAAGCTGCGTGCTTTGGTGCTCGCCCTTGAGTTTGCAGACCCGAAGGTGACTACGCTTATTGTATGCGATTCTTACTACTGTGTCCAGGCTTTTAATGACAACTTATTCTTTTGGTCGCAAAACGACTATAGAGATTCTAAAGGCAGCACAATTAAGCATAAAATGCTTTGGGTTCGAGTGGCGGATCTTAAACAACGTCTGCCTCTCACACAGGTGATTCACACTCTTGGCCACCAGCGTGTGGGCGCACACGCGGTCGGTAACAGTTTGGCAGATGAAGCTGCCAAATCAGCAGTAGCCACGTGCTCACTAGCAGCCGTTACAAGATCCATGACAAAAATAGATAATGAGATTTTGGCAGCTATTGCTGCAACAAAGGAAGGTACTAATTACCCACAGGGTTTCCCTTCCAAGTACTCTTATCACTTAAGTCCTGATCAGGTTCCTTATGTAAGAATTCCAGACGTTGGTGATCGGCTGATTCCCAACCCTGACCGCAGAAATTCTTTGATAACAGCCGCACACGAAGGCTTGGCTTTGGCCCATGCTGGCGTGTCTGCAAATGTTTCAATCTTGCAGCAGCGTTACTGGTGGCGTGGTTTATATAAACAAACCCGTACTTATGTCCTTTCTTGTGACATTTGTCAACAGATTAAGCCCTCTACGGTTACACGTCCGCCACAAATTCAGCTCTGCATTTCTAATAAACCTTTTGGTTGTGTATACCTTGATCACTGCGGTCCATTTTCTTCTGACACTGCATATAAATATATCTTAGTTGCAGTTGATTCGTGCACACGTTTCATCTGGGTGTGGCCACAACGCAGTGCTGACGCTCGAAATGTCATCAGGGATTTGCGTATCTTTGTGGGAATTTTTGCCTGTGGCACCTTCCATTCCGACCAAGGTCCAGCGTTCGCCTCTAAGGCGTACAAGGACGCGATGAGGTCTATGAGGGTGCTGCTGCAATTTTCGTCTCCATATAGGCCTGAGGGCAACTCAATTGTGGAGCGAATGAACCGTGACTTAAAGCAATCCTTGACAGCTAGAGTCTTAGGTACTGGCAGGAACTGGCTTGCCCACTTGTATGGCGTGCAACGTGCACTTAATAATCTCCCTAGAAGATCTCTGGGTGGGCGGACCCCATACGAAATGCTCTTTGGCATACAGATGTTTGTGCCAGACCTTGATGGTCTAGACTTGGCGGCGACTGCCGCAATCTTTGACGTAGATAATCATTCTACTATGTTGCAGGACTTACAAGAGACCCGTGACAGACTTGCAAACGAACACTTACCTTCAGCCACTGACGCTGCGTTGCAGATTCCGGTTGTCGGCTGGCTTCCGAAGATTGGAGATCTGGTCTGAGAGAAGGTGGAGAACAAAAAAGATTTTGGCCCCTCTTATCGTGCACGGGTTCCAGTTCTTGGCTTGAAGGGTACTCGTACAGTGATCTTACCACCGCTTCCTGGTCGAAAGACAACAGATACATCTCAGTGGACAATGTCAAGCTACAACATCTGGCCGATCCTGAATAGTGTAACACCTGTGGTATCATGTCCGGCAAATTCAAGAAATCCTGTTCGGGGCCCTCCTGACTCCACAGGCACAGATGTTGCCATTAAGATGGTCGCTTTGCCATATCACCTGCTCAACCTCCCGGCTTCCTCCTGCAACGAGGAAACCGAGTATGCATACCCCGCAAGTGAGTCAGTGGCTCATTTGCCTACAACACCACTGAGTCCAACTCGTTTTTCTTTTGATTCGTCTTCCACCTCATCACTTATCCCGACCAAATTCAGTACTTTTGTAGCCTGGTTCAGAGACAATTTTTTGGTCCCTCCATGGACATACATCTGGTTGGTGCTATTCTTGATTTTCCTGTTCATGTCCATTGGCTTTGTGACAGTTTTTTTCTTGCTCATCAATGGTCACTACTTGCCAGAACGCTCTGCGGTGAACTCTGTTGCTGGAACTTTGGCTCCGCATTCTTCTTCACACATCATGAAGCGTGACCACACATTTGTGAACATTTCCGCCTTTCCAGTTGCAGATGGCATCGTGTGGGATGCAGTGAATTTCCAAATCCATGGACCGCGCGAGATTATTAATGTACCAAGTGTGCTTCGTGTTTCCATGGGTGATGTGGTACAAAGGAATATTCATTCGGATGATTGTGATGTGCATGCCATTGAATCGTTGTTTTCTGATTTAAAATATTATGCTGCCTTTAATGCTGAGGATTTGAACTTAAATTCTGCTAATTATGCCGATTTATATTGTTTCCAGCATTACGGTAACCATTTTCTGCATAAACCAAGTACACTTCGAGGTAGTTTCACTTATACCCAGTGGGAACATTGCCCAACCCCTCTGCAAGGTAGCTCCCAAACACTTAAAAATAAATTTACTTACTTTACGGACTTTGATAGATCAAACCCAGGGTCCTATTATTTTAAATTGAACGTTTCTTCGAATCAAAAAGTTATGTTGACCCACACCAAATTGCTGTATTCCAGTTCCTTTATGGACGCGTTAGCTGTGGGTGGCTATGAGCACAGGAAGAACACCATTGACTTAAAATCTATTTGGGGCACTAAATCTTGGCAGGTACGCGGTATGGAAGCTTTGCACCGTGCTTGCCTTATCCCCACCCAAATATTATTTTTAAATAGAACTATATAACAAACAACTTGTTTGGGTTTGGCTACTTCCAAACAATTGAATGCACCTTCCATTCCTGTGTTGTCTTCCTGGCCAAACAGGAGCTTGCATTTAGATATTTCCCTAGAAAGTTTGCAAACTTTGTTTCAAAATAATTCCTTTAATGTCTCTGCAATTGATCAGTCAGCCTGGTTGGCGTGGCCCATAGCATCTAACGCCTGCCAACTGCGTTTTTATAACTCTGCTCCTGGTTACAAACAGGATAGGCCAGATCCAAGGTTTTCTGACTCGCGTACAATTACAACATATTCTGTTGGTAAATTATGTAAACAGTGGTTGCAGCACTCTACATTAGATTCCGTAAAATGACATTTATCCCTCCTATCAGGCAACATTGATCTGGCCGACTTTGTTCTAGGGCCTCGCGGTCCAAGACCTAAACGATTTGTTTATGCGACCTACAATGAAATCTGGAAGCTTTCACAAATTGAAGCTGCTTCCCGTTTACGGGAAATAGATCAAGCAAATCTAGAAAAAGTGCTCGCTGTTGTCGATAATAGTATTAACACCCTATCTTCCTGCATTTACACACTAGAGAATATGGTTTCATCTGTTGTTGATATTGTACAAGATGATGTGTCTGTGTTATATCATGGTCAGAATCAATTGCGTTCAGTGATGCAGTTTGCATGGACTTTGCAAACACTGAAAATGGCGAAGGTTCCATGGCATTTTTTAAACACATGTGCCTTGTTCTTGCCGTTTAATTTGACTGAGAAACAGCAATTCATGTCCATGAAAGATGCAACATACACTCTCCTACATATCGAAAAGATAGAGCCGTTGCCATTCTCTGTGGCGGAGACTGACTCTGCAGTGTGGCTGGTTCACGGGGTTATTACTTTGCCTTTTTCTTTATTTGAATTCAGTTCATGCATGAAACATTATCCTGATGGCCGTTTTCAGCCTTTAGGCAGCGCCTTTTTACATGAACTTTGGTCCCTACCTTTTACATACAGATGCCTTAGGGATGACAAGGAGGTATTTCTCACAGGGGAGTCTTGCGATTCTACAGTGGGTCATTCCCTCATTTGTAAAAACATTAAATTGCACGGGGCTTGTAATGTTTCTGCCCCGAAACTTGCTTGTGTTTTAAAGGGCGTTCCAGCTCCTGTTATATCACCTACTTTAACTGTGCTTGCTAATGGTAGCTATCTGCTTTTAAATAATCAGGACTGCTGTGGGATGCAGGCAGGCATCCCCTACATTGTAACGGTTTCACACCGTGTTGTGTGCTGCAAAAATGTGCTTTTTCCACCCCCGCGTGGGATGGTAGATAGTTCCGTTTGGCCTTACATACCTACTTTGAAGGCGGATTTCGATAAATTGAGCAGAATAAAGGCGCTATTATTAAACCAGGAGGTTATGCTCACTTCCGCACAGGAGACCTTCGTCCTCCAGGTGGCTAGTACCCACAGTGAGATACAGGCCCTTTTGAACACAAACCTCCCCCAACATTTTGGTGAACTGATTCACCGTATATTTAATGCATCTAATACCGAAGGTCTTGTGCACTTTTTTAAAGTTGTGGGCTCCGGCCTTTCGACCTCCTTTCAGACTATATTTGGTGTAATTCCAGCTTTTATTCATTCTATTTTTTCCAGCGTCTTTGGAGGCTTCCCATTGATCCTAGCCTTAGCTGCTGGGATATTGCTTATATTTTGCCTGTTGCGCAATGGTTGCACTTCCTGGGGGTCTATACGACCCAGCGCGGCTACGGATGCTCCGTGAACGCATGATTGACAGCTTCGGCACCCTACCACTGGCGACTCTCAGCGTGTCTTATGGACTGTCTTATCGCTTTGCGTATTTCACTTGCGTGCAACTTGTGATGTCCTGTTTACGATGTCCCTTCTCTTGGTCCTTGGATATTTGCCTCTCCAATACGTCTTGTTCGGACCCGGATTTCGACCAGTTGATGGGTCCCTTAGTGGCCCATGAACGGATATGTAACGGGGCTGGATTAATGGCGCGTGCGGATGCACTTGGGGTCTTGGCGCAATGGGATATCTAGGCGGCTGCTCAGCATCTCCTACAACGAAGTTATATTGAGATTCACGGAAGTTGTCCCGCAATGCTGATCGCTGCTCCCTATTGTGAGGAACATGAATGCAGTTTTGATTTGTTGAACTGGATGGCATCTCTTTTTTCAAACGATGACAATGATGTCTTTCTGGAAGGTGTTGCAGTTTTCTGCGCATACACTCTGATGGATTAGGGACATTGCCTTCAACGTACTGCATTGCTGGATTTTTTTATTCTCTTAGAGTGCCCTTTTTTCTGGCCCTGTCAAGAATTTTTTTATCGCAACAATTTTTTTCCCATTCCCTAGCGTTCAATGGGACATTTCCCACAAATAGACGTTTACCTTCTGCTCCTTCTATTCGAATTCTGTTTTCGTTCTCTGTCTTGCCCTATGGACTGACCAGGGGAGGGTGTAGTGTGGATTGTGGACTCATTGTCGACATTGCTAAGTTAGCTTAGGCCTAGCTGCCATGATGCCTTCTTTGCACACGTTACTCTGTGACTTTGTTTTTCCAGACTCTGCTTGTGCCCATTCAGCATTAGAACTGTCTGTCTTTTTGCCTTTCACCTTTTCTCATGTCCTCTGTGGGGTTCGTCTGCACACAATGTACAAGGTCGAAAAACAACGTCCCTTGTTATTGCTGTTCTGGTCAGCCCCTCGCACTTGGATATAACATGGAATACAGCTGCACAGGGAGAAATTCATGTGCTTTTAATATTGTGATCTCCCTGTTTGTGACACTTGGAGAAAAACCTTTCCAGGGAGAAGAGCTGTGCTTGTCTGATGATGTAAACCTTGCATCTAGATCTTGAGGTATGGGGGTCCCCCGGACAAAGCCCAGAGGTCTTCTATTTTTATAATAAACTAGTTCCTAGCACGGGGAGGGTGGCAAGGCCTTTTAGTCCTATATCCACTGCATTATAAAATGCTGTCCCCGTTTGTATTCTATCGAATTGTAACCATGCTTACTGTTTTAACTTTATGCATTATGCAGCTAGTACTGGCACGTGTACTGTGTCTTAGAGCACGTTAGTTGAAATAAACATTTTAAACTATACTGTGTCTCTTAAAACGCACGTTGTGGACAAGTATGAGTGAATAATGAAAGAGTGTTCTTGCTCCCGCGATTCCTGAAAGAGTCCGTGTTCTGGGATGTCTAATCATTGGTAGCTTCGCTGTAGTACGGCGAACGAATGTGACACTATAGCTAGTCGGATTGGGATTTTGGGTACTAAGGGGTATGGTTGGTACACCACTATACACCGAGGTCCTGTTTTCCTGCGCATAGTTCTGTATATGTGCAGAATCCCCGCAACATATATGTTTGTTTGCTAGCCCTCTCCCCCCAACTAGGTTAATTTTCCTGATAAAAATTTAAAATATGAGAAGTAGGTCCTCTCTTTACATGTCCTGGGGTACTCTGCACTATTAATATATCGGTGAAGGGTTAACAGGACGTGGCCCAGATGAATGCCCGAGACCGTGAGGCTCATAATAGGTAGGGCAGAAACCTGTTGGCAAGATAAGTCAGCGGTACGTGATGGTCATTGTAACCATATACGTCCTATGACAATACCATTTGGTTTTTAATTAAGCCTTGGATACCACCTGAATAAAGGATACTTTGTGGTTTATCATAAGGCTTTTTTATTCACTGAGCTGCATTCAAGTTTTAACTCCCTCAGGTCCACCCCACCCTGAGGTTGAGTCTGCCCTGGTAGTACCACCTTACCAGGGTGGGACGAGGAGGCAAATGATGAGGCATGTCACATTACGTGAGTGAGCCTACCTCGTCCGATTCTTGGAATTGCCCACGTTTTTTCCTGGAGGGAGATTAACAGTTGTAAAAAATTATATCAAACACAAATTTTTGTGTTGTGATCGTTCATTAAAGGCAGGTGTGAACCCAGGAGTGCCTTTGTCTCTCTGTGTGTGTTATATGGTACTTTGCACAGCAGTCAGCTGCGAGAGAAAAATCCAGATGATTGGTTAAAAAAAAAAAATTATATTAAGCCCTAGTGACAGCTTAATAATAAAATGGAAGGCCTTTCCTTCGACAATGAAGATGTCCTTTCAATTTTAGCAGAACCCTCCATTATGGGGGATACAACCGGACACAAACGTTGACACAAATGAATGATTGGGATTCACCATCAGACATCAAAAAAATCCAAGTAAAAACTATGCTCCATGGAGTGATAATGATGGAGTATTTGAGAGGTAACGTTGCCCCAAGAGGCCTTATTACCAAAGAACCAAGGATTTACATAGTGGACAAAGAATTCCGAAAAGACTGGTCCTTAATAGCCTGGAATTGTACCAAGGATTGGTTAGTGCCGATTATTAAAACAACTAAAAGACCTTCTGATGCCCTGATAATCCAAATAACACAAGAGAATGCTCTGAAAACTCAGCTTTCAATCAGAGTTTACAAAAAGAAACTGGAAGAGGTTAACAAGGGACTAACAGAATATAAGGATTACTTAATGCAATCTAAAATAAATAAATTCCAGAAAGACCTGGGCAAATTCTCACACAAGAAGGTCTATCCGTATTATAAGGAAAACTAGGTTAGAAGAGACAGCGACTCTTCATTCACATCAGAAGAGAGTAGTAGCTCTTTGGGGTCGGACAGGTCCTCAGACAGATCTTCGGAAAGTAATAACAAGCGAGGACGGGGAAGAAGTAATCATAGGCAAAATCCCAGAAACCAAGGATCCACAACAACAAGGTTTCCTGTGGCAACTACCCTACCCACCTTTTTATAAAGAGGCCGAGAGCGGGGAAGATGGAAAAACAATGATAGCAGGGTCTCCTGAAGAGAGCCAGATTCAGATCAGAGACTAATCAGCACCAGAGAACCCCAACCAGGAACCAGCAAGAGTTAACAGACAACATCATTAACCTAACCACTAATCCCCTTACAGAGACTCAGAAAATAGTGCTTAATAGGGGTCTGGGTTTTGTACCCACAACCAAAAGTGGATTTCTATCAACTCAAAATTGAGATGGCCAAATTCTTCCGGAAGATTAGACTGAAAGTCTTCTTTTCCACCAGAATGACAATAGGGGATAATAGTGAGGTAGAAACGAACACTGGCATCCACAAAAAATCTTTCACGCCCACCACTCAGCAGCTACCACCAGAGGTTGCAGGCTTTGAACATGCGGTCAATATTGGATTAGAATCATTAAGACAAGTCAAACAAGATACCTTACAGAACCTCAGCAGGGCAGAGAAAGATGCCCGGAGAAAACTAACAGATGATAACACAGGGATTATAAAGCCTGCGGATTGTGTTAACCTGTGTCAAATGTTCTGTTACGGAGTCTGTTGTTTCGCAGGCTAGTTTGATGTTTACACATAACTTGTTTTCTATAATCCAAAATGTACCAAAATGTATGCTCGGGGTTCCGCCTGTTATGTGCCATGGAAACTTAATAAAATTTGTTGTGAAAAAAAATAAAGCCTGCGGATGAAGGGGGTGGAAAAGTCATAATGCCAAGAGAGATGTACAACTCTGAATCTCTGAGACTACTAGGGAATAACCTACACTACAAAAAGTTACGGAGAGACCCCACCGTGACATTGTGGAGGAGACTTCTTTTATGATCAAGGGAGCCCTTGACAACGGCTGAGTGACTGAAAAGGATGCATCTTTCCTGGTTGAGAAAGAACCCGTGATGCCCTATTTTTCCATCTTGCCCAAAGTGCACAAGAATGCAAATCAATAGATTATGGCTCTGGCCTCACCCTGGACATTAAAACACTTGGCAAATTGTATCACGTGATATATGTCCTTAAATGTCCATGCAGGCTCCTATATATTGGGATGACTAGCAGGAAATATGTGTCCAGTTAACAGAACATAAGAGCATGATAAGATGTAGAAGAGATAATTCTAAACTGACCAGGCACAACATTGATCAATGCCACAATGTAGATGATATTGAATGGTACATAATCGATAAACTGGAACAAACACAGACATGAGCAAAGCACTGTTAAAATATGAGCAGCGCTGGGTATTTCGCCTCCATACTGATACCCGGGTGCTGAAAGATTAAATCCCATGGGGACCTTTGGGTAAATAAAGCTTGTATCGGTGGGCTCATGGTTGGGTCCATTACGACTGTTCTGTATTCTGTCCCCTTGGTTCCTTTGTCTTCAATTGCATAAAAAACACAGGTACTAACGCACAAGTTACTAACTTGTGTAACGATATATCTGTAAGAGACAGTAGTTAGTGACAGATTCCTTACCTTAGAATATCCCCAGGCGTCAGGCTGGATCCGGAAAGTTTTTGCGTAGCAGTACCCTTGCGCGTCGGTAGGCGGCGTCGTGCGGCTCCGCGTCCGTCGTCGGCGTCGTGATCGCCGGGATGACATCGCGGGCAGTACTTAGGCGCCGCCCCTGCGCGCTGACGTCAGTTCTGTACACGACTTTCCGCGCCAGGAACGCAGAGCCATGCAAGAAGCTGACATAGGTGTCTGAAAAATACTAGGGCCCTGAAAGGGATGTCCTTAACCCTAGAATTCAGTTCGCAGAACGGGGAGGATGGGTGGGGCGGTAAGGAATCTGTCACTAACTACTGTCTCTTACAGATATATCGTTACACAAGTTAGTAACTTGTGCATCTGAAAGAGACACGTTAGTGACAGATTCCTTACCTTAGAATAGATACCCCAGCAATACCAACCCCGGTGGTGGGTCTGCGAACAAAGATCAGACAAGGAAGTCCTGGAGGACAGAACGGCCAAAGAAGCCATCCCTCCGGACCTGACTGTCAAGGCAGTAATGCTTTGTAAACGTGTGCAGCGAGGCCCACGTAGCTGCCTGACAGATAACCGGCAGCGGAACACCGCGGCCCGAGGCCGTGGTAGCAGCCGTTGCCCTGGTGGAATGGGCACGCAGCCCAACAGGAGGCTCCTTCTTAGCCAAAGAATAGCAGGTCTTGATGCACAAGGTAACCCAGCGGGAGATGGTCCTCTTGTGCACCGCCCGACCTTTTTTGGCGCCCACGTAGCCAACAAAGAGCTGGTCATCCACCCGGAAGTGTTTTGTGCGGTCAATATAGAAGGAGAGCACACGTTTTGGGTCCAGACGGTGGAGCCTCTCTTCCTCTCTGGAAGGATGCGGAGGCGGAAAGAAGGTGGGCAAAGTGATGGTCTGCCCAATGTGGAAAGCAGTAACCACCTTTGGCAAGAAGGACGGACGCGTCCGAAGAACAACCTTGTCTGGATGAACAGACAGAAAGGGAGGTTTGCAAGATAGAGCCTGGTGCTCACTCACCCGCCGAGCGGAGGTGATGGCCACCAGAAAGGCTGTCTTCAGAGTCAGAAGACAAAGAGGACAGTTATGTAGAGGCTCAAAGGGAGCGCACATTAAAAAGGTAAGAACCAAGTTCAAGTCCCACTGAGGCATCACAAACGGAACAGGAGGGAAGAGGTGAGTAATGCCTTTTAAGAACCTGTTAACAACAGGGGACTTGAAAAGGGAGGGCTGATCAGGGAGCCTGAGGAAGGCCGAGATAGCACAAAGATAACCCTTGATGGTACCCAGGGCAGAACCCTGTTGGGCCAGAGAGAGAAGGAACAGAAGGACCTCAGAAAGAGGGGCAGAAAGGGGATTCACAGCCTTTGCTGTGCACCATGCCACAAATTTGTTCCACCTGCAGGCGTATACCACCTTAGTGGAGGGACGCCTGGCTGCCAGAATCACATCACAAACTTCGGGAGGCAAGTCGAAAGGAATCAACTGCCGCCGCTCAATCTCCACGCAAGCAGGTGTAGACTGGACAGGTTCGGGTGGAGGACCGTCCCCTGCTGCTGCGACAGAAGATCCTCCCGAAGAGGCAGACGGATAGGGGGATCTACGCTCATATTGAGTAGCTCGGGATACCAAACTCTTCGAGCCCAGTCCGGAGCCACAAGAATGACTTGGGCCCGGTCGTGCCGAATCTTCTTCAACACTCTGGGTAGAAGTGGTATAGGCGGAAAGGCGTACAACAGACCGCAACTCCACTCGCGACGAAAAGCGTCGCCGAGCGAGTGCCGCCTTGGAAATTCCAACGCGCAGAACTGATGACATTGCGCGTTCTCTTCGGTGGCGAATAGATCTAACCAAGGCTCTCCCCATTGTAGAAAGAGTCCTTGCGCCACCTCCGAGTGAAGACGCCATTCGTGATCCATCATGCACCTGCGGCTGAGTTCGTCCGCCCTGGCGTTCAGGGAACCTGCCAGGTGTTGAACCATTAGGAACATGCCCTGATGTTCCAGCCATGTCCAGAGGCGCAGAGCCTCCTGACAAAGGGTCCAAGACCCCACCCCGCCCTGTTTGTTGCAGTACCACACGGCGGTGGTGTTGTCTGTGAACACCTGCACTACCTTCCCTTTGACAGAGGGAAGGAATGCCTTGAGTGCAAGTCGGATCGCCCGGAGCTCCAGAAGGTTGATATGGAGCCGGGACTCCGCCGGAGACCAGAGGCCTCTGATC
The DNA here is from genome assembly GCA_963921515.1 of Calotriton arnoldi. Classification (NCBI taxonomy): domain Eukaryota; kingdom Metazoa; phylum Chordata; class Amphibia; order Caudata; family Salamandridae; genus Calotriton; species Calotriton arnoldi. Next base: position 591,754 of record CAWUFW010003752.1, on the reverse strand, counting down.
TCCGCCTCTCCCATGTGACCGCCCCATCCCAGAAGGGACACGTCCGTCACAACTGTATGCTCTGGCTGGGGAAGGGAGAGGGATCTGCCCATGACCCATTGCCGGTTCGAGAGCCACCACTGCAACTGTTTTGCAGTCCCCTCCGAGATCTGGACGTGATCGGACAGGTTGCCCTGGTGCTGCGCCCACTGGAACTTCAGGTCCCACTGCAGAGCCCGCATATGCCATCTGGCATGATTGACCAGCAGGATGCAGGAGGCCATGAGGCCCAGCAGCCTCAGGGTCATCCGTACCGAAACCCAGGATAAAGGCTGAAAGATTGGAATCATAGCCTGAATATCCCCGGACTCGCCGTTCGGGAGGATAGGCCCGAAACTGCGTCGTGTCCAGAACTGCTCCGATGAAAAGGAGCTGTGGAGAAGGAATCAGATGCGACTTCGGCACATTGATGGAGAACCCCAGCGAGTGCAGGAGTTCGGCCGTAGTCTGGAGGTGGGAGACGACTGCCTGGGACGAGCCCGCCTTCAGCAGCCAGTCGTCGAGGTAGGGGAAGACTGAAACCCCTGCCCGGCGCAGATGAGCTGCGACCACCGCCATCACTTTCGTGAACACCCGAGGGGCACTGGTAAGGCCAAAGGGGAGCACGGTGAACTGAAAATGCTCGGGGCCTACCGTGAACCGAAGGTAACGCCGGTGGGCCGGCAGGACGGGGATGTGGAAATACGCGTCCTGCAAGTCCAACGCTACCAACCAGTCTCCAGGGTCGAGGGCAGTCAAGACCTGAGCTAGGGTGAGCATCTTGAACTTCTCCTTCCGGAGGAAGCGATTGACGTTCCGGAGGTCCAAGATAGGACGCATGTCCTCCTTGTCCTTTTTGGGCACCAGGAAGTAGTGGGAGTAGCAACCACGCCCTACTTCTGGGGTCGGAACATGCTCGATGGCCCTCTTGGCCAAGAGGGCCGTGACTTCCTTCTGCAGAAGTACCAAGTGATCCCCTGACATGCGGTGGAATTGAGGTGGCATGGCTGGGGGGTGGTCTCGAAGGGGAGGGAGTAGCCCCTTCGGACAATGTCCAAGACCCACCTGTCCGAGGTGATGGTACGCCAGTGGGGAAGGTGATGGCGGACCCTGCCCCCTACTGGCGTGCTGTGCACCTGAAAGGAGGGACTAGGAGGGCTTGGAGGCCGCGGACGGGTTGGAGGTGGTGGCCTGACCCGCACGCTGGTTGCCCGATCCGCCACGGCGGAATCCACGTCCTCGGCCACGCGAAGACGCCTGCTGCGCGGGCCTGTGGCTGGGCTGCTGACGTGACGGGCGCCCCTACCGTGGCCACGATAGGGGCGAAAAGCAGAAGTCAGCGGAGGGCGTGTAGCAGAAAGGCCCAGGGACTTGGCAGTAGCCCGTGAGTCCTTAAAGCGCTCCAACGCATGGTCTGCTTTGGACCCAAAAAGACCGACTCCATCAAAGGGCATGTCCATGAGAGTATTCTGGACATCCCCTGAAAAACCAGTGGTTCTCAGCCAGACGTGGCGTCGCAGCGCCACCGTCGTTGCAATAGACCTGCCCAGCGAGTCGGCGGTATCAAGGCCACATCGTATCGTGTATTTGGCCGCATCCCTTCCTTCCGCAATGGCGCGGGAAAGTAGTGTCTGGACCTCCTCAGAACACTGGGGCAAAACAGTCGCCACCGAATCCCACAAGGAGTGGGTATATCGGCCCAAAAGACAAGCGGTGTTGATGGACCGCAAGCCAGCACTGGAGGAAGAAAACCCTTCTTCCCAAATTGATCCAGGCGTTTGGATTCCCTATCCGGAGGGGCGGTAGGGAAGGCGGTTTGGGAAGCGGAGGCTTGGACAACCAAGCACTCAGGAGTGGGGTGGACAGAGAGAAACAGGGGTCGCCCGGAGCTGGGCGATGGCGTCGGGACACGTTCCTATCCACAGGAGCCCCTGTGTTGGGCTTGGACCAGGCGCCCAAAAGAACGTCAGTGAGGGCGTCGTTAAACGGCAGCACAGTCTCCGTAGAGGAGGCTGCCGGCTGAAGCACCTCTGTCAAGATATTAGTCTTGACCGCCACAGTAGGGAGTTGGAGACGTAAGGCCCCAGCCGCCCTATGCAACACCGTTGCAAATTGGCTCCCTCCTCCGTAGCCACGGGAGGAGACAGCATGCCAGTGTCAGGGGAAGTATCTAGACCACTGGCATCCCCTAGACCCTCTGTCCAGTCCTCATCGTACTGACACTGTTGTGTCAGAGGGTCATCAGACCCCTCCCAGTCCTCCTGGTCCTCCTCTGGTTCAAAATAAGGAGGAGGAGGGACATTTGGGACCCAAGGTCCCATCGGCGCCGGAACCGGCGTCGAGCGACGTCGGTCCGGGTCCATGTCCGGAGCCGGAAGGAACTGGGGGACGACGCCGCCCGGAGCCCCAGGCGGCGTCGAGAACGGCACCGGAGACATCGGCGCCGGCGGAGGTGTCGTTAGGTCGACCGGCGTCGATGGGGGTTGTGGAGCCGGGATTGAGGCCGGGGCCGAAGCCGGGATCGAGGCTGGAGGCACGGGCGGCGCCGGGGCCGGAGCCGTCGGGCGACGCCGGAGCAACCCCATCAGGGCCCGCGGGGCCCGAAGGCGCACCGGAGGGACCTTGAGGCCCGAAGAGGCGGGCCATGGGCGACAGGAATTCCTGTACTTGGGCCGGATCCGCCCCGAACCCGGGAAGGACGGGTATTGCGGGGGCGACTCCACAGGCATGTCCGGGGCCGCGGGGACGGTGCCGGGAGGGGCCTCAGCCGAGTCGCGAGACCGGCGAGGCGAAGTCCTAGAGCGACGATGCTTTTTGGACTTTTTGTGTTTGGACTTACCGGACGAAGAAGACTTCGATGGCGACGACCGGTGAGGACTCCGCGATCGACCCCTGGACCTCTCACGCGACCGGGGCTTGCGCGGAGCCGAATGCCGGGCCTCGAGGAGCTTTCGAGACCGCTCTCGCAAAGCTTTCGGGTTGAGGGCCCGGCAGTCGGAACAAGACTCCGTGTCGTGGCCTCGGCCGAGGCAGAAGAGACACTCCCGATGCGGGTCTGTGATGGACATCATCCGAGCACAGGCGCCGCAACGTTTAAACCCGGGCATCCCTACGACACCTTGAAGTCGATTCGAAGAAAAACAGTGAAAAAAGTCACCAAAAAAGTTAGTCAAAAAATGACTAGGGCACTGCTCTTCCCGGATCTGCGCTTGCTGGCGCGGAAAAAGAAGAACTGACGTCAGCGCGCAGGGGCGGCGCCTAAGTACTGCCCGCGACGTCATCCCGGCGATCACGACGCCGACGACGGACGCGGAGCCGCACGACGCCACCTACCGACGCGCAAGGGTACTGCTACGCAAAAACTTTCCAGATCCAGCCTGACGCCTGGGGATATTCTAAGGTAAGGAATCTGTCACTAACGTGTCTCTTTCAGATAGGAAGCACAATACAAGGTCTGATCAAAGACACAGCTTTCGCCCCACGCTGTGTTATTTTTAGCTTACACCATCTGATTGAATACATGGCTTGTGCCCCAGGCTGTGTATCTAATAGTCAGTCCAAGGAAATGGGGTCACTGTTCCTGATAGATATAGAAAGGTCTAGGGTCTGAAGTGAAGGGGACAGTCAACAAGACTGTTTCTTGTTGCCCTCACACATCTATGGGGATGTCATGCTTCATCATCGGGCGAGTGCTCCTAGTCGGGCTGGCGCTGCAATGCCCTAGGAGTCCCTCGAAGGGTCACTTTGGCGGAGATCTTTTGGTTGTATCGCCGTTTGATGAGTGCAAGGGTCTCTAAGTGGGGTGGTGTATGGTGTGTGTAATTGAGTGAGTTACAACTGACTAGGGGATATCACCTCAGCCTTTAATAATGGATTCCCCTGTCAGATTAAAAATACTGATAGGTTGGTGCTACTAAACAGGTTGCAATGAACCCTCATAGCTTAATGTGTTATCCTTAGATGGATAAAACATGGGTCAACATGTTTAGCGTCCCTATTGGTCTAAAATGATCCATGGCGCTTCTTCAGGACCAACTAAAAAGGGTGAATAACCTACCCCACACTTAATTTGTTAGTGAGTAGTCCCCCTCTAAGAGGGTGGTACCTACTTATTTTTAATTCAACTGGTCATACGACCTAGAAAGAAATAAGGAGAAAGAACACAAAATAACAGCAGTGTTAATAATGTTTCTGGCATAAGGCTTTCTTATTGACCAGGAGGTCCCATATCGTGGACCACAGTGTTAGTCAGGAACTATAATAGTTGCCTGACGTAGAGACAAAAACAGATACAAAACAACATACCAAACATAAAACTTTCAATAAGTGATGAATCATGTGGCAGTATATAATAGCACCTTTAACCCTGATGTGTGGTTAAACACGTGCCAGGCTGTACGTTACATTTTTATCGCAGAATGCGATGTCACACACACAATGCAATCACCTCATGCCTCGTGGACTATGGTCAATGTAGCAGTGGAATCCGGCATGCTGTAACTTCAGACTCAATCCGTTATATTTACCTCTTGCCTTAGAAATGAGGAAAAAGAGCCTTACCTAGACAGAAACATAATTATGCCTCATGGGATGGGGCAGAATATGCAAACATTTCGGGTTAAAATAAAGGACAAAGGGTAAATTTAATGCTTCTCTCCGAAGTGGGGGAGGCCGTGTGCCGTCTCCAAGCCTGATCGTCATCGGTATTTAGACAAAGAGGTACTCATGGTTCAGATGTGCGTGACGATCGCTGCACCTACCCTCCCCTCCTCCGCTCGCTCAGGTCATGGCAGAGCAGGAGGCAGGAACCATATTTATAGCGATCAGGTTCACCGGTATCTAGCCGTTCTTCCGGGTGGTTCCCGGAAGAGGTCTAGTGCGCATGTCTTGTGGCCATCATAGAGTGGAGTGTGATGTGTGCATACTCCATGTACCTTCACTTGGTTATACCGCCAAGTATCAAGGTAGGTTTGGTTTGGACCAAACCAAATTAAAAAAGTAACAATTTAGCATGTTTCGCCATTTTATTGCGGGATATGTTTAGCGCTGGCATTAAAATAGAACGTGTTCTATTTGGGTTTCTCATGTTATTGTCTTGGCAACTGTAGTGCAACTCGATATCATGTAGGAGAAATTATTCTTTTTTCCTCATACTTCGTATATGCAATAAGATTCTGAGCCTCTCATAAACCAGGGGAGTTTTTAACCTTATAAGAATGAAAATTCCACTTTTATCCTTATGAGAAGGGAGAGCCTTATGAGAAAATGTTATTTCTATCATAAAGACAATGAAACGGGAGAAGTCACGTGGCTTCATTGTGTTTGTTGGGTATATCAGATAAAACGTTGATGCCATGATGATATTTGGGGTGTAAAGAACAAATTTCTTCACTTCGGTAACGCATTATCTGGTAGAGACAATATTTAGCTGCAGATTCCTTACCTTAGAATTTCCGAGGCGTCAGCCTGGATCCGGAAACTTTTGCTCGAGCAATACCCCATGCTCTCCGGTGGGTGGTTTAATTCGGCTCCACGTGATGTCTCGGCGTCGTTTGCTTCGGTTATGACGTTGCGGTCACCTATATAGGCGCTACCAAGGCACGGGGATGTTAGTACTTTTCACATTTCCACACCAGAAGCGCAGAGCCATGAAGTGACTAATGAAAGTGTATGCCAAAACTGAGGTCCAGAAAAAAGGGAGTAACCTTAGCACAAACAAATAAGTCTGCAGAGCGGGAGTGACATGGGAGGGTCTGTGAGGAATGTGCAGCTAAATATTGTCTCTACCAGATAATTAGTTACGGAAGGTAAGTAACTTGTTCATCTGATAGGGACTTCTAGCTGCATATTTCTTACCTTAGAATACATACCCAAGCCATACCCTCCTGGTGGTGGGCTGGGGACAAATTCCTTACACTACAAAATCCTGCAGGACTGAACGGGCAAAATGCCTGTCCCTTCGGACTTGACTGTCCAGGCAGTAGTGCTTGGCAAACGTGTGAAGAGACGCCCTTGTTGCTGCCTGGCAGATGTCAAGACTAAGACACCCCAAACCAGGACATAGTCGCAGCCTTCCCCCTGGTGGAATGGGATCTTAATCCCTCTAGGGGCTGCTTCTTAGCCAAAGCATAGAAGATTTTTATGCAGAAAACGACCCAGCGAGAAATGGCCTTTTCTGCACTGCCCAAACTTTCTTAGCTACCACGTACCCCACAAAGAGTTGGTCGTCCACCCGGAACTCTTTTGTGCGGTCAAGGTAGAACGACAACGCTCTTTTTGGGTCCAGACTGTGGAGACGCTCCTCTTCTTTAGAGGGATGCGGAGGAGCAAAGAAGGTGGGCAGCATGAATGATTGACCCAGATGGAATGGGGTCACCACCTTCAGCAAGAATTAAGCACAGGTGCGAAGCACCACTTTATCTGGAAAAGTCATCATGTAGGGGGGGGACTTATAGCGCCTGCAACTCACTCACCCTCCAGCAGATGTTATTGCCACCAGAAAGGCTGCCTTGATGATAAGCAGCCGGAGGGGACAGTTGTGCAAAGGCTCGAAAAGAGCGCACATAAAAAAAGTGAGGACCAAAATAACGTTCCACTGTGGCATGATAAAGGGCGTGGGTGGAAACAAGTGAGCCAGTCCTTTCAAGAACCTATTTACAGTTGAGACTTAAAGAGAGAGGGTTGGTCTGGCAGCTGCAAAATAGTGGATGGAGCAGAAAGAAACCCTTAGGAGTACCCAAAACAGAGCCCTACTGTGCAAGGTTAAGAATAAAAAGAAGAACAGTAGAAAGAGACACATAAAGAGGGTCATATTTCTACATATCTGTACAATCTGATACAAACATTTGTCAACGGCAGGCGTATACCGCCTTTAGTGGAGGGCCGCCTGGTCGCCAAAATAACATTGCAAACTTCAGGAGGAAGGTCAAAAATCATCAACTGCCACCGCTCAATCCCCACGTATGGAGGCAGAGAGTTGACAGGTTCGGGTGGAGGACCCTCCCCTGTTGCTGCGACAGAAGATCCTACCGAAGGGGTAGCCTGATCGGAGGATCAATACTCATTTTCAGCAGCTCTGGATACCAACCTCTCCTAGCCCAGTCTGGGGCCACAAGGACGACTTGGCCCCAGTCGTTCTTGATCTTCTTCAGAACTCTGGGCAGAAGTGGTATGGGCGGAAAGGTATACAACAGACCTGAGCTCAACTCGCGACAAAAAGCGTCGCCGAGCGATAGCTGCCTTAGAAACTCCAGCGTGCAATACTGCGGACATTGCACGTTCTCTTCAGAGGCAAACAGACCTAGCCAAGGTTCTACCCAAAGCTGAAAGAGACCTTGTGCCACCTCTGACTGGAGATGCAATTCGTGAGCCACTAGGTATCGACGGCTGAGTTTGTCCGCCCTGGCATTCAGAGAAGCAGCCAAGTGTTGAACCACCAGGGTTATGTCCTGCTGTTCCAGTCACGTCCAGAGACTCAGGGCCTCTTGACAAAGGGTCCATGACCCCACCCCACCCTGCTTGTTGCAGTACCACATGGCGGTAGTGTTGTCTGTGAACACCTGCACTAACTTCCCCTTGAAAGAGCTAAGAAATGCTTTCAATGTCAACCAAATTGCGCGAAGCTTCAACAAACTGATGTGGAGCCCCAACTCTGCCGGAGACAAGTGTCCCCTGATCTCCACCTCTCCCAGATGGCCGCCCCATCCCAGAAGTGATGCATCTGTCACCATTGTGTGATCTGGTTGGGGAAGGAAGAGGGGTCTGCCTTCGACCCAATCGCGGTTCGTTAACCATCACTGCAGATCTCTCGCAGTTTTCGTCCGAAATCTGGACCACGTCAGTGAGATCTCCTCCCGATGCTGTGCCCACTGGAACTTCAGGTCCCACTGCAGAGCCCGCATATGCCACCTGGCATGCTTTACCAACAGGATGCAGGAGGCCATGAGGGCCAACAGCCTCAGAGTCAGTCTTACCAAAATCCAAGATAGTGGCTGAAACATCGAAATCATAACCTGAACATCCTGGTCCTGCTGTTCGGGAGGATAGGCCCGAAATTGCACTGTGTCCAGAACAGCCTTGATGAAAGGGAGGGTCTGAGAAGGAGTCAGGTGTGACTTCGGCATGTTTATAGAGAAAAAACAAGTTACTTACCTATGCACTGTGGTTCTCCAGTACTGATATCTTTCATAGATTCACATGCTTGAATCTTCCCCGTCGTCATGGTGGGAGTCTCGCGGTAGTTATAAAAGCAGTACTATAAAAGTACATTAATAACCATCAAAAAGAAAGGAAAACTGTAACATCCATCAGCATCTTTATGTAGGTCTAAACTTTAATCAATCAGAGAAGAGCCCTAGACCTCAACTACCCAGCAGAGCCACCATACCTCGGATTTTGCCCACCGGTGTGTCAGGGTAAGTAGTCGCATGAGGTAAGAAGTGGCAAGCCTAGAAGGGGAGGAGGGAGGGCCGCTTGTGAATCTATGAACAATATCAATACTGGAGAACCATAGTGTATAGGTAAGTAACTTGTTTTTTCTCCAGTATTGAATCTTACATAGATTCACATGCTTGAATCAGAGTAGTTAGCAGTACCATTCCCTTAATCATCGCGAATAGGCGAAGACACCTCCGTATGCATATGAATAAAAATATATCTATATAATGTGACAGGAATCCAGAAAAATAAACGGTATCCAACAATATATATGTATAAAAGTATATCTAAAACACACATATATACTCATCAAAAACATTCCTTGTGTCTAAAAACAAATATAGAACAGAGGTAATAGATACGAAAAGACGGTACCTCACATGAACAGATGCCTCAAGACCGCTTGACCCACTGCTGCATCTGTCTTCCATGCCGAATCCAGGCGGTAGTGTCTGGTAAACGTATGCACGTTCGACCATGTTGCCGCTCTATAAATGTCTGGAAGTGAAACTCCAGCAAAAAGGGCTGTAGAGGCTGCCATCTTCCTTGTGGAGTGCGCAGTCACCCTTGCGGACAAAGGTCTTCCAGCTTTGTTATGGCAGAAAATAATCGCAGAAGAAATCCAACATGCAATACTACTCCTTGAAAGAACCTGGCCTTTCCTTGGAGATGTAAAAAATACAAAGAGCTGTTCTGATTTCCTGAAAGTCTTTGTTCTATGGATGTAGAATTTGAGGCATCGCTTCACATCCAAAGAATGTAACGCCCTTTCAGCAGAGGTGGAAGGATTTCCGAAGTACGTTGTGAGTACTAACGGTTCATTTAAATGAAAAGAAGTTGGAACCTTCGGTATAAAATGTGGATTTGTTCTCAATATTACTTTATCCAGCTTAAACTGGAGAAAAGGTTCAGCGAAAGTGAAGGCTTGAATTTCACTGATTCTTCTAGCAGACATGAGGCTCAACAAGAGTGCCGTTTTCCACGAGACGTATTTCAATTCAGCTTTGTGGATCGGCTCGAAGGGCGGTTTCATCAGTTGAGCGAGGACTGTGTTAAACTGCCATGGAATCGCAAGATGCTTCAAGGGTGGAAAAAAAATGAAAAGGCCCTTCATGAACTCCTTTACTATTCTGGTAGACCATAGCGAGAGTTCCCCCGGTTTCCTGCGAAACCTGGAAATTGCTACCAGGTGTACTTTGATTGATGAATGCGACAATCTTGATCTTGCTAAAATAAGAAGGTAAGGCAATACCTGCTCTGGGGTCGACAGAAAAGGATGAATACCTTTTTCAACGCACCAGTGGCAGAATATCTTCCATTTTGCAGCATATGATTTATTAGTGGAAGAAGCTCTTGAACGGTGTAGGATGGACTTGCAATCTGGAGCGATGTCTAGATCTCTAAATTCATAGTCGTGGGGTTCCAGGCCGATAAACTCAGAGATTTTATCTGAGGGTGAAGAATCTGACCTTTGTCCATGGACAGCAAGTCTGGCAGAGGTTGAAACAGAATGCACGGGGATATTGAGCACAGTAGCTCTGGGTAGCAAAACTGCCTCGGTCATACCGGAGCTATCAGAATGAGATGGCATGGTTCCCTCTTCATTGTGCACAGCACCCTTGGAATGAGAGGGAACGGCGGAAAAGCATAGGCGAACATTCCTGTCCACTGCATGTGCAAAGGTTCCCCCAAGAGTTGGCCTGAGGAAACCTGCAGGCGAACTTCTCGCACTTCTTGTTGTTTCCGGTCGCGAAGAGATCCAGTTTCGGAGTACTCCACAATTTGAAAACTCGCCGTAGCTGCTTCCAATCTAATTGCCATTCGTGACATTGGGAGTTGGTTCTGCTTAAAGAATCCGCCCACTTGTTTTCCACGCCTGGAACATGCTCTATTTGCAACGTTATCTTGTGCTGTATTAGCCATTTACAGATTTCCTGGGCTTGATCTGACAACGTGCGAGACCTGGTGCCCCTCTGTTTGGCCAGGTAGAACATTGTTGTGGTGTAGTCTGTTTTCACCAGAACAGAAGCGCCTTGGATTCATGGAAGGAATGCCTGTAGTCCCAGAAAGACTGCCCTCAATTCCAAGAGATTGATGTGCATTTCCGTTTCTTGAACAGACCATCTTCCATGGATTTGCAATTCCTGGAGATGCGCTCCCCAACCGTCCATCGAAACATCCACAGTAATAACGTAACTGGGCTGTGTTGTTTGAAATGAGAGGCCCGGAGAGATATTGCGCTCTTCCTCCCACCATGACAGGGCCTGTTTCATTGATCGAGAGATGAGAATGATGTCTTTGAAGGAGCCCGCACCCGAATCCATTGCATGTCCAACTGCTCTTGGAGAGGTCTCATGTGCAAACGACAATTTGGTATCAACGGGATGCATGATGACAGCATCCCCAGCAAAGTTTTGTACACTCTCACAGAAGTGGCCTTTTTTGCGTGCAGAAGGGCTGCCAAATGCATTATCTTGTGCTTTCGTTCTGGATTGGGAAAAGCCTTCATCATTCTGGTGTCCAATACCGCTCAGAGAAATATACGTCTCTGGCTTGGAATAGGGCAGGACTTCTCTACATTGAGTCGCGAGCCTAGAGACATGAACAGCTGCTGACAAGCCTAAGTAGACTTTCTTGCAGAGTGGAATGTGGGTCCTTTCACCAGCCAATCGTCCAGGTAGGGATAAACCTGGTGGCCCTGCCTTCTCAGAAAAGCTGCTACCGGAGCCATGCATTTCATAAAAACTCTGGGAGCTGAGCGAAGGCCGAAAGGTAGAACTTTGAACTGATAGTGACACCCTGCCACCTCGAACCTCAGGAACTGACAGAGCTTCGTATGGATGGGAATGTGGAAGTAAGCGTCCAAGAGATCGAGGGACGCTAAAAAAAACCTTTGTTCACCAATAAGAGAACTTCTAGCAGGGACAAGATTCTGAAGGATTGTTTCTTGATGCATTTGTTCAGCTGTCTGAGACCCATGACCTGTCTCAATTTCCCGCATTTTTTCCTTATAAGGATGAAGTTGGAATAGAAGCCTTTCCCTCGTTGACTGGAAGGAACTCTTTCTATTGCCCCCTTTCACAGCAAGGTCGATATCTCTTGCTTTAACAAAAGAATATGTTGATGTGTTCTCCTTGCAGGCGGATTTCGAGGAGGCTTCTGAACAAATTCTAGGGTGTGGCCCCAATGGATGATGTCCAACACCCATTTGTCCTTCGTGATGGCTTCCCATTGGCACAGAAAAGAGGAAATATGATGAATCTCCTGAGGCTGAAGTCGAGAAGAGGTAGCTGGTGGATGGAAAATGTCACTGTCTTCTAGAGGAATCTTGTGATTTACCTCAAGCCGAAGGGTTGCGTCTAGCTGATTGCACGACGCATTGGAAGCGCAAAAATGTTGCTGCTGCTGACCATCATCCTGCAGCCTATAATTCTGTTGGGAATAAGGCTGAAATCTGTATGATTGATAGGATGGTTTTTGTTGAAACTGTCCTTGTCCTCTTCCTCCACGAAAGGACTGAAAATGCCTTTGCTGCAGAGTACCCAAGGAATGCGCCGTCTCCGTCTTGATGCCCTGTAATGCCTCGTCAACATGTTTACCAAACAGGTTTTCCCCATCGAAGGGCATGTCCAAAATCTTCGATTGAATTTCAGGGCACAAGGACATCGCCCTCAGCCAGCCCTGCCTACGGAGATCAGCGGCTCCTGCCATCTGTCTGAAAGCAATTGAAGACAGATCTATAGTTGAATCAATAACTTCAGAAGAAGCCCTACCATCTTCCTGCAGGAGGTCTTTCGCTTCCTTCTTTTTATCCTCAGGAAGGAGTTCAAGAAGAGGTGCAAGATCCAACCATAATTGGTGGTCATATCCCCCCAAGATCGCTAAGGCATTGGAGGCCTTGATAGAAGTAGCTGCCATAGTAGCAGAGAGTCTGCCGATGCTGTTGAGCCGCTTAACTTCTCGGTCTGGAGGCTCCGAACAAGACAATGCTGGATTCCTAGAGCGCCTCTGCGCTGCCTGCATTATTACTGAATCCGGTCGAGGATGCCCAACCAAGCACGGGGGAGTCGAATCGGGTGCTTTATATTTCTTTTACATCCTCGGTAATACAGACGGAACAGAGGCTGGATTCCTCATTTTTTTTTTTTTTTTTTTAAATTTGTTTTTATTGTTTTAATCACAAAAAAACAAAGACAATCGCGTGCATCACAATTTAGTCCGTTCTGTCAGCAATCTTACACAGATGTCTTACATATAGAAAATAGTTTTGCTATTCAGCCGCTATGTCTTACTGAGACGAATGAGTATCATAACAACTTATAATGTCTGAGGCCATTAATACAGTGTTAGACTACTGGTGATACAGTTGTTCTTCTGCTTGCCATGACAGAACATCATTTCGAATCTCATAAACCTCCAACAATCGGTGCACGCTCTAATTCCCCCCTCTTATCCCACCCCCTCCCCCCTGTGGCACAACCGCTATGTACAAACAATAATGGCAACAAGACACAACTGCATTGAGGATGAAAGATCAAAATACAGTGCAGCAATCAGGGCGATGGCTTCTCAGCGCCAAGGGCAGGGCACATAGAATAAAAAGGCTCAATGCAGTGAAACCACAAACAGGACCATCCCTTTTTTTCCAGTCTTCGTTAAGATGCGCCCTCTATTTCATCGTCAGTCTCATTTATCGGGGCCCTCAAAAGCTGCACCAATGCTTCCCAAGCCCTCGCCAACTCTAGCGCCTTCTCATTCTTCGCGCGGCTCGCCGCTTGCAATCTTGTAACCCCCTCGCAGTCCGCCCATTTAACGAACTCTGCGCGCCATCTCCCATAATTGGGGCCCCTTTCTGCTTTCCAGTGAAGTGTAATCTCCCTCTTTGCTAACAAAAGCCCCAGGTCTATAAATGTACTCGTTGTTTTATTCCTGGCGGTGTGGGGAAACCAATGCAGCAAACATAAGCCCATTGTGGGTACCATGTCCCTGTCCGTGACATCCTGCAATAGTTCAACTACCTCTTCCCAATACGTCCCTAGCTGTGGACATGCCCACATCATATGACCAAAATCCGCCCCCACTGTACCACAGCGCGGGCAGGCCGCCGATTCCGTATGGAAGTATTGATTGAGTTTAGCCGGAGTAAGATAGGCTCTGTGAAGGATGTAGAAATGAACCAACTGGAAGCAAGCATTCCTTGTACTCTTCCACGCTCGTTCGACAAGTTCTGCCCATGCTTTCTCAGGGATCCCATCTCCCAAATCCTCCTCCCACCGCAGCCGGAGGGTCGCCAAAGGGGCCAACCTCTCGTTCGTCATTCTACCGTAGAGGCACGTTACCGCCTTAATGGTGCCAGCCGCCAGGACCACATACTGACATGTCAACGAGGTCGCTGGCTCACTAAGTCCCTTTTTCCAATGCGCCTGGATGGCTGCGATAAGCGCCATGTGGAGTAAGTAATCACCACGGGGCAAGTCATATCTATCCCGTAGCGTCGTGTAGGGGAGCACTGCCCCATCCTCATAAAGATCTCCCATAGTGGTCAATCCATTCTCTTCCCAGCCCAGCAAGGCCATCCAATTACCGCCATGCGGCAGCGCCGTGCACACCGCCAAAGGAATTTCCGGAGCATAAGGCCGTACAACCTGCGCACGTTTGAGCGCCCTATTCCAGCAAAGTTTAAACGTCCCCATCTCACGGGTGAGAGAGGAGGCCGGCAACGGCAGCTGCAACAGCAGTCTGGAGACTAGATGTCTCTCCACACTAATCCCCGTCTCATCATCCGTGCTCCTGATCTCTCGCACCACTGCTTGAGTGAGCCCCTGCAACTGTGCCGCTAGGTAGTATGTTTCAAAGTCTGGAACCGCCAGACCGCCCTCCGAGCGTGGCCTCATCAGCGTGTTAATAGCCACTCGCCGCCGCCCCTCAGCCCAAAGAAACCCAATCACCATTGACCGCAACTGTCGGAAAACCGAGGCCGGTATCCACAAGGGTAACGTTCTAAAATAATATAGGAGTCTCGGGAGCGCTACCATTTTAAGGAGGGCCACTCGTCCCGCCAATGACAATGGAAGCGTACTCCAAAATGTCATGCAACCCCTGAGTGCTCCCATAGCCCTGCCCACATTACCCTCCAGCAAATCTGCGTGGGTGTGATATATACGAGTACCAAGATACGTCATACATCGACGTTCCCAGCGTACCTCTTGAGTAGTCTCAGGCCCATCATTCTGTGGTGTTATGGGGAACAGACATGACTTCCCCCAATTAACCTTAAGCCCGGCAATGCTACCTAGCTCTGCCAATAATGCTTTCGCACCCCTAAGGGCTCCCTCGGTATCCGTCAGGAACAAGAGGAGATCATCAGCATATAAAGCTATATGGTGAACCTGCGTAGTAACACGCAGCCCTGGGAAATGCCGACCCGTGCGAGCCCGTGCCGCCAGCGGCTCCATGGCCAGGGCAAACAATAATGGGGAGAGGGGACACCCCTGTCTCGTTCCCCGCCCCACGGTGCAGGTATCCGATATCATCTTCCCTGTTTGCACACGGGCCGTGGTTTGACAATACAAGAGAGATGTCCAGTCAATAAAGCCCTCCCCAGACCAAAGCGGTGCATGACTTGAAACAAATAAGGCCATTCAATACTGTCGAAGGCCTTCTCAATATCTATGGCCAATACCGTAGCAGTGGCCCTCTCATACGTGTCTGCATCCAGAATCCGAAATAGGTGTCGAATATTCTGAGCGGTGTTTCGGGTTGGTATAAAACCCGCCTGGTCTGCATGTATTAGGTGGGTCATATAGGGGAGCAGGCGGGACGCCAAAATCCGGCTTAAGATTTTATAGTCCGTGGTCAACATTGATAATGGTCGATAGGCTGTCACGTCATGAGGCGGCTTCCCTGGCTTCAGCAAGGGAATAATGAGCGCTTCACGAATCGTGGAGGGCAGTAACCTATCCTTCCGCGCTGCGTTATACAGCAGCACCAATCTGGGGGCCAAGAGATCAACATACTCGCTATAAAATTCCACCGGGAGTCCATCCACTCCCGGGGTCTTATTCCTGGCCATGTGCTTAATTGCGCCGCGGACTTCACTTAAAGTGATGTCCTCACCCAGCAGCTTTGCTCGCTCCCTATCTAATATTGGGAGGGTCACCCCCGTCAGGAAGCTCCGTACCGCCTCTCTATCAGGGAGAACTTGACTCCAATATAGTTCCGCATAGTAAGCACGGAACTGATCATTTATCCCCTTTTGCGTGCAACAGGCCTCCCCATCCGGTGCGCGCAACTCAAGTATACTCGTCCCTCTCCTAGTTGGGTTGGCCAGCCATGCCAATAACGCCCCTGATTTATCGCGCTCCGCATGCGCCCGCGTGACATATTGCTTATAATCATAGCAACGCAGTCGCTCCATCTGCACTGCGACCTCTTCCCTTGCGGCCAAGAGGTCCCGCTGGCAGTCCGGACGCTCAGGCCTCTCCTTTTCTATGTCTCGCAATCGTCGCTCCGCGCTCTCCAAGTCCTGCAGCAACACCCTGCGCACTCCTACTTTCCGCGCCATACAATGCCCCCTTATCACACTCTTAAAAGCGTCCCATTCTACCATCAACGATGAAGCAGTGCCAGTGTTGTCTCGGAAGTAGTCAGTGATACCAGCCCCCACCGCTTCTCTAAACACCTGATCCTCTAACAATGTTGGATTCAACCGCCAAGTCGGGATTACAGGACGATCAGGGACCAAACTCAAACGCAACAATAAGGGATTATGATCCGATATCGTTCTGGCGAGATATTCACTGTGTTGCATCATTGCGTGGAGATCAGGAGTGCACAGCATCGCATCCAGCCGCACATGGAGGTCATGTACAGCAGAAAAATATGAATAATCTCGATCAGTTGGGTGGTGTGCCCTCCAAGTATCTACCAAATCCCACCGTTGTTGCCAGTCTCGCCTATCCCTGGAGAGCCTATGAATGGGCGCCTCTGGAAGTGGAGGATGGGATCTATCCAGCAGGACGTCCGTGATCGAATTAAAATCCCCACCCAATAGTACAGAACCAGTGAAGAAAGGGGCCACCTTCCCAGATAACTGCCGTAGAAAGGCCGATTGTTCCGTATTGGGGGCATATACGCTAGCCAAGACCACATCTCTACCATTCAGTCTACCTGCAACCAAAACATATCGGCCCTCCGGGTCTTTCAATTGACGAGTAGGCTGAAACGGAACCCCGGCTCGGACCCACACCAAAACACCCCGGGCAAAGGCAGAGTATGTGGTGCTAAAAACCTGTCCTCTCCATCTACGCTGCAGTGCCACATCCTCTTTTGGGGCAATATGAGTTTCCTGCAAAAACGCCAGCTGAATCCCCCTACGAACCAGGTATGTATGTATCTTGTGCCTACGCTGCATTGAGTGCATACCCCTGACGTTCCAAGTTATACATTTCAACTCAGACATAGCCATCGAGCCCACATCACTGCCAGACCCCAATCATCCTGCTCTAATACCAGCCAATTGTGCCCCGTGCCATGAATCAAACCCTTATAAGTAGGGTTGCGCCAGCCCCCAGGTAACATTCCCCTAGTAACAATCAAACAATCCCAACAACCCCACCCCAGGACAGGTACTAAAAAACAAGCCCCCATCCAAACTACGTCAAACTAGGTTCCCTCTAGTGGCTACTGAGGGATTACTGTGGGGAAAGTGGCCGCCAGCAAAAAGTCGACCACACCAAGGCCCCGCAGTGTTACTATACTATCCGCTCCCACCCCCAGGAGGCATCTTGACGGGAGCCCCTACTTTTGACCCCTCATCTATCCACCACATCCGGCGGTCAATACACCATTCAAGCATATGATGCTAATTATGTCCAAATAGTACCGCCGGCATCTCACAGGCACACAAGCCCTTCAAGCATCAAAACACACAACAAATATATCTCATAAGTTCATCAGCCGTGCCAGGTGTAACATGAGGCATTTTTGCATCACTGTTCTGGGAATCGGCCGTATCTGTATCTGTTCCCAATCGCAACTTATCCGACTCCTGTCCTGTGTCCGAGTGTTGTTCCGGAGTTCCCAAAAGCTGCGACACCGCCTGCAATGACGCTTGCCTGCCTTTTTCCGTTTGGGACGGGCCAGGCGCCCTCACCGCAGCCGGTCGTCGCCTCGACCTGCGCCGGCGCCGCGGCAACTGCCTCGAAAATTCTCCAGTTCCAGCCTCCCTGGCCGGTTTCTTGCCTGTTCTATACGTTTCCAGCCAGTCCCAGGCCTCCGATGGGCCCTCACAAAAGTGCGTGGTACCGTCCAAGACTATTCTCAGGCGAGCGGGAAACATTAGTGAGTACTGGAGGCCCTCGTCACGAAGAGCCCGCTTGACTGCCAGGAAAGACGCGCGACAGCGCTGAACCTCCTGCGTGTAGTCAGGGAAGAGGGAGACCCTACTGTTGCCCACGGAGTACGGTCCTGTCGAGCGTGCCATCCTCAGTAGATGATCTCTGTCCTTGTAATGAAGGAGCCTCGCCACCACCGGTCGCGGCGGTCGTCCCGATGCTAATGGTCGTGCCGGTATTCGGTGCGCCCTTTCCAGCGTGTAAAACTGCGTCAGTCCCGTCGGTGCCACTGTGGTACGGAGCCAGTCTTCCAAGTATTGGACCATATTAGTTCCCTCAATTTCCTCCGGCAGGCCCAGAACACGAATATTATTTCTGCGATTCCTCCCTTCTGCGTCTTCTGCCCGCTTTTCCAGCGCCGACACTCTGCGGGTGACCTCCCCCATCTGGTCAGTAAGGACTTTCTGCGCTGGTTCTATAGTTGCCAGGGAAGTTTCAGCTTGCTTCATTCTGCCCGACAGTTTATCGTGGTCAGCGCGCAGCAATCCCAGCCCCACTGACACCGTGGCAATATCTCTCTGCAGGGCCTCTCGTGTATCTGTGATGGCCTGGAGTATGCGAGCTAATTGTAGTTGTACCCCCGCATCACTCGGCGGCTCGGGAGATTCCGGCCGCGTGGAATCATGCCCCCCATCCTCTCGGTCCGGCTGAGCCGCCTGCTGCTTCCCCCTAGGCTTTCCCATCTCGCAGGTAGGGAGCCTTCGAACGTAGATGTCCAAGCTCCCCTCGCGTGCAGGTCGCGATCACCCCAATCAGCTTCGTATGTGGCGGGGACCAGGGCAACCGCCACCTCGGCAGTCCCGGGGTTCTCGAGTGTGCAATTAATCAGTAGCAGTACTCTCACGCTAGGTGCCACTGACTATAGCCTTGGGCAGATGTCCGCCACGCAGTTAAGGAGCTCAGGGCCGTCTCCCCATGTTCAGCGCGCGCCGGTTCCAACGCATTCTAGGCCCATTCGGCTCCAGGCCTTTCCAGCTGTTCCCAGTCCTCCGATCAGCGCAGGAATCCTCCGCAGGCCTCAGCACAGGGCCCCCCGGGTCCACTCGCATTCGCAAGCGAGCCCGGCGGGTTGGCAGCACTCAATTCGAGGGATTCTCCTCTGCGCGACCCTGGGTCTCTCGCCCGCCGCCAGTCCCAGCTCGCCGCACTCTTGGCGGGAGACCAGTCGTCAAGTCGGGATGCACTGCAGGCCGCAGCACCTCAGCGCCTACCCAGCAATTCACAGCCGCCCGCTCACCAGTGGTGCGTCACTTCAATCCCAGGTGCCGCGGTCCCGCCCTCCTCTCCGCTCCTCAGGGTAGAGCAGGCGATCCACCAGGCCCATGCGACGCCGCAGGAGCAGGCCGCTCGCCGCAGTCTTCTCGGGTCCGGTCACAGCCAACCCCAACAGCAAGGTGCCTTTCCTCCACACCACTCGCCAGCAGCGCTCTCACCACTCTCCTTAACTCCGCTGACCTGTAGTGGAGCGCTGATGCTTGGCAGTCGCTCGGGAGGAAAGCACGCTCCGGGCGGACGGAGCTCCTCTCTCAGCTCGACGCCATCTTGTCCCCCGTGCTCGGCCGCTGTGCCGATGCAGCTCACAGCTTGTTTGCCTCAGGTCAGGCGGGAGGATGGCACAGCCGTCGCCCCAAGGTCCCGCGACGTTACGGGACCCCCGTCGCAGCCCCCCAGGGATGGCTGGATTCCTCATAAGCTTCAAACCTTCTTCCCATATTTAATCCACTATTAGTATAGATCGTACCGATTATCTAGCAGGATCGTTAAAATCATAGAGGAAGCATTCGGTCTGTACTACGGGTAAAGGCAGATCAAATCTTTTAGAACCCCTTTCCAGTAACTCATGGAAGCCTCCAATGTCTCCCAGAGGCGAACTCGCTGGAGGGGGGGGGAAGGCGACAGCGAAGATGGAGCGACGTAATCATCCCATTCTCGACCAACCAAGTTTGGATCTTGAATGAGCTCACCCTCCTCAGGCTGGTCGTCCGCTTCACTCTCGATGTAATCATCACGTATTGTAATGCTCCGAGGAGCTGGTCTCTCTTCCTGAGAAGCAGGTGGTGGAGTAACCACTGGAGGTGGTGATTGAACCTGAATACCCGGTCCCCCGGGCGTTAGGGGGACTGGAGCGTGAGAGTCCGGAAATCGCCTGTAGTAATCATGGAGCATGTGCCTAAGGTCGGTGACCAGGGCGGTTGGCACCAACATGGTATCCCTTCATACCTCCTGTTGCTCCTCGTAAGCCTCATATGGGTAGTGCTTCTGAAAAGAGTCGTATTGTTGCGCCCAAGGACGGGCCATGAAGGAGTAGTCCCCTTCCATAAACTCTGACGTGTCCTGCATATGTGCCTCATCTTCCTCATCCGTGTCCTGGCATTTAACCCTGAGCTGTGATGGGCTGTAAGCTGGACCGAACAAACTCTCGTCTCCTGATTCCACCGTATCTAGAAGGTGAGAGGATGCAGAGGTGATATTTTGGTTAGAGATGTCAGACCTGGAGACTTTTGGACTAACTGAAGTCTTATAATGTCCTGTTTATTTTCCGCCGACGGTGCCGTCGACGAAGGGTAGCGTCTGACAGTGATCATCGTCGACACTGGCAGTCTAGAACGAGATTTAAAGACCGTAATCGATGGAGTGGCTGTTGACGGGGCCGTAGACTATGTCGTCGACTGTGTTGCCGTCGTCGGAGCCGTAGACGTGACCGTCGACAGAGTTGTGGTCGTCGATGCCGTTGACGATGACATCGACGAGGTGATCGTCATCACAGTACTCATCGACAAGGCCGTCACCACTGCGGTCGTCGACACGGTCGTAGCCATAAACGTCGACTGTGATTTAGCTGCCGTTCTCGATGACGGGTCCGTCGACTGAGCTTTTTTCGTCGACGAAGCCGGTTTTAGAGCTGTGACAGGCAGAGAAGCAGCAGGAGACTTCTTCTGATCAGAGTCTCTTTGTTTCAAGGCTGTTTTTTCGGCAGTGGAAGGTTTATCAGCCTTCATTTTCTTTGAGGTATGTGATGGGTCCGCCGAGCCCCCATCCCTCGGTGACGTGGGGAGCCCCGGACACTCCAACATGGCCGCCGGGAATACCCCAACAGGAAGTGGCAGCGACGGACTAGTCTCCTCAGCTCGGAATACCGAAGACACACCCCTCGAGCCAAGAAAAGCCACAGAGAACACGGACATGGAGGGAGGCGAGCGGATATCGACGGAGGAGAGGAAGGGAGAGACGTGCGACGCGACTGGAGAAGGCGAAGGAACAGCGGAGGACGTCGGGAGCAGCGACCGCGGGGTGGACCGCCCACAGAACCCGGGACTCGGTTTCCCGGTGACCGCATGCGAGACCGACCCTTCGAGGAGAGAGAAGGAGGCCGGATCTCACCACGCCACGGCCCCGGAGGGTCGTGGGTACAGGCAAGTGGCTGGGGCGCATCCATTCACCTTAAAGGGGTGGTGGGCAGGGCTGAGGGCCACACCAAGTACGGCACCCTGACTATCCCTCACCTAGGCACTTCACGAGTAGGGACACTGGTGGAGGTGCACTTCCCTTCCCCTTTTGAAAATAGAGCAACAGGACGGTGTTCCTAAAGATTTCCTTTCTTTCATTTCTTTGTTGTCCTGCCTGTATCCCCGACTGTCGCAACCCGGACAAGACAGCCCGAGACCTTCAAGGAGTGAAGGAGGATCCCCCACCCCCTGCAACCGAGTCGTTATCGGAAGAAGGAGGATTGAAACCCTCACTTGGAACACTTATATTGCATGAACATAGACCCTGAATAACTAAATAAATACCTTGCACCTATATCAACGTCCCTGCTTCGTATCTACCCTTAAAGGAAGGCGTGTGGGCGGGAGTCCCTGCAAGGGTAGACCATCACAGTGGTGTCAGAAGTGGGATTACGGTCCTGATACAATGACCCAACCCGTGACCATGGAGGCCATCATCACCCAACTAGCTGAAGGGCAACGACACCTGCAACTGGTCATCGAGCAACAGACCAAACAGGCGAAACACGACCGAGATGAACTGCACACAGCACTGAAAGACCAGGCCTCCCTCCTGACCAATAACCAGCAGGTACAGGACACGGCCATTCTACGTCTGACAGACGCTATCACTAGCGCTAGGGTACATCCCAACGTGCTGGGGACAGTCCTACAAAAGTTCCAAACGGGGGACGATCCGGACTATTTCTTTGTTAATTTCGAGCGTGTGGCTACAACCGCCTCCTGGCCCCCAGAAAGATGGGGCCAGTATATAGCTCCCCTGCTTTCCGGAGAATTACAAGCCGCCTACCAGGCCGCCAACCCAGCAGGGACAACCAGCTACCCCGACGTTAAGAAAGCCATCCTAGAACGGCTGGGTTGCGATCAGGAATATTATCGCAGCCGGTTTAGGAAAGAGAGATGGAGCCTGGGGGACAATCCCCGAGCACTATATTTCCGCATCCGGGACCTCGGAAACCGGTGGCTACAGCCCTCTATTGCCACCCCGGATGACATAACAGAGAAGATCTACCTGGAGCAATATCTCGACGCCCTCCCGTATAACACCTGAGCCTGGGTCAAGCAGCACCCTAACCTCTCCGTGACTTTGGCAGTTGATTTGGCGTGCGCATACCACCGCTCTCCGGAGTTCAAAACCCCAACTCATCGACCCTCCGTCTCATCCCCGAAACCCCTAGCCAGAAACCCCAACCCCCAGACAGAACCCAAGGGACCCTTTCCGCCACGGACCCCCTTAAGAGCCCCTTTCACAACCCCGATACAGGGACCACAGTGCTTTCACTGTGCCGAATGGGGACACATAGCCCGACACTGCCCGACACGCCACCCAGGCCCAGAACCCATGGAGGTGGGACTTACACATGGGCGGGTACTGGTCACAGGAGACAAACCCCTCAGATACAAAATAAAGGCTTATGTAAATGGGAAGGCAGTAACCGCCCTCCTGGACACGGGCTGCCACTACACCGTCATCTCCAAAGAGCTTATCCCTGAGTCCCTGCTAGTGAAGGGAGAGTTTGTACAGGTCACATGTGTACACGGAGAGAAGAAGCTGTATCCCTTGGCCGAAGTGGTATTGGAGATCAATGGGGAGCCCCAGTTGAGGAAGGTTGGGGTTGTCCCCACGTTACCCGAGCTAGCGCTCTTAGGTACCGATTTACCTCGGTTCCACGAGTACATCCACTCCCTGAGTTCCCCTGCCTCACTAGTGGGATGGCTAGAAAGCGCACCCTTTTCAAACACCGATATAAGGGCTCCCGCTACCAAAAGAGCACAAGCTAGGAGAGAAAGGAGGGAGGAAAGAGCACTATACAGCCAGTCTAAAACTGTGCTACCCGTACCTGTCCTTCTCTCCCCAGAGACTCCTCAAGAGCCGCCTCAGAACTTCCATCAGGCCCAGAGGGACGACTCTACCCTGCAACATGCCTGGAGCCAAGCCCAAGATGAACAACCAGGAAAGGTAGGTCCCTATTTTACTGTCAAAAAGGGCCTTCTATTCAGGCACACACTCGAGAATAACCATGGGAAGGTACAGCTACTGGTCCCTAAGGCATTTCGCGAACAGGCGCTGTCTCTGGCCCACAGTCAAACCGGGGGAGGCCACTATGGGAAGGAAAACACCCTCAAATATCTATTAGAGAAGTTTTACTGGCCGGGCGTATATCAGGAAGTGGCCAGGTACTGCGCTTCATGTGTGCGATGCCAGCTGGTTAATAAACCCGTGTTACCCCGAGCCCCGCTCCAACCACTTCCGGTCATCGATGTCCCGTTTAGAAGAGTAGGGATGGACCTGGTAGGCCCCCTGATACCCTCTGCCAGGGGCCACCGGTTCATACTGGTCTTTGTGGATTACGCCACCCGGTATCCGGAAGCGTTTCCCTTGACGACCACTACCACAAAGACAGTAGCTCAAGCCATGGTCACTCTGTTCTCCCGTGTCGGCTTTCCCCACGAACTCCTGACGGACCAGGGTACCCCCTTCATGTCCCGGTTGATGAGACAGGTATGCGAGCTGTTAGGTATCAAACAGATCAGGACAGCGGTATACCATCCACAGACGGATGGTCTTGTGGAAAGGTACAACAAAACCATTAAATCCATGCTAAGAAAGCACATCGACCGAGCGGGGAGGGATTGGGACCGACAGCTACCCCTGGTTCTGTTTGCGATACGATCCCATGAACAGAAGTCTACGGGTTTCTCACCGTTTGAGCTGTTGTTTGGGAGGAGACCCCGTACCCTCCTGGACATGACGTATGAACAGTGGACCGAGGAAGAGGACGAAACAAAACCTCTACTACAATACAGTGCGTCCCTTAGGGATACTTTGTCCTTATTATGGGACGAGGTATTCAGGAACATGGAAAGGTCCCAGACCCAACAAAAACGGTGGTACGACAGAAACACCAAACTTAGGGAATTCGCGGTAGGAGATCAGGTACTTATCCTATTGCCTACCACCGAAAAGAAACTGTTAGCCACTTGGCAAGGCCCCTTTCCTATCCTCAGTAGAGTAACCCCTGTTACCTATAGGGTGGCCGTTCCCCACAGAAATAAGACAAGCCAAATATACCACGTTAACTTACTGAAGGCATGGGAGGGACCAGTCCCGGCATCAGGGTGCGCGACTGCCCCTATACTTCATGTTGCCCCGAACAAACCCCTTGAAGTGACCCTAAACCCCCAGAAGACCACAGAACGATCCCAGCCTAACTGGGGACCCCAAACCACAGCAGAACAAAGAGACCAACTGAGGACCTTGTGCGCATCGTACCCGTTCGTCCTGTCCGGCGCTCCCGGAAGGACGTCCCTAGTTGAGCACAATATAATCACCACCTCCCCCCGATCAAACAACGGCATTACCGCATCCCGGCTGCCCGGAGAGGGGCCGCAGAACAGGAGATAAAAACGATGCTGGAGGCAGACATAATCGAACCCTCACATAGCGCCTGGTCTTCTCCGATTGTGTTGGTCCCCAAACCCGATGGGAGCATACGTTTCTGCATCGACTTCCGCAGACTCAACGCAGTGTCTAAGTTCGACGCATATCCTATGCCACGGGTGGACGAACTCATCGAGAGACTCGGGAACGCCAAGATTCTATCCACTATCGACCTCACAAAGGGGGATTGGCAAATACCACTGAAACCAGGCATCAGAGACAAAACCGCCTTTTCCACGCCCGTTGGCTTATTTCACTTCAAGGTACTGCCTTTCGGTCTCCATGGGGCCCCCGCCACTTTCCAGAGACTCATGGACTCTGTCCTCTCTTCCCACCGGTCTTATGCCATGGTCTACCTGGACGATATCGTTATCCACAGCCCCGATTGGGAGACCCATCTCCAACACCTAGAGAACGTCCTGAAAACATTGCAACACGCAGGCCTTACAATGAATCCCAAGAAGACGACACTAGGGGCTGACCACATCGAGTACCTAGGGTATGATATCCGGGCTGGGCAGATCCGACCCCAAGTGAGCAAGATAGAGGCCATCACCCGCGAACCCCGACCCACCTCCCGGAAGGAAATACGTTCCTTCCTCGGGCTGGTCGGGTACTATCGAAGGTTTATCCCAGCATTTTCTGAAGTAGCCAGTCCACTCACAGACCTCCTCACCAAGGCACACTCCAGTAATAAGATACAGTGGACAGAGAGACACAAACAGAGCTTTCGTTTCCTGAAGGACTCCCTTTGCCACAATCCTGTGCTTGCTTGTCCGAACTTTGACTCCTCTTTTGTATTACAAACTGACGCGTCAGACAGGGGTTTAGGAGCCATCCTGTCCCAGCCCGATGCCCTCGGTGATCTCCACCCCGTCCTATACCTTAGTCGTAAGTTGTTTCCACGGGAGGTGGGTTACGCTACCATTGAAAAAGAATGCCTGGTCATCAAATGGGCGGTGGAGGCCCTTCAGTACTACCTCTTGGGCCGCCACTTCATATTGCTCACTGATCATGCTCCCCTCACCTGGCTTGCCCTCCATAAGGACACTAACCCTAAGGTTCTCCGATGGTTTCTTGCCCTACAGCCCCTTCACGTTTTCCGCCCTCCACGTTCCGGGACGTCTGCAGGGCAACGTGGACTTCCTCTCAAGATGCCCTATGAGCGAATGGCCCACACGTCCATTCCTGGGGGGACGGCAGTGTGATGGGTCCGCCGAGCCCCCATCCCTCGGTGACGTGGGGAGCCCCGGACACTCCAACATGGCCGCCGGGAGTACCACAACAGGAAGTGGCGGCGACGGACTAGTCTCCTCAGCTCGGAATACCGAAGACACACCCCTCGAGCCAAGAAAAGCCACAGAGAACACGGACATGGAGGGAGGCGAGCGGATATCGACGGAGTAGAGGAAGGGAGAGAGGTGCGACGCGACTGGAGAAGGCGAAGGAACAGCGGAGGACGTCGGGAGCAGCGACCGCGGGGCGGACCGCCCACAGAACCCGGGACTCGGTTTCCCGGTGACCGCATGCGAGACCGACCCTTCGAGGAGAGAGAAGGAGGCCGGATCTCACCACGCCACGGCCCCAGAGGGTCGTGGGTACAGGCAAGTGGCTGGGGCGCATCCATTCACCTTAAAGGGGTGGTGGGCAGGGCTGAGGGCCACATCAAGTACGGCACCCTGACTACCCCTCACCTAGGCAATCAAACAAAGGGGGCCCCTATTTAGGCAAATAAAGGTAAAGGGATCATAGGGGAAACATAGAGCACTCAAACAAGCAAAAATCCCCTACCTATTTCTTTAATAATATGCTAAACGTCATAGAATATAAAAGAAGAACAGTGCTGAAGGAAGAAAAGACAAACATATGACAAAATAAATTTATTTTTTCAGTAAAAGATCAAAACACCCGAATAACTAAATAAATACCTTGCACCTATATCAACGTCCCTGCTTCGTATCTACCCTTAAAGGAAGGCGTGTGGGCGGGAGTCCCTGCAAGGGTAGACCATCACAAGGTAGAGCCCTCATTTTTACGTTTCCTCTCAGCTGAGGATGGCCCAGGACTTTCTTCAACATCAGATCCAGAATCCGATCTGGGTTTTTTCTGCTGGAGCCATAACAACAATCTGGCCTCCCTGTCTTTCAGAGTTTTGGCCGAAAAGGTTCTGCAGTATTTACAGTCCTTAGCAATATGCTTGGGATAAAGGCAATAGAGATAGTCCTTGTGGGGGTCCTCAGAGAAAAGTCTTGCCTTCCCACAAATCTGCAGGGTCTAAAAAGCCTTTTCTTAGATTCCTCTGACATTTTGGAAGTAAAGTATATAGAAAACCAATACCTCGAGGTGATTTCAGCAGGGTCAAAAGTTCACTCACTGACTCCCTTACACACGATGTGCAGTTAGAAATCTGAGGTATGGTGGCTCTGCTGGGGAGTTGAGGTCTAGGGCTCTTCTCTGATTGGTTAAAGTTTAGACCTACATAAAGATGCTGATGGATGTTAAAGAGCCCCTTTATTTTTGATGGTTTCTAATGTACTTTTATAGTACTGCTTTTATAACTACAGCGAGACTCCCACCATGACGACGGGGAAAATTCAAGCATGTGAATCTATGAAAGATTCAATACTGGAGAACCCCAGCAAATGCAGGAGGTTCGCTGAAGTCTGAGGTGAGAGACGACAGCCTGGGGGGAGGACCCCTTCAACAACCAGTCGCCGAGGTATGGGCAGACTGACACCCCTAACCTGGGCAGATGCGCTGCAACCACTGCCATCACCTTGGTGAACAACCGAGGGGCACTGGTAAGGCCGAAGGGGAGCATGGTAAACTGAAAGTGCTTGTGGCCTACCTTGAACCGCAAGTTCTGCCTGTGGCCCAGCAGAATGGGGATGTGAAAATAAGCATCTTGCAGGTCCAACTCTGCCATCCAGTCTTCTTGGTCTAGGACAGACAAGGCCTGAGCGAAAGTAAGCAGTCTCCTTCTTGAGGAAGAGAGTGACAGTCCGAAGATCTAAAATAGGCCGTAACCCTTTGTTCTTCTTCAGAATCAGAAAGTAGCGGGAATAACAGCCACTGCCTACTTCTGAAACCGGGACCCTCTCTGTAGCTCCCTTGGCCAGGAGAGACGCAACTTCCTCTCAGAGCAATTTTAAATGATCCTCCATTAGCCATTCTTGATTTAGCGAAATAGGAGGAGGAGGAAAAGAAAGGAAAGGTAGAGAATAGCCTTCCTGAATGATCTGCAAGACCCACTTGTCCAATGTTATTGATCTCCAGTGGGGGAGATGATGATGGATTCTCCCTCCCACTGGAGTGGCGTAGTCTTGCAGAGTCAGACTAGGAGTGCTTGGAGTCTGCGGCTGCCGAGGGAAGGGTGGATGACGACTTCTGGCCTCCATTACTATGACGGAATGAGCTGGGCCCATGTTCCCACACAACATGGGAAGTCTGCACAGGACGGTGGCTGGGATAGGGCTGGCGAGGCTAAAACCCCCTTCCGTTGCTACGAAAGGGGCAAAAGCTAGACTGGCCACGAGGTGTTGTAGAAAGGCCCAAAGATCTGGCCGTAGCATGAGAATCCTTCCAAAGGGAATGGGAGAAACGGCCCAATAAGCATGTGGTATTCACCGACCGCAATGCCAGGCAAACATCTTCTTCCAAAGTGATTCCAACCTCTTGGATTCCCTATCCGGAGGGGCAGAAGGGAACAAGCCCTTGGGCGTAGAAGCATGAACCACCAAGCTTTCAGGGGTGGCGTGTTGGCTAGCGAACTTTGGGTCGCCCGGAGCCGGGTGATGGCAGCGTGCAATTGTCCTATTCACAGGAGCCCCTGGGCTAGGCTTGGACCACGTGCCTTGTAGGACATCAGTAAGTGCCTCATTGAAGGGCAATAGGGGTTCAGAGGTGGTAGCCCCAGGCTGAAGCACTTCGGTCAGGAGATTAGTCCTGATCTGCACAGAGGGCAACTCCAGTCCAAGGACCCCAGCTGCCCTCCTTACCACCATGGCATAAGAAGCCCCCTCCTCCATAGCCACAGTAGGTGGAGAGAGCATGCCAGTATCTAGGGATGTGTCCAATCCACTGGCCTCCCCAAGTTCCTCATACCACTCCATCTGCTCTGCACCCTGGTGCTCCAAAGGGTCCATAGACCCCTCCTAGTCCTCTCTCGTGCCTGAACATGCTCAGGCGACAACACAGAACCCCAGGGCTCTACCTGCGCCGTAATCAGCGTTGAGCGCTGGCGTCGTGAAGAAGGATGGGGCTTGAACCGCCGGTGGGCACCGGCTGTTCCGTGGGCACAGACTTTGGGTCTGACGCCAGGGCAGGTCGAGTTGGCACGACCGGTGCCGTCCCTGATCTGGAATCGGATCCACAAGGCCCAACCGGCGCCATGGCCGGAGCCGACAAAGTTGAATCCGGTGGGCCCGCTCAAGACCCCGCGGAGCCTGAAGGCTCACCAGAGGGGTCAGCCTGCTCAAATACGCAGTGCATGGCCTTGTAAAACTCCCGGAAATGGAGCGAGGCACGGAGTCGACCCTGGCTCCAGCTCCGCAGAAATGTGCCTTGAGCATCGGTGCTCCTAACTTAGTTTGTCAACGGACGGCAGTCGAGGCAAAGATGAATCTGCTTAGACTTCTTCTTGTGCCTCTTTCCCGAGTGTCCTGAGGACCTCGAGTGGGAGGAAGAGAACTTGGGGCTCCGGGAGCGGTTCTGTGACCTCCTCTTCTTTGATCGGGATCTCCGCGGAGTATCGCTGGATGGTGTCGACTGCCGGGCCACAAGGAGCTTCATAGCCTGCTCCCGCAAGGCCTTCAGAGCCATGGCCCAACAGTCCGAGCACGACTTCGAGTTGTGGTCATGCTCAAAACACCAAAGGCAGACAAGGTTTGAATCGGTAACCAACATGGCACAGTGACAGGCGCTGCACGGTTTAAAACCTGTCTTCCTTGAAGAAATCCCTCGACACACAATAGAAAAAACTTCAGAAGTCAAAAAAGGCCAGTCAAAAAACGACAATAGGGGTAGCTATTCCCGGATCTGCGCTTAACTGGCGCAGAAAGAAAAGAGCTGATGTCTGCGCGCCTGGGTGGTGCCTATATAGGTGACCGTGATGTCATAACTGACGCTAACGACGCAGACAACGTCAAGCGGAGCCGAATGGAGCCACCCGTCGGCACAGGCAAGGGGAATTGCTCAAACAAAAGTTTCTGGATCCAGCCTGACGCCTGAGAAATTCTAAGGAAAGGAATATGCAGCTAGAAGTCTCTATCAGATGTGATGTCACTATGTTACAGTTCGATTAAAAGAGATCTCATAGTTCAATCCTTTTGGGTAATACATAAAAGTAGGGTGCCCTTGGGGAAGTGTTCACTAGGAATTCTGCTTCACGTTTGAGTTTCTGCTGGATTGACCGTGGGCCTTTCAAGATCAGGATAGGGGAACACAAAAGCACCATCCGATGTGGACGTAATGCAACCAGGATGTGCAACCACTTCAATGAGCTGAGGCACTCACCTGAGGACTTGGGATGGACTATTTTGGATGCCAACCCAGTGTGGAACACAACCACGCTCTTCAGAAGGGAACAACGCTGGGTGTTTCGTCTCCAGACAAACAAAAAAGATTTAACGATGAGATCCCTTGGATCGAACTGTAACATAGCGACATCCACTTTACACCACAAATATCATCATAGCATCAAAGTATTATCTGATATACTCAACAAACACAATGAAGCCACATGGCCTCCCCCGTAAGGCATATAATTGAAGTCTCATTGCCACTATAATAGAAATACAATTTTCCCATAAGGCTCTTCATTCTCATAAGGATAAAATAGGAAATTCATTCTTATATGGTTAAAAAACTCCCCTGGTTTATGAGATGCTCAGAAACTTATTGCCTATACGAATAATGTCTCTACCAGATAATGCGTTACCGAAGTGAAGAAATTTGTTCTTTACACCCCAAATATCATCATGGCATCAACGTTTTATCTGATATACCCAACAAACACAATGAAGCCACGTGACTTCTCCCGTTTCATTGTCTTTATGATAGAAATAACATTTTCTCATAAGGCTCTCCCTTCTCATAAGGATAAAAGTGGAATTTTCATTCTTATAAGGTTAAAAACTCCCCTGGTTTATGAGAGGCTCAGAATCTTATTGCATATACGAAGTATGAGGAAAAAAGAATAATTTCTCCTACATGAAATAGAGCTACACTACAGTTGGCAAGACGATAACATGATAAACCCAAATAGAATACGTTCTCCTTGAATGCCAGCGCTAAACATATACCTCAATAAAATAGCGAAACAGGCTACACTGTTACCGTTTTCATTTGGCCAAAACCAAACCCACCTTGATACTTGACAGTACAACCAAGTGAAGGTACATGGAGTATGCACACATCACACACCACTCCATGATAGCTGCAAGACATGAGCACTAGCCCTCTTCCGTTAACCACCCGAAAGTACGGCTAGATACCGATGAACCTGATCGCTACAAATATGGTTCGTGCCTCCAGCTCTGCCACAATCCGGGTGAGAAGAGGAGAAGGGTAGGTACAGTGATCGTCGCGCATATCTGAACCGTGAGTACCTCTTTGTCTAAATACCGATGACGATCGGGCTTAGAGCAACACACGGCCTCGCCCACGTCAGAGAGAAGCATTGCATCTAGCCTTTATCCTTTATTCTAGCCCGCAAATTTGCACATTATCTGCCCCATCCCATGAGGCATAATTATGTTTCAGTCTAGGTAAGGCTCTTTTTCCTCATTTCTAGGGTAAGAGGTAAATGTAACAGATTGAGTCTGAGGTTACAACATGCAGGATTGCACTTACTACATTGACTATAGTCCACGGGGCATGAGGTGATTGCATTGTGTCTGTGACATCGCATTCTGTGATAAAAATGCAACGTACAGGCTGGCACTTGTTTAACCACACATCAGGGTTAAAGGTGCTATTATGTACTGGCACATGATTGATCACTTATTCAAAGTTTTATGTTTGTTATGTTGTTGTGTATCTGTTTTTGTTTCTACGTCCGGCAACTATTATGCGTTAACTGTTAGAGCGTCTAATTCCTTAGCTCTTTTGGGCCGTTACAAAAGGCAAATGTGGTCAGATATCACTCCTTACATCAACAATCTACCACCAGATGTCAAAGATGAGGCAAAAAAGATTCTACTGGAGGGTGAACGCTCCGCTTCGGAGATAATTGGTTGTGCGATGGACATAGCTTCCACCGGGTTCCGTCAACTGGCCGGGGCTGCAGTCTTGAGGCACCAGGGATGGCTAAAGGCCACAACATTCAGGCCAGAAGTACAAACCAAGATTTTAGATATGCCCTATGACGGTGAGGAACTGTTTGGGAAGCATATCGATGAAGCCCTACAGGGAATCAAAAAAGACACGGATACGGCTAAAGCTCTTGGTACCCTTCAATACAAAAGGATGCCCTTTCGTGGTGCTCGAGGCAAAGGTCAACCATCCTACCGGGAAAGCTACCAACAATACCTGTATCAAACCTATACCTCCTCAAATCAACAATACAGAACATAGTTTGCCCAGAGGCAACAACCTGGAACTGCCTACAACAAGTCTTTCTTTCAGGGGAAAACAGGACGACAGAATGAGTTTACTAGACATCAATGACCTCCCACTACTGCCGGTTACTATTTCTTCACCTCCGTCCAAGATAGGGGGCAAAATCTCCCACTTTCTACAAAAAGGAAACAAATTACAACGGATCGTTGGCTTTTAGACCTGGTACAATTCTGCCATTCCCTAGAATTCATACAGACACTCCCTCCCGCGACTCACAAGCATTTATACCTCTTGCAGCTAGAAATAGTTTCCATGATTCAAAAGGGAGCTATAGAATATGTTCCTTTTCATCAGAGGGGAAGAGGTTTTTATTCCCAGTTCTTTTTAGTGTTCAAGAAGGTGAAAAAGTGGAGAACAATTTTAGATTTGAGAAACCTAAACAAATTCCTTGAGAAAAAGTCATTCCGCATGATCATCATTCAGGAAGTTTGAAGGGGCCCCTCCTGAACCAGCAGGGCCGAAGGCACACTGGCGGGAATGGGCTGCTCAAATATGAGGTGCATGGCCTCAAAACTTCTGGAGTTAAATGGGGTCGCCCTGGCTCCCAGAAACTCAGGGAGGTGTGGAACTGGTCCAGACACTGGCTCAACCACGTAGCCAGGACTTGGATGGTAACGCTCCCTCGTCTCGTCGGCCAACAGCCGAGGTATAGTTGTAGACTTACCCAAGTGGCCTGATAACTTTGAGTGCGACATAGATCTTGGGTTCAGCGACCGATTCCAGAACTTTTCTCTCTACCGGGGAATGAGACCGTTGCGGAGGTGCTCGTCGAGCCGCCAGGAGATTGAGGGACCGCTCCCTCAAGACCTTCGGATTCATTGCGTAACAGTCGACCCAGGTCTTCATGTCGTGGTCGGGCTCAAGGCACCAGAGGCAAACAAGGTGCGGGTCTGTCACCAACATCAAGCGATCGATCGATGACAGGCACTGCAAGGCTTAAAGTGGGTCCTTCCTAGATGACATCTGTGCCACGCCAGGAGAAAATTTTCTCAAAAGACTTTGACAAAAGTTTAAAAAAAAGGCTAGTCAAAAAGTGACTAGGGGTAACTCTCTCTGGATCTGCACTGACTGGCGCTGAAAGAAAAGTACTGACGTCAGCACACTTGGGTGGCGGCTATATAGGCACTGCGCACGTCACTTCGGGCGCAGATGACACTACACTGAGCCAAATTACGCCTCCTACAGACACGCAGGAATACTGCTCACAAAAAATGTCCGGATCCAGTCTGACGCCTGGGGATAATTCTAAGGCAGGAAATCTGTGGCTAGAAGTGTCTGTGGCCCCGCAGGATGGGTGTAGGAAAGTAGGATCTGCTTTCATGGTTACCCCCACTTTTTGTTACGTTTTTGACTAGTCTGACTGGGATCCTGCTAATCAGGACCCCAGTCACTGTGCTTTCTCCTTACATTGAGCATGTTAAGTACTTCTGAACATCCACAATTGGCTACTAGTGTACCCTTGTAAGTCCTTAGTAAATGGTACTATGGTACCCATGGCATAGGTACACCAGGGTCTCACAAGGGCTGCAGCATGTATTGTGTCACCCATGGGAGTCCATTTAAACTGTGACTACAGTCCTGCCATTGCAGCCTGTGTAAGTGGTGCTTGCACCTCTGACAACAGATTAAAGTTTCCTTGTATCTGGGGGTAACTAAACTTAAAACCTACAGGTCACCTCTATGGCAGGCTCTTCAGTCCTGAGGGCAGGGTGCTTGGTTATAAGTGCGAGAGTACCCCTGCATGAGCAGGACACCCCTACAAACCCCAGAGTCGATTCCCCAGGCTTTGTAATTGCGGTATGCCATTTTAATAAATATAGTGGACATCAGTCATTACAAGATTTCTAACTATATAGTGGCTGCACCGAACCAGGTCATGTTTGGTATCAAACATGTTAAAATCATACCCCAACACCGATTCCAGTATTGGAAATTTGATCCCATGTACTGGGGGGCCCCTTTGGGGTACCCCCCTGTACAACCGGTAACAGCTTTTCAGGGTCTGACAGCAAGTTACTGCTGCTGCCGACCACAGACCCGATTCTGTCCCCCTGCTGCTTAGCAAAGCTTGAGCAGGGGGAAGGTAGAAGAATAGGCTTCCAGTCACAAGGAGGTGTGACCACCTCCCAGACAGGACTTTGTGTATAGGGCTGGGGTGGGGGCGCTTGCCTGCGCCACCAGACTGCTTTGAAGAGAACATTTGGTGCCCTCCTTGCATACTCCAGTTTAAGCCAGTTCAAGGAACCCTTCACTCCCGCTCTGGCACAAAACTAGACAAAGGACATGGGAGTATCCTCCCCTCTGTCCTGCCCCTCCTCTGGGGGCTACCCGAAAAGAATAACTGGCCAGCCGATAGGAGTAAACATTCACTCCGTACTCCGGGTGAGTTTCTATATTAGAAGACCTTACAACAAAGGTCTCCATCTATTTTAAATGTGACTAATTGGACCAGATCAGCAATCCTACGCTCTCTTTTCTCATTTAGGCATCAGCAATCCACATTGAAGGAAGACCATAATCCCAGGTTCTTCCGTGGTAATAACTGGAATATCCCAAATTGGCCAAATTGAAAGTCCTCGCTGAATATACAGGAGTAATTTTTACTCCGGTCTCACAGTGAGTGTCCTAATGGGGGACTCCTTTAATACAGTTTTCGGAATTATTATTAATCAAACAATACGAACAATTGTTCCCTCATTCATCCCACCTAGGCATCATTAAGCCCCCATGAAGAAAGATCACTATCCTGGATCTTCTATAATGTAAAGCAGACCTTCCAAATCTGGTCCTAATGAGAAAAGAAAAAACTTGTTTAGTGAATACTAATGAGAGCACAATCCACCCTTCGGTAAGCATGTCCTCCCAGCCTGTGTAGCCCCTCAGCCATTACTGCAGCATTGAATTATCAGTGTCATCACCTCTAGAGATACATTCATCTAACACGGCACCATTTGTAGTCCCCAGGTCATCTCTGTTCTGATGAGACCCTCACACTGCAAGTAGGGTTGAAACGTCATCAACAACACTAAAGGATAGTCTAACAGCAAAAGCACCAGAGAAAAATCTGGCTGATCTTTTTTTTTATTGAGAAATTAATATTCAGACATCCTTGTATATACCAATAACCCTTTTCTAATTACAAGTCACTTCATTGTCACTTATTTTTTTATGTCTGGGTATGGTTACTTTTCTTGGAGTTTCTCTATCACTATTTTCCCAAGTACCACTCACTAAATCTAAAGTTAGTGGTTCCATCCCCAGCACGAAAAT
Organism: Calotriton arnoldi; assembly: GCA_963921515.1. Taxonomy (NCBI): domain Eukaryota; kingdom Metazoa; phylum Chordata; class Amphibia; order Caudata; family Salamandridae; genus Calotriton; species Calotriton arnoldi. The sequence goes on along the minus strand of CAWUFW010003752.1, from coordinate 556,067 downwards.
AATCGGGGATAGGTGGCAACCCTGTCGGGGCCAGCTCTATGGCAAAGGGGCCAGAGATGGTGGTTCCCATTTTTACCCGAGCCACTGGTGAGTTATGTAGCATTGAAATCCATTTAAGGAAACTGCGGCCCATTCCTAACTCATTAAGCACTGCCTTCAGGCAACTTCATCTTAGGGTGTCAAAAGCCTTCTCGATGTCGAGGGAGGCAACCCATGGGCGTGCACTCGTCTTGCGCCCAGTCCATTAACATAAAGAGCCAACGTAGGTTCAGGAAGGTGTTCCTACCAGGTACAACCCCATTTTGGTCATGGTGCACCACAGTTTGTACTACTGAGACCAGTCTGTTGGCTAGTATCCTTCCAAGTATCTTATAGTCTGAATTTAGAAGAGATAGGGGTCTATAAGACCCCAAGAGTAATGGGTCCAGTAATGGGTCCCTGTCCGGTTTGGGCAAGACTACCAACACTGCTACCTTGAGAGAAGGGGGTAACTCTCCTTTCGCATAAGCCTCGATGTAGGAAAGTAGGATCTGTTTTCATGGTAACCCCCACTTTTGCTTGGTGTTAGTATGCTTTTGACTAATCTGACTGGGATACTGCTAATCAGCACCCCAGTCACTGTGCTTTCTCCCAAAATTGACCATGGTCAGTACTTCTATGCATCCACAATTGGCTACTAGTGTACCCTTGTAAGTCCCTAGTATATGGTACTAAGGTATCCAGGGCATAGGTACACCAGGGGTCTCCCATGGGCAACAGCATGTATTGTGTCACCCATGGGAGACCACTCAAACTGTGACTATAGGCCTGCCATTGCAGCCTGTGTGAGTTGGTGCTTGCACCTCTCACGACAGATATACGTTTCCTTATATCTGTGGTCACTACACTTAAAACCTATAAGCCACATCTACGGCAGGCTCTTCAGTCCTGAGGGCAGCGTGCTTGGTTATAAGTGTGAGGGTGTCCTTGCATGAGCAGGACAACCCTACAAACCCTGGAGTCAATTCTCCAGGCTTTGTAAGTGCGGTCAGCCATTTTAATATATATAGTGGACATCAGTCAATACAAGATGTCGTACTAGATAGTGGCTGCACCGAACCCAGTCATGTTTGGCATCAAACATGTTGGAATAATACCCTAACACTGATTCCAGTGTTGGAAGTATGATCCCATGTACTGGGGGGCTCCCTTGGAGTACCCCCCTGTACTACCGGTAATAGCCTTTCAGGGTCTGACAGCAAGTTAGTGCTGCTGCCGACCACAGACACGATTCTGCCCTCCTGCTGCTGAGCCAAGCTCAAGCAGGGGAAGGTAGAACAATAGATTTCCTGTCACAGGGAGGTGTGACCACCACCCAGACAGGACTTAGTGTATTGGCGCTTCCCAGTGCCACCAGTCTCTTTGAAGGGCACATTTGGTGCCCTCCTTGCATACTCCAGTATGAGCCACTTCACGGAGCCCTTGGCTCTCGCTCTGGCACGAAACTGGACAAAGGACATGGGAGTATCCTCCCCTCTGTCCAGCCCCTCCACTGGGAGGGACCCTTGAATCGTTCCAACCCTTTCCCTAGGGTACTAAAGGGCTTACCTGTGGGTGTTTCCTTAGATTTGTTGTGAGACAAGACTCAAGCCTGAAACCACGTCACTCTTCGACCCTCTGGACACTTGGACTTCGCGTGAGTTCACCTGGAACCACATCAAGGAAGATTACTGCTGCTCCTGGTCTCGCTGTTTGGAAAGTTTTCTTCATCTGTGTCTGTGCTTCTTCCAGGATCTTCAACAGACCTGTGGGCATTAAGGATACCTGAAGTAATCTCCCTTGGAGCGAAAGAGTCAATCCCCTGCCTCTGCAGGCACCGCAGCGAAGCTGACTGGTCTGCTGCTCTTGACGTTCCACGGAGTTCACAAGGCTCAGCAACACAGGTGGTGGTTCTGCAACTCCGAGGCCTTACCCGTCTTCTCTGCAATTTTGAGGCCAGTATCCCTCGTCGTTACCGCTGAGACCGAACTCCTGTGCACCGCGTTGACTTGCAGTTGCCAAGGCTTCTTGGCTCTGCACTCCAGAGATCTTCGGGCTACAAGAAGCTCTAGCCTGCAGCATCTCTTCCTGCCAAGTACAGCATCCTCACCACATCCTCTGCACCATGGACCTTCCTTCTAGGTGAGCTGCTCTATGGTCCTCTTGTGACTCCTGTGCCTTTGGCCTGTGAGTCCTCCTGAGGGTCGTTTTCTGCTTCAGTGGGCTCCCCTGCTTGGTCGGGGCCTGCTCTGACTCTCCTGCTTGTGGTGAGTCCCTTGGGCCTTGCTGGTCCCAACGTTGCTCCTTCTTCGTTGTCCACACCAGTTGCGGCTACGAAGACTTGTTGGTGCTCCCACCAGACACCGACCCCTTGGTCACCGACATCCAACGTGGGACAGCTCGTGCACGGCTCATGGTCTTCCTCAGTGTCGCCCGGTCCCCACAGCTGCAGCCCCAAGGTCACCGTCTTCACTCCTGAACCACCCGACATTGGTGGGTATTGCTCTTCCGTGCCTCCTGGTCACTCCTGAGTGGCACAGACCCGGTCCCCTCTGCTTACAGTTTCTTCACTTCTAGAATCCACCCTTAGATTCCACCGGACTTCTCCACCTTCTTCTCCAGAGGCACTTTTCTCCAAGTCTTCCATTGTCATCTACGGAGGTTTCCAACGTCTCTTCACCTCTATGCACCTGGCTTCCCTGGTGTAGATAACCTGGTCTATGGGGCAACCATGGGTGGGCTGGCTCTCCAACTTTCCGTCCTCCAAGGGAATTCTTCGGGGTCCTCTGGGAAGGATCCTTCTTCTGCAAAACCGCAACTTCTCCATTGACTTCCATTGGACACGCGGCTGTGTTCCCACTCTGCACAACGTCTCCGCGGTGTTCTCGGTACTTACCTTGGGTGGTTCCTTGTGACCCCGGCCCCCTCAGGGTCTTCTGGTCCAAGTCCTGTCTCCTCCTGCAGTTTGCATTCCACTTTCTTAACATATGGCTTGGTCTCCCCTTGGCGACAACAATATTTCGTGCTACTTACCTTATTACAAATGAACTATTTTTGTGTTGATATCTCCTGGTAGGAGATATACCAATGTGTTAGTGAGTGTTGTGTAATAAACAGGAGTATTTTTAAATAAACACTGTGTGGTCCTTTTTCGTTTAACCTACACTACATGAATAAACTGCTAAAACAAGCTGCTTAACACTCCTTCAAGAGAAGCCTGAAGGTTGCTCTCCACAGCTACCACTTTGTGAGCTTTCTATGGTTATCAAAGACCACTAAAATCACCATAAAGGTTGCCTGGATTAGTGCAAAGTGCATCACTTAAATAAGTGTGCACCAATATTAGGCCAGCCTCCTACACTCAGTATAAATTTTTAACAAGTGAGGGACCAATTGCGCTCTTTAAGTGGAATAAAATTCCAAAGGCCAACCGTCCATTCCAGGGTCCTACTCCACGCCATCTGCCTGGTGGTGATTGTTTGAGTAATTCAGCATTCCGTCCATCATCTGTTCTTTTTGCATTTGTCGCCGTAAGTGGAAAGGGTATGCCCAGACATGGGTCCCGTGCTTGCTACGCCACCAGATTCAAGCTAGCCTGGCCGATGAGGGGTGTTACCCCGAAACCGGTCCCAGGATGCTTGTTTCTGGACCAGGGAAGACCTGGCCTGGCAGTTCGGGCTGGACTGTTCCAATGGGGAACAGGGTCAAGACTGATTTGCACATCGCTGGGTCTAAACTGAAATGGCGAAGCGTGCAAAAAAAACAATGGATTTAACCCAGATCTGTGACTGGGATGAATGTTTGATTAACTCAGCATTCCGTCCATCATCTGTTCTTTTTGCATCTCCTTAATGGTGTCAAAGATCTCAGTTTCAGTAATTGGGGATTCCAATTCCTTTCGTTGCGAGGGTTGAATGTGGGGAAGAGTGACTTCATCTGTAAAGTAATGTACTGCAGCTCGGTCCTCCCCATGTGGGGATCTATATATGGAGGCATAATTTAAGTAAAAAGCAGTGTTACTGCCATCTTGCGTATTGATGATGTGCCCCGTGCCATCTCTAATTGCCGCAATCAGATTTCTGGGTGAATTCGAACGAAGCAGCCACGCCAGTAGCCTACCAGCCTTGTCGTCCTTAGCCTGTCTTCTAGCCAATTGCTGATTGTAATCTAGGGCTCCCAGCTTTTCTAGAGTGGTTTTTATACATTAGCCTGGCCTGTGCTAGTGGAGCTACAACAGACTGATCAGTAGGGGGATAACTGCTCGTATTAACGTATGTCCTTCTCCGGAGTATCAAGTTCCCTGCGAAGGGTTAGCTGAGTGCCATATACCACTTTAATCATATAACCACTGAGCACAACCTTAAACACATCCCACTCGATACCGGCTCCTAAAGCAGAAACCTCATTTTCCTGAAAGTAAGAGGTAATATTATCTGAGAGAGTAGAGCGGAGTGGGATGTCACGGAGTGCCTCCAAGGGTAGATGCCATGTTGGTATTTTGGGCTTGCTTCTTCTCCCAGTCAAATGGAATTGCATTAGGTGCATAAAGATGATGATGGACGGAATGCTGAACAAATCAAACACTCACCCCCAGCCACAGATCTGGGTTTAATCTATCTTTTTTTTCCGGGCTAGACCGTTTCCATGGGAAGCAGGGTCAAGAAAGATTTGCATATGGTTGGGTCCAAACTGGGGTCTGTGACTGGGGGTGAATGTTTGATTTGTTAAGCATTCCGTCCATCATCTGTTCTTTTTGATATTGTTGCCCTAAGTGGGAAGGGTGTGCCTAGACGTGGTCCCGTGCTCACTGTGCCACTGGATTCAAGCTAGCCAGGCTGATGAGGGGTGATACTGCAAAACCGGTCCCAGGAAGCCTGTTTCCGGTCCAGGGAGTACCTGGCCTGGCAGTTCTGGCTGGACTATTCCTATAGGGAGCAGGGTCGAGACTGATTTACATATGCCTCGGTCCAAACTATGGTGGCGTGGTGAGCAGAAAAATGATGGATTAAATCCGGATCTGTGACTGCGGGTGAATGTTTGATTTGTTCAGCATTCCATCCATCATCTGTACCTATTTTCTCAAAGTCTATTAGCAGGAGAGATGGAAGTTACTGTAATTTATACTTTACAGCCAGGGTTTTAAAGACGTCTTGGATAAAAAAAAAATTTTTAAAGAAGTGCTGGATAATATAATGTGTTGTCATGAGTGCCATGAATATGCATGGACCAGATCACCAAACGCTTTTAATAGTTGGTTTTCACTAAGGAGCTTAGCCTCCGTTATTATGAAGGGTATCTGCCTATATGCGGTGCACTCTTAGTCTGGCTTAAGAATAACCTTAATATATGGCTCACCGAGGTCATTAGGGAAGATTCACCACCCCTTGTCCAATACTCCCCGGCTGTCTGTGAACGAGATCCCTGCAGTAGAACCCCACATAGGGAGTTTAAAAACTTGCCTCTGTTGTTTAAAATTCGACAGAGACTTCTCAATCTGCTTCCGTTGTTTAAAATTTAGACGGAGCTTCTCACTGTGCTTCCGTTTGCATAACGTCGGGAAGGAGAAGAGACTCATCTGATTCAGAGTCCTCACGTGTTTTAAACAACAGAGGGAAGTTCACAGACAGTCGGGGTGTATTGGACAAGGGGTGGAGCACAGCCAGCCCACTCTCTAACTCTATGAAGAATCAGATGTATCTCTGAGATCCGGTATACAAAATACAATAAATTCAATATATGGAATAGGTCACTGTTTGCTTCACGGTTTTTATTTTAATCAGAACGGCGTCTCATCGAGTTTCATTTACCGGTTTCAATGAAAATATTTAGAAGAGAAGACATGTGTTTATTGTCTTGAAGAAGGTGGTTCCATTCGCCTTAACCCACCGAAACGCGTTGACGCTTTGTGTGTTGGTAAATTTGTGTTAACATAGAACCACATTTTGACAAAGAATCTGTATTTTTGCTATGTGTTGTTTCTATGCATTTTCATGAATTGACGTGTCTATGACAAATGTGATTGTCTTTTAGTGTCTTTTCCAAATTGTTTATATCACTACAGTTTTTAGATTTGTATTTGAGATGTTTCTTTTTAATGTGCAACTTGATGCATACTTTATTGAATGTTTTTTTTAAACTGAATTTATAAGTATTGTAATATCCCGCCATTTTGTGCTCCCTTCAGGACTGTTTTCATGCATGTGAATATATGTGGAGTGTTTGAAAGATAAGTGAACATAAAGGGAATTATACATTTGACGTTTAAATCAGACTTTACTCCCACAGTGGAAGAAGAAGCAGTTTAAAGGAAATGTTAAAAGGCCGACCAGATCACAAGCATTGAAAGACAGGACAGCTGCGGTGATGGCCGTGCCTGCAACTGGTCAACCTGGAACGTCAGATATAGACAGCAGTAGAGCTTCGGACCTCCGACCTCTGAGTCGAACTCTGAAGGGGATATCGTTGATGAGGATGGACTGCCACCTCATACACCTGGAACTGCTGATGGCCTGTGATTCTTAGAGATAAGGTATTTGAGACAAAGGCAGCCAGGTGGCAGTTGGACACCTTCTAAGAGATGGAGAATCTATATAGCTTCTGTGTAACCTCCTAAGTTATAAATAGTGGAATACCCCAGAAATAGGGGTGGGTCCATGCATATGATGATGCTGCCACAAAAAGTAGTGTGGTTTTCATTTATCCTGTAAGTTTAGGAGAAACATGGTTATGGGGGACATGGTAATCGCAGCTCTACTTGGTCACTAGATACACCACACACCCGTAGATTGCCTTGATTGTGAGTCATAGGCAATAGAATATACTCTCCAATGAAAGATTTCCAGTTCGAGTGGAGGACCGTTGCTGCTCTGCTCTGGGAGTGAGGAAACTGGGATAAGTTGTTTGTACTTTGTTTTATTTTGGGCATCCAGACTGGGGTTTGTTTCCGGAAGTAGCCAGAGGATGGAATATGGGGCCAGAGGTCCAGCTCTAGCAGGTAATGTTAACAGTGGTTCAGTTTCTTGAGGAATTCAAGACCTAAGGAGGGGGCTCTGATGTGCAGGGGCAGGTCATTCCAGACTTTAGGAGCGAAGTAGGAGAAGGCATGACCTCTGGATCCGATTCTGTATATATGGGGAGGGTGATTGAGGTGGCAGAGGGCTGCGAGTAGGAGTCCGGCAGAGTGAAGGTGCCTAGTAGGTTTGTAGAAGTTTATGCGGTTGTTGAAGTACATGGGGCCAATGTTGTGTAAGGCCTTGTATTCGTGTGTGAGGAGTTTAAAGAATGCTAGAGGACAATTGATTGAGTACATCTCCACCTGCCTGAACATGTATTTCTCAGCATAAAACAGAATGTCCTCTGCCTAAATGGAGAAAATATAGTTATCTCCTCCTTTGTGGGAGAATGAGAATCAACCTCACTGTCATTTGTCACAGACTGGATTCTAACTCAAAAACTCTCTCTTTCAGAACAGTCTCTAGCCACATAGTGCTCTGAAGCTCAAAATGAGATATAAGCAGCTGTATAAAAACTTTCAATAAATAAATATAAAAACCCATACCTGATTAATTTTTAATGACAACACATCATTCCACATCTACAAAATTATCAGACTAGACGGTTTGTACCTAAAGCAACACAGGTTAACTTCATAGATTTTGCAAGTTATACCAACAATAATGTTTCCTGAAGCTACCCTCACTGGAAAAGAGGCAATACTTATTTCTTTCAAATGTAAACGTACCCTAGAGAAATAATATATTGAGCTGGTCAACTGTCTATGGGCCCTCAACAGACTAGAAAGGAAAGAAAGGCTTATTTTCATCAAAAGTAATCCATTAAAGCAATAGTAAAAACAAACCTACGCTTTTGGTTTTACTTACTTTTTTTTTTAAGTAACCCCCGCAAGTATCCCGGCACTAGTTGGAAGAGGAGCGAAAGAAACATATAGATGGCAAGGAAAGGGAAACTGAGTAAACCAATGCAGAGAGATAGATGGAAGATGTTCCATACCTGGATAACATGGTGAGATAGGAAGGAGGAGGTTAAGGAGCAGTGAACAAGGGGAAATGTACAGTGATCGTGCACTTTTCTGCCTATGGGTTCAGTGAGGAAGGAATCAGGAGAAAATAAAGGATGTGAGAAAGTGTGTGTCCTATCCATCTGCAGATTTTAATTCAACACTAAGAATGCTTTGCAAATAATACCTTAGTACTATAGATGTTTCTAGCTAATGGGTAATTCATTGGTTAACAACCGATGTGTACTCAAGTTGGACAACTCCGCCATTATTGGTGGTATTCTGCACAGGGATGAGTGATCAACTGAAGCAGAATTAGACAATGACTTGCAGCGCATTAGATCGGCAAATGGAAACATATACACCTATGTCTAACAGAGGGCAGGTCACGGACTACATTAAAGGCTTGCAATTCCTACAGGCGTTGCAAACTTAACCTAACAGCCTCCTGTTGTGCGTATTTTCTTTGATGTGTGATATACACTTTGTTAACAGCTATTTCGGATCTTGCTCCTGTTTCTTGTATCTTTAATTTCTTAAGAGTGCTCCGAATGGGCAGGATGGAGCTAGATTTAATTCACAGTTAAATAATTCAACAAAATGGATCCTGCAGTGTCCTAAGGTGACTGACTATAAGCCACATGAGAGTTATGCAAAAATAAGCCTTCTCTCCTTCCGACATTAATAATATATGGACCACTGGGTTGGGAAAAACAAAAGAGATGTAATTGTTGAAACGTTCTCACAGGCCAGCCAGTGTTTCTCATGGTTACACGCATGACCCAGACTCACTCCCAAATGCACCGCTTGAACCAGTCTCGCCTTTCCACACATCTACTGCAATTGACTGCCTGCTTGTTTTCCCCCATTCCCTCTCTGAGGTTCCCTAGCTACCCTATGTCCCTGTAAAGTTCTTCAGTGCTTCCAGAAACTATGTATGCGTTACATGAAAGACCGGAATAAAATATATATAAACACAATTGGGACATTAAAATAAAGTTTTTAATTATGAAGTTCTGTCAAATGTATTTTGTGTTTGATTTTGAATAAAAATAATTTTTGCAGAGATGGTGAACTCCGCTTCTAAATGTGTCATAATACAGAAGTTTGTTTAACACCACCAAGTAATGTCATTTTAACGGTCTTACCTTTTAAATTTCCAGGGTGCAGACTCAGTACTTTTTCACAATCATTCAAAGCATTTTGCCAGTTCTGTCTCTTGATTTCTGCTTGGGCTCTGTTGTTATATGCAGCTATGGTGGGCTGGGCTGATATACTTCTAAGTAAAGAAAGTACAATAGATCAATTGAGAGTGGTCCGATTTAGACTGTCAAAAATAAAATGCAATTACATTATTTATTGGAATTCCTTCACAAATGATATAAAGTATGTGTTTGGGTATACTTATGTGTACAAGACATAACACAGTATACCTGAATTACATGTTGTACAATTACGCCTCTCTGGTACCTTCACTATACTCCAATGTTAATCCAGGAGTATAAGGAGCGGGGCAAAGAATTAAAATGTGCCTAAGAATACTTTTTTAATCTATGGTGTTACTTTTTAACTGTTTGATCAAGAAGAATGCTCAAAATATCCTAAGCAGCAATTTATGCAAAGAACAATCCATCAAGAGATGGTCAGTTTTTGCACTGCCTTACCTTTCTTTGCTCCTGAAAACCCTTGCAAGACCTGACCGTCTCCCCGATGTCCTTTAGTGCGATTAGTATAAAAGCTTAGTGCCCTCTTGGGTCCAAACAATGGACATATCTTCTCTTCCTTAGAGTGAGGTGGAGAAAAGAATGCCGTAAGGGAGATAACCTGCCGGACATGAACATGAGTGACCACTTTTAGTAGAAAAAAAGCTCAGTTGCTCAATACCAACCTATTTGGAAAGAAAGTTGTATAAGGTGGCTTGAGAGAAAGAGCCTGCAGCTTGCTTACATGCCCAGCTGATGTTATGGTGATGAGAAAGACCATCTTCAGCATCAGAAGGCTCAATGGATAACTATGCAGAGGCTCAAAAAGGGTGCACATCAAAAAATTGAGGACTAAGTTCAGGTCCAAAGGTGGCATCACAAAGGGTTGTGACGGAAATTAATGTTGCACACCTTTCAAAAATGTAATGACAACAGGAGATTTAAATACAGAGGGCTGATCAGGTAACAGCAAAAAAGCTGAAAGAGACAACAGGTGACCCTTAATAGTGCCCACAGGAAGGCCTTTCTGGGACAGGGATGGGAAAAACAATAAAACTTCAGACAACTTGTACAGGGTCAATATTTATGGTGCTGCACCAATCCCCCAAATTTGCCCCTACAATCGGCGTACACCTCGCTGCCAAGAGGAAATCAACAAACTCCAGGGGTAGGCTAAAAGAGGTCAAGTGCCACTGCTCAATCTCCAAGCATGGAGATGTAAATTGTGCAGGCCTGGGTTCAGTACCCTGCCCTGTTGCTGTCAGAAGATCTCCCCCAAGCGTCAGCTTGATCGGAGGACAGGTGCTAATGCCCAAGAGTTGAAGGTACCACACTCTCCTGGCTCAATCTGGAGCCCCTAGGTTGACCTGGTTATTAATAATCTTCAGAACTCTGAGCAGGAGAGGCAGCAGTGGGAAGGTATATAGGAGTCCCAATCTCCACTGTAGACGGAATGAGTTTCAGAGAGCGAGAGCTGCCTTGGAAACCTAACACACAAAAGTGCAGATATTGCACATTCTCGGAGGTGTTGAAAAGACTGAGTCAGAGTTCTCCACATTGTTGGAAGATACCCTGTGCGCCACCTCCAGGTGCAATGCCATTCGTGATCCACTAACCATTGGTGGCTGAGTAAGTCCGCCAGGTAGTTTACCACTCAAGATACACCTGTGCAGTCCAGTCAATACCAAAGGCACAGAGCCTCTTGACACAGAGCCCAATACCTCAGCCCACCCTGCTTGTTGCAGTAAACACAGCAGTAGTGTTGCTGGTGAGAAAGTATTTGCTTTCCTCTGATGGTGCGCAGGAAGGCCTTTAACACCAAGTGAGTCGCCCTCAACTACAGCATGTTGATGTACAATTGAGTCTCTGCCAGAGACCAGAGGCCTCTGATCTTCACCTCTCCCAGATTGCCTCCCCAACCCACTAGTGATGCATCTGTGATCACTGCCAGGTCTGGTCGGGAAAGGGGGGTCTCCCACTGACCAAATCACAGTCCAGTAGCCACCACTGAAGATCTTTTACGGTTTCCTCCGAAATGGATACAATCTGACAGATTTCCCTGATGCTGTGCCCACTAGGACTTGTGATCCCACTGCAGAGGCCGTAAGTGCCATCTGGATGCAGGAGGCCAACAACTCCTGTTGACTCAAATTCATCCGCACTTAGATCCAATACCGAGGGTGAAGTATCGGGATCATAGCCCAAATGTCGTGGCTCTCTGATGCAGGGAAAAAGCATGAAAACCGACAGTATACAGAATAGCTCAGCTGAACTGGAGCATCTGCAAAGGAATCAGATGCAACTTCGGCATGTTGGTAGTGAACCCCAAGCATGTTGACAGTGAACCCCCACAATGTAAAGAGGTTCACCGTCGACTGGTGGTGATTGACAACTGACAGCCGGTTGTCAAAGTAGTGGAAGACTGGTACCCCATACCTCCAAAGGTGAGCTGCTTCAAAGCCCTCAAACCAAAAGGGACCACGGCAGAGCCCATATGTGCCATCTGGCATGATTTAGTCATCCGCAATGAGATCCAAAACCCAGGCAGAAACATTGGGATCATAGCCGGAATGTCCTTGACTATGAGCTCCGGGGAAAAAGCACGGAACCAGACAGTGTCTAGAACAGCACCGATGAATGGGAGAGTCTGTGAAGGACATGTGTTACGCAGTTGTCGGTAAGTAAGAATTGCCCGGCGGGGGTCAGAGTCAGTTTGGAGTTGGCCAAAGGAAAGGAGGTGTCCATTGATGAAAAGGTCGCCAATTGTGATCAGCGATTGTTCCTGACAACTGCGCAAATCTTTGACCGAATATGTGCCTGGAAAGCGTGGGAGGCCTAGTAACGGGATTGCCAGTGCATACTGGGAGATGCGGAGTGTGAGGAGGTGTGCCCTGGCAATACATCTGCAGATTACTTGTACCTCCAGGGAACTTTGGGAAGCAGGAAGCCCCTAATCATGGTCAACGTAAGGGGCCTCGGCCTGTAACAGGTCTCTTCTAGGTTGCGTCCCGTCAGCAATCGGGCTACCCATTGCAGCTGCACTGCCCAGGTAATAGGCTTCAAACGAAGGGGCACCTAGACGACCCTCTCCAGTCAGCAGCTGCAGTTTTTTCGGGGCTATCTGGTGTCAGTTGATTCTTCAAATGAGATCCCCTAATAACGTATCTAGGTCGCAGAAGACAACCGGGGCGGAACTACGGGTAGGTCCATAAAGTAGTAAAGGAGCCTGGGTAAGATCACCATTTTCATTAGCGCTATCTTCCACGTGGTGGCCAGCGGTAGTTTTTTTACAGAATTGCACTTGTGGCTTCAATGTGGTCAGTGTGGTTTGCAAGTTGTCGTCAATGAGGTCCATTGGGGAGTGATAGAGGTGAACCCCTAGGTACCAGACGGCTGTCTCACGCCAGTTAAGTGGAGACCCCCAAGGCGTATCTCCATGGGGTTGAGCCAGGGCAGAGTGGATAAACAAAGGATTTCGCACAGAGCAGATGTCTCTGAGGTACAGGAACAAATTGTCGGCATAGAGAGATATCGCATGTGTTCAGTCCACCAGGGGATTCCCAGACTTGACCCTCCCTCTTCAGCCAGATGATGAGTGGCTCCATTGCCTTCGCAAATAGTAGGAGGGTAGGGGGCATCCCTGTTGAATGCCGCAAGCTACAGGGAAGGCGAGCGAGATGAGCCTACCCAAGCAGACCTGGGAGAAGGGCTTTGTTTATAGTAGCCGCATGTAAGTCAAGAGGCGCCTGCCCTCTCCCATCAGAGTCAGGATCCAGAAAAGATAGTCCCAGGTTAAAGAGTCAAAAGCCTTATCCAGGTCCAGTATCAGGTATGCCGCGTGGGGGAACCGCTCCTGTGTTTGATCCTGGACGTGAAACAGGAGTCTGATGTTATGAGAGGTACTTCACCCTGGGACGAATCAATGTATGAGTTCGGGAGAACCTGAGTATATCTGTTGGATAAAATTTTCCCCATGATTTTGAAATCAGTTTCTAGCATGGCAACAGGCCGGTGTGAGGAAAGGCAAGTGAGGTCTCTATCAGGCTTGAAAATGGATACTAACAGGGATTCCCGGAGGAAAAGTGGTAGCTCCCCAGAGTGAACCTTAACGATGTTAAGAGGTTGCCATCGTCTGGAGGTGATTGATGACTGCATGGGACAAGTCTGACTTAAACAGCCAGTCGTCGAAGGTGTGATGCACCAGCCATCACGTTTGTGAAAACCTTAGGGGCACCGGTGAGGCCATAAGGAAGCACTATGACTGTGGGCCTGCAAGATGGTGTTATTGAAACAAACATCCTGCAGGTGGCATTCAACCATCCAGTCTCTGGGGTCTAAAGCAGACAGTACCAGGGCTAGAGTGAGTATCTTGAATTTGTCCTTCCGCAGGAAGGCGTTGAGAGGGCAGAAATCTAAAATAAGCCAAAGGCCTCCATCCTTCTTCAGCACATGAAAGTAGCAGGAGTAACACCCAGTTCCTACTTCCGAGGCTGGAATCCTCTCTATGGCACCTTTGGCCAAGATGGCCTACATTTACTGCTGCAAGGAAGACAGGTAGTCCTTTGTCAGCTGCCCTAAGGGTGGTGGAAGGTGCAGGGGATAGTAAGGAATTAGCGGATATAGCCTCGATGAACAATTTGGAGGACCCACTTTTCCAGTAATGGCCTGCCAGACCTGGAGGAAATATCCGATCCTCTAACAAAGTGACTGTGTGCCAGTAAGGACACATTAAATAGGTTTTACAGCTGCTGGAGGGGCAAAGACTGAGCTGCATGTTGTCCCTGCTGACTTTACTTCTCTCTCTAAGAACTGTGGCGTCTACCGACAATAGAGCTCAAAAGCTTGCAGGGCTGCCAGGGTTGGCGAAATAGAAAGCCCCAACCATAGACATGGAGAGTGCAAAATTGATAGTGGAATTGTCTTGTGGGATCAGAAAGGCCCAGAAAGGCCCAGGTAGCGTGTTTTGGCTCTGCTCTCGTTCAGCCGACCCAGGTAAGAATCAGTTGTTCACCAAAAATGCAAAAGCCATCAAACAGCATGCCTGTTAAGGATGACTAGACATCTCTGACTAAGCCTGTAGACCTCATCCAGGCGTGAAGAGCCACACTAGTACACTTCACTCAACCTAAGCAGACACGTGTGTCCATGCCAGAACGTATGACAAACTTATCAGCACCGCAACGGTCTTGAATAGCCTGATTAAGGGACGCCTACAGGTTGTCTAGAACACCTGGTAATACTTGTGCCACTGTATCCCAAAGGGCATGAGAGAAGCAGCCTAATAGGCAGCTGGCATTCAATGACCTCAGGGCGAGGCTCATAGATGAGGATTTTTTTCCCCCAATTTTCTCTAACCTTTTCGATTCCCGCAGTGGAAGGAAAAACGTTTGGACTGATCTAGCTTGTGGAATCCTTTACCACGAAGCTCTCTCGCGTGGAGTAAGAAAGGCTGGGTCGCCTGATGTGGGACGATGGAGATGAGCAACCTGCCTATTAACAGATAGGTCTGAACATGGTTTCGACCACATGCCTAAAAGGATATCCAAACAACAGACTAACATGTCCAGCACTCAAATGAATTTCATTTTCCACTATACTAATACACCACTAATCCTTTATGTGTTCCAGAGTAGTGTGCTACTCACCGAAAAAGCACTTTAACACCTCATCAGGGGTAGCAAGCGCTATATAAATGCAATTTATTTTACCTTTTCTACCCCTTCACTAACCTTCTCAATACAAATAACTGACTAACATATCCACCACTCAAATTACTTTCATACTTCACTGTACTAATTCACCACTAACACTATAGGTTCCAGAGTAATGTGCTACTCGCCGAAACAAACAGTTCAGCCCCCCCCATCCGGGGTAGCAAGCACTATACAAATGCAAACTTTTTTTCCCTTCTCTATCTGTCCACTATCCTTCTCAATTCAAATAATCTGACTAACCTATCCACCACTCAAATTACTTTCATATTTTCACTATACTAATTCACCACTAATCCTTTATGGGTTCTGGAGTAGCGTACTATTCGACGAAAAAGCGCTTTGATGCCTCGTCAAGGGTAGTAAGCACTATATACATGCAATTACAATACAATAGCAACTTCATTAAATGGTAACAGGGTCTCTGTAGAGGCTGATCTGGTTGTTGTACCTCAGCTAGCACATTAGTCTTACCTTTCATAGTGGAGAGCTGAAAATCCAGAACTGTTGCCCTATGCATAGTAATTGCAAAGGATGGACTCTCCTAAGAGGAAGAGCCATGGGAAGGAGCAAGGCCTGTATCTGTTTAAGTGTCCAAACCACTGGCATATTGAAGTTCTTCATATCAATTTTCCTCTTTATACTGTAATGTTTGGACCCTACCCCATGGTAAGGACAAGGTATCTGAATCTGAAGGATTGCCTATTGATTGCGTAATGGTTCGAGCGAGGCTCAATCTTGGTTGAGGTCATGACGGATTCTGCTCAGAGTCATTTAGCACGATGGTCTGCACATCCTCTCTGACATCACCATTGATGTCAAGGAAACCGGCACAGGGGTTTGTGCCAGGACCCAAGTGAGCAACAGAGTCGATATTGGACCCTATACAAGTTCAAGGGGTACAGAGAGCACTGAGGGCGAGCCTCCTGGTAGAAGTCTCATTGGCAGAGCACTCAAATCCTTGGGACCTGAAGACATGCTAGAGCAAATCAATAAAGTGCCAAAAATGTGCCGAATGTCTCTCTGCAGGCCTCTACTTGCTGCAACGTTCCTGATGGACCAAGAAATTAGGGGGGCAACAGTCCATACACGGTTTAAACCCCATCGTCTTAGGGGGTAACATGTTCCTTGCGCACTGGTAAATTTTGAAGAGATTTGTGGTCTACTGACAAAGAAGAAGTTCTGGACCCACGACTGAAGGCACGGAAAGAAAGGCGCTGACTTCAGCGTGCATGGATGGCACATATTTGTGGCTCCGTATGTCACTTTCTGAAAGGAACAACGTTGATGCAGAGCCGCACTACACTACCCACCAGCACACAGGAGTACTGCTTTTAAGTTTTTAGATCTAGTCTAATGCCTGGAGAAGGTCCAAAGGGTGAGGCATCAGCAATTAGAAGGATCCTTCATAAGAATAATTTATGCACCTTCAGTAACATTGCTTCTGATGGAGCCTTAGCATCTCTAAGAACCCTTCTATGAATCACCTTTCTAGACATCAGACTGTATCAACAATCTTTTTGTAGCAGTATTGATCCAGTGGTGTTTAATGCCAATGTGCAGCTCCAGCTGCTGATCAGCAGAACTGAGTAAGAAGATCCATATAAGGCATGACCATATTGTTTGTTCTACCAACTTTTTTGCCCTTCACAGTGGCTAAGGAGTGAAGACCCAAGAATATGTATACCACATCAGGTATAACAACAAAATAACACCTTCAACAGCAGGGAAAGAGGAGAACGATTAAGAATCTCTGGGAAAGGGTCATCTCCATTAGAAAAAAACATACCAATCACATTATGGCTGAGTTGTCTGTGACAATCAGCAACTGCTTCCTCCTGAAGTGGGGAAATGCTCTGAATGAACAAGAGACAGTGTAAAGGTATAACAAGATAATTTGTAGACTCCTATTTGGAAAAGTCCACAGTGTTGGTAACTGTAAGCATGGGCTGGGGAAGCCTGAACAGCTCCTGATTCAAGACGATTTATTTGAAGGGCTAGCCCACCACTGCAATGTATGGGATGGAAAGATTTCTTAAGAACGGATTCTATTGCACCAGGTGATTCATCTGCAAGAGACTAGATTTCTCATCATGTGGCCTTTGCTGCAAGTCAGCCATACATTGTCAGATCATTTAATGAGAATATTGTCCACTATCTCAAAGTCAGGGAAGATCAGAACCCTGCGCCATGTTTTACACTGCTCCTTTAAAGTGAATTTTCTGCCAAGGTATCAAGGACAATTTGTTTTCATTGACAAAAACACCAAGCTATGCAAAATGGTGATTGTACTGTCCAGGTGTTCTGAAAATAGACGTAGAGATTTGGCTCTGATCACCCATTCCTTTGTATATAGGTAAATATGTATATCCTAGAAATGAAGGTGGGCCACCATCGCAGCAATCATTTATTGAAACATACTCTGGCTGCTGACAAAAGTCCAAAGGGGAGGAACTGCAAAATGGTTCTCTGATAGTATGCCCTGATGCGGACATGTTTGGTCTAATAACCTTAATCAAACATGGTATATAGAAGCGATAGAACAATAGTGGAACATATCCCACCTGCTCCTTCGAGATTCTCTACAGAGCCAAAATAAGAACAGGAAACCATTTTGCAGAGTTTCCGGTAATGTCCATGGAAGAAAAAGCCTCTTACATTAGGAAGGGCTCTGCTAAATAGTTCATACAGTCTTTCATGTGAAGTAAAGAGTGAGCTTTGGTAAAGAGTGCCTGCTTAATTGGAAGAGAATTAATTCTTCGTCAATGGAAGACATGCAAGCTTAACTCCACCCTCTAGGTCCCCTTTGCAGTACTAAAAGCATCCTTCATTTAAGCGGCCAGGTTGCCTTTTTGTATTAGGTGTAGGAGGAAATATTTCTTCCTTGTACTTGAAACCGCCCAATAATAGCCACTGAATGTGTGTCAAAATGAAAAATATTTGGTCCGTTGCCTCACCTCAGCAGCTTGGAGGCTTCATTTGTGCTAAGAGAGAAGAACAACAGTCTTCTGATGCATTAGCCTTCACTTCTGGTACCCTGGACGATACTTGAACACAAACAAACATCGATCAAGGTAACATTGAGTTGTTTCAGGATTAGAAGCATTTACCCTGCAACCTCATTGCCTTCAAAGATGAACCTGCAAGATTTATTTAGAACATCTCCCACGAGTTATATTTCATATCCTTAGTTCTCATAGGGTTTGAAAAATTCAGGATAAAGAAGGCAAGGACTTTTCTCTTGCTGAGGGATGCCCTTACCTTACACTGACAGATTTCGAACAATCGTGCCTTAGCCATTATGTACGGTTTTCCAAGATTACCAATATGAAACATCTAGCTCTGCAAAACCATGCACCAAAGCCTGGATCTCCATTTGCAAGAACAGCGCTCGGGAGCATTTTATACTGGGGCTTCCCTGGTGAAGCTAGAGTTTCTCAATGTTTATTGCAAAAGGACTATTTTTAGGATACTTAAAACTAATCTACGTGCTCCTCCAAGAATGCACAGGAAAAATGACAATAAAAGATACTGGCAGCTAAAAAAGAAATCTTGATCAGGTTGGCTCTGCTCCCTTCAAGGGGCTTCAGTGGCCATCATTTGTGGAGTCCATAAAGGGATTCATGACAGACATGGGCAAGAGAAGACAAAGAGAGTAATTCTGCCACCTACTATGATAATTAAGGCAGAGTGGGAGAACTAAACGTGTGTATGAAAGAATGCGTCAAAATCATTCAGAGGGAAAGAGCCAACAGACTGTTCCAATCAGCGTTCAAGTCTTGGATTCCTGGTGGTGGCTTTTCCTTGTACTCCAGTGTGTAGCAAAACACCCAAGAAGTCAATACAAACCAGTAAAATACCTGAATAGTAAAATCTGTGAATTGTTGGTCGGGTGATCAGTACCTTAACCTAAATGAACCTTGAAGAGTACTAAAAACAGATGGGTAAGTAATGAACTGACAAGGTTTACAGGGCGGAGAACTAGCATTTTAAGAAAAACTCAATGGTGCCTGAATACCCGCCTAGGTAATGTTGCTGAAAAAGGTATTGGCTCCATTCTAGTTTCAAGTACTTCAATATGCGAAAGAACTTGACTCCATGTCCTCATCCCCATATCTTCTTCACCATGAATGTTAAGCAAGTTCAAATTTAAGAAGGGCCTCAGGAACCATTGGTTCTGAACCTGCTGCCAAACGAATCTGCTAGTTCCTCCTCCTCTAGCGATAAGTAGAGTGTTGCATTGCACCTAGCAGATGCAGTGTGAGCCTCTCTGAGCTCCGGAAAGAAAGTGGTACTGCAGAGTAGCCAGAAATTCACAAAGAAGCAGGATGACACTGCCTCATAAAGGCTATAGACAGGGCCACTGGAATTATGTGATTTAACTAAAAAAAATATGTCTAGCTCGAAAGGATCATAAATAACTAAAAATGTGGCGACGTGTTCCTGCGCAATGGAAACCTCTTTGCAAAGATCGACTAAACATCTTTCAATTGCTTATTGACATGTTTGGGAGTTAAAGTAGTGCTAACAATCTTTGGCCAGACAATATTACCATGTGTAAAAATGTCAAAATAACTTAGTAATACAAACACAAAGGGTTCCGCATTACACCGAATAAGTTGCCTTTTCTTGCCACATAATTTAGTTCTCCCCTGCCTCATAATTCCAGGAGCCCTAGATATAGAGCAGATGCTAAAACCCAGATGAATAGATTTTACCCAAGCCAACTGTCCTGTTTGGGGGTGATATGACAAAAGCCTGCTCAACTTCCCTACAGCTGGCACTTTTAGAGGAAGGTGTCTCTCTCTCACCCTGTACCAAAAACCTGGATTTAGTAGAAATAAACCACCTAGCATCGAGAAGTAATTGTTCAAACTACTAATTATCTCATGAAACATAAATCTACACAACCCACAGGCGAGCACTGAACCGCATCTGAATGATCACTGTAACCAGGAAGAGATTAAGCATGGCCTCTAAAATCAGCATCAGAAAGTCTGACGCTCTTAGGGCCACACCCACTGTCCAGTCTACATTAGTAACTGCGTCCAATAGATCAGTGTAAAATCCATAATCTTATGTGGATGAAAGTGGTTTCATACCCTGCCTCAACAATAGAAGATTCAATAAAGCTCTTAGTACCAACTCAGAACACAGAAGACCTACCTGACTGCATGGCTAGTATATAAACAGGGGGGCTAGACCTTGGGATGAATAGGACAGCTGCCATAAACTGTTTGCCACAGACCAACAAGCATAAAAGTGAAAGATCCTAGAGAGTAGGGCTAGAAAATTTCCCCTGAACTCCGTCCATTTGCACCATTGCAGATGAAAATAAAATGCTTCCATCAAAACTTACATTTCTGCTTTGGTATTTAAGCAAATTTTAAAACAAACAATACAAGGAAGCTAAAACAATAAATGCACACGAAGAGCGAAAATGTTCTGCCTCTCAACACTGCCTGTACTTAAGATGACACCAGCAAATTACAAAAACACTAGTCCTATCCTGTGAAACGAAATTCAAGGCCAGGGGGTTTAAACAGCGCCCCTGCTGGCTCATGTTTTACATTTTGCAATGCAGTGATACTAGTCTAACTGTTAGAAAGGCATCCATGACCAATAGCTGAGCGATAACCAAGAGGACGAGTGCGTGCAGAAAGGGAACTGAAAGTTCCAGCTTTTAGCCACTGCTTCTATTTGAGTTTGCAGTGGTCTATCAGTGTATCTAGGCTCGGAGATTACAAACCTGTGTCACTGGAAAGGGAAAAATCTTCCATTATTTCTGGACAAAACTTCTGTGACTAGACTACAGCCTGGTGAAACACCAGGCCCTCGGCTTGTGTGAGGTACTGCTGTAGCATGTACTAATTCATCCGAAAGAAGATTGTTTTCATAGGGTCCCTGAATCGAGATGGGGTTCTATCACCCCTTTTACCACAGTATCATGCTACAGCACATTTCTGTACCCCATTTTATTTATTTTTAAATGTTACAATCACAGTGTAGGAATAAACTGCAAAGATTACGCTTAAACTGCACGCATTATATCATAGAAACGCAATTCATCGAATGTGTCCGTCAAGAGAGACAAGGAATTACCAACCATTTTTCCATATACCACTTGGACCATAACACCTGCAATGATTCTCCATCCATTCCCTTTTAACCCCCATCACTCATGCCTCTCAGGCTTGGCATTTCTCGTTGAGGACCAGCTTTTTTCTCATTGTGTGGGACATGCACGTCCCTCTGACATGCCAACGACCCATGCCTGGTGTCTAGTACTGACGGATAAAGAACCCATTCTTGGTTTCCCCTCATTTGGTCTGTACCAATCATGGAGCTACAGCTGGCTGCGCTCTGACTGCTGACACTGCCACGGTGGGCCTCGTACCCTCTAACAGGAAGCCCAACTTATGTGGACACACACCTCTCTCTTGCTTTTGTGTTGTAAAACACCTGTCTACCAATTCTGCAAAAAGGATGCCCAGATCAGGGCACTACTACAATTCCATGCTAAAGGTTGGAGATGTTATACAAATGTGAATAACATAACTTTTATCTGTAAGATACCCACACGTGCCGGTTTTTCGTACTGTGAATTCACTCACCATAATTAAAAGTATCCTCGATATAAATTTGTTCAGCATTTATTAATGCCTTGAGCCGATCGACGAGTTGTAGGATTGTGTAAGTGAAGACTGCACTGCATCTCCTTGAGTTTTTCCCTTACAGGACAACCAAGGGTGACTATTCACCAACTGAGAGCACCACCCAACACCACTAATGTAAAAGAAAGGCACCTCGGGTTCTGGAGAACTATTTCTCATATGACTACTCTCACCGTTTAAATCTAAAACCCTTATTTAATACATTATGAACAATCATTACCACATGCAACCGAAACACCTTCGATGACCCATGTCTGGGCATCCATCAGACATTCAAAGCAACCTAAAAAGCCCAACAATAACACAACACGCCACTGTTTCAATCTCACCTACAAATGGTCTCACTCTAACAGCGTACACTAGACAGAAGCATCTCACCACCATGTGCACAACACAGCACAGAATTAACACCTGGCAATGTCCGATCCAATCAGCAGCACAATCACACACCACACCATCATACAGGAGGGAATATTAGCACAAACAGAGCACAGTCACATGCACATACGCCTCTGGTCTGCCTTGTGATGTTTGTATTAAAGGCGCCATAGCCCAATCAAGAGAGAAACGAAAAAGTCCTTGGAAAAAGAAGACCAGGAAGTTTGTGGGTCTGCATCGCTTTTCAGGCAATTGCAAATTAACCAATGAGGTGCTTTTCCTTTTGACCGCTGGACAATGGTCTGATAATTTGCATTTTAGGTCGAGCCTGAGCCATCGCGCATGCGCTGCTTTGCGAGGCTTCTTGTAAGCACTCTAAACTTCTTTGTGTGGGTCTGACTCCCCCCACGCATTGGGTTGGTTGTTGCCTGTGTCATTTCGTTATCGCAGCCTGCAAATGGCTAAAGGCGGGCGCATGTCCCACCTCTTTAGCAAAGGTTCACTCCCACAGCGTTTTGCTTGCGGGAGCGAGCAACGGCGCGCAGGGTGGCAGCTGCATTCCTCGTTTTTTTCTTCCTTGCAGCGCGCGCACCACTCGCGGGCACCCTTACAGCGCGCGCACATCGCACACCACTCGCGGGACGTGGGTCGCTGTTCTTTGTACAAATCTTCAGGTATTTTCAGTGCTGTTTCAGTGCTACCATTTACCCTAATGTAGTTTAAAGTTAGTGTGCATTCGCACACTGTCTCCTGGAGCCCTATGGCCCCCACAACAAGCTGCTGTTGTAAGTCTAGTACTTTTGTTTGCAGTTTTATATAGCGGGAACTCGACCCAAAGGTATCTGAGCGCTTTCTGTGCACATTACGTACAAAAGGGCAGTTAGTTGTAGTACTTCTGAAACTCACACAAGTGCACAGCTACACAAGAGCAGCACTGCTAGATGGAGATGTCGAGGATGTGGCATTTAGGTGTCGCGTCGGCAGAGAGCATGCGCGGGGTGTTGCTCTCGGAGGTTCACCGCCTCCTCCTCGTCCTGTAGCTTTCCTTCGGCGGTGCTGGTGTCCGCCGCTTCCTCGGGCTCCCGCAGGAATGGATTCTCTTCGTCCCAGGAGCAACTGGGCCTCTATGCTGCTGCTTCTCCTGCCGCTCTTCCTACAGCACCCCCCGGGGGCGTGCGGCCTGAAGGAGCGGGGTCCCATCGTCACGAACAAGGTAACTACTACTGACAGGGCGCCCCGGGCAAAGGGGCGCCTCCGCCCTGTTCGTTGCATCGAACTTTCGGATGTATAGTTTTAAAGTTGTACTTTCATTGTGGTATTGTTTATATTACTATTTTGTAGGAAATCAGCTCTATAGCAACTTTACAAGGTTTCTCACGCACAGTTTTCTACTGTTTTGTTTTTAATTACTAAATCGATTCCACCAATGCATGTGTTGGTAGTGGGAGCCTGGCCCATTGTATTTTTAGCTTCATGTGGTTGACTGTATGCCTTGCAGGTCAGAAATCCCCAGGCTACATGTTTTTAGGTTGTTTGCAAACCGCCATCACGGCCATTGGCGCTCTGTGTGCAGAGACCCTCCCAGCTTTCCAAACCCCGTGCAGCGCACAGCTGATCATCATAACACAGTTAAATTATTACATTTTCATTCAAGCAATAGACATTCTTTTTAGGTCGACATTATTCCCACCCTTCCCACACATTACACAACATAGGTGCAGCTGGAAAACATCCAGCAGTGCTTTCTTTTGAGCTTGCCTTGCGGTGCTTAAATGATGCATTGTGTAATTTATACAATCTCTTAAAAAATATACCCTACAGCGCAACATCACCTCCAGAATCAAACAAGCATCTCCTCAAAACAACACCAGTTAAGCAGAACTCAGCACCACCTTAACACCACGGCAACACCACCACCTCACCATGCCTCACTACCACCACAGCATCAATAAGCACTACTATCGCATCACTCAACACCACCTCAACATCACTAAGCACCACCTCAACTTTAGAGCAGCGAGGAAGAAGTCGCTAGCATTGCAACGACAAAAAAACTACAAGACATTTTTTATGGTAATTCTTTTTTAATTGGGTCATTCAGTTGTACATAATATCTTCTTGGTTATATACAAGGTAACAAAAATACTTATAATACTTTTTTATTATAACTTTTCAACATGCTGCACAGCAGCCACAATGCTCTATAACATAGCTTAAAAACATTGGCAAAGCCGAGAGCACTGGCTGAACACTTATAAGTACCCAAAGGCGAGACCTATTGGCTATGCCAATGCTTGTTCTATTTCGTTGCCCTCTGCCAGCCTGAACCAAGTTGGAGGTAGAGGCTAACAACGCAGCAGACACGCTTTAATTCAGGGCTCCTGATCTTGGACCAGTGCTCTGAGATGGGCGAAAGGGGACATGCTGGCACCATGCTGTATAACACATGAACAGTAATTATGAAATGATTGGGCTGGAGCTTGAACAATACACCCTCCATCCGCCGACCACAACACGGGTAGCATTATTTTAAACAAAAACATTTACTAACGATCTGTCTTAGATGCGCGTGTTTCTACACAGAACGGAATCAATCACCCATATAATAAATTGCGGACGCAATCTGTAACCAGAGGCACCAACGTAAATCCCCTGAAAGGAGCTTCGAGCGGATAATGCATGCAGGGCCGAAAATAACTTCTTCAGCAGGATTACAGGCCGGCCGGCCAGGTCAGGATGTGCCAAGCGCTCGAGAGGTGACCGGCAGACACTGGCCTTCAACATACCACCTCAATGAGGCGCAGAGAAAACCAGAAAGGCGATCGCAGCACTACTATACATTTACAAACGCACACCACAGGATACGAAAACACATCCAAGATCTCCAGCAACATGTTTGCTGAGCTAGACGGGCCGGGCCATGTTTAACAGCAAGAACGAGACAACTCACCCCTAAAATCCCATTTCAAGAGAAGCCAGGGCAGGCACACTGGCAGATTTCCAAGAGAGCTTAGGCTGGAATGAAAAGCGGACAATTAAGGACGCTGGGCCGGTGTTTTTTTGTTTGGGAGGTGAAACTATTGTTGAAACTTTATGACAGTGCAAAAAAATTAAAAACGATATTTGCATTAGATATGGTAGAATGGCAATGAATGCAACTATCAAAGCCAGATTCTCCAACCATAGATTGCCAATATGAAGAGACAAAAAATGAACACAAAAACAACTTTACAAGCAAAATCAGGCAGCAAGAACAGCAGCAACTATAATAAAAAAAAAAGAATAAATAGGATGAGATGAAAAGCACACATGGTAAGTTGAAACATAGGGTGTTGTCATCAGAGCGCATCCTTTCAACAGAAGAGGATGAAAGATCAAGGTCGGACAACGTGTCTGATTCCTATACTGCCTCCTAGGTAAGTGTCGGGCACACATCTGAAAGGACCCAAGCTTTCATCAGAGCGGCAGCCCTTGCCCTAGCTCTATGTATGCAACGAGCATCTTTCTGGGGATCTCACACAATCTTAAAGTAAAGTTGCGTACAGCCCACAAAACATCTTACACTTGTTTGCCTAGACACCACAGGCTTGATGTTGAAAAGGAAGGTCACAAACAGTGGGTAGAAATTGGGAAATAACTTACTAGGTGCCTTTTATTTTGCAAATGCAACCTATGAGCAAATGAGCCCCTTTCCAAAATGTCCAGCTGGGGGAGGGGGTGATGGGAGGGTGTCCCAGAATGACCTGCCTAAAGAATATTAATTAAGTAGGTCACTATTTGCATCATCCTATGGGTGGCTACGAACAGAGGGACGGTGGCCTACAAGGAATAGCAGACCACTAAGACTTGAACACATTCCCAAATAGGAAACCTTTATTTATTTTTTTAAACCAGCACCAGTTCCTTAAAGGAATCAGTGTCTTAAAATAAAACATCTTTCCTGCGTGGGAAGACATTCAGGAGAGGAAGCAGTGGCTCCTGGACCACTGCCTCATTCAAGTAAAAAATAAAGTTTATTTAAACCATCTGTTTTTAAACCATAACACATACATTATCATTTAAAAAAGTCTACACATTACAAAGTCATTTTCTTAACCAATAAAACCCATAATATCCTTAAAACTTAATACTTAATTCCTACCAATTTTAAAACCACTAATTTCATTTTAGATTGCAAGGCACCTCGCTTCTCTTAAGCCTCTATTGGACCAGGGACCCTATAGACACCCTGCATAAATTTCCCAATGGCTATCGCGATATCTAAATGTTCCATATCAGCGAGAAGCTCCCATGCTTGTGAACGCGCCCTAACATCATACTTTAAAAGATCGGACGAAGTATTAATTTACGTAAATATAAAAATTTCCGGCAGTCCAATAAAATATGTAAAATATTACATTTCATCCCTATATTACACATACAATTGCCATCTTGTTGAATTAGGCCAGATTTTATTGCACTATTTATTACGGCCGGATTAATACCGATTCTAATCCTTAGTACATCCATTGTTAACCAACGATTCGGTAATGTTTCTAGGTAGGGATAGCTTATATCTTTCTCCCAGCTTTTACTCATAAATTTTACAGACTCTTTCATACTCAAATACTCTCTGTCTACTGCTCGTGACAATTCTTTACCCTGCATTCTAAGTACACTCTTTGTTACGTTGATTTGCAATGTCTTCGGATCTATTTCCACGTTCAGGTGATCACAAATGGTCTGAAGTTTGCATCTTGTGGCTTTAGCCCACTTTCGCTCACTAGATTGGATCTCTTTCATGCACCAATGAGACATCTTTGTGACCTCCCCAAGACCCAAACGATTCCAAAATCTAAGTAAACTTAGTTGCACCTGAAAATTCCACGCAGTCAGGCCAAGTTCCAGTCTAATTGCCTGGATCATTGCCGAGCTGGGGAGAGAGAGTAAAGATTTTAGGCATTTCCCTTCATCTTTATCCCAGGAGCTTTTACCATCAATACATAAGATTTCTGAGCCATATTGGAGTTGCGGAGGAATCATTGCTTTATAGGCCGTCAATAGAGGTTTATGGGACATATCACCATAACTGTGATTAAATCTTTTCAGCCCACATACCGCTAAATGTGCTTTTACTTTCTGCGCCTCCAGGTGCATACCCCACTTCAAGGAGTTTGTAAACCATATCCCGAGATATTTGTATTCATTTACGATGTCTAGTTTTGTTTGGCCCAGGTACCAATTAAACTTCAGTTTTCTCTTCCCGAAACACAATATTTTTGTTTTGTCCATGTTTACTGTAAGTCGTTTTGCCATACAGTATTCACTGAATTTATTCAGCTTCCTTTGTAGACCCACCTCAGTTTGGTCCAATATGAGTAAATCGTCGGCATACAGCAAACAGGACAAATGCCTTCCATTTACCTTTGGGCTTGCGCCTCTGGCAGACCCCAAAATAAGGGGCAAATCTGCTAGGAATATTGCAAAAAGAAGCGGAGCCAAGACACAGCCTTGCCTTAATCCGTTATTTATCGCTATTGCAGGTGTTAGGCCACCAGAAGTATCTTTAATTACCTGCGCCCAATTTTGGCTATGCAACTCCTGAATTATCAACAAAAGATCTGCAGGGACCTCATAATTTCTCAAGGCCTCCCACAAACACTCCCTATCCACCAGATCAAAGGCTGCGCGAAAGTCCACGAAGCAGCAGTATAACTTGCCCTGCTGCTCCATGGACTTCCGCGCCACAGCCCACAGAGCAAAGCAGTGATCGACGGTGGAGTGTCCTTCCTTAAAACCTCCCTGCTCAATTGGGACTATCGACCGCTGCTCCACCCACTCCTTTAGTCTACCAAGGATTATTCTTGAGAATACCTTTTCTCCAATGTCCAATAAATTGATTAGTCTATAATTCCTTGGATCCTTCCTTTCACCCTTTTATGTAAGGGTCTGATTATGGCCCCTCTCCAAGACTTAGGGATACAACCTGTATCTAAGATGGCAACAAACATATGAGATAAGAAACCAGCCCACCAATCTATTTGAGTTTTAATTAGGATGGCGGGAAGATTGTCGGGGCCTGCTGCACGCGATAAATTCAGCTTCTTGATTGTTTCTTTTACTTTCTCTACATTAAAAGCTGGCTTTAGCGCTTCTACACATGTTGTCCAACTTAGTTTTTCCTTACTTATTACCGGGATCCTCCTGGCTCTATATAAGTCACCTAAATAATTTACCCATGCCGCCTCTTCCACAACACAGCTCATATTTCCCGAGGTCCTCCTTTTATATTTTTGTTTTCTATTGTCTCAAGTAGGTTTGCCCAACATTTTTCTTTAAAAATCCCTTTTTGCTTCCTTACTAGTGATTTATATTCTTTCTTCAGCTTAAGCAGGATCTCTAAATTCCCATAATCGTAACATATCCTCTGTCGTCGCTCTATTTTCCGAATGGCCCTTTTTTATTCTGACATGCTAGATTAAACCACCTGGGCCTTCCAATATTACACTGAGGCTTTACCGTAACCTGTTTCTTGTCTTTTAGGTGCACTCTAAGACATTGCACTGCCTGAGCTATTTTATCCACATACCAAGCTACCTGGCGGCCTTCTACGCTATCCATCTTTAAATTTTGTTGAAAGCTTACCAATTTCTCAACATATTCTTCCGTCAATTTTGTGGTCAAGCGCTTTGGGTATTCCACATTTTGGGCAATCACTCTTTCACAAGGACTTGTTGGCCCCCTTAAATATTCACAGTACAGAGCATTATGATCACTGTCCCTGCGCTTAATTACCCGGAACTTTTTACCATTCCATAGTTCCAGGCCTGAATAAAAATATAATCTATAGGGCACTGTTGATTGCCTACTCTAAAAGTCTGTGTAGCTGGCCGATCTGGGTCCATCCTACCGTTAAGACATATTAATCCCATAGAACCCAGAAACTTCCCTAATGCTTCATCCTGCTTAGTGGATAAACACGTGGGAAATTCTGCTGACCCTATATTATAGGCGCTCATGATTTCCTCAAACCAGTGATCTAATTTTCCATAGTTTAATTTATGATTAAAGTCACCCATTATCACCATTGTGTCTTTCCCATACATTTCATTTAATTTAGTTATATCCTTTTTGAAGAGCCCCATCTCTGTATCATATTCTTTTAGGGAACCCCATTGGATATATACATTTATGAGAATCAAGTGGTCACCATTTCCTTCAATACATGGGTAAGATGCCTTACAAACCAACAACCATTTACACAATGTGCTAATTAACTTAACCTCTTTCACTAGCCTGGTTGAGGTGAGAGTCATGATCCCACCCGATGGGCGTCCAAATTTTTCAACTTCCTAGCTGGTTTGTGAAATTGAACATACCCTTCGACTACTGGGGTGTTGCCGCATAGCCATGTCTCCTGCAAGCAGATGATATCAGCATACTTTGCCACGTGGATTAAACTATCCACCTTCGTTTGACCTCCCAACCCATTTATATTCCATGAAATTAATCTCAGGCTATGCGGCAACTCGGTGTCCTAATCGATTTCACTGAGACACCCTGACTCATTCAGTACCCATGAACTTGAACTTAGGATACTATTATCCGGACCCCAACTGCCCCAATTTTTATAGGCCTCCAAATTCTCTACTGCTATGGTAATATTTGCCTTCTCCCCACGCCCCCCTGCTACCAGCTTCACCTGTCGTTCCCCAAACCTGCATGGAATCTCAGGAACCCTCCTTCTCGCTGTTTCCTTCCTCAATTTCTACTTCAGAAATTATCCTTATACCCTCTTTTTGTATCTCCTTCTCAGCTTTCTGAATAGCAGCCTTAACAAGTCCTGAGTAGACTTGGACCTTTGTGTATTCTGCGCCTTGGTTGTTACTACCAAACCCTACCTGTCTCAAATCCTTTGTACCAATTTCTTTTAAACTTGGGCATTTTGCAAAGGAAAATAAGAGTTGGGAACGATTTAAAGGTACTATCTTCCTTTGTTTTTTCCTCCCAGATTCTTGGACAATAGGTGTAAAGTATATCCACAATTTGTTCTTATTACTCTTAGCTGGGTTTTTTCCGTCCCACTCACCTCTTCCCTGCCATTCGTTCTTTCTAGGTAGTGTGTTCCCTCTACTTCCTCCAACTACTAAACTTCTAGATGGTTCTTTCTCTCTTAACTTATTTCTATTATTTTTTGAACACTTCACCTCCCTACAAGATTTACGGGTATGGTTTACAGATGTAATTTTCCCTTCTACGACAGCTTACACTCCTACAGAGCCGGGTTGCCTCTCTATTTGCCTTCTTTCCCTCTTATTATTTTGCAGCATTCCATCATCTTGGGTTTGTACTCTGGTCTTCAATTCCTTGCCCTTCTCTTTTATAGAGGCCTTCTTTCTTCCATATATCCGAGATGGCCTTTTATGAGGATACCTAAGATGTTGGTTTTTTGGCCAAGAGAACTCTCCCCGCCTCCTTACCAGCATCGGCCATTTGGAGATATACACCTCATGCTGGGTGCCACCCTCCACTGTGGCTCCTGTATTCCTTTCAACATGGCCTTCTATTATAGTGTCTTGTACTGGTCTAACCATTGTTGGCATCTGCCCCCTTATCCCCTGTAATTCTTCTATTATTCTTTTAAATTGCATTTCATGATTTTTTAACAGGGTATTATTTAGCACTGAGACTTCTAACAGCCCTTGCAACATTTTTTGTAGCATCAGCATAATGTCCAACATAGAGGCAGAAGATGATGTTGTAATGTCCAAGCCCAGCGTACCATTCCGTAGTATTTCATTTGATGAGTCTATGAGCTTGGGGCTTTGGTTCCCTGCATGATCTATACTTCTGTTAAACGTAGTTCTTGAAGCAGAATTTGACAGGTTAATGCAGGCCCCCACGTCTTTGGACCCGTTCCCTACCAATACCTCGTCCTCACCCCCTAACGAGGAAAAGATCCGAGGTGAAGATGAAAGTCTTGGTTCCATGGGAGGGTCAATGAGGCTTGAGTTACTCTGAATAAGGTAGGAATCAGCAATCTCCGCGACCTCCTCTACACTTTGTGGCTCCTTATTGCTTTCTTGGGCTTGACCTTTTCCCGGTGTAAGTGCCCTCTTAAAGTGCTTCCCCACAAAGTCCTTTATTGATTTGGACACTAAGCCACCTTCTTTCCCACAACCTTGCAGTTTATTCCCTGCGATGGATTTCTTAGTGATTTTCTTCACCTCCCTTTTATCATTTTTCATGGGGATTGTAGCTTGCACACCTTCGGGGCCCCCTTCAGGCCCCCCTTCAGGCCCTTCTTCAATTGACGCAACCTCGAGCTCAACGATTTGATCCAATGTGTCCTTGCATATTTTTCTTGGCTTTGCCTTTCTTGGCGCCATTCCAAAATCCTCCTTATATAAACTGTATTACTTTATAGTACTTCTATTCCGTGGGTTTTCCAAATGGAAGCAAAATGAGCTCTCGGGCCCCTGGCTTTCCCTCCTTAAACCCTTCAGATCAGTGTTCACAAACTCAATAGGAACTTTGCATCCCGCCTCTTCTTACTCTTCCTGAGCTTTTTATACTCAAGCCCAGGTCTGGAATAGACTTAAAAACAATTTTAAAAAAAGAAAGTTTAAAAGCACTTACCTCCCCTGTGTGCTGGCTGGCTGACTGGCTGACTGGCTGACCGTGGTTTCTTCACAGCGTGCTAATTAATTCATATACAAAAGCAAGTCATGGCAAGTCTTGGCTCAGGCCTGACCAGACCTCCCTAATCCCCCTGAGACTGGCGTCTTCCCAGGTGTAAATACTTCCTCTGCTGATTTCACTGGGCTTCACTGCCTCATTCCCTTTCCCTCAGCCTTCCATGCCGAGCACCAATTGCCAGAGGGGAAGCTGTTAAATGGGGGAAGCTGTTAAATATGGGAAGCTGTTAAATGGGGGAAGCTGTTAAATGGGGGAAGCTGTTAAATGGGGGAAGCTGTTAAATGGGGAAAGCTGTTAAATGGGGGAAGCTGTTAAATGGGGGAAGCTGTTAAATGGGGGAAGCTGTTAAATGGGGAAGCTGTTAAATGGGGAAGCTGTTAAATGGGGAAGCTGTTAAATGGGGGAAGCTGTTAAATGGGGGAAGCTGTTAAATGGGGGAAGCTGTTAAATGGGGAGAAGCTGTTAAATGGGGGGGAAGCTGTCAAATGGGGGAAGCTGTCAAATGGGGGAAGCTGTCAAATGGGGGAAGCTGTCAAATGGGAAAGCTGTCAAATGGGGGAAGCTGTTAAAAGTGGAAAGCTGTTAAATGGGGGAAGCTGTTAAATGGGGGAAGCTGTTAAATGGGGGAAGCTGTTAAATGGGGGAAGCTGTTAAATGGGGGAAGCTGTTAAATGGGGGAAGCTTTCCCTTGGCAAATATGTTACCACATCATTCAAGGTGTTGCCAACTTTTCAATGGTTTGCAGCCATAATTATGGTCACAAACCACTGATACCTTTCATTGTGAATCCTAATTAGGAAGGGGGACAGCACTTTCATGCCCCTCCTAATTGCTACTCGGAATGAGTCATTAAACCCATCTTGCGATTCAGAATGTCTTTTTTGAATCGCAAAATGAGTTTAATACGTGACAAACCACAATTATGCAGTCACCAACCCTCTGGTTTTGCGAATTGCAGGGTTTTGCAACAGCAGGGTCGACTGGGACAGAAAAGAGGCCCGAGCACCAAAATAAAAGTGGCTCCCATTAGTGAAATGGATAGCTAAAAAAAGTGGCTATTGTTTTGCAGAGTATAGAAGACTGCATGAATTTGAGCTTGCTGCAGGCAATGTTTGTTTAAATATCAGGGAAATGAGCAGTAAAAGCCGACTCACCAGACAATAAAACAGGCCTACAAACAGCCAAAAAAGCAGCCCACACACTGACCGGTCAGACCAGCCCACCGAGCACTGCTTGGTTGTCCTATGGGCCAGTCCGACCCTGTGCAACAGCAAAATGGCTTTGTACATGTGACCCCACATTTTTTTTGCACTTGTCAATTCTATGAACAGTGCAACATGGTGCGGTCAAAAGACCAATTAAGGATTCTAGGACAGTCCATACAGTCCTACTTGGAAGGGTGAGGAGGGGAAAAATGGTGGCAGTGCAATCTTTTGTAGCAAATACAATTCATACGCAAGCTTTAGAAGTGAAGACATATCTTTCAACGAAAGCGTGGTCACTCTGATCCTAGGGGAGACTGCAGCTTGCTCATTGCTGACTCAGGAGCATACTTTAATGTGACACGTTTTAAGTCACAAATAAGCGTGGGCTCAAACGGAAATCTCATCCACAACGACAGATCATTTTAGATCCCCAAGATGGGTGCAAATACCTTAGGAATAGAGGTCTAGCAGTTTCTTTACAACCTTGAAATATATTCTGGGGAAAGCTGCAAGGTCGAAATTTTAACTTTTAACCGTTACCATACAAAGATTCAGATGTTCTTTAGCCACAGAAAGAGCAAAAGCCAGAACAAATGGAAATCCTCTCAAGAAAGGGCCATCATACTGGCCATATTACTCCTACAATAGGTATAGATCAGAGCCACTGGAATCATGTGATTGTACAGCCGTCGTGTTTTCCTCATAATTATAGATTTGACGCATTTTCCGCATAATCCAACATCTGCTGCATAACCTGTAGATTTTAACAAAAAAAATTGTTTCTAGCTCAAATGGTTCAAAAGTTACTAAAAGCGAAGGGACACATGTTGCCACAGAGTGGAAGACTGTTTGCAAAGCTTGACTGGTCACCTTTTCTTTTTGCTATATTTGAGTGTTAAACTGGAACTAATTAGGTGCGACCGATACCCAGTGTTAACAAGACAGTGCCTAGACCAATGACCAGACAGTGTTAACAAGGGTAAAAATGACAAAATAACGACATAATACTATCATGAAATGTGCTGCATTACACCACACAATTTGCATTTTCTTGTTGCATAAAGTATTCAACACTGCCGCATAATTTGGATTTCCAGTGCGGCATAATTCCAGTGGCCCTGGTATTGATGAACAAGTTACTAACATTTGGTTATACTCTTTCTGATGGATACTCTATCTAACCACAGACTTCTCACACTGTGGAGAGCTCAGATCAAAAAGTCCTGCAGGACTGAACGGATGAAGTGTCCTTCCCATCACAACTGGCTGTAAATGCAGAAGTGTTTTGTGAACGAGTGCACCAACACCCACATCACAGACTGACAGACGTCAAGGACGAGGACGCTGCGTGCCAATGCAGTGCTCATAGCCTTAGCACTGGTGGAACAGGCCCTAAATCCCTCCAGAGGCTGCTTTTTAGCCAGTACATAGCAGATCTAATGCAGAGGACTATCCACCTCGACAGTGCCCTTATCTGCACAGCCTTACGCTTCTATGCCTCAGAACGCCTCAAAAATCCGGCTGTCCACCTCATGGTCCTTAGTGCGATCGATGTAAAAGCTCAAAGCTCTTTTGGGGGTCTAACTGATGGAGTCTCTTCTCGTCTTTCAAGGGGTGAGGCAGGCCAGAAATCGCTGGGAGAGTGATGAATAGCCCAATATAAAAAAGGAGTCCTGATTTAAGCAAGAATGACACCCGAGGACTGTGTACCAGTTTGTCTGAAAAAAAGGTGTGTTATAGCAGTTGCTGTGACAGTGCTGGGGAGTTCACTCACGCTATGAGCTGCAGTGATCGCAAAGAGGAAGATAGTCTTCGGAGTCAGAATACGCAACAAGCAGCTGTGCATCAGCTTGAAGGGCGCACACATGAGACACGTCAAGTTACAGTCCCACTGTGCCATCACAAATATTTTGGGAGGAAACATGCTGCAAACGTTTAATAAACCATATCACAACAAGTGATTAAAACAAGGAGGGTTGGTCCAGAAACCATAAAAAGTCCAAAAAGGCTGATAAATAACCTTTAATAGTGCCTACTAAAACGAATGCTTGACAAAACGAACAGTAAAACATCTAACAGTCTGGCTTGTGAACAGTCTGTCTCGAGGATTCCACACCAGGCCACACATTTGTCCCAGTGCTCGGCGTAAAAAGACTTGGTGGAAGGACGCCTGGCAACAAGGATGACATCCTCCACTTTGGCTGGCAGATCACAACTAGTCAACTACCGCCGCTCAGTCTCAACGAAGGGAGGTGTAGTTTTCCTTGGTGAACTACTCTGCATTACTGCTGCAACAGGAGATCCTTCGGAAATGGTAGCCTGATCGGATGGCAGGTGCTCATGCCCAGAAGCTCCAGGTACCACACCCTCCTGGACGAGTCCGTAGTTGCTAGGATGACATGGGTCCAGTCATACCTGATATTTTTCGGTACTCTGGGCAAGAGAGGCAGGGTGGCAAGGCGTATAGGAGTTTTGTGTTCCATTCCAGCCGGAATGCGTCTCTGAGCCAGTCTCTCCACTCTAAGACGCAAAACTGTTGACACTGCGCATTCTTGAAAGTGGCAAAAAGATCTAGCCTGGGTTCCCCCGAATGTAGAAGTTATTTGTAATCTACCAGATATCAGCAGCATAGCTCAGCCATCCTGGCTATCAAAGAGCCCGCCAGATGGTTCATCAGCAGGAAAACGCCCTAACCCTCAAGAGACGCAGGCCGTCTTGGCACAGGACCCAGGACTCCATTCTGCCCTACTTGCTGCAGTACCACATGGTAGTGGTGTTATCCGTGAGAACCTGCACCAGCCTTCCTTTGATAGACTGCAGGTAGCCCTTCAACGCCAGATGAATAGGCCACAACTCCATCAGATTGATATGAATCTGGGGTTCCACAGGCGACTATAATTCTCTGATTGCCATCTCAATAAATCAATCAATCAATCAGTAGATTTGTACATTGCTACTTGTCACCCGTGAGTGTAGCCAAGAGCTGGCAGGGTTCGGTTGATTAGCGGAATAGCCAGGTCTTCAGGGACTTTCGGAACTCTGGAAGAGATGGGGAGGTCTGTAGAGGAAAGGGTAGCTCATTCCATGTCTTTGCTGCAAGGTAGGAGAAGGAGCGACCTCCACATCTACTATGTCGAATGCGGGGGATGAGGTTTAGAGAAAGGGACACAGAGGTGTCTGGTGGGCTGATGGAAGTTCAGGAGGTGGTTCATGTAGGCAGGTCTGCAGTTGTGGAGGGCCTTGCATGCATGGGTCAGGAGTTTCAACTGCCATCTTTTCTGTACAGGGAGGCAGTGGAGTTTCCTGAGGTAGAGGGTGATGTGGGTTCGTCTAGGGAGATCCAGTACGTGTCTGGCTATGGCGTTCTTTATGGTCTGTAGTTGGAGGAGGAGGTGAGCTGCAATCCCTGCGTAGAGAACGTTACCGTAGTCCTGTCAGCTGGAGATGACTGCCTGGGTGATGGTGCGCTTTGAGCTTTGAGGTAGCGATTTGAATATCTTAATAAGCATGCAGAGGATGAAGAAGCAATAGGAGACCGTGGTGATCTGAGTCATCATGAATAGCTTGTTGTCCAGAATGATGCCTAGGTTCCTAGCATGGTGAGTGGGAGTAGGTCTGAGTTCTGAGGGCCACCAGGATGTGTCCAATGGGGAGCTTTTGTCTCCAAAAATCAGTACCTCTATCTTGTCCGTGCTGAGTTTCAGACAGTTGTCCTTCATTCAGTTGGCAACGTCTGTCCTGCAGTTGTGGAAGTTGGTCTTGGTGGTTTCTTTGGAGAGGGAGAGGATGAGTTGTGTGTCGTTGGCATAGTGTATGATGTTGAGTCTCTGGGTTTTCATGATGCTGGCCAAAGGTGTCGTAAGTGTTGAAGAGGGTGGGCTGAGCAAGGATCCTTAGGGTAATCCACAGATAATTCCCTTGGGTTCGTGGATGAAGGCAGACTTTTTGTGTTCTTCCGGTGAGGAAAGAGGCGAGCCATCTGACAGCGGCTCCTAGGAAGCCTATGTTGTGCAGCCTTGTAATGAGAGTGTGGTGGGAGACTGTATCGAAGGCTGCTGAAAGGACTAGGAGGATCAGAGCTGCAGTCTCTCCTTGGTCAAGTAGGGCTTGGATGTTGTCAGTAGCCGTGATGAGGGCTATCTCGGTGCTGTGGTTGCTCTGGACTCTGCATTGGAAGGAGTCTAGTAGAACGTTCCATTCTAGAAGTGAGGAGAGTTGTTGGTTCATGGCTTTTTACAATACTTTAGGTGGAAACTGGAGCAGGGAGATTGGTCAGTAGTTGTTGAGCTTGCTGGGTCAGCCGATGGTTTCTTTAGTAGGTCATTGATTTCTGCATGTTTCCAGTGCTCGGAGAACGTGGCAATTGAGATTTTGAAGAAGGTGGTGAGTACATGGCTGATTCTGGCTTCACCTAGGTTGAAGATATGGTGAGGGCATAGGTCAGTTGAGGCCCTAGAGTGGACGAAGTTCATGATGAAGGTGGTGTCCTGTGGGGCGGGCTGGCTCCATTCGGTTAGTCGGATGTCTGTGGTGGTAGCAGGGCTGTTGTGTTGCCTAAAGAAGTCTGTGACCTTGGGCTGGTGTTTGAAGTTTCTGTAGATGTTGCTGATCTTGTTGTGGAAGAAGTTTGCAAGTTTGTCACAGAGTTCCTGTGAGGGGGTAACGTTGTTTGTTGCAGCTGAGGGGTTGGAGAATTCTTTGACGATGTTGAAGAGTTCTTTGCTGCTTTTGGAGCTTGATGCGTGAGGCCAAGCCTTTTTCTTCAATTCTCTCAACTCTTTGTGGTACAGGTTGAGGGCTTTCTTGAAGGCGGTTCTGTCATGTCTTTGCTAGTGCCCAATCTCCTTTCCAGTTGTTTACAGTGTTGTTTAGCGGTTCTGAGTTCTTCAGTCTACCAGCTTGCTTAGTAGGACCTTCTGTGGGTGTTGTTGCCGATGGGGTCGACGCTGGCAGCGCAATTGGTGATCCAATTGTTGATGTTTCTGACATTCTGGTCTAGGTTGTGGGAGGGGATGGGGTGGGGTGGGTGGTGTTTAGGAAGTTGATCTATTTTTCCTTTGAGACTTTGCTCTAGCTGCGGTGGAGGGCGTTGCACAGACTGGGGGGGTCCATGAGCTAATGATGTTGAAGTAGATGATGGAGTGGTTGATCCAGGTGAGTTCCGTGGTGTGGTTGTACCTGATGCGGTCACTGGAGGTGAATATGGGGTCTAGCGTGTGGCATGCGCAGTGCACTAGGTCATGGACGAGTTGGGTGACTCCGATGTGGTTCGTGCTGTTTGGAGGATGGTAGTGTTGATGTTATTGTGGTCGTCGAGATAGAAGTTGAGGTCGCCGAGGAAAATGAAGATGTTGAAGTCTATGGTGAGGGGGGTGATGAAGTCAGCGAAAAAGTTGCAGAAGGCTGGACCTGGTCCTGGAGGACGGTAGGTGAGGGTGCCCCTGATGGTGGTTTTCCTGTCGGTTTGGAATCAGAATTTGAGGTATTCCATGGCTGAGGTGATGTCGTCATTTGTGGTGGTGCACTGGATGGAGTCTAAGCACAGGAGAATAGTGGTATTGGGCATAGGGACGGCGCCGCTGGAAATATTCACTAAATTATCCTAATATGGAAGAGTGTTATACAGTGCTACAAGGAGGAGAGAACCACCCACCTCTCCTAATACTGCAGCCTAAGCTGCAACCAAAATATTTACCAGATTCCCTAGCACACGTAAATTTTAAGTTAATAACGATGTAACAACAGTAAAAGAGTAATCCAGAAGAACATATGTCCACAACACAAAGTAAGTTTCTTAGAATCTTCAGTCTCTAATTCTTTTGATGATTCTTCTTATTATGTCAATCTTGTGACTGGTCGAAAGCCCAAAGCCAACACGTGTTTCGTCGCCTCTTGTTAAATGTACATGCAACTTTTTCAAGGCTATGTAAAAGATAGACCACAGTCACTATTTATGCATTCCTAAATATTCCTTGGCTCTAAGACATTGCACCAATGTACCTCCACCGTGACACATCATACATCACTTTAGTGGGCGCAATACAATTCTAAAACAAAAACCAACTCCATTTTCAAAATTATGATTTCCTCAACATGATAAATCTCATGTGGCACATAATAAACAATTCATATTGAAGCGGCGTTTGACTTCAATTCCAAATGAGCCATATGTGTTATGTGTAAACTTATGTCTAATATGTGACTATTCACCACAACTACAACCTACCAAAATTAATATGCCATTCAACCAACAACCTGATCACCCAAACGTGAGTGCCCTGCCACCCACACGTGCAAAAAGAAACGATATGTGATACACAAACCTCAATTAGCTTTTCTTTATAACTGCTAAAAAGTCAAAACAGAAAGGGAGAAAGGGAATTCCCAATTAATATTCGCCCTGTCATACCCTATACACATCTCTCATTCAGCCAGGGGCCTAATCAGTCCCCCATCCGGTACCTACTTCGCGTGTGGTGATATTTCCGACCCACAAGATCCTCCAGCGTGGGTTATATCTCTCTAAGGGGTGATAAGTTCCGGCGTGCTTTGTCCGGTGTCTTGTTTCCCAAATTATAAAAAATTTAAATAAACCATAACTAGTATCTGTCAGAAGCATGTAGCCCAATGGGTATCTCCTATTACACCTGTTTCCCTATATAATTGTACGCTGTGTCCCACATGGCTGTTCTATGTGTTATTGTACACAGCCATATAATAAATTGCAATCTCCCAATACCCTCACTGATATATATTTAGTATACATGGTATAGTTTAGTATTTATTTTCCGCCACTAGTTTTCCTTTAATGTATAATATCTTCAGTGTTAAGCCCATCTGTGTATTTACTCGATTAGGCTTCCACTCATGTACACCGTTAATTTAGTTAGTGATAGGAAATATAACAAACCCCCAATAACTGAAAAGACCACTCAAGTCACGATCTCTTACATATAGATCAGACTACTTTACAATCTCTGAGGATCCTTAAGAAGGGGGAACGACCATCGCAACGCATGCGTTACATCGCATGCGTTTACGTCGCTAACCGTTACAACGCACGCGACGTTACGACGCGTGCGTTTACTACGCACGACATTACATCGCAGGCGGCATTAAATCGCGGGCGCTTTTAGAACGCAGGCACAGGGACACGGACGGCGGGGAGACAACGCTAGAACCACGACGAGAGACAGGTAAGGACGACGCTGTACTCGTAGTGTTTTAGGGTTTTGGGTAGTTGGGGAGTGTAGTGGAGGGGACAGTTTTAGGGTTTAGGGTAGGTTATGGGGAGTGTAGTGGAGGGGAGGGTTTTAGGCTTTAGGGCTTAGGGTTAATAGACGTATATGGTAGTGTTTTAGGCTTTAGGGTTAGGGCTTAGGGTTAATAGTAGTCTATGGTAGTGTTTTAGGCTTTAGGGTTAGGGCTTAGGGTTAAGAGTCGTATATGGTAGTGTTTTAGGCTTTAGGGTTAGGGCTTAGGGTTAATAGTAGTGTATGGTACTGTTTTTCGCTTTACTGTTTACGCCTTAGGGTTGAGGGTAGTGTCAGGGCGTTGCAGTGTGTTTGGGGGGCCGTTAGGGAGAATTTTGCTGTGTAATAGAATGCGTGGTCTTTGTCTGCGTTGTAAAGGTCTTTTGCATGCATGTGAGGGCGGAGTGCGATGTAATGGTTTGCGTGGTGAATGCATGCGATGTAACCGTGCATGCGATGTGAGAAATGCGATGTAATGGTGTGCTGTTTTTGTTTGCGTTGCATCATCATACATCCCTTAAGAAGGGGATTCGCAACTCCACAGTGGTGGTTCTGTCTCTTACCGTAATACAGTGTAAAATTTCTCTCGTCCACAACACCCTCACGCCGGCGTCCTCAAGTACGAGGCTGATTCTGCGAGCAATCCGCTCTTTTGAACTTTGCCCTGCATCACGTGTTCTCCCGTGTAACGCGTATCTAATTACAAGTGCTGTTAACATAAGCGCCATCTTGTGCATTGTGATATTCTCATAAAATTAGCCGTCGTTAGTAAGACGCAGTTTATTCACACCTATGTTTAGTACTGCGTCTCACAAGATCATTCATTTACTTTATGTACTGTGTGTATTATAGTATTACGTGCATCCATTCTGCACCGAGCCGATTATTTTTTAACCGATTTTTCGGAAAACAATTACCACATTGATCTATAATTCAGAATTACGTCATCATTCTAACCCACGTTCAGCAATTGGATCTAAAATGCGCGCTATGAACTACCAGTCTGACGTCGATACGTGTTCTCATATCATAGAAGCATCCAAACGAAAATGCTGCCCGCCATCTTGTAACGCTCATTTCTGCCTTTCCACATCATTACAACCCCATTCTTCTCTTATCATCCTTAATTCCTCTCTCCTCAGAA
Source organism: Calotriton arnoldi (assembly GCA_963921515.1). Taxonomy (NCBI): domain Eukaryota; kingdom Metazoa; phylum Chordata; class Amphibia; order Caudata; family Salamandridae; genus Calotriton; species Calotriton arnoldi. The sequence continues at coordinate 514,787 of CAWUFW010003752.1, read as the reverse complement.
GATGATCACTTTTATCATCATACCAGAGAACCAAACACGGGTGAAGCTTCATATATAGCAACCCTCCTTACTTATTGGCATATTATCATTCCTCTCTCATCACAAGATGATTCCCTTTATCATCGTACCATACAATAAAACATGGGTGAAACTTCGTTAAGTGTATATGGCCAACCTCCTTACTTATTAGCATATTGTCAGTCTAATGTGCGCCCCACCATCCTGCTTTGGATATCTTATATCACAACATTATATAGAGCATTAACAATGCATATAATAACATATTAGTAACTTTACTAAAATGGTAGATAACCCATCTTAATCCAACATTCCCCACCGTCGAAATCATTGTTCTCTGAATGTTGGGCGAGTATATCTAGAAGTCTATGACATCATTTTACCTTTCTAACATTAACGATAAAACGTTTAGTTATTGTACTCACATTTTACATGTTGGCCACTAAACCGAGAGTGTTCACAGACACTTATTAGGTATAAGCAAGCCCCATTTGTTATTTCGTTCCTAAAAAATAATGTAACTCTTGGTCAATATTCAAACCCAACTCAGTCGTCCGCAATCTCAAAATCCAAGTTGCCTCATTCCTCCTCAACATGAGTTCTCGATTACCCCCCGTGGGTGTCTCAGTGTTTGTTCTATTCCATAAAATCTAAAGTCCTTATTTCTACCCTGTGATTCACATGGCAGATATGTGCGGCAATTGGGTATCTTAGATCGCACTGTTTTACTGCCCTGATATGTTCCCCCATTCTTTCTCTCAGGGTACGAATTGTGCTACCAACATATTTTCTGTTGCATCTGCACTCTATTATGTACACTACATATTTAGTGCTACAGTTGATATTGATAAGGATCTTATAATGTTTGTCACCAGGGCCCACAAATTCTTTAATACCATTACTTGCCCATTTGCACGCCACACAATGTCCACAACCATAAAAACCTGCAGTCTTTATTGTGAGCCAATCACTATTTCTCTTTGGAATGCGGTAACTTGGACTCAATAAATTCCTCAGGCATTTGCCTCTCCTGTAAGTGATGTCAGGTCTAGATTTGATGAAGTTACTAAGGGATGTATCACCCCTCAGGATGTGCCAGTGTCTATTAAGGCTCTTCACAAGTATTTTAGATAATGTGTTGTGATTGGTAATCATTCTTATTATGTCATAATTTTTCTTTTTTTGTTGTTCAGGACGTTCTCTCAACGTGTCTTGTCTTTTGATTTTACTAATCCGTGATCTCGCTGAGTCAAGAACACGGCTATCATAACCTCTTCTTCTGAAGCGTTTAAGCATATTGTTAGCACACTCTTCAAACTCTGGGTCATGGCTACAATTACGCATAGCTCGGATAAGCTCTCCATATATAATCGCTTTAATCTGATGTGAGGGGTGAGCACTGGTAGCGTGCAGTACAGAATTGCACGCGGTTGGCTTCCTGTAAAGTCGACAATGTATCCTACCCTCTCCGATATATAATTCTGCGGTCAGGAAGGCAATCTTGTCTTTACTATTTTCATAAGTAAATCTGATATTAAAATCATTGTTGTTGAGGTGCTTAACAAATTCATCTAGTTTTGTGTTGTCTCCTGTCCATATCATCAGGCAATCGTCAATGTATCGTCCCCAGTATAGAATTAAATCATTCCATTTATTTCCAACGGTGCTCCAGATCCACACCTCCTCCAGCCAACCGATGAAAAGGTTAGCATACGAAGGTGAGAATCTGGAGCCCATGGCAACGCCTTGCTTTTGTCTGTACCAATTGTCTTTAAAGATAAAAATATTGTTATCAAGAATAAGTTCGATCATATTGATAACCATTTCCGTGTGTTCCCATGTGCTGGCAGACCTGACACTAAGCATCTTTCAATGGCCTTAAGCCCGTCCTCTCTTTTAATGCTTGTGTAAAGAGCAGTGACGTCTAAAGTCACCAATGTCATGTTATCCTCCCAAGTCCAATCAGATAATGTACCTAGAACGTGATTTGTGTCTCTAATAAAGGATGATAAATTATTAACCAGGGGCTTTAAAAAAATGTCAACATATTCTGACAACCTTTCCGTAGGTCCTTCACAGCCAGATATAATCGGTCTCCCTGGTGGAAATGGGAGCTTTTTATGTACCTTAGGAAGTGTGTAGATAAAAGGGTACCTAGGTCGATCTACCCTGAGATAACTCATCTCCTCATCGTCCAGTAGGCCCATACCATACCATTGTTTGAGGTGTGTGTTAATGTGATCTGTGAGTTTCCAGATAGGGTTCCCTGTAAGTGACTCATAACATGTAGTGTCATTCAATTGGGAGAAAATCTCTGTATCATAGACAGTACTTGTCATAACCACAATATTCCCCCCTTTGTCCGCCTCTCTAATAGTAATGCTGTCATCTTTCATCAAACTCTTTAGTGATTTCCTCTCACCAAGAGAAAGATTGTCATACCCCTTTAAAGGTCGCTGTGTCGTGTCATTATATCTGTCCAAATCAGCTGATACAAGCTTGTGGAAGATGTCAATGTTGTTCCCCATATATAAGGTTGGTGTCCATTTTGATTAGTCTTTAAGGCCGCTAGGTACAGGCGTGTCACTGATCACATACAAATCCCACATGACAATATCAGCACTCACAACCTCATCCTCACACTCAGTCAGTGACAGTAACAATCTGGTGTCCAAAATTTCTTGAATAGTAATTTCACTTATAGGATGTGGCCGATGCGGTTGTGCAGGTAATTTATTCATTTCATTACACATTAGAAAGTGTTTCTTAATCTTTATCCGTCTAACAAACTTAAACAGATCAATTTTTAGATCACATATATCACCATCATTTTTTGGACAGAAGCCTTGTTGTATATTTCCTAGGGTGTCCATAAACGGGCTTTCCAGACTCATGTCCTTATATAGGCACAATTCGCCTTGCCCTTATATAGGCATAAAATCCTAGACCTTATTTAGGCATAACCCATGCACTCCAAATACAGGCATGGATTCCGACATCCGTCCACCCTAGCCTCACAACGAGTTCATGAAAAAAACAGACCCTTAGGCTGCGGGAGTTTCCCTTGCCCAGGACTATTGATTTCTTCAAGGACTCATATATTATGCATGAACCATTATTCCTTAGGGGTTCATTCATGACGTCTTTCGCTGCCCAACTCACGTCAATGCTAACATTTTCAGGTATAAATATACCTTCCCAAACCCCTGTAAATCAGAGGAGACCTCGACTTCAGAGGAGCCCGATTCCCGGCCGGACGCACTGAGAAGACGCTGTCATTCCTGCACGCAGAGAATCCAGCTTCCAGTGATCTAACTTCCCTTGCGGGGTGTTGGAGTTCGAGTCTGGGAAAGAGATGCCTACCTCTCTCATTCTTCAGGTATGGAGCAGACCAGAACCTAGAGGGACTCTTGGCATACTGGACTCTTGGCATACTAAGCTTAACATACTCTTAGTATACTCTAGTCAGGATTACATCACCTACTTCTACTTCTCCCTACACCTAGGATAGGTTAGGAACACTGGGGTAGAACTAGGCTAGAAACGCATCGTATGAGTACTCGCATTTTTAGGCTGTGTCATTTTATGTAAATGCATATATGCTGAAAAGATAATGCTAACGCAGTATTATTTATTTCTACTTCTCACTCTGTACATTATTTATCTCACCTACTGTCTTGTGATCGTAACAGCACATTTAACTTACAACAGAAACAAGACTGTTCAATAAATCCTTTATTGAAACGCCCGTCTGTTATTTCTGTGTAACTTTGAGAGTAACTAGACATGCACGACTGAGCTGAGTGAAATAGTTATCTATTGTTTCTACGACTCTGGGACACGTCCTGATTCTGTAAGGGAAACACAGTGGTCATGTTTTGCGGCTGCCAGAAACTACTCCCTTCTTGTCGTCAAGAAGTTTCTAGTGGCCTCTGAGCTAGCTGGCACAAGTAATTAAGTTTAATATACTCGATAGGGACATACCGACCTTAGTCCTATGTCAAACCTATAGGATATATTATTCCAATGCGCAGAGCCTATTAGGGAAATAGGAGCTACACTACATGGCGCCCAACGGTTTGGTAAGGCAGTAATTCAACGTTAGATACTGAGTAACTCAGCCGTGCTTCTTCTTTTTCTCTCAGAGACCCCTACCCATATACTCCTAAAGACGTCTGGAGTGGGCAGGGTTAAGTATCCACCACGGCTACATAGGGTAGTACCCTATATATTAGCTGTTTGGTTAGCTCAACGTTGAAGGATACAGTGTTCCAAAATATTGTGCACCTTATCTTTGTTTCCTTGAAACTTGTTCTACATTTTTCATAAAACAAAATGTCCTTAAACGGGGACAATCCCGCCGGAAATGGTGGCGCTGCGGCTGATCCAGCCCAAGCTGCACTTTTTAACAATACAGGTTTAAATGAAACCGAGGAGGGTGTCATCGACATCGCTCCAAACTTAAGAAGAGCCATTACTCTAAAACTTATAAAACATGGCCTATCACCGAGAGGAGGTAGAGCAGTTTTCGTGATAGAGGCACATGAATCCTTTCAGACAGAGGTATTCTATTCATGGGTAATATTTCCTGAATCCAATTCAGTAACTCACACATTTCACTTCTACAAAGAAGATGAACCACCAGAGGAATACATTCCTTTCGAGGATATTGAAATTCCATTAACATACCAAGAGCATCAGCTCTGGTTTAAAGGCGCCCTAAAACATCACAAAAACATAACCAGGCTCGGTCCAATAGGTAGACCAGGAGCAACATGGCCGATTCTAGCCGGCTATACACCTCATCCCGACATCGAAATAATGTCAGATGAGGAACTACTTACTCAACTTACAGAGTTAATAAAAATCTACAGACAATTGGTTCAATATGTCATGCAGACTTTTACAGTCCAACCACCATTAACAATTCCAAATCAAACCCCCACCAGGGGAATACTCTAAAAATTACACCACAGACTCTATACGCAGTCATGGGTAAAATGCCCACTAAGCGGGAGCAAATTCCATTTTGGATAGCTCAAAAAATTACTCAAATCGAAGCAGTATTTCCAAATACTAGCCCACATGAGAAACACAGAATCCTAACCATTAGTTTACCAATGGGGATCACACCACAACTGGAAGACTGCACCACTTGGGGCTCAGTCTTTGCTGCCATCTATACTAAAACACATGGTATTCCATCGATTGCAGTAATACCTGATGTCCTAAAACAAATTCAAAACGAATACGGGGCAGAGCCTGCTTTAAATTTAGGTATGAAATTACTGAAAAATTTCGACCAGGTCTCAACAATAATATTATCTAATATTAAAGGGAGGCAGCAGCAGTGGCGATCCGACAAAAATTAAGGGAATTTGATGTTACAGAACATCAAACAGAACTACCCAGAATAATAGAACAATCTTATGCAGAATTAGGCAGAGATAGTTTGGGTGGAAGACCAGTGAAGCCGAAACTATCTGAAAGTCCTGAGAAGGACTCAATTAAACAAACTCCTACATCTTCTAAAAAGAAGTGGGAGTCTACTAAACAAAATTCAAATGAGAAAGGTTCTCAATCCCGAGGTAGGTCTCCTCAAAAGGAGCCCTCTGAAAGGAGGTATAACCTCAGGAATAGGGATAATTTGAGAAAACCTGATAGGTATCAAGATACTGATACACGTTCCTCTCGTCCCTTTCAGGTCTCATCACAGACTTCGGAAAGAAGAGGACGAACAGAACATAGAGAAGAACGCGTGAAATCGAAAGACGACAAACACGCTCCAAAAACTAAAGCAAAACCTCAATTCTCCAAAAAGAAAGTAGCAGGTCTGAAAGTAAGACATGCCGAGAATACTGAGAACACAACTCAAGAACGGAGAATGGGCTCAGACAATGCTAGACAGTGCAGCAGAAGTCACAATAGCTCGCCAGAACCTGAAGGAACTTCTGGAGATAGTGGACTTGAATGAGTACATTTCAGTAGAGACTGTAGACACCAGGGTTAGTACTCCACAAAAGTTATTTGACATAACACTCCGGATGGAGGGAGACAAACCTAGACAGGTTAAATCACTCTTTTGGGAAAGACTATCAAAGGGTTATGACATACTTCTAGCAGAAAAGGAGTGGCCACCACAATTTGTCAGGGAGTGCCCACACGGCGAGGACATTATTATGCCTGCCTTCTCCAATCACATACCAATTCACCTAAAATATACATATGCCAGAAAATGGGCAGTAGCTCAGGCTCCAGCATTATATAAAAATCATGTAGGATGGGATGAGGACTCACCTCACCATAAAATAAATCTGAAACATGAACCAACTGCACAAAGGCAGTATCCTATTAAGCAAGAAGCTAAAAAACAGGTCAGGGAGATCTTAGATCAACTTGAATATCAAGGGGTGATTGAAACATGCACCTCCTCAATGAACAATCCTTTGTTTCCTGTCTCCAAACCAGACAATACATATCGTCTAGTTTTGGACTACAGACATTTAAACACTTGTTCTAAAACTTTTGCAATGCAAAATGCACATAGCACAGCATTAATGAATAACATTGTGCGTAAAAAATACAAAACAACATTAGACATCTCAAATGGTTTCTTTTGTCAAAATATAGCACCTGAAAGTAGGTACTTAACGGCATTCTCCATAATGGGGACCCAGCGTCACTTTTGTCGACTCCCACAAAGGTTCAAAAACAGCCCAGGTTTATTCTCAGCGAGGGTAACGGAGTTACTACAAATCTATGACAACGATGCATTGTCCTATGTCGATGACATCTATCTGACAGACGATGACTTGGACAAACACTTGAACAGGGTGAGCACCATTATATTGGGATTCGCCTCTGAGGGCTACAAGTTCAACTTTAAAAAGTCCCGAATTGCCCATCTCAATGTCCTATTTTTGGGATATGAGCTTTCAAGTGAAGGCAAGAGCTTGGCAGCTAACTTTCTAGAGAAATGTGCGCTGCTCCAACCTCCAAAGACGCTAAAAACTTACAATCCATTCTGGGTTTCCTAAATTTTGGAAGAACATACATACTAAACTATGCAGAAAGGGTTAAACCTCTCTACGCATTAATTAAACCTGATTTTTCAATCAAAAACTGGACAAACGAACACACAGAAATTTTGCGTTCACTCCAGGCTAACATGTTAGCAACAAATCACTTACAAACACGCGTAAGTCAAAGAAATTTGGTGATTCGAATAATTTTGGGTCAATGTGGATTCACCTACTTAACCTTCAATGAGGGTGAAAAAGAAAACAAGTTACTTACCTGTAACTTTGGTTCTCCAGTATTGGAAGCTTTCATAGATTCCCATGCTTGGAATTAGATTCCCATGCTTGGAATCATTCCCCGTCGTCGAGATGGGAGCCTCGGTAATTATATATATATATATACAACAGTAGTAAATAACATTACAAAAGAGAAACAGGCCTAGGCCTAATCCCATTTTGTAGTCAGACCATGTCTTTTTGTAAAAGAGACCAAAAAGAATCATTAGCCAATCAGAGCAGCCTCACCCTCTAGAACCTTGGTGAAAGAACCTCAGCTCCTCAGATTTTCGTATACGTTGTGAAAACATACACAGATAGAGGCTGAGCTTTCCCAGGGGAGGAGGGTGGGTCGCATGGGAATCTATGAAAGCTTCCAATACTGGAGAACCAAAGTTACAGGTAAGTAACTTGTTTTCTTACTCCAGTATTGGAGCTTTCATAGATTCCCATGCTTGGAATCAGAGTAGCTAGCAGTAAGGATACACATTTTCCATAAGACATTGTTTGTCCGAAAACACATTATCTAAATACATGCTTTACAACTAGCCGAAGGCATAGATAAGTTAGTGCATTTATAAACAAGAGAAAATGTGTATAAAGCAGATAAAAGAAGGAAGGAGGGTAGCAAGGGAAAGCTCACCACTCATTGGAAGAGGTTCCTCAGAACTGCCTGTCCCACCGCCGCGTCGTCTTGGAGTGATGACTCCAGGCAGTAATGCTTCGTAAAGGTGTGAGTGCTGCTCCAAGTTGCAGCCCTACAAATGTCCTTGATCTGGACACCAGCAAACAACGCAGCTGAAGATGCCATAGATCTTGTCGAATGTGCTCGGACAATACCCTCCAGGGGTTTGCCCGCTGCTGTGTGACAGTATCGAATAGCGTTCACAACCCAGCGAGATATCCCCTGTTTGGAAATGGGAAATCCCTTGCGGGGAGCGCTATATGATACAAAAAGTTGTGAAGACTTGCGGAAAGACTTAGTTCGGTCCAGGTAAAATTTCAAACATCTTTTTAGATCCAGAGAGTGAAGAGCTCTCTCAGCCGGCGACGTAGGCTGAGGAAAAAAGGCTTTAAGGATCACTGGTTCGTTGAGATGAAAAGAAGAAGGTACTTTAGGAATAAACTTAGGATTAGTTCTCAAGATGACAGTATTTCCCTTGAACTGAAGGAAGGGTTCCTGAATTGTAAGAGCTTGTAATTCTCCTATTCTCCTGGCTGAAGTGAGGGCCAACAACAGAGCCACCTTCCAGGAGAGGAACTTGAGATCCGTCCGATGAATCGGTTCGAATGGATGTCTCATAAGTTGAGAAAGAACCAAATTTAATTGCCACGAAGGCGGTGGAGGCTTCACTGGCGGAAACACCCTGAAGAGGCCCTTAAGACTCTGTTTGACAATTCTGCTTGACCAAAGAGAAGGCCCAGAGGACGTGCGTCGAAAACGAGAAACTGCTGCTAAGTGCACCTTAATGGATGAAAGAGCCAAACCTGCCTTAGCCAAGGACAGGAAATAAGGAAGGACCTGGTGTGGTTCTGATAAGAAAGGATCCAAACTATTGCTTAGACACCATATACTAAAACGCTTCCATTTCAAGCGGTAGGTCCTGTTCGTGGAAGGCGCTCTCGCCTGCGAAAGGACATCCTTAATTTCTTCTGGAAGATTTAGGTGAAGAAATTCCCGCTGCTCAGGAGCCATGCTGAGAGCTGTAACGAGCGAGGATCTGGGTGCAGTATCTGACCCTGAGACATTGTAAGAAGATGCGGAATTGGTCGCAGTTGAAGAGGATGGTCCAAGGAGAGAAGGTGAAGTTCGGTGAACCAAAACTGCCTCGGCCAGGCAGGAGCTATCAGGATCATCTTGCACCTCTCCGCTTTCATCTTCTTGAGTAATCTGGGAATTAGCGGAATGGGGGGAAAGGCGTAGACAAATGCGCCTGACCAGGCTATCGAAAGCGCATTCCCCAGTGACCCTCGATGGTGTAGCCTGCTGGCGTAACACTGGCATTTCCTGTTCTCTGGTGTGGCAAACAGGTCTATGGAAGGTCTGCCCCACCGGCGAAACACCCTCTCCAGCGTTGTCTGATCCAGTTCCCACTCGTGTGTAACAGACTTCAGCCTGCTGAGCCTGTCCGCCTTGTCGTTTAGCACTCCTGGCAAATGCTCTGCTTTCAGAGAAATCCCCTGAGAGATAGCCCACTCCCAAATTCCTTGGGCTTCTTGTGACAGAGGTAGAGACCTGGTGCCTCCCTCCTTGTTGATGTAGTGCATAGCTGTAGTATTGTCCGTCCGGACAAGAACCGACAGACCCTGCAACCTTGGAAGGAAAGCTTGAATTGCTAGACGTATCGCTGTCAACTCCAATAGGTTGATATGAAGGAGGCGCTGTTCTGGAAGCCAGTGACCACTGACTTGCAGATCCTGTAAAACTGCGCCCCAGCCCTCTAGTGACGCATCCGTCGTTACCACCTGAGGTGATGGAGCGGCTACGAAGGATAGACCTCGGGACAAATGTTTTTGTTTTGTCCACCATAGAATGGCCTGGCGCATGTCCTGAGTGATCCGAAGCTTGTCGTTGAAGGATCCGCTCACTTGTTTCCACTGTAAATCCAGTAGCTCTTGCAGGGGACGCATTCGCAACCTGCAGTGAGGTATCAAGGGAATGCAGGAGGACATCATCCCCAGCAGGGATTTGTAGAGGCGAACAGAAAGATACTTTTTCTTCGCACTTGTTGGGCCATTGAGATTAGATTCCTTTGTCGTTCTAGAGAGGAAAAACCTTGCTGAGAGATGTGTTTAAAATCGCTCCTAGAAACTGAACCTTCCTGGAAGGGCGAAGAGAAGACTTGGTGGCGTTGAGAGTCAAGCCCAGATTGGAGAAGAGGCTGGTGCAAGAGACAACTGCCTCCGCTGCTGCTTCCCTGGAAGGAGCTTTTAGCAACCAGTCGTCCAGGTAGGGAAAGACCTGGAAATGATGTTTCCTGAGAAATGCTGCTACCGGTGCCAGCACCTTGGAGAAGACTCTCGGAGCTGATCGAAGGCCAAATGGAAGTACCTTGAATTGGAAATGGCTCTTGGCGACTGTAAACCGAAGAAACCTCCTGTGGGCCGGATGGATGGGTATGTGGAAATATGCATCCTCGAGATCGAGAGTGGCCATAAAATCTCCCGTGTTGAGAAGACGTAGAATGTCCTGGAGAGATACCATCCGAAAGGATTGTTTTGTGAGATAAGTGTTGAGCTCCCTGAGGTCGAGGATAGGTCGCCATTTGTCCAAAGTCTTCTTTACCAGGAAGAACCTGGAATAGAAACCCTTGTTCCTCTGGGATAAAGGAACCGGCTCTACTGCCCCCTTGATCAGCAGTTGATGAACTTCGAGCCGAAGAAGACGCAGATGTTCATGGAAATGGCGGAAGGAGCTCTGGATGGTGGTAGATGGACGAACTCCAGGGTGTGGCCACTCTGAATGATGCTTAGGACCCAACGGTCTGAAGTAATCCGTTGCCAGTTGTGTAGGTAACGAGATACCCTGCCTCCCTGACGATTTTGCTTTCCCCTAAAGTTGGATCTGGAGAAAGATGATGTCTGGCCTTGTTTTTGGTTGTAAGAAGGCCGATAAGACTGAGATGTGGGGGCAAAAGAGGAATATCTCTGTTGTTGGTAGGATCCTCTGTATGAAGGAGCACCCCTGCCTCTAGCTCCACGAAATGGGACTTTCCGGTACTGAAGGGTCCCCAATGACCTAGCAGTCTCAGTGTCTTTTTAATATCTTGGAGAGCGTCATCAATGTGCTTTCCAAATAAAGCTTCCCCATCAAATGGGAGGTCCAGGATCTTATTCTGCACCTCTGGCCGGAACCACGTTGCCTTGAGCCAACCCTGTCGACGAAGCACAGCTGCCCCTGCCAGGGAGCGGAAAGATGTTGTAGCGATGTCCATCGCACAATCAATGATCTCTGCAGATGTTAGTTCTCCTTCAAGTAGGATCTTCTTTGCTTCCGACTTAGCCGTCTCAGGCAACTGATTCAGATAAGGTGAAAGGTCGCACCACAATTGGCGGTCGTATCGTCCAAGTATTGCTAGTGTATTTGCGGCTCTAATCAGCAGACTTGCCATAGAGGAAAATCGTTTCCCTGCATTGTCCAGGCGCCTGCCTTCTTTGTCTGGTGGTGTGGTCAGGGGCGCTGAAGGATTCTTTGATTTTCTCTGCGCTGCCTGGGAAATGACTGAATCCGGCTTTGGTTGACTAGTCAATGAGGCTGGACTGTCATCAGAGGCCTTATATTTTTTGTCTAAGCGTGGCAAGACTGGGACCACTGTAGCTGGATTTTTCATGGTCCTTAATCCTTCTTCCCATACGTGAGATACTATGGGAATGGAACGTATCATCCTCTTACTCGGCTCCTTAAAATCATATAGAAAGCACTCAGTTTGAACAGAGGGCATAGGAAGTTCAACACGTAGAGAAGCCCTTTCCATCAACTTGTGAAAACCCCCAATGTCAGCAGGAGGAGAATCCACCGGGGCAGGAGTTGGCGAAGCGGGATCCGGAATCACATAGTCATCCCACTCCTCTCCATCATCCTGCTGTACCAGTTCACCTTCCTCCTCCTCTGAAGAAACCTCCTGGGGTTGAAGAACTGCCTCTGTTGGGATTTGTGGACGAGTCGATGGAGGTGGTGAAACCATTACCATGGGTTGAGGAGTATGCACAGGCTGTGGTATGATAACAGGTTGTGGAGGATGCGAAGACAACCTCTGACGATAGTCTAGGAGCATCCCCTGTAAGTCCGCTAACAGCGAGGTGGGAACAGACACCATCTGTTGCTGAACGTTTTCCTGAGTTGGATATTGCTGCTGTGGAGCAGTCTGCTCTTGATAATAATCTCCCTCAGAATCCGTTTCCTGACATTTCACCAGAAGCTGGGAAGGGCTGTTAGCATAGCCAAATTGGCTGTCATCACCATCTGAGTCCTCTTCCTCCTCCAACAACAATGCAGGTGGTAAGGGATCCACTGTCTTGGGTGAAAGCCTTTCCGGCATAACCCCTTTTCTTTTAATAGAAATCGAAATTTTCCCCGTCGACGATGTCGTCGACGGTCTTGTCGACGTGGAGGTGAAAACCGTCGTCGACGACGACATCGTCGACGGAAGCACCGTCGACGAGAGAATAGATGGAATCATCGACGGAAGCTTCGACGTCGAGCTGATCGTCGACGAGACTATGGGCGTCGTCGAAACGGTCGTCGACGAGGTTAACAGCACCCCTGCTGACGTCGTCGTGATTGTCGTGGCCGTCATCGTCGACACTCTCGTCGTCGACGCCACAGTGGTAGACGGAACTGTGGCCGCAATCTTCGTCGACACCATCGTCGACACCGTGCTCGCCGACGAGCCCGTCGACACTGGAAAAGGAGACGGCGTCGACACAGGAGCATGTTTAGCCTGCGATTTCGCCGTCTTCGTCGACGAGGGTTTGCGCGTCGACGACGAGTGTGAACTCTTCTCTGAAGATTGAGAAGAAGGCTTCTTCACAGATTTTTCTTTGCCTGGGGTCGTGGAAGAAGAAGATAATGGTGCTTCCCTCTCCTTTACACCGCAGTGAGGAGATTTGATAGAACCTTGGTCCTCAGACTCCTTTGGGGTCTTTTGAGGCCTTAGAGGGGTGACCCAGAGATGATGAAGGGGAACCCCTACCCCTCTTGACTGACCTTCTGGATGAGACGGCGGAAGACGACTCCTCACTGTCACTGGACACAGTGTCTTTCCTTGACTTTAACTTGTGAAGCCAGGTAAGTAAACGACCCTCACGATCCCGGAGAGTCTTGGTTGAGAAGGTGCGGCAAATCTTGCACTCCGCAGCTTTGTGGTCCGGGTATAGGCAGTATATACAGTCCTTATGCCTATCCTCCACATAAAGCCTCTTTTTCCCACAAGTGGCACAAGGCTTAAACAAAGCTTTCTTTTCCTTTTCAGACATCCTTGCCAAGTAAAAACTGAAGAAACAGCTGAAAAACAGTTGAAATAGAGCAGAGCTCTAGGAGACTCCCTTCTGCACAACGTGCGGTAGAAAATCTGAGGAGCTGAGGTTCTTTCACCAAGGTTCTAGAGGGTGAGGCTGCTCTGATTGGCTAATGATTCTTTTGGTCTCTTTTACAAAAAGACATGGTCTGACTACAAAATGGGATTAGGCCTAGGCCTGTTTCTCTTTGTAATGTTATTTACTACTGTTGTATATATATATATATATATATAATTACCGAGGCTCCCATCTCGACGACGGGGAATGATTCCAAGCATGGGAATCTAATTCCAAGCATGGGAATCTATGAAAGCTCCAATACTGGAGTAAGTACCAATCGCGTACAAATCACATTTGTACACACAAGCGGAAATGCGATTCAGTTCTACTGAAAAATTCTAACAGCAGTTCAAACAGCTGTAGCAAAAGAAAGAGCCTTAGCCCAAGGGAAACGCATAATTGTCGTAACCCCGGTACCAGCTTTAGAAGCGGTCACAAAAGCAAGCATTCCAAATGCTAAAGCACTACATCCGAGATGGATACAATGGGTTAATTCTCTTGCTGCACCTGATGTTGAATATGTTTTTGATCCAGATTTAAAAACACAAGCATTTCTCCAATATGAACAAGAATGTCCTCTGCCCACTGAGATTCTGCCTCTCGATCAGTATGAATTCATAATTTACACTGACGGATCCGCACAGCCCGCAACAGGGAGTAAGCAAGCTTACAGTGCAGCGTGTGCTATCGTTAAAGGTCGCATGCGAAATGGCATCTTCAGACCTATGGTCACAAAAACTCAATCACTAGGTGATTGTACAGCTCAGCGAGCTGAACTACAGGCATTCAAACTGGCACTTGAGAGTACGGATCGAGAATTCCTCACACTAATCGTGTGCGATTCCTTTTACTGTGTTCAGTCGTATAATGACTATATACGAACCTGGCTTGAAAATGGTTTCAAAGATGCGAAAGGTGTCACAATAAAGCACAAAGTGCTTTGGGAACAAGTAGTTCAGCTGAAAAACAAACTACCAAAGGCTCACGTGATTCACACACTGAGTCATCAGCGTGATGGCGTTCACGTTGCAGGGAATTCATTGGCTGACGAAGCTGCAAAGGGGGCTGTTCAGACGGCTTCCGTAGCTGCGATCACTCGTTCAAAAACAAAAATAGACGGTGAGATAATGTTAGCTGTCAATGCTTCGAGCAAAGGCAGCAGTGCAGCGTTACCAAAAAGTTTCCACTCAAGTACTCTTATGTAATTGATGCGAACAACGTTCCTTTTGCTCGAATCCCTGGAGTGGGGGATAGGGTAATTCCAAACAAGGAACGCAGATTAGGACTAATCCTAGCAGCACACGAAGGGATAGCTTCTGCCCATGCAGGTGTTTCAGCGACAGTATCTTTACTAAAGCAAAGATATTGGTGGCCTGGCATTCGGAAACAAACTAAAAACTATGTTTTAGAATGTGATATTTGCCAACAGATGAAAGTCTCAACAGTGAAACGTCCTGCGCAGACACCCCTTTTAATTTCGGATAAACCATTAGCTTGTGTTTACCTGGACCACTGCAGTCCCTTGCAGAGGGACGGTAATTATAAATATATCATGGTAGCAGTGGATTCATGCTCTAGGTTCCTATGGTTATGGCCTCAGCGCTCGGCTGACGCTCGAACTGTTATAAAAGATTTGCGAGACTTTATCAGCACATACGCAATAGGCACGCTACATTCTGACCAGGGTCCTGCATTTAGCTCTAGGGCTTACAAGGAGGCCATGGCCAGTCTGGGCGTTGCATTGCGGTACTCCTCTCCATTCCATCCTGAGGGAAATTCTGTTGTGGAAAGGAAAAACCGGGACATAAAGCAGTCTATAACAGCTAGGGTATTAGGTTCGGGTGATGGGTGGGTCAAACACCTCAATAGCGTACAGCGCGCTCTCAACAATCTGCCAAGAAGTTCTCTAGGGAGGTCACTCCATATGAGGTCCTATTTGGGACAAGAATGTGGGTTCCAGACTTAGAACACGTAGGCACAGTGGTGGAAAATAAACTATTTGACATCAAAGATCGTTTGGCTGTTTTACAGGATCTTAACAAATTAAGAACGAAACAAAGCAACGTATCCCTACAGCCAACCACCACTGGGGAAATATCGGCGGTCCCAGCAAGGCCTGTCTGGATTCCGAAAGTTGGGGATCTAGTCAGAGAAAAAATTGCGGACAAGAAGGAATTTGGACCTTCTTACAGACAACCGGTACCTGTTCTAGCTGTTCAAGGAACAAGGACAGTACTTCTGCCGCCCCTTGCTGGAAGAAAGGAGAAAAGATTTGTGTCCATCGACCTGATCAAACCACAGTATGTGGCCAATACTAAGCAGTAGGCCTTGTGGACTCCGACCTAGTAGCAGACGCACTCCTCTCGCTACTATTCAAGAGGTTCAGACTGAAAGACTGATCACGATCGAGAATTCAGCTGTAACAAATGAAGGACTAAGCAACCAAGCTATGGAACTCATCCCTCTTGACAACCAAATAACAGTTCGTCCAAATACACCTGTCTACACCAACGTGACACGTGAAGAACTGTCTCCTGTGATTTCAACAAATCCTGATGCAATTCCAACAATTGACAGAACTGCTTCTAACTATTTCATTGACTTTGATACGTTCTCAGAAGATCCAAGTGAACCTGAAACGACGCCAGCATCATTCAAACTCAAGCAGCAAGTACAAGACTTTATTCACTTTCTGAAAAAGACTTATCTGGTTTCGCCATGGATTGAACTCTGGATTACATCTGGACTTTTTGTTTTTCTGCTCTGGCTAGCTTTGGTAACAACAGTAAGCGTGCTTATAAGTGGCAGATACATCCATGTGAACAGTGAAGGAAAAGACGTAAACGTAGTTTTGAAACCTCATAAATCTTCCCATCGTGAAGCAAGAGACTTGTCATCAGTGAACATCACAGCTGTTCCTATACACAATGGTATAGTGTGGGACAAAACAGATTATGAAATTTTCGGACCAACGGAACAATTGAACATTCCACATTTGTTTAAAATTTCACTAAGTGATTTAATTACGTCCAGTACCTATTCAGATGATTGGGACTTTGAGACTGTGACTGACATAATGTTTGATCTAGAAAAATCTGCTGCATTTTCTAAAAATGAATATTTAGAGGGTTCATCAGACTATGAAGAACTGTATTGTTATAACCACTATGGTCATCATTATTTGCATAAAACTGCATATCCAAGAAATGTGTTTATGTTTAACCAATGGGAACATTGTCCTACACCACCACAAGGTAGTTCAAAAACTTTTTCTAGTAAGTTTCCATATTTTTCAGGATACAATACATCTGACCCAGAAACGTTTTACTATAGAAATATAAACAAAACAGGTCTGAAAACTATGTTAACAAATACGAAACAGATTTACTCTGCAGCATTTATTGCCCAACTGTCTACACATGGTTTCGACTTATGGAAAGACACAATTGAGACAAAAACTGTCTGGGGTAGTAAAGATTGGCAAGTACAGGGTATAGAAGCTTTGTTTAGAGCCTGTATCATCCCTGAACAAATACTGTTTTTGAATGAAACCGTCCAACAAACATCTTGTCTTGGATTAGCCAAGATCAAAGAGATGAAATCACCTTCTGTGCCAACACCTGCCAGTGATAATAATACAAAGGCAGTGGTGACAGTTGACAATATACTACAACTCAACAGATCTGATCCAAATTGGAAGAAATGGTTGATCTGGCCCATAGACACAAACAACTGTCAGGAAAGGTTCTTGAACAAAACTCAGGGCTTTACTATACGTAGGCCAGACCCAAGATATGTCCAAAGACAACATCCGGGGTAGTAACAACATATAGTGTAGGAAAATTATGCCTCGATTGGCTGCATAAATCTACACTACAGGATGTGAAACAACACTTATCCTTACTTACAGGAGACGCAGATCTTAGGGAATTCTTGCTTGGACCAAGAAAACCGCGTCAAACACGTTTCATATATGCCGGCATTTATGCTGCTTATAATGAAGCATGGAAAGTGTCACAGATAGAGGCCGCAGAACGAATACGTGAACTTGATCGTATTAATTTAGAGAAAACACTCTCTGTGGTCGACAATGGGTTAACAACTTTGTCCTCCAGAATATATTCATTGGATGGCATTGTATCCTCTGCTATCGACATTCTAGAACAAGATTTGGCTATGTTACAACAAGGTCAATCCCAATTACGTTCTATAGTGTTATTGAGCTGGACGCTGCAATCTTTGCGAGCGGGCTATGTGCCTTGGCGTTTCATCAACACGTCGTCTCTGTTTGCAGAATACAATCTCACTGATAAACAGATCGAATTGGCACAAAGAGGAGCAAGGTATACAGTGCTAAGCATTGAAAAACTAGAGAAGTTACCATTCACAGTGGCAGAAAAACCAGCTACAGAATGGGTTATTCATGGCAAAATAACATTACCTGTGACTACTTTTCAGTTTCAGTATTGCCTCAGACAAGTGCAAGCAGGCAAATATGAAAGGTTGGGTAAGGAATACATTAAGACATCTTGGGATTTACCGTATACACATATATGTTGGAGTGGGGATCGTGAAGTGTTTCTAAGCGGTACCAACTGTAAACATGCACTGACCGGTTCACTTATGTGTCAGGACATTTCTTTACACGGGGCTTGTAATGGTTCTGTGGCGAATTTGTCTTGCCATCAGCGGGGTACACCAGCTGCTGTGATTAATCCAACGTTTGGACAACTTTCTAACGGGAGTTACCTCATGTTGAATGATCAGAGTTGCTGCGGAATGTTGCCAGGCATCCCATATCTAGTAACGGTCAACTCCAGGGTCACTTGCTGTATGCAAGTATTGGTTCCCCCAATAGACACAGTCAGGGAGTCGCCGCTATGGCCTTCGCTGAACGTCTCCTTTATAATATTTGATACTTTGAGCAGAATGAAAGCCATGCTTTTACAGCAAACAGTGCCTTTGACCTCGGCCAAAGAAACCTATGATCTACAAGTAGCAAGGACTTCGGCTGAGATACAGACTTTAATACGTACAAACTGCCCTATACATTTCGTAGAAATGATATCGCGTATCTTTAACATGTCAGATACGACCGGAATTGTATATGTATTTAAGAGCATTTGCTCCGGTCTGTTAGCACCTTTCCAGGCAATACTTGGAATTATCCCCAACTTTGCACATTCGGTGTTTGGTGGCATACCATTAATTCTCGCACTTGTTGCCGGAATTTTATTCATCTTTCTGCTATTGCGCTATGGCCAGCCTATTCGCAGACATCACTCCGAGCGAAATGGAGAAAGCTCTCCTTGAAAGAAAGTGCCGTGAGCGAATAGTACAGCTATTGGGCATGACTCGTCTCACGGGACCTTAATACAACTTGGTTCCTGTCATTTAGACCAATCTGGCAAGATTGCATCTTACCTGTTCTACGATGCCTGCTATGCGGTGAAGAATGCGTGTTGGACGCTTGTCTAACATATCCATCAGCCACGCCAAAGGATGTCGATACTTTGCTGGTACCGATAACGGCCCATGCTTTGTGTTGTCCCCAGAGGCTACCAATCCTGATGTCAGCATTCATTGAGATCTCACAGACGCTTCCGGGAGCTGCTGAGGTACCAGAGACAACTCCAGGCACACAGGTAACAACGGACGCGAACATTGCTGCGGCGACCTATGCTGAGAGCGATGCTTCACATCTTTGTGCGGTCAATCTCTTACACAAGGTGTTTCAACTTACACCAACGACAGTGGATGATGTTTTGTCTATTGAAATAGATGATCTCATGTTTACACCAGACCCGTAAACTGACTCTGATTCAGCATACTGTGTTCCAGAGATGCAGTAACAATTTGGCCTTCATTTTTCAAAAACTTGGAACTCTACCAAATTTGAACTTTTGTCCCATTTTTTCGAACGAAAATGGCACTTCAATCTTCTTAAAGTAGAACTAGCCTTATAATACGGACTTGGCAGTACTTCCAGGGACACTTAGTCATCTTGTGTGTCTAGAACAGTTCATTTAATTTTTATGACAGGAAATAACTTTGATTTTGAACAAACTTATCGATCATTTTCGTCATATGTAAATATTGCTTTTATATTTCATTCCGATTGCATTTATTCCGAACTTTATGATGGAAATGAAAAACATTGCTTATATGATGTACAGAAACCTTTGCATTTTTAATAGGTCTTTTAATGCTTTTAGGATATGTTTTTATATGCAGTACTCCATTTTAATGTTTTAGCATTTTATATGTTTATCATTTTAGTATTATCGTACACACGAAAGAGGAGTGGGTGTTGTATATTTCCTAGGGTGTCCATAAACGGGCTTTCCAGACTCATGTCCTTATATAGGCACAATTCGCCTTGCCCTTATATAGGCATAAAATCCTAGACCTTATTTAGGCATAACCCATGCACTCCAAATACAGGCATGGATTCCGACATCCGTCCACCCTAGCCTCACAACGAGTTCATGAAAAAACAGACCCTTAGGCTGCGGGAGTTTCCCTTGCCCAGGACTATTGATTTCTTCAAGGACTCATATATTATGCATGAACCATTATTCCTTAGGGGTTCATTCATGACGTCTTTCGCTGCCCAACTCACGTCAATGCTAACATTTTCAGGTATAAATATACCTTCCCAAACCCCTGTAAATCAGAGGAGACCTCGACTTCAGAGGAGCCCGATTCCCGGCCGGACGCACTGAGAAGACGCTGTCATTCCTGCACGCAGAGAGTCCAGCTTCCAGTGATCTAACTTCCCTTGCGGGGTGTTGGAGTTCGAGTCTGGGAAAGAGATTCCTACCTCTCTCATTCTTCAGGTATGGAGCAGACTAGAACCTAGATGGACTCTTGGCATACTGGACTCTTGGCATACTAAGCTTAACATACTCTTAGTATACTCTAGTCAGGATTACATCACCTACTTCTACTTCTCCCTACACCTAGGATAGGTTAGGAACACTGGGGTAGAACTAGGCTAGAAACGCATCGTATGAGTACTCGCATTTTTAGGCTGTGTCATTTTATGTAAATGCATATATGCTGAAAAGATAATGCTAACGCAGTATTATTTATTTCTACTGCTCACTCTGTACATTATTTATCTCGCATACTGTCTTGTGATCGTAACAGCACATTTAACTTACAACAGAAACAAGACTGTTCAATAAATCCTTTATTGAAACGCCCGTCTGTTATTTCTGTGTAACTTTGAGAGTAACTAGACATGCACGACTGAGCTGAGTGAAATAGTTATCTATTGTTTCTACGACTCTGGGACACGTCCTGATTCTGTAAGGGAAACACAGTGGTCATGTTTTGCGGCTGCCAGAAACTACTCCCTTCTTGTCGTCAAGAAGTTTCTAGTGGCCTCTGAGCTAGCTGGCACAAGTAATTAAGTTTAATATACTCAATAGGGACATACCGACCTTAGTCCTATGTCAAACCTATAGGATATATTATTCCAATGCGCAGAGCCTATTAGGGAAATAGGAGCTACACTACAGCCTAGTCCCTTTTTCATTAATGAAATATCATTAGTTGTTAAGTTCTTACTAGACAGGTTCATTACATTCACATCATCTATTTCCTCTGATTCCAAGAGCGTGTTCTCATGCCCGGCCTGTCTTCTCCGGTTGCCCCCTCTTTTTCCCCTCCTTGTTTTTGGCCTGTAGTTGGACGCCTGTTCTGTTCTCTGTTTCCCCGTTTGATGCGCTGCACTTCCCGTAAAAAACGTTTTTCACTATTTACAGTGTCTGTCAAATCTTCCCCTCTCTCAGATTCCCCTCCACTAGTAGCTGGTGTGTCTAAAGATGTAGAGCTCGAGCTAAGTGAAATACCTTCCTTGGGCTTGCTCTGATTACGTTTGTTCACCAGTTCGTCGTATTTCCTAGCAAACGTGAAAATCCTACCGTTAAGGTAGTCATATTCGTCCCTCTTAAGTTTTTTTGTTTTTCTCTGTTTAATCTCAGCTAGATGGCGTTGTAGCACTTCATTTAAAATTACGTAGTTTTTTTCTGATCCCTCAGGTAAGTTCAGGGCTTTAATTTCTGATTCTAAAGCTTCTATTTCGGTTAGAAATCTGCCCGCTTTCCGATCACAATTTTCTATGAGTATCCCCATTAGTTTGTTTGAGTTGTTGGTTAACTCTTGTTCCCACGCTCCTAATAAGTCTACATCCAAATCATCGTAGGTGGGTATTATTTGGGATCGTAGACCTCTGGGGATTCTCTGTACCTTGATGTATTGGCGCAGAGTGGCCCCGTCCCACCATTTAGACATCTCATTTCTGCGTAGCCTCTCTAGTCGAATTAATTTCTCTCTCAATCCTTCTTTCCTCATTGAGTTTATTCCTAGAGCCTTGGAACCGGCAGGTCTATTGCCCGATATATTACCAAACAATTCCTCAGCTTCCTTATCTCTATTGCTTCTCTCGTCACTGAAGGTATTCATAGTGTTTCCGCGCTGCCACCTATTTTACTGAAAGTTAAAGCACAGGAGAATAGTGGTATTGAGCATAGGGACGGCGCCGCTGGAAATATTCACTAAATTATCCTAATATGGAAGAGTGTTATACAGTGCTACAAGGAGGAGAGAACCACCCACCTAACCTAATACTGCGGCCTAAGCTGCAACCAAAATATTTACCAGATTCCCTAGCACACGTAAATTTTAAGTTAATAACAATGTAACAACAGTAAAAGAGTAATCCAGAAGAACATATGCGACTTCTTCAAGGCTATGTAAAAGATAGACCACAGTCACTATTTATGCATTCCTAAATATTCCTTGGCTTTAAGACATTGCACCAATGTACCTCCACCGTGACACATTATACATCACTTTAGTGGGCGTAATACAATTCCAAAACAAAAACCAACTCCATTTTCAAAATTATGATTTCCTCAACATGATAAATCTCATGTGGCACATAATAAACAATCCATATTGAAGCGGCGTTTGACTTCAATTCCAAATGAGCCATATGTGTTATGTGTAAACTTATGCCTAATATGTGACTATTCACCACAACTACAACCTACCAAAATTAATATACCATTCAACCAACAACCTGATCACCCAAACGTGAGTGCCCTAAAAAATAATCGGCTCAGTGCAGGAATATTTAGGAATGCATAAATAGTGACTGTGGTCCATCTTTTACATAGCCTTGAAAAAGTCGCATGTACATTTAACAAGAGGCGACGAAACACGTGTTGGCTTTGGGTTTTCGACCAGTCACATGATTGACATAATAAGAAGAATCATCAAAAGAATTAAAGACTGAAGATTCTAAGAAACTTACTTTGTGTTGTGGACATATGTTCTTCTGGATTACTCCTTTACTGTTGTTACATTGTTATTAACTTAAAATTTACGTGTGCTAGGGAATCTGGTAAATACACTGGATGGAGTCCTTGTGTATGATGGCGATCCCTCTGCCAAGCTTGTTGACGCGGTGACGGTGGGTGATCTTGTATCCTTCAGGTATTGCAGTGGCGATGTCGGGCACAGAAGTGAAGCTGAGCCAGGACTCAGTGAGGAAGAGGACGTCGGGTGTGAGGTTGGAGATGAGGTCCCAAAGTTCAGTAGTATTTTTGCATAGCGAGCGTGTGTTGAGAAGAGCGCATGCGAGTTGGTGTTTTTGTAGAGGTGGTGTCTGTGGTTTGTTCGGGGTGGGGCTGGTGGTGGGCTAGTGTGTGTGCTGTGGCAAGTGAAGTGGCAGTGGGTGCAGGTGAAAGGTCCTACCGTGGAGCGTGGGTCAGCATGGTGGCAGTGTTTGTTGCGACGTCTGGGATCAAGGGCGTAGAGCTCAGCGATGGTGTATCTTTGGGGTGTGGGAGGGCCAGGGGTTGTGGCACTGGCAGCTGTCCATGCACAAAGGGGCACAGGCAGGCTTACTTTGGCGTGCGTTTGGAGCACCAGCTGCAAAGTCGCACTTTGGCCTGCATTAAGAAGGTCTGGGGTTGGCGGGACTTCTGTTGGCAGGCAGAACGGTGAGCAGGAAAACCTGGGCAGCAGCGGAGTCACTGGATCAGGCTGGAACAATTAGAAACTGGACGCCACAGACAAGTGGCAGACTATGTTTCCTGGTGTCTACTCCGCCAGGTAGCCACCCCTCACCCAATAGCAATGCATCCAGCAACACCGTCAGCTCTGGCTGGAGAAGGGAGTGGGATCTTCTGCTTTTCCAATTGCAGTCAATCAGCCACCACTGCAGATCATACGCAGTCTCCTACAAAATCTGAAGGGCATCTGACAGGCTTTCTTGGTGCTGGGCCCATTGGAATTTGAGATTCCATTGCAGAAGCTGCATATGCTGCCTGGCTTAGTCAACAAAGAGGATGCAGAAAGCTAAGAGGCCAAGAAGCCTCAGAACTACTCTCACCAAGATACACAACCAGGGCCGAAACATCAGATCAGCCCAAATGTCCTGGACCCATTGCAAAGAGAGGAAGGCCCTGAACTGTACCGTGTCCAAGGTAGCGTCTATGGAAGGAAGCCTCTGCCAAGAGGTCAAGTGCAACTCGTTGATCATGGACTTCATCTGTGTTTGAAGGTGGTCCATGACCGACTGTGGGGAGCCCACTTTCAACAGCCAGTCAATTGAGGTCAGGAAGAACTTTCATCCTCACCCTTTGAAGGTGGGCGGCAACCGCTGCCATCACTTTTGTGAACACGCAATACGCACCGGAGAGGCTGAAAGGGAGCATAGGAAACTGAATAAGCTCTTAGCTACCTTGTACCGCAGATAACGTCAAACCTTGAACTGCTTAAACCACAGGTAATGTCTGTGGGACTGCAGGACTAGTAAATAATTATATGCATCCGACAAAGCCACCGCCGAGTCGAAGAGCCAGAGTGAACATTTTGAATTTGTCCTTCCATGGCAAGGTTTTCAAAGGGTAAAGATCTATGATCGACAGAAGACCTCTATCCTTCTGTGGTACAAACTAATAACTAGAGTAACAACCCGTTGCTATTTCCAGATCTGCAACCCTCTCAATAGGTTCTTTAGAGAGTAAACTTTGCACCTTCTGCATTAGAATAGATAGGTACTCCTCAGAGAGCTGTTCTGATGTGGCAGGAAGGTGTGGTGGGGTAGAAAGAAATGGTAGGGCATAACCATGCTCAATGATCTAAAGGATCAATCTGTCGGATGGGATGGATCGCTACTCTGCAAGAAAGTACTGAATTCTGCCTGCCACAGGGTGGTTGTGCAATGCTAATGGCAAATTAAAGAAGCTTGGATGCGGTTGCTGCATCAGAGGGGTACTGGAACAACTAATGCCCTTGGTGACCTCCTCGCTGCCTGCCAGATGTGTGTCCCTGGGATGGCTGCAGCAGGGGCTGGGGAGACTGACCCTGTCTGTACATCATCCCCCTGGATTACCCTCAGAATTTCCTATTCTGATGAGGAGCCAAAAGGACCAGAAAGCACGCAGTTCCTTGAAGCGTTCCAAAGCAAAATCAGCTTTCTCATCGAAACCTGTGGTACACATCCATGCATGGCAACAGAGCACCCACTTGTGCCACCCATCATTCCCAGAAAATTTGTAGCATCAAGGCCAGCACAAATCATGTATTTGGCCACATCCTGACCATCTTTAATTGTCTGAGCAAGGAGGCCCCAAGTTCTTCCTAGACTGCCGGCAAGATCTCACTGGCCATGTCCCAGAGCCAAACAGCATTGAGTGGCCTCAGTGCTAGGCTGGCCAAAAAGAACATTTGTTTTCCGAACGCCTCAATCCTCATTGACTCCCAATCTGGTGGAATTACAGGGAATGAATTAGGGTTCACCCTGCTGGTGGAAGCCTGGATCTCCAGACTCTCTGGAGTAGGATGTTTTGGAAGGAAATATGGTTGCCAGGCATCTTGCCAGCTATCTATCCATGGATGGGCAAGAACAGGTCTTAGTAAGATGTCAGTAAGGGTTTCACTGACGGAAGCTAGGGTCTAGGTTGTAAAATTTCTAAAAGGACATTCATCTTGACATCAACAGAAGGCAATTGAATGTCCAGGACCGCAGTTGCTCGTCGAATTGCCACAGCAAAGGAAGCACTCTTTTCCGCTGGGTGTCCAAAAGATAGGTTCAACCTTGTATCAGAGAAGTATCAAACCCACTGCCATCCTGTAAGTCCATGTAAAAATTGTCATCATCATATTAAGGGGGTAAATTATTCCCATCTGCACCAACATCATCTGTGAGTGATGGCAAGCTTTGGTCATAGCCGGGCCCGAAAAGACAATGGATCTTTTGAAGAGGCCTCTGCAGTAGTAGAAGCATAGAATCAGACTTGGGTTGTATGGTAACCAGACCCGCTGTAGTGGTTTCGGAGCGCGACCTCGGTCGGGATCGAGTCAAAGCCAGTTCAGGTTCAGACACTGAAGCTGGTACTGGACTCTCCTCTGGCATCGACGTAGATGAAGTAGGAATCAAGGCAGGCCATGGAGTCAGAGTGGAAGTCTGCACTAGAGTTGGCGCAGAGTCCATGACGGGTCCAAGGAGTTCCAATGGTTCAGAGGATGAATCCGCTGGCAGTAATATGACTGATCCCCCTTGTGGATCCTTAGGGCCCAAAGCGGTGCCAGAAGGAGCCAGAAGAGTGCCAAAAATACGCAGAATGGCCTCCTTAAAGGTCTCAATCCGCTGTGGCCGATGGCCTGAAGAATTCAGTGCATATTAGGGTCAACTGCAGGATCAGTTCCACAACTAGAGATCGGGAGGGAGACGGTTTGACACTGTGAAACTCTCGCTCCTTCCTTTTAGACAGAGTGGCGGGATGAGATTGAGCCCTGCTATGCCTCCTTGTGTTTTCGTTTGAATTTTGACTTACGAGAGGACTTTAACAACAAAGACTTGTTGCTAAAGCGACTTTGGGAGTGAGAACAGGTCGGTGCCCTCAACTTGGAGTGGAAGCAGGACTTATGTGAAACCCGTGGATTCTTCTTGTGTTCGGTGACATACATTTGCTTCTTGGTCCCAGATAGGCTTTAGATACATGAGGGCACACTCCTCGGATGACTTGGAGTCATGCCCCAAGCCCAAATACCAAAGACACACCTTATGAGGGTGCATGACCAACATCTGTTTTGTCAATCTTGGCATGGTTTGAAGCCTGTAGTTTTAGGAGGGGACATTGTTCCTTGGCACAGTGAATTTTGCTTTGGGAAGTTGCCGAAAGGCAGATGAAAGTGGGTGTGGCGTTTGGAAAGATCTGTATTTTATGGCAGGGAAATAAAGAACTAATGGCGGCATGCTGGGGTGGCACTTTCATTTCCAGAGTGGGAAGGAGTCAACGCAGAGCTGCACAGCGCCACCTAGCGGTGCACAGGAGCACTGCTAAGAAAATGTCCGGCTGCAGTCTGTCGCGTGGGTAATATTCTAAAGGTGAACAAGTGCGCTTATAAGTATCCATTAGAAATATATCACTATATCAAATATATCATCCCTGCTACAGTACACGTCTCAAGCTCCACGCATGTAAGGCTGGGTTGATGCACCACAACTCTCTGTTAGGACATGAAGTCTGGCCTCAACACAAACCAAACCTAATTCGAGCAGTTAAAATTAAAGTGGTCCAAATACTCGTTCTGCTACAAACAGTTTGGTGCTAACAAAACCAATTCTGCTATATCTCCTAGGGCCAGAGGAAGAACAATGGTTAGTTTGAACATGAAATAAAGACTTATGGACCAGTCTGATAGGAATATATTATTATGTGGCTATTTGTCACTTAAACACAACTGCAGTACTACCCTAACAGGAGATGAGAAGACCTATCATCTCCTGGTTGAGCTCCACCCGCTCAGGGCATGGGCTTGAGTACATTGTTAGCTGGCTAAGGGAGCCACAACCAACAAGTCATTATGAGCATTCTCCCACTTCCACAGTCAAGATCTACATCTAAAGCCTAAGAAGCCTCCAACTCCCTTTTGTTGATATTCTGCATAGGCGTAGTGTGGTCAGTTAGGACTTGCATCACAAGTTTCTTCACTGAGGGAAGATGTTTCCCGGGACCAAGGAGGTCACCCGAATATCTATGCGGTACTAACTCTGCGTGTGAGTTAAGGACCCCAGAAGTGATCCCCAATCAAAAAACTAGACACATATGATAACTTTGAGCAGGGGTCAAGGTTAGCAGACGTGTTCTTCCATGAGCAAGGAATCATCCATGCTTCATCAATGCAAATCTGCAGATAAGTGCTAGAACACTGGTCTCACACCCCAGTTATCTCATCAATACTTTGAGTCAGTGATGCCACAGGGACAGTGTAAGGAGCACTGCAACAAGCCAGACTTCAGCCCAAGCACCAGATACAAAATAAGGGTGTGTACATTCCCTCTTGTACTGAAATGGTGGACTGATGGCTGAAAAGCTGAAACCCTATTTAGTGGGGGTAAAGGCTTCCCCCTGAATTATGTTAATGGCTGCTCTGGTGCGATTAGCAAGGTACCAAACAAGACTTTGGTACATGGATCAAGAAATCAAGTTTGCGAAGTAAAGCAAATGCCACATGAAGAGGATCAGAGACCATGCCATTAGAATGTGCCTTGAAAAACGAAATGTGCTGCTATAGCTAGGCAAACGATCCCACACAACACACAACTGGCCCAGATGCACCATCATCACTACTACAGTGACCCTGGTTAAGACACTGCTCACATATAGGAGCAACAGTTAAGACAGACTGGTAGTGTTGGGGGGCTTGGCCAAGGAGGCCAACATGGCAGACGCGTCTTAACGTCGCGCCGGGCCCCATCCCGGGATCCGTCCTGAATCCGGGCCATATGGCGTAGTTCGGCCTCCTTGGTGGCAGGTGGGGGCTGGCGGCAGTGTAGAGCCGCGTTCAGAGACATCTGCCCGACATTCCAGGGCTGTGGATACGACGGCAGTGGAACGTGGCTAGAGGCCTCTGGGCCACGTGGAGGCAAGGAGGCAAGTGACTGCGGGCCCACCCATCACCCGGGGGGAGCCCGTGAAGCGGCGCCGGAGTCCCTCTGGCGGCGACCACTTCGGAGTAGCCCGGGTGCCCCAGCGGGAACACGTGGGAGGAGCCCCGCGGCGCGGCCATACCGGATCCGCATGTCACAGCCTACCTGAATGTGGGGCCGCCCTGCCGGAGCTCCGGAGGCGGTGGTGGCCGGGCGGGGACCCTCCCCCTGTGCAGCTGAAGATCCGGAGGGACCGGTGGAGCCAGGGACGGTCCGGAGTGAAGCAGACCGGAGCTGCCTGAGGGAGGACCGGCGGAGGGAGGCGGGAGTGGTCCTCCCCCTCCTTCACATCCAGACGGGCGTTACTGAGTGCCGGCTCCAGAAGGCCCGTTTGAGGAGCAGATTCTCCATGGCCAGGCGGGCCGGAGATCATGGTACAGTCGGGGAGCCTGACCCACACGGGAAGAGGGACCGCCTTGGGTTCGAGTGCAGGGGGCGGGCCCTTGGCCCTGCAACACTGCTGACTGAACGGAAGCAACCTTAAGGCTCTGAAACCAGAGGGGGGCGCCAACAAGAACAGGGACTGAGTGGGGGCTCATCGGTTTGCTCGGCTGCCTGGCGAGGTGGGGAGCCCTTGGCGCTGTAGTCTGGTGGTAGTGTGCGTGCCCCTGCAGCGGCCCTCATGTCCTGATCTGGGCCAGCCGATCCCCCGCCTGGGGCAGGCCTTGGCATTACAGAGTCCTGGATTGAGTACGTACTCCTGCAGTGGGCCGGCCCTCACGTCTTGATCTGGGCCTGCCGATCACCACTTGTGGCAGGCCTTGGGCTTACAGAGACCTGGACTGAGGTCCGATTGGGAGAAGCGGACACAGAGTGACTTGGTCTGCATTGGTGGAGCGGGGCCCACCCCCCTCGTTCTCCCCTATGGCGTCCGGGAGTCTCCCAGGGACACCTTCCTGCAGGGACTTTTGTCAACACACTGGGTCCATTGGGTGGCTGCTGTTGGGACCGGGAGGTCGAGGCCCCGGTGGACTCCTTGAGGTTGGTTGGCCAGTCACAGGTGGAGGTGTGCGTGATCCTGCAGTGGGCCGGACCCCACCGCCCTGTTCTGAACCTGCCCGGCCACCACCCGGGGGAAGCCATTGCCTTGCATATTCCTAGAATGAGGTACAGAAGGGAGAGGCAGAAAAAGAGTGACTTGGTCTGTAATGGGGGAGCGGGGTCACCTGCCTGCAGAGACTTTCGTGAACAGTACACTGGTCCCTTTAGAGGGCCGCCGCTGGGACTGGGGGGTCGGGACTCCTGTAGACCCCTGGAGGCTTGTTGGTCAGATCCACAACTCGCTCCCCAACAGCTCCTGGCGGTCTGCCTCTAATTTCGTGCATTGGAGGTCAGCATAGCGGAGTGTGCCCCCGGGGACCAACCGCGAATTGGAGATCCACGTCCCCAGAGGTCTGGGATCCCGCTAGGGGAACGACTATCAGACTCTAGGGGAGTACTTGAGTAGTCGTGACCTCCTTGGCCCGGACCATCCCTGTGGAGACGAGATGGGAAAGGACAGACCAGCTCGTTCGGGCACCAATCAGACCCAGACTAAGATGGACCAGTACACGGCCGGCCCTGTGACGAACCCCAATGTGTGTCCTGGCGGAGAGGACCCAGGGCCCTCTCACCCAGATCTTACCCAGATACTACAGGCCATTCAGACTTCACAGTCAGAGGTGGAGTCCAGGATAGGAGAGGTACGGATGGATGTGGCTCTGTTGCGCCAGGATCACGGTAATGCCACAACCAGGTACAATGAGGCAGAAACCCAGATGTCGTTCGCGGAAGATGACATATCCACCCTCCAAAAACAGGTCCCCACCCTGCTCACAAGAACGGCCGTCCTCCACAAGCGAGCAGAAGACGCAGAGAACCGCCCCCGGTGGAACATCGGCCTTATAGGCGTCCTGGATGAAATCGTGGATGCCAGCCGACCGCCTGTCCTGATGGTTTGCCGTTGAACGAGCGCACCGGGCGCTCATCCAGAGGCCCATCATCGCCCACATCTTGAACTTCCGAGACAGGGATGCTGTCCTCCAGGAGGCAAGAAGACAAGCAGACCTCCGCTTTGACAGTACCAAAGTCTTCTCTTCCCGGATTACACTCGTGAGGTCCAGCAGAAACGTCGCTCATATACAGAGGTCAAGCAGAAGCTGAGGGCGATGGAGATTCAATGCCGCCTTCTCTTCCCGGCGCGCCTCTTGGTCCTTAATCTGGGCAAATCCCTTTTCTTTGATGCCGCCGAGGCGGCCTGGTAGTGGTTCACGGAAGAACGACCGCTGCGGGGGACCGTTGCCTCTCCCTCACTGCGGCAGGGAGTATCAGGGACACAAGACCCACAGACCATACCCAAGCCACGCAGACTGTGCAACAGATCGATGAGGGTTCGCTCACTATCCCCTCCAGGGTCCCCTCAGGAGATGCCTCTGTCAACAGCCAAGCGACTACCCAGTCCCGACGTGGAGGGGGGTGGGTTGACCCCTGCAGCTGAGGACCAGAGTCTTCACACAGTTGGCTTGGCCCTCCCCCACTTGAACTCAGACTTGTCTCGTAGCCCCAACATTGAGTGAATACCGGCTGACTGTCCCCTTCCTCACGCAATACAAGGAGTTTGAGGTTTGGAAGTCAAATGAGATTCCGGCTTGGGGCACCGGATTGAGAAGTTCCTGGCCCTGGCGGGTATCATTGACTGGATGTTGGCAGGGGATCAGGCCCTGGGGCGCCCCCTGCCTTCACTGCCTCTTGACCAGGGAAGTGTGCTAAGCATATGGGGCCGACCTGCCTCTGACGGTCTGAACGGCCCCCACCCTCGAGGCCCCGACTACCTTAGGTCTAACTCTGGGGATTTCCTACGGACTTCGGGGATGCCCACATCGTCACTACGACAACGGAAAGGTTCCTGACCACATTAGTTACCTATGTGCTCATTGTTTATTGGGCGACAGATGCTTCTGGGGTAGAAGTATAGGGAGGGGTTTTGTTTTTGCATTGTTAACTATTTTTCTGTTTAACTTCATTCCTTTCTCACTCAGGTTACAACACTCACACATACCGTATCATAGCGCACAGCTCTGAGGCAACTCTCCTTTTATTCTGGCCACCGGCACGTTAGGTGGGACTCCCGGGGTCCTGGGGGAGGGCTCCCCTGAAGGTACATCACCGCTCGCTTACCACACAGACCCTAACCTCTTGCACACATGACCTTTCAGGTTATGTCATGGAATGTTAAGGGCCTGCTAGACCGTGTGAAACGTGCGGCAGTCTTGGCCTTCGCACATCGACATCATCCGGAAGCCCTCCTACTGCAAGAGACCCACCTTTAGGGGGAACTATGCCCCTTCTTAGCACGGAAAGGGTCTACCATGCGGGGTTCTCACAGGGGGACAGGGGGTAGTCATACTGTTACACTGCTCCTTTCCATTGGGGGTCACACAGGTCATGCAGGACCCACTGGGTCGCTTCATCGCCTTGGAGGGCCAATTGGAAGGCCAAGTGGTGCTATTGACATGCGTCTATATACCGCCCGCGTCCCCGGCTGCAGGGCTACGAGATCTCTCACACCTCCTCACCCGTCTCCCGCAGGGCCTCACGGTGCTAGGTAGTGATTTCAACGCCGCCCCTGACCCCGTGGCGGACTGCTCTGGTCCCCCCACGACTTCTTGCGAGCTCGGCGCTCGCCGTCTCACCAACTGGGCCAAGGCCTGGGGGCTATGCGATGCCTGGAGGGCCTGGCACCCCCGACGCCAGCAATTCACTCATACCTCCACAGCTCACCACACTCACTCCTAGATAGACCTGTTATTCTGCCTGCCCCTGACTGAATGAAGTTGGCTCAGATCCAGATTCTGGCTCGGGCATTTCGGACCATTGTCCCCTGTTGATGCGCCTGGGACACCACGCGGGAGGTCAGCGACCTATGTGGCGCCTGAATGTCTGGCACCTCCAGGACAAGGATTTTATTCATAACTTGAGGTCCGAACTCCAGTCCTTCTTTTCAACCAATTTAGGCTCTGTGACGAAGACAGGTACACTATGGTCAGCTAGTAAAGCAACTTTACGTGGCTTTGTCAAACAGTACAACAGGGGTAAGGAGCGGGATCGCTTGGCGCTGATCACTCGACTGGAGGCCCAGGCTCTCCGGCTGGAACAGCAACTGAGTGCTGGCTCACAGGGGGAAATCTCCCGCCACCTGAGTCTTGTCAGGGCGGATATCTGGCTACACTCCCTGGAGGCGGCCAAACACCTTTGGAGGGCCACGATGGCTAGAATTTACGGCTGGGGGGACAAAAATGGGAAGTTACTGTACTGGCTGGCCTCGCACTCACAGGCCAACAGGATTGTTCCGGAGGTACTTGATGCCCAAGGCCAACCTCAACGTTCTCTAACAGGGATAGCACAGACTTTTGCATCTTATTACCAAAACCTGTACACCAGACCCAGGGCTAGGGATGAGACGGCAACCCAGATCTTCCTCGACTAGCTCCCACTCCCCAAACTGTCCCCCCTTGACAGCCGTGCCCTGGATGGTACGGCGCATGGGAAAACACCTGGCCCGACAGGTTACCAATGGAATACTACACCATATTCCGATAGATTCTTATCCCTCACCTCTTGCTGTTCTACCAGGAGGTGATGCAAGAGGGGACCTTTCTGGCGGAGGTCGACTCCGCAACCATAGTGGTGATACCTAAGACTCAGCCCCCTTCCACTTCTTGTGTGGATTACCGCCCGATTTCGCTCCTTAATGGAAACGTTAAAATCTTTGCCACGATTCTGGTGAATCGACTTCAGCGCTTCATCACGGCCCTGGTGCATCCGGACCAATGTGGCTTTATGCCCCTCCTGAGCACGAGACACTGCATCAGGCGACTGCATGTGGCCCTGGAACACCAACACCACTTGCCTCCCAATCTCGCCTTGCTCTTCCTTCACTTTTTTTTTTTGAAAACGTATTTTATTCGTCAATTTGCATATATAACGCAGAGCTCTGCACACCAGAGGCATCTGCCGACTCAGATCATACTTAATCATGAAAGCAATCGACTTTTGTTTTGCCAAATCAACAATGCATAACAAGGGCACATTAATGATGTAGACCCCCCCCTCCCCCCCAACTCCCCTCCTCCCTCACCGCCCCCCTGAAGATCGCACTAAGTCCACATAATCTTATCCACAGCCTTGATGTAAAAACGAATAGTCCTAGCATAAGAACGCACACCCTCCCGGCTCCCCCCTCCCCTCCGCCTTCACAGACCCAGAAGCTTAGCCCAGTAAATGAGGCTCCACCATCGCTGGCGGCTCCAACCATAGGCCCCGATACTCCGCCCATCGTTTCCATATTTTATAATGCTTGCGCGGGCATCCACTGGCTACAAAGATAGGTTGTTCCAGTCCCATGCAAAAATCGAATCCATTTTTCCAGGCAGCCACCGAGGGGGCCCGCGCCGCCTTCCACGCCTTAGCAATGTCTCGCTTCGCCAGTGTGAAGCCTAATAACATGAGATGCCGTTTATGGGCATTGCCACCTATCCCCGCCATAACATGAAGCAGGGCCAACTGCGGTGTGCGAGGAAGCTCCCATCCCAGGACCTCGGAAAGACATGCAAATACCCCCCTCCAGTAGCTATCTAGCGATGTGCACTGCCAGACCGTTAGTATAAATGTACCCTCCTCCCGACCACAATGAAGACACTCCGGGGAAGCGATCAGCCCTGCCCGCCACAACCGTGCCCTAGTAAAATAGACCCTGTGGAAGTATTTGAACTGGATCAGGCGGAGTCGCGTTGCTATAGCCGCCCCCCGCGGGGCTGCCAAGGCCTCCGTCCAGTCCTCCTCCTCCAGACTGCCCACGTCTCCCTCCCAGTCCCCCCGGAGCTTCTGAAGTGTGGGGGAGCAGTGAGTGACCAGGGACTGGTAAATTCGAGAAATCTTCTTTTCGTTTAAATCCCCCATAAAAACTTTCGCTTCCAAAGGACTAAATTCAGGGAGGGACTTCAGACCCTGCAGGCTGGGGGACAGGGCTTTGCGGAACTGGAGGTATCGATAAAATTGTGACTGAGGCATGAGGAACTCCTTCTGGAGATCCCGGAATGGCTTTAGTGTTGTGCCCCTCAGGATATCTCCCAGCGTGGAGACACCAATGTTGTCCCATCCCCGAAAGCCCGAAAGGGCCGCCGATTGGGGCAAGCGCCCATTATTCCACAAAGGGGTCTCCCGAGTCAGGACATTCCACCAACCCATACGCCGCAGCGCCTGTCTCCAAATCGAAAAGACCACCCGTGTGGCCGATGGCAACGCACCCCGCAACTGAGCCGAGTACAGAAGTGTGTGTAGTGTGTGGCGTCCCATAAGTTGTCGTTCTAGCGCATATACGCCGGGTCTCCCCTATCACCGTACCACCATTCATTAAGGACCAGCAAGTGCGAGGCCTGATAGTATGAGAGAATATCCAAGGACGCGAGACCTCCACAGTAGGTAGACAAGAAGCATGTACGCAGAGCCACGCGCACCTTTCCCCCCTCCCACAGAAACTGCCCAAGCACAGAATTCACCAGCCGGAACCATCGAGGCAGGATCGGGTACGGGTGATTCTGTAGCTGGTAAAGAAGCCGGGGAAGCGCTACCATCTTGAATATTGCCGATCTACCGAACAATGTCAGGGGCATACGGGACCAAGACTTAATGTCTGCATGGACCCGCTCCCATACTGGTGCCAGGTTTCGCTCCCAGGCAATTGCCGGTACGTCCATGAGGAACACCCCCAGATATTTCAAGCCTCCTGCTGCCGACTGGATCGAGGACGCCCATGCGCCCATTCTCGTCCGATCCCCCAGAGCCCACAATGTGGATTTGCGGGGATTCATGTACAGACCCGACGTCTCCCAAATATCTGCATGATACGCAGAAGCCGTGGACCTGTCCTGTCAACTGCTGTAAGAAAGAAGAGGACATCGTCCGCGTATAGCGCGATCCTATCGTACAGACCCGGGGCCCATTCGAAGTCCCGCATCTGTGCGCACCCATGCTGCCAAGGGCTCCATGGCTAGGGCGAATAAATATGGAGACAGGGGACATCCCTGCCGTGTGCCCCTTTTAATAAAAAAGATGGAGGAGGTCGCGCCCGCAACCCGTACCGACGCCGTCAGATCCGTATACAGGAGTTTTATATAGGAGAGGAAGTGGGGGCCCAAATTGAGTCTGCTTAGCAATGCGAAGAGGTAGACCCAGCTCAGGGAGTCGAAGGCCCTATCCATATCTGCCAGGAGGAGTGCCGCCGGTTCCCCGGTCTGCCGAATAGCTGCTACCGCCACATGTGCCCTCCTAATGTTGTGTCTGGTTGCCCTCTGCGGCATAAACCCCGCCTGGTCAGGGTGTACAAGTGTAGTAATATGGGGCAAGAGGCGGTTGGCCAGCGCCTTTGCCAGAATTTTTGCCTCCACGTTTAGGAGAGAAATGGGGCGGTATGAGGCATGCTGCTCTGGGGGATGACCGGGCTTATGCAACACCACCACCTCCGCGTGTCTCCAGTCTGGGGGGAGCAGGCCTTTTTCCCGGGCCTCTTCCACCACTGCCCGGTAATGCTGGGCCAACTGTACATTGTAGCGGTGGAAAAACTCACTGGGAAACCCATTGGGTCCAGGTGCTTTCCCGGGCTTGAGCTCTCCCAGGGCCACTCCCAGCTCCTCGGCTGTCAAGGGGGCCTCCAGCTGATCCCGCACCTCATCCTACACCGCTTTGGGTGGTAAGTCTGTCATAAACTTATCAATGGTGGACGCCGGCAGACATTCCCGGGGGGCATATAGATCCGCGTAGTATGTAGCGAAGCTCTCTGCTATGGCAGGAGGGTCTGTAATCGGTGTTCCCGCCGAGTCCAGAATTCCCGGGAGGGCCTGGGAGTGGAACGTGCCCTGACAAAGTCGATGCAACATCTTGCTGGACTTGTCCCCCCATTGGTATATCCTGCTACGCGTCGCCAGCCAGACCTGGCGTGCTTCGTCCATTAGTAGGGCGGCACAGGCCTGTTGGGCAAGAAGCAATTGTCGCACACCTTGGTCACTCCCTGCCTCACGATTCTGACGTTCGATTCTGTCCGCCTCTGCGCGAGTCAGTTCCTCCCTACGCTTCCTGCGAGCCGCCGCGCACCAGGATATCTCTGCCCCACGGAGAGTGGGCTTCAGCGCCTCCCACCGAGTGGCGGCGCTGGAAACGGACCCCTCATTTGTCATCAGGTACTGAGCAATTGCTTCACTCATGTGATTCCCATATTCTTCGTTCTGCAGGTGCCACACTGAGAGGCGCCACCGGAAGGGTCGCCTCCCCCTGCCCATATAGAGCTCAATGGATACCGGGGAGTGATCCCAGAGGCCCCGAGGCAAAATCTCCGCCGCCGCCGCCACCCTACCAACCACCGCCCGGGGGAACGAAAATATAGTCAAGTCTGGAGAAAGATTTGTGGACCGCCGAGAGGTAGGTATATCCCCGGGAATCACCGTGGGCGCGCCGCCATGTATCGACCCAGTCCAGCCCCGTTACCAATGAATGTAGTTTCGTGGGAAGGCCGCTTCTGGGACTACCCCCAACCCCGTCCTATCTTTGACCAAGTCCATAACGTCATTCCAGTCCCCACCCACTGCGGACAGTACGTCTGGCATATCGGCCCACAGGGACTGCAGCTTCTCTATCAGATTCCACTGTAGGGGGGGGGGGAGAGCGTATACACTGCCCAGCACCATGGGGTCCTCTCCAATCTTACCCCGAATAAACAGATAGCGCCCCTGTGTGTCGGTCCACTGCTGTACATGTGTGTAAGGGACCCTACGTTGCACCAGGATCGCTACTCCCCGCGAACCCCTCATAAAGCCGGAGTGGAAGACCTGGTGGAACCCATAGCGTTGCAAGCAAAGGGCCTTCGTGCCCATAAGGTGCGTTTCTTGTAGGATGAGAACATCGGCCTTTACCCTCTTCGCCTGGTGGAGTATGGCCCCCCGTTTAATTTTATCCAGGACCCCGCGTACATTCCAGCTAATAATGCGGAGGCTGTCCTGGGTCACCCGACCTCTATCAGGTATCCTAGCCATGAGGGGGTGCATCCTCCTTCAACACTGATGGCGAGCTGTGGCGATGTATGTGTAGATTGTAACGGGCCTGTATTTGAAGTGCGATCTGTGAACTTAACCCCCACCCAACAAACCCCCCACCCCATACCTCATGAACGCTGAAGTATCTGTCGCGGCAGGGCTAGTCCCCAATCCCCAACTGGGGGATGGACACTGCCCCAACCAATGGATCCCCAACTCACAGCCCATGTCCTCCTGGCATGTCTCCCACCAGCACAATCCTGGCGAAGAGACCAGCCCACTTCAGGACTTCCCGGACAACATTCAATATGTCTCTGCAACACCTCTCTGATACCACATGCTAGGATTCCAATGTCTGTCGCCTCGGTGTAGGACCCCCCCCGAGAGGAGGTACCGCAGGACTGAGAGCGCCGCCGGGATCGTGATTGTCTATTACCCCTCTGCCGGTGGCCTCGGGGGCCCCCCCCGAGGCGCCTCACTCGAGGAGGAGTCTGACTCTCTTCCAGGTGGCGTGTGTGGCCTCACCCGCACTGTTTCATCTGTCCACCTGAACACCTCCTCCGGGGTGTCGAAGAAGTGGGTGCGAGAGCGAAAGACCACCCGGAGGCGAGCCGGAAACAATAGGGCGTATGGAAGCTTAAGGTCTCTCAGGCGGGCCTTTGCTGCCATGAACGATTGACGCTGCTGCTGGACCTGCCTCGTGTAATCAGGAAAGATAAGGATGCGTACATTGTTGTAGAGCAAAGGTTCTTTAGCTCGGGCCTGCTTCAGTACCGCATCCCTATCCAGATAGTTTAACAGTTTTGCTATAACTGGCCGTGGGCGAGCCCCCACCGGGGGTTTCTGCATAAGCGCCCTGTGGGCCTGCTCCACCACAAAGCATCGGGACATGGCCTCAGGGGGAAGCCAGCTCTCCAGCCACTTCGTAAGGAATCATTCCATGTTACCCTCTTCGCAGCCCTCCGGAAACCCAACAAATCGGAGGTTGTTACGTCGGGCACGTCCCTCCGCATTCTCCACTCTGAGCGCAAGGCCCTTCTGGACAGTCTCCATCGTTGCAACCTTCTGTTTCAGCGCAGTGACATCATCTTCTACTCCCGAGATACGGGTCTCGGCCTCGGTGATACGGGACACTGCATTGCGCAGGTCTTGTCGCAGCAGCATAACGTCCGAGGCTACTGCCCCTATTTTTGCATCCAACGTGTCCCTGGATTGGGTGATGGCCGCCATGAGGGCCGCGTTGTCCGGCATGGTCCCCGGCTGGCCCCCAGAGGCCCCCGCTGCCGCCCCCGAACCCGTAAACTTGTCTATGGGCCCCTGCTTGGTCGTGCCGCTGCCACCTTTATCTCTCGTCATGACTGCCCCTTGAGCTCCCCCGCAGGCCCAGAACGATCCGGGTATGGCACAGGCACGTAGATCACCAGCTCCCACGGCCCGAGCCGACCGCCGAATGGGCACCGGCTAGCAGATGTCCCAATGCCCAGGCCACCAGGACACTCCGGGGACCTTACTCCGCCGGGAGCCCGCAGACACGTGGAATCGGTCCGACCGACCGCCGAGGCGATGGTGCCGCAGAGCAGTAGGAGAGGCCCACCCGCCCCTCAGTCGAGCATCCCCACCACCGGCAGCAGCAATCACCAGCCCCAGTGGCCTAGCAGATGCCCATGCAGTCCGATCCACCGCCGATGCGGACGCTCTGGGGGAAATAGACGAGGCCAAAATCCAGATGGCGGGTCTCACAGCACCTGCCCACGCGGCCCGGCTGCGCCGCCGGTTCCCCGCTACTGCGGCGGGAGAAGGGGCTTTCCCAATGAGAATGGGCCAGCTGTATGCGGCCCGACCGACCGCCGGCGTAAGCGCCCCAGTCAGCCCAAGGCCGCTCCAGAAGGTGGTGAAGGGATGGAGGCGAAGGGTAGGTCACTTGGGCACCTCCACGCGGCTCGATTATGCCGCCGACCCCCATCTACAAAGCTGGGAAGTGAGGAAGCACCGTGAGATGCAGGCCCTCCCTCCGCGGCCCGACCGACCGCCGGCGTGGGAGCCCCGGAGGGCCCGGAGCGTCTCTAATAGGGCGGAAGGGCAGCAGACGGGTCCCCTGGCCACCTCCCACGCGGCCCGATCGTGCCGCCGATCCCCACCACAATGCCAGAGGGGGGGTAAGGGGGGGCACCGCGAAGAACCGGCCGGTCGCCCCTATCGCCAACCGCCGTCTCCACCAGGCACCCCCACCGCTAGGGGACCCAGCCCCGGACCGCAGCCCTCGCCCTCCAGTGCCCCGCCTCACCTTTGCGGCCCGGTCCGGCCGCCGGGTCTCTCCCCTCCGATCCGATGACGCCACACACCTCGGGCAGCTGGTGCAGCTCGCGGAGCACTGGAACACTCCCAGCCGCTGACCGCTCCGGCGGGCTGGCCAAGATCGTCACCCGTCTCCCAGTCGCCGCCGATAACGCTGTGCGCGATTCCCCGGCTCCATCGGCGACCGCTAGGCCTCTCCCCCGCCGCAGTCGAATCTCACCGCCACAATCGGCCCCCCGGCTCCCAAACTACACCGGGTGCTTATGTGCCAGTACGGCGCTACAGAGACGTCGAGATGGGCAAGTATTGATCCGGGAAGTCAGGATGTAAGTCGGATATTTGGCGGGCTGGACGGAGCTGGCTCAGCACACGTCCGCCATGTTGGCTTGCCAAGCCACGCCCCCTTCCTTCACTTTTGAAAGGCCTTCGACTCGGTGGATTGAGCCTACCTGCGGTTGGTACTCACCCGAGCGGTATCGGGCATAAATTTCAGGACATGGTGAAGGCACTGTATGCCAACCCCTCAGCTCGAGTTTGTGTCAACGGGGTCCTCTCTAAAGTTTTCCCTAATGAACGGGGCACCAGGCAGGGTTGACCCCTGTCCTCTAGCCGCACTTATCCGCTCAGATCCTCAATACATTGGTCTGAGGTGGGGGGCAGACCATGAAGACCGCATTGCGCTGTATGCAGATGACGTCCTGCTATACCTGGCTCATCCAACAATGAGTGGACCCGATGCCTCCAAATGCTTGCGCGATTTAAAGAGGCTTCTCGTCTCCGCCTGAATCCAGGCAAATCGGTATTGGTTCCCCTCTCGCCTTCCAGGGATTGTTTCGACTGGCAGGAGACGATCCCCCTACGCAGACTCAGTTTTAAATATTTAGGTGTATGGGTCACTCTGCTCCCGGAACTCACGTGAACCCTTAACCTCCGACCGAGGGTTCAGAAAGCCAAATCAGACCTCCCCAAGTGGCGCTCCCTCCCTCTCAATACTTAAGGCTGTATTGCCCTATACAAGATGATGATCCTACCGTGACTTTTGTACACCTTTCAGAATCTACCTCTTCAACTACCGCAAGCATGGTTCTCGGCCCTAGACAGGGATATAACATCGTCCTGTGGAGGGACTCCAGACCGCGTATCGCTCTCATGCATTGTCAGCGGGGACTTTACGACGGGGGCTGGGCATGTCCAACCTCTATCTCTATTACCTATCTGCCTATTTGCTTGTC
Organism: Calotriton arnoldi; assembly: GCA_963921515.1. Taxonomy (NCBI): domain Eukaryota; kingdom Metazoa; phylum Chordata; class Amphibia; order Caudata; family Salamandridae; genus Calotriton; species Calotriton arnoldi. Next base: position 473,791 of record CAWUFW010003752.1, on the reverse strand, counting down.
ATCCATGACTGGTTTAACGGGGGTGGTCGGACCCGGCATATAGGGTGGAACTCACGCAGTAGACTTCTCCCAGATCCAAGCTATGCTCTATGGAACGCCGATCCCCCGTTCATTGCCTACGGTGACCCGCGTGGTATTTTTGGCATGGAGATCGACCAATGCGACATATACGATGGGAGTCCACGCTTACGCAACAAACTGCACTTTGGCATGGCACCTGGTTGAGGGAGACGACGTCCCTTAGTGACTTTCGCAACTGGGACTGTATTGGTATCACAAGGCTGGGGGATGTCTGGTCAGTGACTCATATAAGGTCCTTCCAAGAGTTGCAGCAGACATATCACCTCGCACACTCCCAGTTTTATAAGTACTTACAACTCAGACACGCAGTAGCTGCCCACTCTCTTTCTCCGGATCCCCTACCAGAGTTTAGTCTGCTGGAAGCCAAACTGTTGATGGGACACTTGGGTAGAGGGGGGATCTCGCAGATCTATCGCACACTCATTATTAACTCCCCTAGGACACTGGACCACATTAGGAATCAATGGGAGGATTGGGTGGGGCCTTTGGAAGACGCAGATTGGAGGGACGCACTAATGGCACCCTGGGAACTTACAACCTTGGGCAGACTTCGCCTCATTCAAATTAACTACCTCTACTTTGTTTACCTTTCCCTGCATCGTCTGCACAAGGCCGGCTTACACCCCATCCCCACCTGCCCACGTTGCGACATGGAACCAGCAGATTTTTTCCACATGGTCTGGGCCTCTGATGCTCTATCTGCCTATTGGGAGATAGAGCTCAGGGAGCTGTCCGGGGTTCTGGGTCGGGAGATCCCCATGTCACCCATTCTGATTTTACTTGGGTACTTGAGGGGGCAGGGGGCACTAGGGCTGAGAGGTCCTTCTTCGGGACGGCCCTCTAGATAGCAAAGCGAGGCATCGCCTCATGTTGGTTGGCTTGTAGACCTCCCACCCTGACCACATGGAGGAGGGGTGTAGATTGGTGTGCGCAGCAGGAGAGGGTGGTCTACAAGGACTGTGGGTGCCCCTGGAAGCACGCCAAGGTATGGAGGAAATGGCTTGGCAGTTAGTCTAACCAGAGGCACTGTCCCCTCAATCACATCACAACATCCATGTTATGTGCACTGTATGCCAAATGAGTTACCCTACTTGGATCTTGTATTTTTTTGTCGCTCTACGGTATGTGTTTTAGCCAACTGTTTTAAATTGTGCTGTTGGTGTTCTAAACTGTAAAACTCAATAAAAACTTGGTTATCAAAAAAGAAACTGGCAGCGTTTACTAGCTACAGAGAACTGATTGGAAGGTGTAAATTTATGTCCTGAAGTTTACCAAACTTTCCTGGTTTTGCAAGGCCTGAATCATTTGAGCTTGTCTCACAATTTTGAACTCGTCCTTCTGCAAGAACTTGTTCATATAATGCAAGCTCAAGATGGGACGAAACAGTCTCTGGGATCTCTTTTGCTAGCAACTGAAATCATTGTGAACAATTTAAGTCCAGTGAAGGTCTGTCTAAAGCTTCATTCCAGGGATACCAAAAATGTTTCAAATTGGAGGAGAAGAGAGAAGAGAAACAGCAAGCAGGAACTTGCTGCACTGATCTTCTAAGCTACGCCTATGATATTTACTGTTCAGTGTTGCCATCCGTTTTGTGAACTTACTGAATAAAAATCACTAACGCTGCTAGAGCAGACACAGCCTTCTTGATACGCAAGTGAGGCATCTCAGCACTGTATGAAACTGGCATGATAAATATTAACACTTAGCTGTTAAATAATGTTTCTAGTTGGGAGTTGCTGGAATAGATCTGATGCTTTTCCTTGAACTGAACTCAATAATTTCAGACTGAGTAAATCAATACATTAAGTTATTTTGAGTAGTACTACGTATGCCATTCCTATTTGTCTGCTCTTCTATGTCCTTTGGCGCAGCTTCAAGCACTGTATCAGGTGAGCCTTCAAATGTACACACAGAATGCCTAAATTTCACTTCATAGAGAAAATTGGTCAGAAAATCAGGCCAACATCATCACAGGTGTAGTACATTACACAAGTTATAGTGCTGACAAAAAAAACGAATAACCTCATTATGTGCCTAGCCAGACCCTGCTTTAATCAACAGCCCACTAGATTACACAAAAAGCTTTCACATGGATGAAATATGGAGGCAGGAACTTAGCTGTAAACAGTGCCAGTCTGGGACAATGAAGTGAACTCTAGAACATGTACAGATACATGCATGTATATAAGTATGAATGTGATTCTGTAGCATGTACCTCAATACTAGGCAAACAAATTCTGTACATGAACTGGGATTTACAAGGAACTCTGTTACAACAAGGAGGTGATACACAAAATGAAAAGGAAGAGTGATTTACAATACAGAGGGCAGAATCCAACTACAAAGGTTTAATGAAAAGACTGAAAAATCATCTGTTCCTTCTCACAATCAAATTAATTCACACAATTGGGGGCAGCAATAACAGGCCACAGAACTTGGCCCAGCTCTGACTGGATTCCTAAGTTTAGTTTAGTTTAGCCATTTGTAGAGCGCCTGGTTACACCACCGGTGTGTCCCCGCGCTAAAGCGATCCCTCTTATAGAATTTGGGAGGCAATTACATTACGCGCCCAATACCTGTAATTTAGTGTGTCGTTGTAAATAGCCAAGTCTTCAGTTTTTTGCGAAATCTGGTTTCGCATTGTTCCTTTCTTAGGTCCATTGGTAGAGTGTTCCACGCTTTTGCCGCAAGATATCTAAAGGAGCGTGCACCCATTCTAGCTCTAAAAATTCTAGGTGCTGTCACCAATGCCCTACCCTGTGATCTTAGAGTCCGGCCAGGTGTATACTGTGTTAGCAGTGGTTGCAGGTACCGTGGGCCTTTACTTGATAGGATGCGGTGACAGTGGCACATTGCCTTGAAAACGATTCTTTTTTCCACTGAAAGCCAATGTAGTTCGGCCAGAGCTTTCTTAGCAGAGGCTCTTCTTGGAAGGCTAAGTACCAGGCGGGCCGCCGCATTTTGTACCGTTTGCAATTTGGACAGCCCTTTTTTTGAAGCCCCTAGGTATAGTACATTGCCATAATCCATTTGAGAGGTTACCACGGCGTGAACTATGCTTTTTCTCACATTAGGTGGCAAGAGGTCAAGGATCTTTCTTAGGATTTTCATGGTCCCGTAGCATTTGCCCGCTACTTTGCGAATTTGGCTGTCGAAAGTCAGTTCGGAGTCAAACCAAACTCCAAGGTTCTTTACTTCCGGTTTTGGGGTGGGTACTTGGCCTAGTGTCCCAGGCCACCAGGCTGATGACCAGATTGTGGGGGTTTTACCCACAATCATCACCTCCGTTTTATCCCCATTGAGCCTAAGGCAATGATTTGACATCCATGCCGCTACGTCTTCTAGACACTTAGAGAAGCGAATTGCTGCCTGTTCCCTGTCTTGAGACAGCATCACAATTAGCTGTGTGTCATCAGCATATGACACAAAAGACACCTTGTGCTCTTCCACTCGGTCAGCCAGCGGTCCCACATACAAGTTAAATAAAGTCGGACTCAGAATCGATCCCTGCCCTGAGGTAGTGGGATGCTCTTTGATCTATAGGATTGTTGAGCGACTTGGAAGCTTCGTGCAGCTAGAAAGGATGACATCCATCGCAGTGCGTTTCCCCTGATGCCACATGTCTCTAATCTTTGGAGAAGTATCTTATCGGAAACGGTGTCGAACGCCGCGCTGAGGTCCAGCAGGATCAGCGCGACCGTCTGTCCCTCATCTGCATGTTTTCTCATAGTTTCTGTTGCCATGAGTAGTGCTGTCTCAGTCGAGTGTGCTGCTCTAAAACCCGATTGGGAGGGGTGCAGTAGATCGTTCTTATTGATATGGTCTACTAGTTGTTTGTTAGTTACCTTCTCCGCAATCTTTGCCACGAATGGTAGCAGTGAAATGGGGCGCAGATTTTCTAGTACTGCTTGGTCGACTGACGACTTCTTTTTGAGTGGCCGAACTATCTACTAACTGCCCCTTTCCTCTTTTTCTTAAGGTACAGATTCTGAAACATCTACTGCGTCCTGAATTAATATAACCTACAAAAAATACTCAAATAGATCTGGCACTACCAGTCCTCCTCCAATTATACTCTACCTTCTGCAATCCCCCCTTCTTTTGTGATTGGATTATCACCAAATTAAAATATATTTCAAGATAGAAAAAACATTCATGAAGCTACTTGGAATTGGAGGACTACTACACTACAAATGGTGAATTGCAATTTACTATGGTCATCTGTATACTAATCCAGAAATGGACCTTAAAGTTAAGTGCATCAAATGTGATAAGAAGGTTGTACCTCATCATATAATCAGCATCCCTGCAAACACCTATATTCTAATATGTGATGGATTCTCTATTCTACTCTAAATGCCAAATTCCACCTCACAGTGCTTTTGGTAAGAGAATACATCACAACTTGGATTTTAAGCCCTTACAAGGCACATGAGCGAGATTAGTGTCAGGAATTTGAACACACAGCATCATTTAACAACATAAAGAGCTTCACTACGCCTGGTGCACTCTCCCCAGCCTCCTCTTCCTTTCCATTGCTCTTATCTCCTGCTCTTCCTCCACTCCCAAAGGCTGCATTCTGCGACTCCACTCCCCCACTACTCCATGGTACACCTGTTGAAACCGTCTCTCATTTCTGCTAATGCTAATAACTCATCTCATGTCTCTACAAAGCATTTTCACACCAACCCTTCAATTACATGTCAGCTTGAGTGCTAAACGTTTTTAAACATATTTTTATTATTTTAGAACACTTGGTATGCATAATCATTACATTTTCCAAGTTCCAAGTTTAATTACCACTTTTTTTTTAACAAAATGTTATTGATTTCGTTACGCAACCAAAGGAACAATACAACACACACGGTCACGTGCAACAGCAATACCAAGCATGTAATTACCATCATTTCACAAATTGCTAAGAATCATTCTAAACAACCTTTTGACATAACACTAGACAATAATCCTACTCCCTCATTCATATTTGAAGATCCTGTAGTTGTTTCATGAGAAAGTGACAAACATTATTATTATTATTATTATTATTATTATTATTATTATTATTAATACATTTAGAAAGTGTATGTACACCAAAGCAACTTGGCGATAGGAACTAACCATAAAAGATCAACCTACATACACAACAAGGTAAAACAAGACACATAGGACAAACACACAAATCATCTATGACCCCAGAAAGGGGTCATGGGTGTATTACGTTTGAGGTAGGACCCCGAGATGAGGTTTTACTGCCTTTTCAACTTCTGCAAAATTGTGAATAGTCTGGATCTCAAGAGACAGTCCATTCCAGAGCTAGGGCCCAGTCAGACGTTTTGTGTGTGATACTTGTGTGTGCATGCTGGGTCAATGCATGATACTTGCATGTGTGCTGGGTTTCATGTGTGTGTCTGTGGTTGGTACATAGAAGTAAGGACTGTGGGTTCCATTTTAGAACACATAGGGCCTGTAGAGGTTAGGAATGAAACCCCCAGACAGGCGGTATGTATTGCTGACATTCTTGAGTCCTGAGTGAGTCACACACAATGAAGGTCGCTCAGAATTGGAACCACTTCTGCTGTGGCAGACTGGTCCTTTGACAAAGGGCAGTGAACAGAGGGCAGCACTTCAAAGGAGCTGACCCCCCAACATGAATTTCAAAGGCCAGACACTAAATCACAAAAGTGGGTGGATTTGGATTATAAAGGTGGGAGCAAGAGCCCATCCTTCGTTGAACAGCACCATCTCATCAGAAGAGGGAAGATCCCAAAGTCTTTTCGCTGCTGAACCAGGTCTGGGGGCCACGGTCTGCCAGTCTCCCTACTGGGTGAGGTGACATCACCCAGTAAGTCAAGACCACTTGCCCTGAGCCTGGAGCATCAGCCTTCACCCTGGCAAAACCAGAGCCTCCTGTGAGGAGGAGAAGTGCCTACAGTCTGCCTGCCTGCCATGACCAGAGTAATTTATGAGGAGGAGAGTGCCTAGAGTCTGCCTGCCTGCCATGACCAGAGAGCCCTGTGAGGAGGAAGAGGGTGCTTGGAGGGAGCGAGGCCCAGTGGGGATCCTGTCGAGTGGATCCTGGAGAGCTAAGTGTGAGACACCTGATCCTGTCGGGACTGTTGTGGGCTGCAGTTAGTGACCGGTGTGCTTAGAGGGGGCCACCCTCGAGGCAGGGCCATTACCCTGGTTCTTGCTACCAAAGATGCTTACTGATTGTTGCTGGAGCTGCGAGAGGATGTCCAACACCAATGCAGGCCGTCCCGGGGCTGAGGAGGCCCAACGCAACGTTGGGGAAGGACCACGTTAGGTCGTGGATCCTTAGAGAGGGGAGACTGGAGCTCCCTGGTCCTTACGTGTTCACTGGTTGTCACCAGGTTGGCTAAGACTGTTTTATGCCATTGGGACCGCTGGTGAACTCTTAAAGCAAAGCATAGACTATGAGGTGCGTGGGACTAGTGTGGGCGTCATCTCCATCATTCGAATAGGGAAAAACCACACCTGCTAGAAGGGACCGAGGGACTCAGAGATCCTACTCCAGAAATGCTAGCATGCTGACAATAAGAGGGTTGTGTGGATTATTCAGTGTGTTGCACATTAAATACAATTGTTTTCATAAAAGGTAGGATTTGTCTGGAACATCATCTTATTACTGCTTCTGTGTGTTTGGTGAGTTAGGAGCCTATGCATACCTAGAACTTACATCACTCTGAAGAGCCTTTGACTGCACAACCTGCAGTACCAGTGAGAGTCAAGAGATGGACAGGGTAGTACTTGTCCCGATTACTCATGGCCCATAGTAGGTTGGGCCCAGGAACATCAGGAGTAAAATACCTCAACCACCACAGTTGGGCCCAATAGCTCTTGTTTGCCCCATGTCCCTCTGAAAGGGGTTCCAACCGGGTCTGAAATGCCGTTCACTTTGTTTCCAGGGTAGAAGGATTACAGAATGCACTGATAATGTTAAATAAGTTCCAGGGGCCACAGGTTGTGGATTGTAGTGATTCCAGGACAAAATAAATTTTTGCAGCCTTCTAGAGAGCTTTACACCCCTTCAAGTTGCTTCTAAACTCGTGTTCAAGATGAACACGTTACTTACCTTCAGTAATGCCTAATCTGGGAGAGATTCTATCTAGCTGCAGATTCCTCGCCTTAAAATATTCCCCAGGCGTCAGACTGGAACTGGATATTTTTTTAGCAGTACCCCTGCACGCCGATAGGTGGCGTCATTAGGCTCTGCGTAGGTGGTGTCGTAGTCCATGCTGGACGTGACTTGCGCTATGCCGATGTAGGCGCCACCCCAGTGCACTGACGTCCGTTTCTTTTCACAAGTTTCCACGCAAGGAGCGTGGAGCCACAAGAAACAGGCCCTTAGAACGGTGACCCTCACATTGCAATCAGTTCGCAGAGCAGGGAGGATGGCAGGGCCGGTAAGGAATCTGCGGCTAGATAGAGTCTCTACCAGACAAGCTGTTACTGAAGGTAAATAACTTGTTCATCTGATAGATTTCTAGCTGTAGATTCCTTACCTTAGAACAGATACTCAAACAATGCCTCCCTGGAGGTGGGTCTGCGAAAATGTTTTAGACCAAAAAGTCCTGCCGGATTAAACAGGGGAAGTGCCCATCAAGACGGACTAGACTGTCCAGGCAGTTGTGTGAGGTCAACATGTGCAGAGATGCTCATGTACTTGCCTGACACATGTCCATGACAGGGACTCTGAGAGCTGACACAGTGGTCACAGCCTCAGCTCTGATGGAATGAGCAAGCAAGCCCTCAGGGGGTTGCTTCTTGGCCAATGCGCCGAAGATCTTAATGCAGAGCACTATCCATCGCGAGATGGTCCATTTCTGCACATCCTTCCCCTTCTTAGCTCCTACATATCCTACTAAGAGTTGATCGTCCACCTGGAACTCATTGGTACGATCAAGGTAGAATGATGCAGTGGAGTCTCTCCTCATCTTTAGAAGGGTGAGGTGGAGCAAAGAAGGTAGGTAAGGTAATATTTTGGCCTACATAACAGGGTGTCGCTAACTTCGGAAGGACAGAGGCACATGTTCAAAAGACCCGCTTGTATGGGTAAAAGGTGGTATAAGGAGGGTGCACACACAGTGCCTGCAGTTCGCTGATGCTCCTAACCGATGTGCTGGCCACTAGTAGTGGGAAGTTGTGCAGCAGCTCAAAAGATGCACACATCAGAAAAGTCAGAACTAAATTTAAGTCCCACTGGGGCATGATGAATGGCCTGGGAGGAAACATATGTAAGAGACCTTTAAGGAACCTAGTCACAATAGGTAACTTGAACAAAGAAGGTTGGACCGGCAACTGCAAAAATGCTGAAATTACTGATATATAGCATTTGACTGTGCCTAGAGCAGAGCCATGCTGGGCCAAAGAGAGAACAAACAAACCTGAGAAAGGGGTGCAGGGAGAGAATTGATGTTCTTTGATGTACATAATTCCACACATTTGTGCCAGCGGCAGGCATATACCGTCTTGGTGGAGGGACGCCTGGCTGCCAGAATAACATCACAGACTTAAGGAGGAAGGTCGAAAGCTGTCAACTGTCACCTCTCAATCTCCACATATGAAGGCAGAGGGTGCGTGTGTTCGGGTGCAGGACCCTCCCCTGTTGCTGCGACAGAATAAGTTCCCAAAGAGGCAGCCTGACTGGAGGACAGATGCTCAAGTTCAACAGCTTGGGATACCTGACCCTCCGCGCGGAGTCGGGAGCCACAAGAATGACTTGGGCCCAGTCGTTCCTTACCTTCTTGAGAACTCGGAGTAGGAGTGGTATCGGCGGAAAGGTGTACAGGAGGCTGGAACTCCACTCAAGAAAATATGCGTCTCCAAGCACGCTGAAGTGCTGACATTGCCCGCTCTCAGTGGTAGCAAACAGATCTAACAAAGGTTCTCCTCATTCTTAAAAAGAGACCTTGCACCACCTCCAGATGGCAACGTCATTTATGATCCAGGAGGCATCGACACAGAGTTCATCTGCCCTGGCGTTCAGAGAGCATACCAGGTGTTGAACCAGCAGGGAAATACTGTGACCGTCCAGCCATGTCCAGAGTCGCAGGGCCTTTTGACAAAGGGTCCACGACCCCACCCGTCCTGTTTGTTGTAGTAGCACATGGTGGTGGTGTGGTCCGTGAACACGTGCACCAGACTTCCCCAGATCGAGGAAAGTAAGGCCTTCAATGACAATCAGATCGCCCTAAGCTCCAACAGGTTGATGTGGAGCCCGGACTGCGCCGGAGACCAAAGTCCTCTGATCTCCACCTTTCCCAGATGGCCGCCCTAGCCCAGGAGTGATGCATATATCACTACAGTCAGCTGTGGTTGGGGAAGGGAGAGCAGTCTGCCACTGACCCATTTGTGGTTCGTCAACCACCACTGCAGGTCTTTTCCCTCCGAGAACTGGACCATTTTGAGGAGATTTCTCTGATGCTGTGCCCACTGAAACTTCGGGTCCAACTGCAGAGCCTGCATGTGCCAAAGGGCATGAGTAACGAGCAGGATGCAGGAGGCCATGAGGCCCAATAGCTTCAGAATCAGTCTCACTGAAATCCAGGGAGAGGCTGAAACATCAGTAACATAGCCAGAATATCCTGAACTCGCTGTTCAGGGGGATAGGCCTGAAACTGCACTGTGTCCAGAACGGCTCTGATGAAAGGCAGCGTCCGAGAGAAAGTCAGGCGTAACTTTGGCAAGTTTATAGTGAACCCCAGCGAATGCAGGAGGTCCACCGTAGTCGGGAGGTGTGAGATGACTGACTGGTGCGAGCCCGCCTTCAACAGCCAATCGTCCAGGCAGGAGAAGACTGGAACCCCTAACCTCCGCAGATGTGCTGCAACCACCATCATCACTTTCGTTAACACCCTCGGCGGGCTGGTAAGTCTGAACGGGAGCAAAGCAAACTGAAAGTGCTCTTGGCGCACAGTGAACCACAGGTAAGGCCTGTGGGCAGGCAGGACAGTGATGTGGAAGTATGCGTCCTGCAAGTCCAATGCTACCATCCAGTCTCCAGGGTCCAGGGCAGACAGGACTTGAGCAAATGTGGGGATTTTGAACTCCTCTCTTTTCAGGAAGAAGTTAAAAATGAACAGGTCTAGAATAGGATGAAGGTCTCCATCCTTCTTGGGCACCAGAAAGGAGCAGGAATAGCAACCACGACCTACTTCTAATGCCGGCACCCTCTCAATGGCTTCCTTAGCCAAGAGAGCCAACACTTCCTGACAGAGCAAGGAGAGATGGTCCTCCATCAGCCGGTCGTAAGTGGGTGGCATGGGTGGAGGGGTGTTCAGAATAGGGATGGAGTCGCACCTTCAGACTATCTGTAAAACCCATCTGTCAGATGTTATTGACTTCCAGTGGTGTAGGTGAGTAGAAGAGCACACTGAAGGGGTTTAGAGGCTTAAGCTGCTGTGGGGGTGGGTGAGGTTGACCTCTGGCTGGTGGACACACGTGGTCTGTGGGAAGCCTGTTGGACGTGGTTGCTAGGTGGGAATGAACATGGCTGTAAGTCCCTTCCGTAGCCACATAAGGGGTGGGCGGCAGACTGGGGTTGGTGAGGGGCCACGGATGGGCCCAAAGACCTGGCCATAGCTCTGCTACCCTTAAAGCGCTCCAGCGCTAAGTCTGCCTTTTCACCAAAAAGGTGATAGCCATCAAAGAGCATGCCCATGAGTGAAGCTTGGACATTCCCCAAGAAGCCAGTGGTTCTCAGCCAGACATGGTGCTCAAGGGCCACCGACGATGAAATCACTCTGCTTGGCGAGACGTCCATATCTACTCCATATCCGATGGCGAACTTCGAAGTATCCCTGCCATCTGCAATTGCCTGGGACAGTATGGCTCGGGCCTCCTCCGAGACCACAGGCAGCAACGAGTCCCAGAACGTATGGGTGTATCGGCCCAAGAGGCACATGGTGTTTATCGACCACAGTTCTAGGCTTGCAGGAGAGTACATCCTCTAACCAAAAGTATCCTGCCTCTTGAATTCCCTATCCGGTGGAGTGTCAGGGAACGCACCAGGGTTGACTGGAGAACCATTAAGCTCTTCAGGGTAGGGTGCTGGGAGAGGAAACTGGGGTGTCCTGGAGTGGGCGATGGCGGCAGGCAATTGTCCTTTGCACAGGAGCCCCTGTGCATTGCTTAGATCATGCCTCGAGTAGGACATCGGTAAGGGCTTCATTAAATGGGAGTAAAGGTTCGGAAGGGGCAACTCCCGGATGAAACACCTCTGTCAAGATGTTAGTCTTGACTGCCAATGAGGGCAACTTAAGGTCCAAGACCTCAGCCGCCCTTCGCACCATCATAGCAAATGAGGCACCCTCCTCCATAGCCATGGTAGGGGGAAGAGACAAAACCAGTGTCCGGTGAGGTGTCTAACCTACTGGCATCCACCAGTTCCTCATACCAGTTGCCCTCTTGTCATCTAGTGGATGTTGGTATCCATAAGGGTCCTCAGACTCCTCCCATTTGTCTCCCTCTCCAAGCCTGACGAAAGAAAAAGGCACTGGCTCCAACTGGAAGGGCATGGTCTCGAGGGGTGCCAGAGCTGGTGTCAGATGAAGCCTGTCTGGCTTCGTTTCGGAGTCTTCAATGACAATGGCGATGGCGATGGCGAAACCGGGAGAGTCAGTACTGGAGCGGGCGCCAAGGAAGGTCGCGGTCACGCAGGTGGTGCCACTACGGATCCTGCACCGGATCCAAGGGGCCCGACTGGTGCAGAGGGCAAACCCGCCGGTGGGAATCCAGTGGGGGGTAACTCCTGTACCCATAGGGCCTGAAGACACTCCAGAAGGGTTGGAACGCCCAAATATGAGGTGCATAGCCTCCTAGAACTCTTTTAGTTGGGTGGAGGGGTTGCACCAGCTCTGGGAAAGTGAGGAAGGCATGGAGCGGATCCTGGTGCAGGCTCCGCAGAGAAGCATGGCCTGGAGTGCCGACACTCCCGTACCTCGTCTGAGAATTTAGACAGGTGCAGCAAAGTTGAAGGCCTCTTCAACTTCTTTGACTCCTTGCGGTGGGACTTACCCGACAACTTGGATCGAGCGGACAACTGCCGAGTGTGGGTCTGCGAGCAGTCCCAGGATTTTCTGCGCAATCATGAACAGCACAGAGCCATCCGATGTTGGGAGGCAAGGAGCTTGAGGGAACATTCCCTCAGCACCTTTGGGTGCATGGTCCACCAGTACTCGCAAGTCTTGGAGTCGTCATCCTCCTCCAAGCACCACAGATAAACCAAGTATGGTTCTGTCACAGACATTTGCCTGTGAAAGGCAATAAATGGCTTGAAACCAGTAGGTTTTTTAGGGGACATCTTTGTCACTCAAGGGGAATAAATTCAACAAAAAAGTATTGACAAAAAGTCAAGAAAAAACAGTCAAAAGTGACTGAGGGGTAACTCTTCATAGATCAGCGCTATCTGGCATGGAAAGAAAAGAACTGACATCAGCATGCTGGAGTGACTCCTATATAAGAACCACGCACATCACTTCTCGTGCCGACAACGCGGACGTTGAGCCAAACAACGGCACCTACCGGCACACAGGGCTACACCTAGATGAGGCTCCTCCACTAAGGCGGAGGCGAGTCACCCCACTACTCTGTGAGCAGTTCGGAAAGGAAAAATAAAATGATAATAATGCAGTTATTATCATTTCATTTTTCCATCCTGGCCCAGCTGGGACGGGCTGGGCTGTCACAGAAGAAGTGGTGGGCACTCTCTTAAGTGCGCATGACGGTATGGCCAGCCGTCTTAAGCTAGGCAAACAGTCATGTGCAATTAGCATGTTCTCCACCGGGCTCTAATGCACAGCATGGGCGGAGAATATGCAGAGGCTCCCAGTCCCTGTCTGAGCGCTGAACCACAGCACTCAGACCAATCACGACGCTGCTGTCATGGTGACAACATCCTCGTGATTGGCTAGGGGAGCCTGGGAGCTTCCTGCCTCCTGCTTGCTGCGTCGAGGACCAAGAGGCAGGGGCTGGCCTGAAGGTAAGTCGATTTGTTTTCTTCCCCCCTACCCGCCACAGGTGTTTAGCATCAGCTGCCACTGGCTACAACTCCAAAATTTCAGGATCTAATCTGACATCTGGGGAATATTCTAAGGTAAGGATTCTACAGCTAGAAATCTCTATCAGATTTTGATTACAGCCCTTCCTCCATTTACACTCATACTGCCTAAGTATCAGCTTCTCTGGCCTAAGTTCTACTGAATACCATTTATTTTGTGGCTGGGCATCTCCTGCCCTTTGTTAGTCTGAGGAAGCAGAGTATCAGCAACTTAACCTGATGGCCTGAAAAACATCCTCCAGTAGTAAGTTGAAAGAGTCATAGTTAGCCGGGGCCTTGTCCATAAACAAGGTACAAACTTGTTATATTCATTCTTCTCCACTTTCTTACTAAAGCTCCGCACCGTTCCATTGCCTTTTTTTTTTTAGAAGGCATATGCAGAAATTGTGGAAATTAATTAGAAGTGGATGTACCAGACCACTGCTTTAATAACTTCCTTGCTCAGGACATCTATAAGACCATCTATAAGTCCATCTATAAGTCCATGAACGCCAGGATATCCCCATGGTGATTGTGCACTCTATAAATCAACATAACAAACATTACATCAGTTTACAGTCTGCATGGGTTTATGTGTTGCACCTTTAACCAGCTAATTAACTCCTTTAATTCACTGGCTAACTGCTTATAATTCGAGGCATGGGTGAAGTCACTATGCATATTTTGTCACTGTAGGTGACTATGTTATCATAGCTTGGGTATTTTTTACCTCCAGAAACTTCTCCCGGAGGCCCTTTTTTGTCACAGGTAGAAAACGGGCAGAATCATGGCCAGAGAAACAGAAAGCGTTGGGTGCCAAATGCAAACTAGAAACTCAGGGATTGGAGAGGAAAATTCATTAACCATTTCTAGTGTTACAGTGTCTCTATAAACAATCCTCACTCCTCCTTTCCACTTCCTCACTGTGCCACACAGTAAGATCTTCTATCCCACAGGGATGGCAACACATAAATCTGAATTAGAGCATTTTCACTGCCAGATTTCACAAGGGAAGAGGAGATCTGGATGGTCCTCTTTCAGTAGTGTGAACATTTCCAATCTGTATTTTGGGAGTGACCTGGTACTCAAACGGGCTGCTTCAAGAATGCTGTCAGGGCTAACATGCATACAGAAGACTAAAGCATTTTCATTCCCTCTTTTTATATAAGGCAATGCTGCCACCAGGCAATCTATGAAGGCCTCTCCATTGTTCTTGATGGTGAGGAGGTCTTCTTTGGAAAAGACGATTCAGGTAGCATGGTCTGGCATCTGCACTGCCTTGGCATGGAAGAGGGTGGAGACTGACTTTAAGGGCACTGGTGACACAGAAGCGCAGCGTGTAGAGTTAAATCAGGGTTTAAAGCCGTGCACATGCCCCCTTCTCACAGGACCTTGAAGAGCTAGAGCCCCAAGCTAAATTACTGCAAAGAGTGGCCCAGCTAGTTTAGCACACTCTCCCAAAACAGAAAGTGAAGGAGAGCCAGAAAGTCAATTGCACCGGTGCCTGAGAGCAGGGGTCTCACCTGTACATCCCAGGCAGGATTCCCCAAGAAACGTCGCCTTCTGCTGCAGGCTCTCCTCCACCCAACCTGCGAACCCCCTAAGCAGTGGATTCAGGGTCTTATTTAGAGTTTGGCGCAATTGATATTCTGTCACAAATGTTACGGATATCTCTTTCAAAATATTACAAGTCCATATAGCTTATGGCACTTGCAAATAAGACGGACAGGATATCTGTCACATTTGTGAAGGAGTATGCCATCTGCCAAACTCTAAATAAGGCTCCCAGTAATGGGGCATGAACAAGGACGAACAACTAGAGAGAAGGTAAACACAAAAACAGTGGTGCTGAAACACTTTTCAGAGTGGTAGTGCTGGTCAGTAAGTGTGGAGGGGAGTGACGAAGGGGCTGAAAAATACCTGTGTTACTTAACCATTAGTATAGAGGCCCCTTAACTGACCCTTTAAGTCTACTTGGTTTATAGACCCCTGGGAAATCCTCCACCCCATTGGTGCACAATGCTGCACAGGAATGATGAGATTCCCGCTCCCCTGTACTAATCAGCTGCATTCAGAGGAATACCCTGCACTGTGTCTGAGAGGGGGGTAATGGGAAACCCAAAGCACAGAAACCATTATGCGTCCCACATCAATCTGATGATGAAATGGTGAGCCACCCTTCCCCTGCTTTACACTCATCCAGCTCATCCTAA
This sequence comes from Calotriton arnoldi, assembly GCA_963921515.1. NCBI lineage: Eukaryota > Metazoa > Chordata > Amphibia > Caudata > Salamandridae > Calotriton > Calotriton arnoldi. The sequence continues at coordinate 458,440 of CAWUFW010003752.1, read as the reverse complement.
TGGTACCAGCCCATGTTCTTTGGTTGTGGGAGCTAACACTACAACTCTGTAAACACGGGTCAAAGCGGTGCAGCTGGGTACAGCTGTTTCTAATAATACTAAAGACTTGACCTAACAGCTGTGTCCGGACAATTTAGTGAATTTATCTTTGGAACAAGGAGTATTCTTGGATAGCCTCAAAGTAGGCCAGGTCACGTTCCTACTTAAGAAATTCTCAGCTGATGCAGGGGACCTTAACAATTTTCTGTCTAAATTGGCATTATCGTAATAATCAAAGGTCATTTAAAGTTGTGTAAACTCTCATCTCACACAACACATCTCAGAAAATGGACTCCTACACAATGTTCAATCACCTTTCAGAGAGAAGTGAAGAAATAAAACCACCTTGACTCCAGATTGTTGACGATGCATGTGGCATCCTTGAAACCAATGGCTTTGATACTATGAATCAGGCTATGCTTATTAATATTCTCAAGGTGCATTCAGAGGAGATGTGGCTCAGCAGCTAGAGTTCCCTACTTTGGCACCAGAGGACCAAGTTTAAATCCAAGTCTTAGCGACTGACTCAACATTGTGCTATTCTAAGCAAATCACTTAATCTCCCTGTGCTATGTGTGTGAAATGTACTTTTGTAATCCCCACTTGATGTACACAATCAGAATTTGTGCTATATAAATATCAATGCATACATATATTGGCATTTATAGCATAGTCTTTAACTGCTTTGAATATCCCATACAAATTGATTTCAAACTCTATTAATCCTTTTCTAACTCCGATCTCCAGATATAGGTTGTTGCGCAAAGCTATATTTCAACCCCAACTCTCTTTAATCTCTATAGAGTACTTCTTGGAATCGATTACAAGAACTCAAGGATCTTATATCCTAAATATGTTGCTGATTCACAGATCTCACCCAGTGATGATGGAAACCTTGGACAAACAGTATAAACTATTGGTATCTGTATACTGGCTATTATCCTGTTACTATAAAGAGCTTTAATGCCCTGAGGTGATGTTCTTGCCATACAAAAGTACATGAAAGAAAGAATGGTCTGGGTGGATATACCAAAGAAATGAATGGCATGAAACAACTCTAACAACACATGCCATTTGCTCGACGGACAGTCACGTTATCATATATGTTGACCTGTATGTCTGTTAGGAGGGCCCAATGTACCGTGCCATTGCTTACTTGTTTATTCAGTCCTCAGGTTTTAGTAGCACTAGAACAGTTCTTGAGACAATATAAGACTGTAACGGAATGAGCTAATGTAACATGCTGGCATTATGTAAATTAAATTGTAAGATATGATATAGGTGGATATCATGCACTTTATAATTATTGTAGTAGGCCAGTTGCCTTAGATCAGTGACGAGATATATACAAATATGTTACAAGTATCTAAACTGTTTCTGAATGAGACAAGGATCATATGCCTGTTTATAAAATACACATATAGACATAAGCAATGTATATGTTGTTATATGCATTGTACCGTCCAAAACCACTACACAAATGTAGAGAATTTCTTTCTATGTTGAGCATGCAACACAATATGTTTGGATATAAACTGTGATTCCAAGAAAGTACACGCTTTTGTGATCAAGGCTATGGAGGTAGTTGAAATGTGCTAAGCTCCAGTTTTGTATTTGGAATAAACTCTACTATTGCACTTTGAATTACCCTTAGGAGTGTGCAGGCACTTCTTTTATTTGCCATACCTAATACATTTGTTTCCTTATTGTGCAACAACGTGCATTACATTTATACTATATGCTTGATTATATGCTACTACTTCATATATATCTTTGTCTGACTAGCATTAGGCTTTTACACAAGGGAACTCTCGTTCATTTGTTTCACTCTACCTCATGATAACAAGGTTTACTTTTCTCAAAATAAACGGTCTACAGAGCATATAGTAGCTGTTCACCACCCTCTCCCGAAGAGAGATTTGGGCTTTAATAACCTTCTAGACTGCAGAGCAGAACACTCCAAGCTGAGTCACCCAAGGTCATTTGGGCTGTTTGTCTCATAAGTTTTCTTTCAGGAGACACATAACAGCCTTGTCTCGCAAACAAACCCACAGCCTGGAAAACGTATGAAGTGTGGGTACGAATGTGTGATGACTCTATTGAAATACCGACCCTTATTATGGCAAAAGCTTTGATGCCCGAAGATCAGGCATGTAGGGAACTTTAAAAATGCACGGTGTAATAATATATGTTGTCTGCTTTCATAACATTTACATTTTCTGCATAAGCTCTCAATACGATTATATGAATTTCTGCAATTATACTCTTTCAGTTATTCTGCACTAAAACTGGCTTAAAATAAGTGTGGAGTTCCCGTTAGTGTACACGTTACAAAAGGATGCCAGAATTCACAACAACAAATCAACTACGCCTGACAGTCTCAATACACATTTTCTTCAGGTAAGTTTGAGAGAAATGTTCCGGTCATAGCAAAATAGTTACTTACCTGTAAGATTAGTTTTGCTCTTGAAGAAGTTTCTTAATGCACATGCTGTGCATCATTCCGCAGTCTAGTGTTTGGGTCCAGAATTGTATAATGTAGTCTTCAGTTTTTTTTTCTCTTTGGGCAGCATTGACCATTTGGTGTCCTGTCCATCCTCTTGTGATGTCCGACGCCTGCCCCTAAAGCCCCTCTGTGTAATCTCCATCTTAAAATTATTTTCCCCTTCTTGGCGACTCTTGTCATTGCTTCCTATTTCTCTTTAGATCTTTATCTTCCTGTCTTCAAAAGACCTCTTCATTTCGGGAATGTGGGGGTGACGCATATGAATTTCAAAAATTCTTTAGGCTGCAAAACTACTCCAGGAGGTAAATAAGCATTTTGTTTTACAGCAAGAATCTTTTCTGAATTCACATGATGTGCATCAATTATGTGGCAGCATTCTCTTCTCTTGTGAGGCTGGGTTGAAATGAGTTTGTGTTCGTGAACATGTGCTTTAATATATTTGTCCTACCGGTGCCTCTTAATTAGCTTAGATATCCATAGAATAATGTTTTGTGGGGGGGGCGCTAGAGGGCGCCAAGCAAGATGGCCACACTTGCGTGAGGCTCTTGCTGCTCGGGGACGAATCCGAAGATAATACTCTTCATCTCCAGCCGATTCAGCTGATAAACGATTCCACCTGATTGCTGAGGCGCCGGAGACCTCGGGGATCTCTTCCATAGCCCGCACAACTGCCTGACAGCAGAGAACGGCAGACCCCGATCTCCTCTGCCGGACCACACAAGATGGCGGCCGCCGTCCCCGACTGAGCGGGCGGGGACGCAGCGCCGCGGGAGCAAGCTCTCCGCTCTGGGCTCGGACCCGCAGCTCTTGCCGTCGACCCTGTGCCACTGAGGCTCCCGCCGGGTCTGAGCTCCCGACGCCCGCTCTGGACGGGATTGAGCGCACCGCCGCACTGTAAGACGCCATAACCCTGGGGAGCATAATCAAGAGGATCGAGTCGAGACGCACGCTGGGGCGCTGCGACTTCCTGAGGCGGTGAGTGCAATGCGCTGCCTGGCGGCCCCCCTACACACACTGAGACATCCACGTTGCCGCTGAGACCGCACAGCGTGCTCCGGCCCTGAACCTCGGCACTGCACCGCCTCCCCCCCCTTCCCGGCGGCGGGGAATATAGCCAGACTGCACCTGTCGGGAGCTCCGGTGGGCTTTGGAGGCCGCCCTGCTGCTACCCTGACCTGTGGGTGGGTCCCGGAGACGATCTCTCCTTGCCGCGACGCCCGGATCCGTTCTTGCGGACACGCTTGCTCAGCTCTCACTATGGGAGGAGGGAGATGAGATGAAGCTGCAGGGGCTGCGAGAGCCCAGGCCGCACGCCTGCCCCGCCTCATGATAGCAGCACTCTGAGACGGGTCCACACACACGCCTGACTTTCCGGTGGGGCCTGCTCCCCCCCCCCCCCAGCTAGTGCTTGACCCCGACTTGGGTAGTGACTGCCCGGAGCCTGCGAACGTCATTTTGGCCGGGTGCCACCCCGATGCATGCCTAGCTGCGGCCTGACACTCAAGTCGCCTGGACGCCCCGCACTCGCGGCCCCGGAGGCTGTGCCCTAACGCATACTGGTACGAGTGAGCCTGCCCCGGCCAGCTGTGAGATCTGCAGGCCGGATCTGCGACCCTACGCCACGCCCGGGCCTATCCGAAGCTGGGGAGGAGCTGCCTGGCACTGGACCTACCTGCGGGGGCCGGGGTGCTCTGGAGTTCTTCATAGAGAGCCACACACACTCTTCCCCATCCGTTGATTGAAAGATCGCCGACCTTACGAACCTGGGCCTGTGATAGCAGGCACAATTAGAGGGGTCTTCGGCCACAACTGCATCGCCGCGCCCTGCGCCCCGTCACCATGGGGAAACCGGATGGGCGGCAGCCAAAGCTAAATTTTGATACGAGAAAATCCTCCCGATCCCAGACGGAGCCGGATGAAGAACAAGCCGAAGCTCCGACCACTTCTACCGCAGACCTGAAGGAGCTTTTGCTGGTGATGCAGTCAAGCCTGACATCCATTGAGTCAAAAATGGACACTATGAACGCTGGGCTGGACGGCCTAACTCAGAGTGGAGAAGCATGACGACCAACTAACAGAGGCGGAACGACGGATATCCGACTGGAGGACGTCTCTAACGCTACCACCAGCCGTACACTTGAGATGGAGAAGGTCCTAAAAGTGATAGCTGCCAAAAACAAAGATTTAGAATCCCGCTCGAGAAGAAACAACCTATGTATTCTGGGAGTGGCGGAATCGACAGCTACCGGTAAGATGGAAGAATATGTAGAGCATCTCCTCATAACACTCTTTGGCAGAGACTCTTTTTCGCCAGTCCTCGTGGTGGAACGGGCACACCGGTCGTTGGCAAACCGACCCGCTCCTGGCACCCCTCCTCGACCCATAATAGCTAAACTGCTTAACTATCGGGACCGAGACACCGCCCTCCGTCTCTCTAGAGAAACAGATCAACTCCGATACGAAGGGATGGACCTAGCTATCTATCCCGACTTCACCATGGCCGTCCAGGAGCAGAGGCGCAAGTTCCTCCAGGTCAAGAAGAAGCTACAACAACTCAATCTGCCCTATGCTATGCTGTTCCCGGCCCGCCTTAAAGTGACACATCAAGGGAAACAGCACTTTTTCACGAACCCACAGCATGCCCAGGACTTCCTAAAAACCCTACCCAAACAACCCACGGGCCGGTCGTCCCATGTGGTCCACCCGGGGGAGAGTGGAAATGCCTCCGATATAGAATAAAAACATAGGAGGCTTGCATTACCGCAAGGAGACTGCACCCTAAACACTTGCCTCTAGGCTCAGAATCCTAGGACCTCTGCGGGAGTTGAACTGGCACAGGCAACTCAGCCCACACCAAACGACCTGTGAGGCAGACAAAGGCTGGAACGCACACCTCATTGAAGAGCCTGACTGGCCACGGAGCAGCCGCACACTGGGATAGCGGAGGGTGAGGTCCTTGACCTCAAAATGCACCACTGCCTTGAAATAACTTTTCACCTCTTGCTAAATGTGCCTGGTGAGGAATATGCATCAGTATTCTTCCTCCGCAGTGACTTATATACCCCTTATATTGAAGCTGCATGCTGATATCAGATCCATCATTAATACGTCATGTTAACGCGTCATATAGTCTCCTATAGACAAAGAATCGTAACAGACACTGTGACAAGATAAAAATGTAAAACATTACCCGAGCACCCTCGCTCATGCGAGGAGAGACTGGTCGCCCTCTAGATTCCACCCGACAGGTGAACCCTACGAATTGTTTGCTGTATAAGTATGTTGTTAGCTAGACCACCCTCCCCAGTTGGGAGGCTGGCGTATGGGGCTATTTGGGAGGGGGGGGGGGATAAGGGCCACGGCAGGATTGGGCTGCCGATGTGGGAGGCGAAACACTGTTCGGTGCTCTAATAGGCACAGAGGTTTTTTATTTTTTGATGCCACACACTACTGTCTCACCAAGCCACTATACGATTCAGTCGCAGCACATCAGCACACGACACCCATGCCCTAGTACACATGCCCTACATCATCAACATGGAAGACCGCCCTAAACCCACTACATACAACTTCCTAACTTGGAATGTCCGTGGTCTGGGAGACCCCCGCAAACGCCGGCACATCCTTGCGTACTTAGACTGCCACAATATTCATTGTGCATTCCTACAAGAAACACACTTCAGTCTCACTGCCTCTACCTCGTTCGCATCTCGATGGGCAACCCATTCATACTTTTTCTCATACTCCTCCTACGCCAGAGGTACAGCCATTCTGGTAAAACAATCTCTACCGTACACACACATAGGGACTCAGGAAGACCCTCAAGGCCGTTACACTGTCACCTGGGGCCGATTAGCAGCTCAATCAATAACTCTTGTCTCCTGCTATGGACCCAACACTGATGACCCAGAGTTCTTCTGGGTACTCTGGGGAAAGATACTAGACATCGGGTCCACACACTTGATTTGGGGTGGGGACTTTAATGTGACCTTAGACCCCACTTTGGACCGCTCACACCCGCAACCACATCACTACTCGAAAGCGCACTACACCCTTAAAACGATTGTCGAAGAACACGAACTGCTCGATGCCTGGCGCCATCTACACCCTCAGAGGCGAGAGGGCTCCTGCTATACAACTGCCCGCTCATCTTGGTCGAGAATAGATGGATGGGTAATTACTAAGGGTCTCACCCCCTGGCTGCAGCGAACAACATACCTCCCCCGCACATATTCCGACCACTCTCCTGCACTACTCACACTCGCTCCCCCCCTGATCAACTCGCCCTTCCTGTCCTGGCACCTGAACCCACAACATCTACTAGACTCAGTATTCCTGCACGAGCTGGAACAAGAAATAGCTGATTTCTTCCCACGCAATGAAGGCTCGGTAGAACAATATTCCACTACATGGGAGGCTTTTAAAGTTACCATCCGGGGAATATGCATTGCAAAGGGCGGAGGGATCCTGAGAGACCTACGCTCCACGCTCCACAAACTGGAAACAGAGCTCAAACGCACGGAGAATATGATACTAACGACCCCCACTCCGGCATTGCAGGCCCGACCGAGAAGCCTCATTACAGAGTATCAAACGGCAGCAGAGACAGAAAGCAAGTTCAGAGGGAAGTATCACACAGCGCGCCGCTATGGGGAGGGAGATAGACCGGGAAGGGCACTTGCATCTCTAATTCGCCCCCCCGATTCTCTAACACGGTCCTGGAGATTGAAGATGCAGACGGCCAATTATATAGGGACACTTCTGATATCGTGGAAGCCTTTCGTAGCTTCTACAGCATCCTCTATAAGACCCACAGAACTCAATCGATAAATTTTGCCCCCTTTTTTGAGGACACAGCAAGACGAAGAAATTGTTACGGCTATAATGCAATTGCAATCAGGCACAAAGCCCCGGGCCGGACGGCCTTCCGGCTGAATTTTATAAGACATTTCGCCACTTACTTATTCCGGTGCTACGACATGTATTTGAGGAGGCCTGGGAAACAGGCATATTACCAACGATGCGTGAGGCGTGCATCATTTCCCTACCTAAACCAGGAAAATCGGCTCTGCACTGCGACTCATATAGACCTCTCTCATTAATCAATGTCGATGCCAAAATCTTAGCAAAATTAATTGCCAACCGCATTAGCCCTCTTATGACCGCCCTGGTGCTTCCAGACCAATCGGGCTTTGTGCCCAATAGAAGTACTTCCCACAACTTACGCACCTTATTCGCGGTCCTCCAGGACATTGACCCCACCTTGAATGCCGCAGCAGTGTTTCTTGACGCAACAAAGGCGTTCGATTCACTAGAATGGGACTATCTTGCCTTCGTCTTACAACGCATAGGCTTTCCTGCGCCTTTCCTGGCCTGGATAAATTTATTATATACTGGCCTGCAGGCTAGAGTTAGAATCAACGGTGTCCAGTCCTCTCCCTTCAAAATTACAAGAGGCACCCGCCAGGGCTGTCCCCTCTCACCCCTCCTTTTCGCAATAGCGATCGAACCTCTGGCGGCCAAGGTCCGACAACATTTCCGAGAACATGCGCTGATATACCCAGAGCGGCAGATTTTAATCTCCCCATACGCTGACGACATTACCCTATACCTGCGCAATCCAGACGAAAGCCTCAACCCCATTCTCAGACTTCTTATCCACTTCGGCCATCTCTCCGGGGTTAACATCAACTGGGGGAAATCTCAGATATTCCCCCCGTACGGAGGCTACCACGCGTTTTGAACCGGACTATCCGCTCACGTGGTGTGAGGATACAGTCACGTACCTCGGAATAGTCATCTCTCGGAATCGGGACGAACTGATGCTATCCAACTATGGGCGAGTGCTCGATCTTTTAACAGACAAAATTACCAGATGGCTAGCGCTACCCCTCTCCATGGCTGGCCGAGCTTCCCTGATCAAAATGGTGGTACTGCCTAAACTGCTTTACCTCTTCAAAAACATCCCATACGCCCCTAGTCGCCACTTTTTTAAAGACATCAGAACCCAGTTGATCCGTCTTGTGTGGGGTGGGAAGCAGGCCAGACTAAACTGGGACACCCTTACGCTCCCTTTTGAGGCCGGAGGATTTGAGATACCTGATTTGGAACTCTATTTGAGTTGTGCACAGGCCCACTATGCGGCTTACTGGATAAATCCTCCCCCTTACATGCCTCACCTCGCGATAGAAAACGGGTACATGGCCCCCATGCCACGCTCAGCCTACTTGAGGACACCGGCGGTGCCGAGACGCCAAGCATCCACCACTGTTCAATGCACGACAAGTGCCTGGAAAGACCTAGCCTGTCGAACTCAATGTCCCCTATATATTCACCCCTACTTCCGCTACAGGGGAGACATGATCTTCCAGTTACGCAAGACGGAGGATGCTGCAACCTGTTACGCAAACTCTCCATTCTCACGTGGGGACAACTATATGTGGCAGGGAAATTTTGCTCCAACACTGAATTCTTTGGAGCCGCCTCCCCCACCCCTTTAGAGCGGTTTTATTACATTAGACTTAGGCAAGATATGCGAACTCTCACCCCCTGTTTCCCACAAGAACCTTCTATCATGTCCCCCCCTGCATGCTCTCCTGCAACAAACCACTCCCATGCATGTGGTGTCACTTTTATACCGCACCACCCAAAATAGCGGCGAACATACCCCCTCTCCAGCAAAGATTAAATGGGAGAGCGAACTAGGGCATCCTTCACTGAAAAGCAATGGGTCTTTTGTTGCCGTCAAACTGGTGAAATTTCCGCCAGTAGCAGACTGCGTATCATCCACTATAGGTACATACACCGACTATACTATTCGCCCGCACGTCTACATCGCCTTCAACTACGGGACAACGACCGCTGTGATCGCTGCGGAGCTGATTTCAAACACTTGGCCTGGGACTGTGGACCTGTTCGCCGATACTGGGAGGAAGTTATTTTAGCCTTGCACCACATGACAGGGTCACATATCCCGGAAGATCCCCTTAGTGCACTCCTGGGGTACACTGAACCGATACCCGTGACGATAAGGCAATATGTCTCATTGGCACTTCTCCTTGCTAAGCGACGAATTGCCTGTAAATGGGGCAGAGGCAGAGCTCCTAAATGTAAGGATTGGCTCCAAGATCTCATATACTGCAAGAACAACTACATACCTACGCTGAACTCCTGCCACCCCCCTCTCGCCCCTGGGACATCTGGGGCCCTCTCCAGACTTACCTCATGGAACCGGTGACAAGATTGCCGACTCCCAAAATGATAGAGAAAATACACAAGACATGGATGGGAACTGACATATATGGGACACCAGATAAACAGGCAGAGGGTACCAATAGGGAACTTCGGAACTAGGACGAACTATATTTGAACATTATTTTACGACAGACATCAAGAACAAGCACTGTTAACTCTGTTGGTGTAGCGGACAGTGGCAATGTTATTACGTTATCAGTTTACGCTTGATCATATGTAATTGAGACCTTTTATTATGTTGCCATTTCAATACAACTGCCCACCTAACGCGGCCGGCCCATTGAGGTTGTAGGCGGCTTGCTGTGTACCCTCTTCCTCGCCCCTACTATCGTATCATATATTGAATTTGCATTGCCGGCCCGCCTGGGATGTAGGCATCATGCCGTGTTTGGATCCCTTTGGCAGCAATAAAGGTTTTCCAAAAAAAAATAATAATAATAATGTTTTGTGAAGACCCAGCTGTCCTTCATGATATAAGAGAAGATATAAAAGAATATCTTACATTCAAACACGGGAGATTTTTCAATGGAAATTGATCTCAAACCAAAGTCAACCTTTAGCCCATTTTTACCATCTGGTAACAACATAAAAAATGTCCACAAACTAGTAACCACCAAACGTATCCAACCCTGAGAAGCGCCAAAACCAATATAACAAGTGGTACTGTGACAACGTATGTCCCAAAGAACACTCACACCTGGAGTAACTACTGAAAGATTCCAACATCGTTATTAATGAGGTAGACAATGGGGTGACATAGTGATTATGAACCGATCCAACTATATTGCGGAGATCACAAACAACTCAATGACCATCTTGAATACGAGACTTTGAACAAAGATCCACTATTAGCAGTCACTACAACTGTTACAAAACATTTACAAAAATGGAGAGATCTCCGTTTAATCAGTGACCTCAGATATAAATCCCTGAACCAACCATTTCCCACTTTTCCCTGCATCTATATCCTTCTAAAGATACACAAACCAGGCCCTTTCCCTCCAGGAAGATCTATCATCTCAGGCGTTGGGTCTCCTACGGAGATGATTTTGGTATACACTGACCACTTCTTACAGCCATTCATGGTTAATCGCCCCTTGTACACACAGGACATAAAGGATCTACTTAACAAAATGACAGATGTAGTCTGGACGGAAGACAAGACCTTAGATGTCAGCTCTTTATAACCATGCACACCCAAGACTGGAGGACTACAAGACACCAAATACTTTCTTTCTTGCAGGAAATCAAGACTTCTAAAATATACAGTCTTAATCCTAGAAATGATCGATTTGGTAGTACATAATAATGTATTTACCCATGATCAGCAAACGTACAGCCAAATATAGGGCGTTGCAATAGGAGCTAAATTATAGCCATCCTATGCGAACCTCTACATGGGCTACTTTAAGGAACACCGCCCAACAAACAGTACCAACACATCTTTTTCTGGGGCAGATACATTAACTATAGCATAATGATTTTGACTGGTGAACTATTCACATTATATGATCTTATCATGTATTTTAACGACAACCACTATAATTTACACTTTACCCATCATTCAAGCAGTACATCTATTGAATGTTTGGCCATTACGCTGCATAGTCAGGATCAATACTTGGCATCGAAATTATATAGAAAACCTACAGTATGCAATACTATCCTTCAAGCATACATCTTAAGTCACAATCACAATCAATCCACTTAGGTAAAATGACTTGACTACGGCACCAATGCAATGATGGCACTATTTTCCAAAAAGAGATCACACTCATGGAATCACTCTTCTTAGATATGAGCCATAGTATAGACAGACTTACCAAGTCCAAACACAAAATCTCACAAGCACAGAGGTCCAGACTACTTTCAGAACACAAACATAGCACTGACAAGTCAGCTATTCCACTATTCATTACTACCTAAAATTTATCTAGCAGTGAAATCTACAAATCGTGCTTAAACACTGGCATATTCTCACCCTGGATAACACTTTGCAAAATTTGATTTCTCTCAAATCAAAAGTATCTTGTCGCAGAGGGAAAACCTTACAAGGCAAACTATGTCACAGCTTTTTACAGCCCAAGATGGACACAAGATCAATTTCCTGGCTAACTCCTAAGCCAACAAGCTTCTACAAAAGTGACAGTTGTAACACGTGCCATTACGCTATGTACAAAATATTAGAATTCTGATACAATGGTAACAAGAAATATAAAATATTGAACTTCATTAACAGTAACACCAAATATACTGCCTATGTTATTGTCTGCCTCTGCTCACCGATCTATTAAGAAACACATTTAGGAGATCTCAAAGAACAAATCCAAGAACATATTAGAGCCATACAAAACCAGAATGAGTCTCTATCCGCTGGCCACTCATTACAATACTACACATCCTACTCTTGACAACATTTTACTCACATTCCATGAAGTAGAGACAACCAAGGACAGTTCCAGTGGGGGCAGCAGAACACAAGGACTCCGTAAGAATGAAGCCAAGTAGATTATTACGCTACATACTGGGGAATAGGACCTTAATCAGGATTGGTAACTACGGAACTTTCTAATATCTGACTAACTAATCATATAATGTAGTGAGTGCAATTTTTTACATCAATTGTACTATCTATCCCACCCACCAACACATGACGCTGCTTCTTCCCGTAAAACCTATCCATCTAATTATGTTTATTATTTGACTCTCATAACTAACAGGCTTTATGACAAAAAAATTCTCAACCTACCAGTGGTGTGGTCATTCACTAACTGGTCCTCACCCACGACTGATATGTCATAATCAAAGCACATCACCATTGGTCTCAATACGCCCGACGCTCCAATGGTGGCAACTGGCGCCGTGACTTCGATCTGAACTTTCTCCTTCAGTACTCAGACTCATCATTACGCTATCCCTACTATGTCACACAACTAGACTTGCTCCCCCCACCGCTACTGCCATCTACGCATGTTTGTCTTACGAGGATCAATATATTACCTACTTACACCTGACTTCCCACATCTGGAACCTGGCTCGACCATTGCTACATTGCCTTCATTACGCTATCTTAATTACATTTGCGCCCTTCCTTTTTTAAAGAATGTTTTTGGTAATAAATTGCTACACAGGTATTACCAGACCTTTGAACTCCACCATACAACGTTTGTAGTCCAAAACAACCAACCATCTCGAGCTGAATGCTTTCACAAAGCTCCATACAGTTGACTTGGCTCATACCAATTCATAGTATCTTTTCATCTCGCTACATATTGTTACCATCAACCAACTTGAGTTGCCTCCACTTGTACATTTTTGTTTTTATTTCCACAGATCCTCATGATTAATACCTCAAATAACCATCTTCAAAATACTCAAATTGGAACATAATAGGAAGTTACACTGTTGCTTTCCTATTTGTCAATTATCTGTTCTTTTTCAAGGTGATTTGTACTTTTGGCCCCACCTATGAAACAAGTCAGAAGACTTCTTACTCTGTTCCCTATCTTGTGCTGAACTCTACTCTCATTTGTGGTCTCTTTACAGGTTATTCTAACTCTTCCCTCGTTACATGGTTACATGTTAAATGCTTCAACTAATCCATGTATGAAACTATGCTGTAATGGCCTGCCATTAACCCACCTTGTATAATAAGTCACAGCTTCTTCATAGTCTCCAATTCGGAAAGCTTCATTTCCCTTTTCTTTTTCAAGGTTAGCAATATAGGTCTTTTCAATTTCAGAAGACCCTAAAGCATAATTTAAGCACAAATGTAGATGGTTGTAAATTAATTAACACACACTTAACTAGTTTTTGCTGTATGTATACCAAACTCTAGAAAATTTAAAAAAACTTTTTGAAAAACACAAAATAGTATAAAACAATCTACACTATATACAGAGTCAATGAAGTAGTCAATTAAATTGGCTAATGGCTTGTCTCAATGGTTCTCTAGCATGGGTACTTAAATTAATATTCCTTTCATTTATAAAATACCATTACAAAGTGGTTCATGATTTTGCAAAGGCTACAGAAACACAGCAAATTAGTTTTTGTTTTTTAATTAGTTATTATAAATTTTAAACAAGTAGATTGTAAAACTGTCATACCAACCATAGAGTAACAACAACATCATTTATAGTCATTGCGTATCATATAATTCATCAGTGTTTCCATGACAATCCGCAACAGAATCAAAAACCTAAACCAAGTTGAACAGCAAATACTACACATCTAGGGCCACATGTACATAGCTAATTTTTGGCCGCAAACGGCCCGATTGGCAGAATCGGGCCATTTGCGACCAAAATAAAAAAAGCATTTTCCTATGTACAAAACCCTATTTTGAGACTCGGTAACCTATTAACGAATCGCAAAATGGGTCAGCTATTCAGTATCAGGAAGGGGTGTGTTAAGGGCGACCCTTCCTAATAGCGACTTGCAGTGCTATAAATACAAATATTTTGCGACCAAAATGCGGTTGCAAAACGTTTGCTTTTTAACACCAATTTCAATTTAGTGCTAACGCATTCGCAAACAGGAAGGGGTCCCTAAGGGACCCTTTCCCCTTTTGAATGCATGCGAAAATCTTTTTTAAGAGCAGGCAGTGGTCCCACGGACCACTGCCTACTCTTAAAAAATGAAATTAATACTTTTCATTTATATTTTTGAAACGCATCCCATTTTCCTTTAAGAAAAAAACGGGCTGCATTTTTTTTTTTAAAGTTGCTTTATTTAAAAGTAAACGCAGACATGGTGGTCTGCTGTCCCCAGCAGGCTACGATCCCGGTGTGTTTTTAGCGAATCCCAATGGGTCGCAAATTGCAACCTTCCTCATGAATATTAATGAGGTAGGTCATTTGTGACCCACTGGGAATTGCAAACGGTGTTAAACACACCATAGTACATAGCTGTTTGCGATTTCCTAATAGCAAATCGCTAAAAATTACTATTAGGAAATCACAAATCCAAAGCTACGAAATATGGCCCTTAATCCCTTACCCCTCCACCTTGTACATCCTGCCCTTCTGAGGTAACCCAGCACATTAGTTAATGATCTTTGTGTGCCTTCAAATCTATTTCATCATTTGATTGTTTTATCATTTCTGCACTACATGTGCGGCTTAAGAGGTATTTGACGACTGACATGGAGTACAAGACTCACTTGAGGAAGGAGTAGGGACAATAGGGGATCATGGAGGTTTGTATGTTGGTTCAAAGGCTACATGAGGCAGTGCTGGCTTTTGTAATTTGCTTTCCAATGACTTGCTGTTATCTAGAAGTGTCTGGATACAAAAAAAGCCACAAGTGGTAGGTGGCTAACCTGAGGCCTGATGGGTGGGTTTATGTCTGAGAGCTATGAACGGCACGGCGCTTCAACTTGTAGTGGGGAGTTTGATGTACGTGTCCCAGTTAGTAACACTTCTTAGGTTGATTCTCACAAGCTGTTGGTAATTAAAGAGTAGTCAGGAGCTCTTATGCTCATTTTGATACCATCATCACTGGCCAGTAATGGGTCTAGGATGCAACATTTGAGAAAAGCTGCAGGACATAAAGGCAGTTAGTTAAGAAACGTGCAACAGAGTCTGGGAAAGGATGGGAGCTTTACTTGTGCCTTAACTGAGAGGTGTTGGAGAATAAGTAGGAGGACAAGTAGGTTTTCACCATGACACACAGAAATAAGGGAGTTTGATGCTGCATGGCCGCTATCGGAGGAAGGTCCAGTTTTGGTGGGTGATCATAGCCTGAAGGAGGATGGGGGGGGGAGGGGAGATCAACAGGAGCTTTACAGCCTGATTTACAGTAAGGAGGAGATGGTACTCTGTCGCAACAGAGTACCGTCTCTGCCAAGCTGAATGTCCGCTCAGCGCATTTACAGTCTGGCAGGCCTTCAGTATGTCAGAAACAAAGACTACTCTTCCGCTGACATACTCCTCTCACTGCCCAACGGCGCGAGGGGCTGTCAAAGGTTTGGCAATATGACTGCTCGCACAATTGGAGTAGGCGGTAAAATGGCCAGTTTTCACTGTCTGTCACCGCCAAATAAAGCCTAGCGGTAAAGGGCAGTAAACACTGCAAAATGGCCCCCAAACCTTGCTTTTTTTTGTTTTCAAAAACAAAAACCCAAAGCATGATTTTATTTTTGAAAATAGAAAAACTAATGACCCTAAGGTGTGAGGGTCATTAGTTTTTCTATTTTTAAAAACAAAATTCCATTTTGGGATTTTCTTTTTTAAATTAAAAAAAAACATGTTATAAGTTTGACGGGCGGAGCCGTCTGTCAAACTTTTAAAACCTTGACAGTTCCTGCCAACATAAGTGGTGCTTGCTGGGCCAGCGGACATCTCAAATTTTGGAGTGCAAAATCACCAACTACTTCATGATCCAAGCCTGACACATTAGGCCCTTAGTGTTGTGGGATTTTATTCTGAACACAGTATAACAAGTAAGCAGAGGTGTTAACTGCCAATGTACAGCACTATGGGTCCTGACTGCCTTACATTATCAGTTCCCTTTTACTGGAATTAAACGTTACCTGCATATCTATTTCAGTTCTTGTTGTTTTTCCTTTTTGAACAGTGTTTGGGAAAGGAAGGCAAAAAGACAGTGCTATTAAAAAACAATGAAGGCAAGACAGGCTAATTTATTTCATATTTAAAAAGAGACTACTTAACACCTGGGCAGTGATATTAAGTGTTCAGGAAATGCTAAAGATCCCACAACAGAAAGCATCACTTTTCAGAGCTATACACTTGGACAAAAAACAATTAAAAGAAATTTCCAAAAGCAGAAGTATATTTACCAGTAGTATCAATGCTCTTCTTGATCTTTGGCATCTTTGAATTGATAATTGCCTTTGCAGATTTTTCACCGCTATTTTCATCAACTTTAGAACATTCTTTTTCCACATCAAACCTATAATTTAAAAAAAAAAGTGTTTTGACATATATTGAAAATCATCTTTACTGATTCCTTACCTCACCTCTCAATGAACAAGTTACTTACCGTTGGTAAAGCTCTTTCAGGTGCATACTCCAACATCAGAATCCTCACCTTTAAATTTTCCCCAGGTTTTATACTTGATTCTGAACTTCTCAGCAGTAGCTCCTATGTGCTGGAAGGTCGCACCAACAGCCTCACATCGCCTCTGGTACTGATGGCACGGATCCTTTGCATGCCGACTTCAATTTTACTCTTCAGCACCATCAGATACACATCGACCATGACATATTGCAAGTTTGACAGTGTGCAACATCTCACATGGAAACGTTTTAGAACTCTAAAAGTGCACTTCACACGACAGTGAGGAATCTGCTGTTAGATCGAGTATCCACCAGAAAGAGTGTTACCGAAGGGAAGTAAATTGTTCTTCTGATGGATACTTATAACTGCAGATTCCTCACATTTTGCATAGATATCACAGAAGTACCGCTCAAACGGTGGAGTGTCTGTGGAATGGTATTACACCAGGAAGTGCTGCAGGAGCGAGTGGGAGAAGCGCACTCCCTGGGCACTTTCTACTTGAGACAGTAATGCCTGGTGAATGTGTGTAGGGACATCCACATTGTCTGACAGATGTCCAACACCGGAACAACTCTCACCAATGCCTTCATGGAGGGCTAGGCTCTGGTGCACTGAGCCTAAAGACTCTCAGGAGGCTTAGTTTTGTCTAGGGTACAGCATGTTCTTATTCACACAACGATCTACCTAGACAAATTTACTTCTTGACCGATTTTCACTTCTTAGCACCAGCAAAGCCATTAGAAATCTCATAACTCACATGGTGCTCCTCCGTGCACTTGATGTAAAGACTAGGAGCGCTTTTTGGGTTCAACTGATGTAGCCTCTCCTTTTCCTTAGGGGTTTGAGATGGAACAAAAAAGGCAGGGAGAGTGAGAGGCTGCCCCACATGGCAGGGCCACATCACCTTCCGTAAGGAGACACAGGTTTGCAGCACCAACTTGTCCAGAAAGAAGGTGGTGTATGGGGGTTGTACTAACAATGCCTATAACTCACTGGCATGGTGCTCAGAAGTAATTGCATGATAAATACTGTTTTAATACTAAGCAATCTCAATGAGCAACTGTGCATATGCTCTAAGGGCATGCACATCAAAAATGTGGGTACCAGGGGCGTGGCTTGCTGCCGCAGAAGATGGCCGCAGGTTGATCGCGCTGCGCTTGCGATCGGCGATTTAGCCCAGACATCCGGCAGAATCCGGCAATTGGCAGGGCTCCAGACGACCGCATCGTGCACCGGAATAGTGGCGCTACACCCAGAGGGGTTTAGAGGCCGAAGCAGCACCGTCTAACGGCAGGAGGGCCCGGTGACCGACGGCGGCAGAGCTGACCCTAAGATGGCGGCCGACACTGTGTAAGCACTGGACCCCTCGAACTCCCTCCGGCGCTCAGGCAGTGGGACGGATGCACAGGGAGGAGCAGCGGTAAACGCACGCACCGCGGGCTCGGACAGCAGAGCGACGCTACAGGCAGCGCCTAAAACACGGGAAGTGGAACAGCTACGAGCGCTGCAGAGGTACGCCAGATCACAGTGGAGCCGCACAGTACGGCGGATCCGGTCCACAGCTGACACCGTGAGGCTTGTCTGCAGTGCGTGAGTACGGCGAGGGCCCGAGTACATCGGACCGTTCCCAGCGCCCTAGTGGTGAACTGAAGACGGAGTGTGGGGGCACAGCGGGTGAGAGTGCTGCGGACCCCGTGGGCCGAGGGACGCTGCAGGTGACACCAGGCCGTCCGATAATTGAGGAGGGGCGGGAGATTAGGCGGACTGCTTGATCCACCGCAAGACCGGCAGCAAGGGGCACGCAAGCGTAGTGCAGGCCCGTGCAACAGCGAAACACCGTGATACCTGGACCCCCTGGCCGCCGGAGGGAGACGGGGCTGTTTAGGTTTCTCGCCCGGGGGGCTGCTCTGTTTCCTGGAAGCCGGGGGCAGCCAGCGAGGTCTCAGACAGGGGCCGCTTGGACCCTCCGGTCGCCCCGGGGAAGGTGGGCCTCGGAGTAGAAGACTACGCACGAGTGGTGTGGGCAGTGGCGGCTGGGGACCGGACGCTCTCAGACCTCACGACCACGCAGCCGGGGGTGCAGCATTAGAAAGCGGCAGGCAGTTGTTCAGCTCTCCGGCCGGTTCTGCGGGGACAGGCGCAAGCATTAATTGGGGGGCAGAAAAAAGAGGAATCCCTACAGATTCGACGGCTTGAGCAGGAGGTAGAGACACTAACCCGTGATCCCGCATTGACGGGGTCGGCGGAGCTGCGACACAACTTGGCTCTGAAGCAAAGGGACCTCAAGGCACTGGCGGAGGGAGAAGCGCGAGCATATTCACTGGCCACGCAACATCGGTTGTACGACGTTGGGGATAAGGGGCTGAAGCTCCTAGCGTGGCTGGAGCGCCGAGACAGAGAGCGCTCCTGGGTATCCGGGGTGCGAGATGAATCAGGGACCTTGTGTTCCACCAGTGGGGAGATGGCCGAAGCGTTCGCGGCCCACTTCGAGAGGGTTTACTCGCCGGTCTGCACGAGGACCGAATCGGACTGCGAGGAATTCCTGCGCGACTTCGCGCTGCCCATGCTGTCCTCAGAGGCAAGAGAGAGACTCGAGGCCGATATCACGGAGGAGGAACTAGGAATAGCTCTGAGCGCTCTACAGTCCGGTAAAGCGGCCGGGCCCAACGGGCTCCCGATCGAGATTTACCAACGCCAGGCGGCGGTGATACGAGCTGCCCTGCTGCGGATGTTCACTGAGGCACGCGAAGTGGGGCGGCTCCCCCCGGACCAGAGGGAAGCCATGATAGTGACAATCCATAAAGCAGGGAAGCCCCCAGACCGGTGTGACTCATACCGTCCGATCTCACTAATAAATGCAGAGGCTAAGGTCCTAGCCAAAGTCCTGGCAGAGCGGTTGGTGTCAGTTATAACAGACCTAGTGCACATAGATCAATCCGGGTTCATGCCCCGGAGGAGCACCCGCCACAACCTACGAAGGCTGTACGGGGTACTCCACTTGACAGAAGGAGTCGGGTCCACCCAGGCGGCGGCGGTGGCCTTGGATGCCTCTATGGCCTTCGACAGTATTGAATGGCCTTACCTATTCATGGTTCTACAGCGGCTGGGATGCGGGCCGATCTTTTGTAGCTGGGTGAAATTGTTATATGTACTACCAGTGGCCAGAGTACGAGTCAATGGGGCGGTGTCTAGATCCTTTCCCCTGAGGAGGGGCACTAGACAGGGTTGCCCCCTGTCCCCTCTCCTGTTTGCCCTAGCTCTGGAACCGCTAGCGCACTGGATAAGGAGAGACCCCATGATATGGGGCATTGTTACACCGGGGGGCTGGGAAGAGCGCGTGTCTCTATACGCGGATGATATTGTACTGTACCTGGCTCGGCCGTACCACTCGTTGGCCCGTGTACTGCATATCTTCGAATTGTTCGGCAGCTACTCCGGCTACACCATAAACTGGGCGAAGTCGGTGGTCTTTCCACTCTCTGGCCCTCCCCCGCGACTCACATCTTGCTGCTCGGCTCCGGTAGTTACTGACGGGTTTAAATACTTGGGGATCCATGTTACCCGAAATAAGGCCGAGTTCCTGACTAAGAACCTATAGCCCCAACTGTCTCGCCTGGACACAGATGTGAGCCACTGGCGATCCCTCCCGCTTACGCTTATGGGCCGCGCGGCTCTATTCAAAATGCTAACTCTGCCGAGACTGCTTTACATTTTACAAAACACGCCATTTCCGGTCCCCCGCACTCTTTAAACGGATCGCACAGGCAGTCCGCACACTGCTGTGGGATGGAGGGTCCCCGCGGATTGCGCTTCACAAACTGCAAAGGGGGTGTTTGATGGTGGCCTGGCAATCCCGGACGTAAAGTTGTACTACTGGGCGTCGCAACTACAGGTTGTAAACGACTGGGTATATGCCGACGGTAACGAGCCGGCATACCGGGTGGACAGGATGGTCATGACCGGCAGCAACTGTGAGTCCCTTCTCTCGCCAGGAAGCCATTGCTGGGTTGGCCGGAGCACACTAGGGTGGTGGTGCAATGCTGGAAGGATGCCAATAGATTCCTTGGGTGGGAAAGTAAGCTGACCGGTAGGACCCCGCTATGGCTGGGAGCCCAGCTCCGAGAGGTGACCGCTTTGACGGGTTTCGGGGGGTGGCGGTCAATAGGCATCGAGTATTTGGGAGACATCTGGAAGGGTGATTCCCCCCGCTCGTTCGAATACATGCAGAAGGAATATGATATGCACCAGTCACAACGATACCACTACATCAGATTAGTTCACGCCCTCAGGGTACACGTGCAGAGGGCGCATCCATACCGGAGTACTCCCCATTGGAGGACCGGTTACTGCTTGATCCTATTGAGGGAAGCCCACATCCACGATTTACCGGAAGCTGCTCAACAACAGCCCAGACCCATTGATCTCTCTAAGAACAGCGTGGTCTATTGACCTGGGCAGTATCACTGACGAAAGTTGGCAAGAGGCGCTACAAAGCCCCAGAGAGGTAGCAATACGAGTCAGATTCCGACTGGTACAGTTGAAAATCCTGCATCGCACATACTATCCCCGCACACTCCTTCACAAATGGGGTAGAACTCAATCGGGGCTTTGCCTGAGGGGGTGCCACCAAGAGGGATCCTTCTTCCATATCCTGTGGGAATGCCCTGAGATAGCATCATTCTGGGCTGGGGTTACAGACACTCTGTCCAGAGTAATGGGGAAAGTGGTCCCAATCGACCCGAAGTGGCTGCTTTTAATGATCAAGGGCGAAGAAGCCTGGCCCCGGTACGCGGAAATCTGGCTGGTCCTGGCGGCGGGGGTGGCAAACGTAACATTGCCCGATGCTGGGGGAAGCAGGCACCCCCGCAATTAGAAGACTGGAAGCGAGACCTAGACTGGTGCCAAAGGGCCGAAGCAGTTGTGTACAAAAGCAGGGGGTGTGCCAAAAAATGGGGAAAGGTCTGGGCGCCCTGGAAGCAATATAGAAATCCTAGGGCAACCGGAGATGAGTGAGAGGAAATGTCATTGGTACTCCCCAGAGCGGGGCTCCCATGCTTTTACCCCCTGTGAATATATGTATTCGGCGTAATAATGAACTGTTACTGTAAATACATGTTGTATGGTCTCATGAGCTGTGTTAATAAAAAGAGTTTAAAAAAAAAAAAAAAAATGTGGGTACCAAATTAAGGCCAATTAAATGAGACAATGTAAAACATACGTGAGCTCCTTCATAAACAAATCACCATTGGTGACATGAATAAACAAGCATTAAAAATGCAATAGGTCTCGCCTTTCATTAAGTTAAAGCCATTTGCTTTGCTATACAATACTATTAGCAAAGCAAATGGCTTTAACTTAATCAAAGGCGAGACCTATTGCATTTTCAATGCTTGTTCTGCTGTTTCTGACATTATCGACCTTCCTATACCATGCCACTCTCTCGTGCTCCTCTCTTCATCACCCACTCCCCGCCTTTCAACTTCTGTCTAGTCTCCCCTATTTTTGCGCCCCCCTCCCTTCTGCCCAACCCCCACCCCTGCATCTCCCGCCGATCTCTGTATCTTTCTCGCCTCTGTGCCCCTCTCCCACTCTGCCTCTCTCTCCCTTCCCTCTCTGCACCTCATTCGGCCTCTTCCTCTCTTTTCGCACCGCCCCCTCCTCTTTCGCCTCTCAACTCCCCTTTCGGTCTCTCTATTCCTTCTCTTTATCTCCCCCACATTATCCCCCTTGTCTTCACATTTCCCCTGTTCTCCTATATATCAACCCTTTCCATAATTCCATATATTTCGCTGCCCCCCGTATATGCTGCCCTTGCCTGTGAATAATGCATGGATGCCACTGCTGAATTATGCACTCCGTTGTCATTGAGCTGTGTGTTTGTTTAGGATTATTCGGCCCCCATGGACCTGGGTGCAGGGGAGGCGCGGGTGGCACGGGGAGGGAGGGGGGGGGTGAGAGAGGGGTCTGGCTGGGCAGAGTGCTGTCTGTGCTCACGAATTAGCCTGAGATCCAGGTTAAGTGTCTCCCCCGGGGCCTTTCCTTGGGTCGGCGGCGCGGAGAGTGATTGCATCCGGGAAGGTTACATATGAAGTAAGGACAGACAAGGATTGATGGAAGGCATGAACCCAAGCCCTGCCAGTCAGTGCTTGCTCTCTGACAGCTCTCAGTCCCATAGTCGCACACTTGCCACCGTCGTGTGGCCAGAATAATTTAGCTGGTTTACAAGTTTTAAATCCACGGACAAATATGATGATGACGTCATTGGAAATGACATCACTGGACTGTTGGCCCCGTGATTACTTCACAGGAAATTACAATAGGGATCTTACGTCAGAGAAAATAACCATGTGGTGTCTGACCCAGACGACATCGAAGGAAATGCTTATCAGGGCATAAGTAACTGACCTTTGAGCTTTAACCTCCATGAGACATCTGTTCACCAGCAGACATATCTGCGTGGTGCACTGATGGCATGGCAGTCAGTAACTGCAGCAGCAGCAGCAAGACATACATAGCAGAACACCACAAGGCTTTGCAGACCCCCGTTTTCAATCCATGAAGCAGGATCTGACAGAGCTGAAGCGGCAGCCCATGCAGCGGCGTCAACAGCGGCCCCAGACACTGTCCTTGCATAACCCTTCGCAGCTGCCGCCTGGAGTGCAGTAACGGCGAGGAAAGAGCTCACGCTCTCTCAGCTCCAAGAGCGGACCCTTGGAGCCAGACTCCCACCGCGGGCCGTCAGGAGAAGTGCAGCCGTGCCCCCTTTCCGCTGCCCCTCCCTACCCGACCCCACCGACACGCTTTTCGGCCTAGGATTTTGGAACGCAACACAACACGCGCTGAAACTTTAAAAAAAATAACAAATATAGTGCTCGCGGTCCCGACCCGCTGAACAAACCCTGCAAATTTAATTCAGGAAGTCTTTCACACAACACGCGCTGAAACTTTAAAAAAATAACAAATATAGTGCTTGCGGTCCCGAAAATGAAAGCGGGACCGCGCATGTAACTTACAAAAAATAACAAATATAGTGCTTACCGAGTAATTGAAGGAGGCCGTGTCCCTCCGCAAGTAAACGATCCAATCCCGGTGGGCGGGGCCAAAAGCGGACAGGGTGGCAACCCTCAGTGTAATGATTGCCTCCGGTGCAATCATTACACTGTGTTTTGCATAATCCATGACGCAAAACGACGCGCACGAATCAAAATTGCAGGCGGACAGCGACACAACTTCTGGAACCGTATTGATTCCAAGAAGCCCTCGCATGGCGAGAGCAGCGCATGCGCGCTGCTAACGCCAGGCGAGACCTAAAAAGGTTAGTTAGGAAAAGATAGTATCAAATTGCCAAAGCTAGATGCCATTTTGAGCACGCTAAATTAGCCTGTCTGCCTTTCGTCCATATTCTGCCTGTCATTCTTTCGCAGAACCCGTGAAAGTGTCATTTCATCTATGCAATTACTTTGATATCACATAAGGCAACACAAGTCTGCTAGAAGCTACGCCATATCTAAGTTTCAAAGTTTGACAGTGGACATGTAGGATAAACATGTAGGGCCCGATTCACAAAGGTAATCTGAGACAAAAGTCTAACTTTACGACTTTTGGTATTCACAGAGATCATTTACAGGTCGTATCTTTACGTCCGCCGTCGGGCCGGAATCTGCGCACCCGGGCCGTACTCTCCGCACCCGGGCCGTACTCTCCGCACCCGGGCCGTACTCTCCGGCTCGGGCTGGATGAAGTGTAATCAATGGGCCAGAATGCAATTTTTACATAAGGGAACATTAGGAATGTGTGCTAAATGGTAGAGGAGATCATGAAAATCAGTTTGGGCAGGGAAAAGGGTGTGACCAGACACTACATCATATCCCAGAAAAGTTTGCTCCTTTGCAATATGGTACAATTTGCACTCCCTTTAATGTAGACTGTAGTGTTAACACTACAGTCAACGCAAAGGGCGGTCCCCTTAGTGTTAACTGTAGTGTTAACACTACACTCAACACTGAGGGGAACGCAAATTGTGCACTGCGTGTACCATGATGCGAAGGAGCAAACCTTTCTGGGAAATAATGTAGTCTCTGGCCACACCCTTTTCCCTGCCCAAACTAATGTTCATGACCTCCTCTACCATTTATCGCACGTTCCTAATGTTCCCTTTTGTAAAAATTGCATTCTCGCCCATTGATTACACTTCATCCGGCCCGAGCCAGAGAGTACGGCTCGGGTGCGGAGAGTACTGCCAGTCTGCAGACGTAGAGATACGACTCGTAAATGATCTCTGTGAATACTATAAGTCGTAAAGTTAGACTTTTGTCTCAGATTACCTTTGTGGATCGGCCCGTAGTCCGAGTTGACATATTTTCATCATGCTGGTTTAGACCGGTTATATCTTGGATTATTCGAACATCTCCCAATGTAGGCTTAAAGTCAGTGGTCAATCCTATATAAGCCCTTTGGATTGATCACTGATTTGGAAAGGCATTTGCACCAGGTTATGATGAGAAACCCTGCCAGAATGCCATAGCACCCACTCTTATACCAAGAGTCGATACAGTGATAATAGGAATTGAGCCCAGCTGATCATGTGTTTTCCTTCCGAGGGAACACTTTCTCCCAGCTGTAGTCTGATAACCATAGCTAATCCACTGTGAAAAGCTATAAAATACATTTAAACATGTATAGTTATATATTTAATTCTAAATACGGACACCACCTTGTAGACCTGGGTCCCAGTTTACTCAACTGTAGAAAGGCTCAAAGGGGAGACAAATAACCTGCAATGATGCCCACTCCAGACCTGTGCTAGTCCAGAGTTTATACAAAACTTCAGGCAGCTTGGTCAAAGAGAATCAACTTGACGGCCTCTACTCCAGGCCACAACTTCACCCAACAGCCCAAACATACAAGTTTAGAGATGGACGCCCATCAGCAAGAATGACATACAATACTTCAGTAGGCAGATCAAACCTCCTCAGTTAGTGACGCTAAGATCTGCAAACAGAGGTATAGATTGTTAAGATTTGAGTGCAGGACCTAGCCCCCTTGCTGAGACAAGAAATTCTCCTGAAGAGGTAGGCAGACCGGAGGGCCAAGACTAAGACTCCGTAAGTTGGAGTACCACACTCGTCTGGCCCAATCTGGAGCCAATAGGATGATCTGAGGCCAGTCCTTCCTGATCTTAGTCAGAACTCGGAGCACACATGGCAATGCATACGGAAGATTGGAGTCCCATAGCGGGCGAAACAAGTCTCCCAAGGAACAATGAGGTGGAAATTGCAGTGCATATTAATTGCATCGCTACACATTCTCAACAGTGCCAAAAAGATCGAGCCAAAGCATACCCCACTAGATGAAGGCACCTTTGGCCACCATCATATGAACACATTTGCAATTTGCAAGTTAGTGTCCATGGCACTGCAAGGTGCATACATGTAGGTT
Organism: Calotriton arnoldi; assembly: GCA_963921515.1. Classification (NCBI taxonomy): domain Eukaryota; kingdom Metazoa; phylum Chordata; class Amphibia; order Caudata; family Salamandridae; genus Calotriton; species Calotriton arnoldi. The sequence goes on along the minus strand of CAWUFW010003752.1, from coordinate 432,180 downwards.
GCCTGTATGTCCAAGGACACTATCCAGTCTTCTGGATCCAAGGCGGAAAGAACCTGGATCAACATTTGGAGCTTATGCTCCCAGAGGAAGATGTTCAGAAGTTAAAGGGCTAGTATCAGTCCTCCATCATTTTGGGAATTAAAAAAATATCGGGAGTAACATCTGCTGCTGTTCTCTGCCTCTGGGACTCTTCCTACGCCAGAATAGAGGCATGTTCTGCAGATGTCTGAGCAAACACTGGGAAGAAGTAGACAGGAAAAGGAGGCTGTAAAAATCTTGACCAACGTGTATGGCTCATTGGTCTGACGTAATTAAAAGCCAGCCAGGCAGAAAAATACTATTCTGTCCCATATCTGAGACATGGGACCACTGGAGGAAGAAAAAGAGCAGCTTGGCTACAGTTTCAGCAGGTGAGGATGAGGATTTCTGTCCTCATCACAGCCTCTGCCACAACGTCCTCTGAAGCCATTAAAGGGATGTGCTTGTTAATGTAAGAGTTGCAAGGGCAGCCACTGGTGAAAGGCGCACCCTCAAGAGTTTCCTCAAATCTTTCGGCTTTGCTGAGGGAATGAACATGCCAGAGATAGGTACCCCAAAGAGCAGGTACAACCATAAGGGAGGTTTCTACATCCCCAACAAATCCTGTGGCTGCCATGCAGGCATGATGCCTGATCTCAGCACTGGTGCCTGTGGCGGCACACAGTCTGTTATGTTCAGGCCTGACCTTGACATATAATTAGCCTTGTCCTATCCATCTTGGATTGAATTTGTCAGGAATGACAGGCAAGATCTTACTACCCATATCCCAAAGTGCATATCTATAGCGTCCCACAGGCAGTTGGCATTCAAGGACTTCAAAGCCTAACTGATCAAGGAAAATACCTTTTCCCAATCATCAATGTGCTTTGATTCCCTATCTGGTGGTACAGTAGAGAACATGTTGGGATTCACTTTGTTGGTGGAAGCTTAAATTAGGAAGCTGTCGGGAGCGGAGTTATAAAAGCTGGGTCCCCTGGGCGGGCCTACAATGCCTGAACACTTGACAACTTATTGGGGGAGCCAAACATGGCTTATACCTGGTTGCAATCAATGTTTCTGTCAGATTATTATTATATATAGATCTGCCTTTGTCTCTACTGTACATAGCTGAAGGTACATCACTTCAGCTGACTCCCAGTGCAAAAGAGAAACTCTCCTCTGTATGCTGGGGGGTGGGGGTGAAGTGGGGCATAGGGGAATCTAGTTCTGTCTTAAGCGAAGCATCCAGGCCTCTTAAGATCTAAAGACAGGACAGCATCAATGCAATCGGGAGGCAGAAAACGATCTGCCTCCTCATCATTATCCTCGACATGTGAAGCATTTTGAAGGCCTGAAATGGGTGTCAGAATCTGATTCAAATGAGCTTCCAACCTACAGTAGTACTGGAGTCGAATGAGACGCCTGGGTTCCTCCAAAGTTGGCACTGTGCCTTGGTGATCTTGAGACAGAAACCCGGTGTGAGCCAATGTCAGCTCTGGATCAGAAGCAGGAATTGAGGTCAGAACCATGGTGTAAGCCCTGGAGTCAAGGCATGCGCTGGAGTAGGTGGAAATGACAAGGCATCTGGTACACGAGTGGAGGCATAGGCCAATGCAGTAGGGGCCCAGACAAAGACTCAATGGGGTCAGTCAGGGCCGGGGCAGGTCTGCCGGAGGCGGTCTGACTTAGGTTCCCTTGGGGGGTCCATGGGGTCCAAAGGCACTTAAAAGTGAGCTGGCATTACCAAAAAGAAGTCACACCATGGCCTCCCTGAAAGCCTCTCTCCTTTGAGGGGTTGACCGCAGCCCTGGAAACTCGTGTCCTATGACCAGCCTCAGATCCGTTCTACGTCAAACAACAGGGGTGGAATGAGATCTCCTGAGTCCCGAATTAACAATTTTTCCATGGAGCAGGGGTAACAAGATATAGACGAGTCCTGCTTGACCTCTTGCATTTATAGTTGCACTTGTCTTTGAACTTTGTCTTTGACTTAACTGAGGATGGGATCTTCTAACCGGACTTAGGGTGGGCCTGTGAGAGCGGGTCTGCTGTTTGGAGTGCAATCTGCCTCATTTTCTTGTGCTCTGTGGCATACAATTTTGCCTCCTGTTCACCGATGGCCTTTGGGTGCATCAGGCGGCATTTGTTGCAGGACTTTGAGTTGTGCTTAGACCCTAGACACCACAGGCAGAAGTCGTGTGGATCTATGATCAACATCTATTTTGAGCAGTTGCAGTAATGTTTGAAGGGGTGTGGAAAGAAAGAATATGACTTCCGTGCACAGGAGTGGCGTCTATAAAGGTTCTGTGCTGTCACTTCCAGAATGAAGTGTGAGGGCCCCCTACAGAGTCCAATGGAACTACCCCAAGGTATGTAGAAGCAATTACTGAGAAGCATTCTGAATCCAGTTTGGTGCATGGGGGAATTAAGGAATCTGTGATTATAATTATCCATCAAAAAACTCTGGTTCCGGATACCTCTTCTTCTAGTGTTCTAGTTAGTTTATTACTGAGCTGATGCACAGACATTTCCAAATGTGGTTATCACCTCCCCACCACCAAATGATTGCACCTTAGCTCTGAATTCCTTTCCCATTATAATTGCAATCAATCACCAGGAAATGCAACTCATTCCTACAACTGTTGCCATTCTGCAAAATACACCACCCAGAATAATGACTGCTTAATATGGACAGCGGCATCTTAGGGATTTTTTGAGTTCAGGAGAAGACCTATTTTGAGGTCCTTGCGTGAATTTATTGCCCATTTTCAGCACACTTTTTTTTAAATTATATGTGAATCTTTCACAATAGGGGACACATAAAAGCAGTGGAAAGGTCAAGTTGCAAATAGTGCCAAAAGATAGATACTTCAAACATTGACAAAGTGTTACTTTTCACTTGGATCTAGGCTTTCATTATAATGCAAGAACAATACTTTACTTGGAATTCGGTCCCTGAGCAGCCTGTTCTTTCAATAATAGGAAAGATATGTTATGAGTCTTTTGGGTATTGGTTGATTAGATGGTGATGGGTAGAATCCGGGGTGAGGCGAGGTCTCCTGGGCTCTGAGGACGGCAGCTGCCGCACTGAGCCTGGTGTTGTTGACATCAATAAAGTTGGCTCCATACCATAAAAGCGTTATGTTTTCAGTGGCACGAGCACCATCGACATTTTGTTCAAACACCTTGGATTGTACAGCCATCACGCTGTTCGTGCTGGTTGGTGCATGGTTTCAGCGCGATGTGCTGAGGTTCTGGATTCTGCAGTGAGGTGGCATGCATGGACGGCCAGCAGCATATCGCTTGAAATTAACAGGGTGGTATTTGGCAAATCAGTGAGAATGTGCGGTGCGGAGCAGGCAACCGCCTGTAAAAACATGCGCTGAACACATGTCAAATGATGCACATGTCACTCCTGGCAGCCATTTCTTCCATTGGGAAGTAGCCCGATTTGCTTGCGGTGATATGGGATTGGGAATTGCTGAAGTAATCGGCGGCCATGCTATTTAAAGAAGCGTTTTGTTTGGCGGGCGTTCTAGTTTGGGATCAATACCACCTCTGATTTAATACTCAGACTGTGCCTGCATTATCAGTGACATGCACACCTTTAACATATTCTAATTTGTGGGAATTTTGGTTGGTTACGCTAACCGTTGCTTGCATCAAGGTGATAGGCACACATATAGCGGTTATGGTGCCTGCATAAATGGTGATAGGAACACCTTGCATTGTGCTTATTATTCGACATGCTCCCAGTTATAGCTTTGTAGGCATATTTCTGTTTGATTTATTTTGGTGGAATCAACTCCCCCACGCAAGTTAGTGTCACCTCCTTTATGTGTAGTGTATGACTAGGGAAAGAATTACAGCACCACCTCAATTTTTTCTGTGCCAGGTACTCCTCCATTGTGTTCGGAACAATGGCGGGAAGCTTTTGAAGCATATTTAAAAGCAATTGATGGCAATATGTTCACGTCCAAGAAGAAGAAAGCTTTATTGATATATAACCTGGGTCCGAAACGCAGAAATGTTTTCAAAACTCTAACCTTAGAGATTGTAAATGTGCGTAGCGGTATTGGTGATGGTAGTCTATAGCAACCACCAAAGCCAACTCCCTATTACTTTGTATGGGTACAACTCCACGCATTAATTCAAAAAGTGTCAATTCATGAGTCAGACATGCTCAAAATTAATTTATTGTCTTGTTTTTTTACACATAATATTCGCTTTTACTATTCTATAAACTTCTTACAAACAGTAATTCATGTCAGAGATCTCATATGTTTCCCAATTCCACTGATTAAAAGGAAATACATTTGCTTACAACATTGGTTAGATAAAAACTAACAAGACAGGATCCTGATCCAAAAGAATAGATTAAATTTCCCACCCAAAATATCATCTGTCATACCACTTCCACTCATACACAACAAAAACATTAAAAACAAACATTAGTATCCCACTGGATCATATTCTTGACCACACATCAGTTTGCTCAGTAATTTAATTGAAGTGGTCTAGTTGGCAAACTGTACATATACATAACGTAGCTGTGTCATTTTCTAACAAACTTCTTTTATCATTGTAGTAAACTAGAACATTTAATACTTCATTCTTGATGGTCCACTCAAGTTGGATAAAAGTTAGGATTGTGCTGACGCGCGTTTCGGTGAGGGTTTAGATAAAGGCCACCTTCTTCAGGGTGCTGGATGAAGGGCAGAAGAGTTAGCAGAAAGCATTCTAAGAAAGAGGGAGTGGGGCTTGCAAAAATATATGAGGCCTCATAAAGGATCAATCCAGAAGTTGAAACTCCCGCCACAAGGGTTTTTTGTGTACAGCAAATGAGGTCCAACCCAGGAGAAACCCCCCAGGTCAGAGCAACCACTGAAGGTCCCCAAGGAACGCCACAGTTCTATAGATTTTAGGCAGTGCTCTAGGGATCAGCGAAACACTCGGAGAACAAGTAACGCAGAGAAAAGAACCTTCCACTACTCATCAAGATGGTGAGAGCGGCTATTGGAACAGGAAAACTCTGCATGCACTTATCAATTGTCGGACTGGATGTTGAGGGTAGTGACAATGAGGTATTGGACAAATATCTTTTGTTCCTTAAAACTTTGGATAAAAGATTTAATTCTAAGAAGCCTGCAGTTTTAGAACGTCACAAGTTTTTGCAAAGGTCACAACTTCCTGGTGAACCAATTGATGAGTTTGTGGCAGAGTTACGCACATTAACAGCAACATGCAACTACTGTGAATTCAAAGGAAAAATTATTTGAGATCAGCTTATTGAAAAAACTAATAGAAAAATTCAAGAGGGATTGTTATCAACAGAGGAGCCGGACCTAGGTGGCAAAAGGTTCCTTAAGCTTTTCTGCACTGGTCAGGGTTAAAGAGGTCAAAAATCATGTATTGTGTTAGAAAATGGCAAAGTTTCTATTGTTTCTGAATCAATGTCTTAGCATGTGCGGAAGAGTTTAGGCGTTGGTTCTAATGAAAAGCTTACAGTGGTCTCGGTCCAAGATGCAGGTAAGAGTGGTGGGGCCGGGTTGGGGGGGAGGGGAGGGATTCTACTGAAGCCCACAAGGGGAAATTAAATAAATAATTATTTAATGTTCCCTTGTCGTCGTCTGTCGAAATCCCCCCTCCCCCACCTGGCCCACCGCTCTTACCTGCACGAGCCGCGGCTGCTCACACCAAACCTGTTCGTACTAAATCCTTGCCTTGCAAATATAAGGATTATGTGCTGTAGCTGTTTTGAACATGTATAACTCCAATGGGGTCATTTGTTTATCATCTATATTGTCGATATCAAACTGTTCTCCTTTTTTTTTCTCTGTGACATTCCATACTGCAGGATCCTTTCATTTTTAGTTATTTTTGGTGATGTTCCATCTTCTTTATATCCATGTTATTGATTTTTTTTAGCTTAGTAATTGTGCAATTAGTTATGTATTGTTTTTCATTTGAAGGAAGGGGGTGTGTTGGGTATGGGCTGATTAGAACGTGGTGGGTATAATCTTGGGTGAGGTGAAGGTTCCTGGGTTCTGAGGACTGCAGTTGCTGGTCTGAGCCTGGTGTCGTTGGCATCATTAAAGTTGACCCCTTACCATACAAGCGTCATCATCATTTCAGAGTCACTTGGTGGATGTGTAGTGGACAGTGCTAAACATTAAAATAAGACCCATGCACAAGAAAGGCGTGGCTTGGAGCGTCAAGTTGGCGGTCGCACTATAAGAGTGCTCCGGACCCCTCCGTCATCCGCTCTGGAATCCGCCCCCATCGGCAGCCATCCCTTCCTGTAAACCGTCGCCGGCACTCCACTGCAGCCCACACTAGACACCGGTGGCGAGAGACATTAAAGAAATTGGCGAACAGACCGTTTTTTCACCCAGGCCGCCTGACCACGACGGAGTCAAAATGGCGGCGCCCACTCTCTGCGTAGCAGGGCTGGAGCCCGTGTCTGGGCACCGTGGCGGCTAGTGAGAAGGCTGTCCCCGCGGCGAGTTAAGCCCCCCCTGTGCTGTGGCCAACCGGCGAATTGGGGGCACCAAGTGAATCACCGGGGCGCAAGCGTGGTGCTGGGCCGTGAGACTGCGCGGAGATCCCGATTCCCTGTGGCCCGGAGAAGGAGGAACTGAGGCACGATCTGGGGTGAGGCCCTCCCTCCCCCCGAATGAGGCCCCCGGACCTGGTGTGCAGGTTCAGGGCTACGGCGACTCCACCTGGCAAATAGACGGGACTTTAGCTGGGAGGATCGGCTGCTGTTTCCGAGCAGCGGGAACCGAATGAGAAGGTTCTCCCCCCCCCCACCTCCGATGCTGGGGTTCTGCCGGGGCCCCCAGAGGCGCCCACAAGTAAGACTGCAGAAAGAAGACTGGACTTGTGCCCCGGCCGGGACCGCTACGACATGGACAAAGTGATGGGCCCTGTGGCCGACCTCTGGCCTTCGTGAACGCGCAACGTGCCGGTCCGCCGGAGCGCAGGGATCACCCGCTGCCCCGGCCTCCTACAGCCCGGTGAGTGAGGGGGGCTGAGGTGCACATGGGAGAGGAGGCCTGCTCCTGACTAAGACCTCCCGACCTTGGCATGGTCGCAGCTGCGGTCACACGACCCTGTGCTTGAGCGGGCCTGAGGGAGTGACCGTCCCATCCAGCTGACGGGGTGGTGTGGATTGGCTGCCATAATGGGGCAATGGGGTAGCAGGAGCCTCGTGAGAGGTTCCCCCCCCTCCACCATCTATACCTGCCTGGCGCGGAGTTCTGTGGGGACTTTCGAGGGCGCTCTTACTTTTTGCTGCGGCCCGCACGCACAGAGGCGCATCGTGGCGAACTGATCGAGCCGGGGTGCCCCTGCCTCTCACTGCTGCGGCCTTGGATTCTTGGCCCTTCACCCGGAAGATCAGACCTTGCTGAAGCCCCCTCTGCTGCTGCCCTGGCCGCTGAGGCGGCTCGAGACTGGTTTGGGGCCCATCCGATAGACTGTGGGGACTCCAATCATAGAGACGCTTGCCCGGCAGGCGGAGGCCGAGCGGGGCCCGGGGGGACCTGGACTTCGAGCTCCGCTGGGTGGTGGGCTGCCGACTATGCCCATCGCGTGGCCTGACATGGCGGCACCAGGGCGGCCACTGGTGGGGAGACCGGCTGCTGGGTCGCGCAGCGGTGGGCTCCTGGGACCACCTTCCCGCCCTGTCGGGCCTCATGGTTCCTAGCTTGGACCGCCCCGCTGGGCTGAGATAACTACTTGCCTTCCCACCTGACTGCCATGCAGATAGGCCTCAACCAACACCTAGGTGATTGCTGGCAACAAGAGGTGCCCGTTGAGTGAACAATCACGGAGTGACCACCTGCTCCGGCCTTGCCCCTGGCCGCCTAGCGTGGCCCTACCCACAGCGAAGCCGGGCGGCGCTCGGGTGGAGAGGTCTGGGCGGTGGAACCGACTTGCCCTCATCCTGGCTGTGGCATAGCTGCACTGTGGAGGAAGACCCCCTCTATCCACAGTGGAAAACTTGCCTGATCAGCGCTGCGGTCCCGGTCGGGGAGCGACACCCAGACACCCACAGGCAAGGGGACCGGCTGCGAGGTCACACAGCGGCGGGCTCCTAGGACCCCCCCCCTTCCTGACCTGTTGGGCCTCACGATTCTTTATGCAAACCGCTCCACTGGGATGAGGTGATCGCTTGCCGTCCCACCTGGCTACCACGCGGATATGCCTTAACCGGCACCTAGGCGATTGATGGCAACCAGAAATACCCGCTAGGCGAGCGATCACGGAGCGATCTCCGGCTCCGTCCTTGCCCCTGATCACCTAACACAGCCTTACGCACAACAAAGCAAAGCGGCGCTCAGTCCCTGGGCGAAAATAACTATATGTTGGAACTGACCTGCCCTCGTCCCGGTTGTGGCATAGCTGCACAGCGGAGGGAAACCCCCTCCACCCACAGTGAAACTTACCTGATCGCCGCCGGGGTACCAATCAGGAGGCGCACAGAGACCCCCACCACCCTGAAGGGCCAACAGTGATCCACGAGAACACATATGCCACTTGAACAAACCAGCCGATATACTCCTGGTGAGGCCGTTTAACTGCTAGCAGTACTGTCGCCATCTACTGACCGTCCCCGGACCTACCAGCCATGCCGGGGTCCGAAACCACCTACGACACAGACTAAAATGGACCAATACACTGTCAGTGAAACTGGAGCCCAGTCCGAGGCCGCGGAAGGGCACACTCCAACGAGTGGCGACCTTAACACGATCCTGCAAGCCATCAGCGCCTCACAGGCCTCGGTCGAGAACAAGATTGGAGAGGTTCGAGTTGACATGGCCCTGCTCCGGCAGGACCTCCGCAATGCAACAACCCAGATTACCGAAACTGAAACCTGCATCTCCTCGGTTGAAGACGATGTTCTATGTTTGAAGGACCAAATGACCCCCCTACAAACTCAGGCCAAGGAACTTCACAAGAGGGCATAAGATGCCGAGAACAGGTCCAGGCGCAACAACCTGCGTCTGGTGGGATTCCCAGAGGGCACAGAACACAGACGATGGAATCCTTCATTGAGAATTGGATCAACTCATGGATACCCAAAGAGACTTGATCCTGCAACAAGCCCGTGTCCAGAAAATTGTAACTTACCAAAATCACACCATCATGATATTTCCGGACTATACCAGGGAAGTCCAAACGCAGAGACGTTCCTACACAGAAGTTAAACAAAAGCTTTGCATCCTCAACCTGCAGTATAGGCTACTTTTCCCAGCACGATTGTGTGTGGTCTTTCAGGACAAAACGCACTTCTTTGACAGTCCGGAAGCAGCCTGGACCTGGTTGACGGAAGAACGCTCTCTTAGACTCAAATCTACGGCTCTGGCCTCAGGGACCCAAACCGCAGCTGCAAATAACCCTGCTCCGTGAGGAAGAAGCACACAGTCCCGCAGGGGTCGGAAGGCGGGCAGAGCCGGATCGGGCTCACCGGTGATCGTATCCCCGACTTCCCAGCACCGAGCCCTGTCTCCGGGATCCCACCTTCCGCAAGACTCCTGTTCCCGAGATAGTTTGCCTACAGGAAGCGCTTCATCCAAAATTATGGGCATGGACTCCACGGACTCCGGTCTCTCCCGCAGCCCGGCTCTCCCCAGCTGAACCTCCCGAAGAGCACCACGAACAGAACCCGACAAACTGGAATGCACTCATGTGAACAATGGCGAAACACCAGATTAATCAGATAATTCTGCCGATTTATAATTTTATCCTGTAACGAGAGGGGTCCACCACATTATATTGACTCTAAACGTTATAGTTTAGTTTATCTCTACAGTTACAGGGCGACAGAAGCTTCTGTTTTCGAAGTATAGGGCAGGGGCCGGGGGGGGGGGGGGGAGGGTTGGGACCGTTGTCCCAAGTTACTAGTTGTTCAGCAACTCAAGGTTCACAGCATAACTGCTCCACACTAGCACGACAAAACATTACAATCACACACCAACAGGCGAGACTCATAGCTAACACAATTCAGCCTCCAACATGTCCATCACGGAGCAGACTCCCGGGGCCCTAAGGGCTTCTCACACTGATCATGACATAATGACAAACAGAGGAAACTCTCTCCGGATAATGTCGTGGAATGTCAATGGCCTACTAGACAGGATCAAGCGGACCGCGGTCCTGCGGCATTCCCAAAGGCACGCCCCATATATTCTCCTGCTCCAGGAAACCCACCTCATGGGCAACATCTGTCCCTTCCTTGCAAGGTACAGGTTTGATAGATCCTGGCACTCAGGCTACACACGGGGTTCACGTGGGGTTGCAATCCTCCTGAAACGCAACTTACCTTTCGTACCTACTCAAGTTACCAGAGACCACCACGGCTGCTTTGTTGCCCTCTCCGGAACTCTGGCTGAGGAGACCCTCAATGTCCTCTCCATCTATATTCCAAGCGCCACCCACACACAGACCCTAGACCGCATTGGTGAAATACTGTCCTCCTTGCTGCCCGGAACAACGGTGATGGGGGGGGGGGACTTCAACGCTGTCATGCACCCCAGACTTGACACCACAGGGAACCCCTCTACCTCACGTATCTCACGCGCCAAACAGTTAGTGGCCTGGACCTGAACCATGGGTATCTGTGACGTATGGCAGTCCTGGAACCCGCGGGAAACCTATTACACCCATACTTCAGCAGCACATCACAGTCAATCTCGCATCGACCTGATGTTTATGCCAGCCCCTGAATGTCGTAAAGTCAGAGAAATACATATCCTCCCTCGGGGCATCTCAGACCACTATCCTCTGCTCTTGACCCTAGGCGACCCCCCCACTGTTCTCCACCCAATGTGGAGGATGAATGCCTGGTTTCTCCACAACGGGAAATTTAAAGAAACAATTGGAGCGGAACTCAAACAGTACTTCCTCACGAACCAAGACTCCGTCTCGTCCCCGGGCACTCTGTGGGAGGTGGGTAAAGCCACGATCCGTGGAATCGCCAAGAGCCACCTCAAATCCCAACGAATAGCGCGGGATAGTAGACTCACACTCCTTGAATCCCAAGCGACCCAGCTCGAGAGAGATACATCCGGAGCACCAGATGAAGCCCAGTCGCGCCAACTGGCATTAGTGCAGGATGAAATGAGACAGATCTCATTAGACTCTGCAAAAATCCTGTGGAGGTCCTCTATTGCACGGGTATATGGTTGGGGTGACAAGAATGGGGAAATCTTACATAGATTAGAATCCTATACCTTAGCGAACCGGATAATTCCGGAAATCCGTGGCCCAGAAGGAAATACTCACCGCTCTCCCAAGGCAATGCGATACAAAAGGGGATGATGGACGGAACGTTTGAGCCAATCAAACACTCACCCCCAGTCAACTGATCTGGGTTTAATCCATCATCATTCTTTAGCTGATCGCTCTAGAAAACCTTCATCTCCCCAGGCTCAGTACAGTAGAGTCAGATGGAATGGAAGGTCCAATCACATGCGAAGAAATACAAGGTGCCCTTTCCCTGGTCGCTGCCGGTAAAATCCCCGGCCCGGACGGCTACCCACAAGAATACTATTCCGCTTACCGCAACATACTTATTCCCCACCTTGCGGCCCTTTATGAAGAGGCCTTAGAAAAAGGCTCTTTCCCTCCGTACACCGACACGGCCACAATAGCCATTATCCCCAAAACGCAATCACCTTCACCAACATATGCTGACTATCGCCCTATTTCCCTGATCAATACTGAAGTAAAAATCTATGCCACAGTCCTAGCCCAATGACTTAGGCCGTAACAAGTTGGTCCACCCTGACCAATGCGGCTTCATGCCGGCAAGGAGTATCAGACACTGCCTAAGACGCCTTCACCTGGCCTTGGCCAACCGACAGTCACTGACCCCCTACTTGGCACTCCTCCTAGTCGACTTCGAGAAAGCCTTTGACTCGGTCGACTGGGGATACCTAGAGGACGTCCTAATGGTCATGGGCCCTAACTTCTGCCGTATGGTTCACATCCTATATTCCAAACCAACTGCACGAGTGCTTGTCAATGGAACGCTTTCAAATATTTTTCCAATCAGAAGAGGGACGAAACAGGGATGCCCCCTCTCGCCCCTCCTTTTCGCTTTGGCAATGGAGCCCCTGGCCAACCTCATCCGCTCGGACAACCAGGTTCAGGGCTGGAATTGGGTAGGGTCTCATGAAGACAAAATGCAGATGATGTCCTGCTATTTCTCGCAGTCCGGTCCTCGATGCCTAAGGATACTGCAGTCCTTTGAGCGAGTTTCTGGGCTGCGCTTGAACTCGGCCAAGTCGACTCTAGTTCCCCTACACCTTTCAAGGGAGTGTTTTGACTGGCAATCCACTATCCCTATCAGACGGCAATCCTTCAAATACTTAGGTATATGGGTCACCCTACTTCCTGAGCTGGCCTGGGAACTTAACATTACCCCTCTGTTCGCTGAAACCAAGCTAGACCTCCAGAAATGGCAAAAACTACCACTTAACCCACTAGGGAGGATAGCGCTATTTAAAATGATGATCCTCCCCCAGTTCCTCTATGTCATTCAAAATACTCCATTCCATATCTCCCGAGCCTGGTTCAAGGGAATAGACAGTTTAATTACAAGGTTTCTCTGGAGTGGCCTGCGGCCGCGTATAGCACTTCCGTACTGCCAGATACCACCCTTTGATAGAGGCATGGGCCTAACAAACGTATACTTATATTACCTTGCAACCCGTCTCCTAGTATTGCACGACTGGTTCAATGGGGGGTGGTCTGACCCTGCTTATAGGACCAAACTCAAAGACTTAGGCCTCTCTCAAGTTCAGGCTATGATGTACGGGTCTCCCATCCCCGGGGACCTGCCCACGGTGACCCGAGCAGTCCTTCTGGCCTGGCGCGCCTCCCTATGACACTCCCAATGGAAAGACAAACTGACTCAACAAACACCCTTCTGGCAGGGCACATGGTTGCGAGAGGTGGGGGGACTGGAAGGATTTAGGAGCTGGGACCTCATCGGCATCTCACAGCTCGGAGGCGTGTGGGTTAGTGACCATATTCGCTCCTTTACGGACTGGCAAACCAGACACTCGCTTCACCTGTCCCAGTTTTACAAATATTTGCAACTCTACCATGCCCTAGACGCTCATATAAAGACTGGCACTTCACTTCCAGAACACAGCCCCCTTGAAGCTCAGATCACGATGGGTAACCTGGGGAGAGGGGGAATTTCACGTATATATCGTTCCTTAACTAATATTGGTCCTACTTCCCTTGACCCATTGAGACGCACTGATGGCCGCCAAGACTATCACTGTCTCGGCTAGACTTTGCCTGGTCCAGCTTTACTACCTACACGACTCTCATCTCACCCCTGCCCGCATACACTGCGCAGGCCTAATCCCACACCCAGCATGCAGAAGATGTGAAGCTGAACCCGCAGATTTCTTCCATATGGTGTGGTCCTGCCCACACAAGTTCTTACTGGGCTGCTCTGGAGGCAGAACTTACAGGGGTGTTGGGATGGGAGGTTCCTCACAACCCCCTGAATATATTACTGGGTGTCACTGATGGACTAGATGGGTCAAGAGCGGATAAAGTGTTTCTAGGGACCGCCCTTGTAGTGGCCAAACGCGACATTGCGATGGGGTGGAAGAACCCCACCCCGCCTACTATAACTAGATGGCGCAGAGGAGTAGACTGGTGCGCTGCACAAGAACTGCCACTGTATGAAGCCAGGGGTTGTCCGGCCAAGCACCGGAAGATTTGAGGTAAATGGTTGGGAATGCTAGACTAACGAACTTCCTTGGTCTAATTCCGTGTGCCCCTTTGAAGACGGAGAAACGACAATGTATATCAAAACAAGATTGTTCCACTCGCCTAACGTCACATATTGTGGTGCTGCAGATTGTGCTGTGCTGTTTGTACTTATGTTTTTATCATTATCTCCTTGCAAAATCAATAAAATTGATTATTAAAAAAAAGACCCATGCACAAAGTTCAGAGAGAAGGAAATGAAGTGAGAGACGGGTGTGGGTAGGTAGGGTATACCAAGAAGTGAGGCAGTGAGAAGGTCAAGGTAGAAAGATGTGCATTAGAGAGAAGCAGAAACAGAGAGAGGTGAGGTAGTGAGAGAAATATTTAGGTAGAGAGCAAGTTTGAGGTACAAAGAGGGGTACAATGATGAGAGGCATAGAAAAAGTTAAGGGAATGAGAGTACTAAAGTAGAGAACAGAGTAGAGACAGAGGTTGAGTAGAAAGAGATAAGGCATGGAAAGAACATTTGCCCTTTCGATATGTTCACCCTAGATCTTGTTGACATCAGTGTCACATCCTGCTGGAGTATCAAAAACTGCTTGATCAGCCTGCTGGGGTTTAACATATCACACTTGGGACGCACTTCAAAGGGTGAGAGCCAGATGCCAAAAAAGTCTTGTGTATCCACTGTCTGGTTGCTGATAATCCCGGCTTTGTTCTACTAGACTTCTGACCCCGGGTTTCTTAGGGGGTACAGAGGCTGCCTCAAAATGCATTTTGGTGTTAGTGGGAGGATCACAGAGCATACCCTCACATGCCTTAAAACCTCAGAGCCCAAGACCTAACCCTCAGAGCCCATGTTTAGTGTGGCCAAAAATTGCAGTCATTTTGAAAATGCCCAAAGTGGGTAGGATTAGTCCAGGGAACCTTTACCCCATTGGTTAGGGCATGCACAAGGGGTAATTCCCACGGACTAGCTCATGCCGGGCATAAAATGTGGCATCTACAGGCAGTCACTTTAGAACACCCTTGAACCTGGGACCTGCTTGCCCAGAGGTCACTGAACTGGTTCTGAAAATCTCCCTGACGAAGGGTGCAGCAGCAGGTAAACCTGGGAGGCACGTCATGAAGAGTAAGGATGCGAGTTGCTAGCCTGGTAAGCGTGCTTTGGATAGCAAAGTGGATTCTGAGTGCCAGGATTATTTTCAGCAATGTGTCATTGCCTCTACCACACATTTGGGACCACAGTAAAACAACTGGATAATGCAGCAAAACTTTCATAGACTGTTGGGCATACCCCTCATGGCCAAAGGATGAGAATACCATAATTAACCAGGAGGGACTGGTATAAAGTTTGTATGGTTTAATGTAAACACAAACTAACAAAAAATACTATAGGCCAAACCTTAGGCATAGTTCTAGACCAGAGGTAGTGGTAATTCCTTAAAAAAAGAAAAAAGTGACAGTCTAGAATCACACAGTGGATTAAGGCTGTACATTGGCTCAGAATGTTCTATGTGTGGCTCTAGAAGAAGAACAGAAGGAGAACAGGAGTAGAACACTATCTCAGATTCTCAAGCGAATCACTCTGGAGACAGCGGCGGTACATTTGATAGTTCACATACAGGTATAGCCTACCACAAAGTTAATTAAGCTCCTGGGCTAGTTCGGTCTCTGTCCTCTGGTTACCAACTTACTGACTTATTGGGTTACTTGAGTGGACTTAGAGAGTATTATCTCTCCCGGTGCCAGTTACATCAGTCCAGTTATCTGGTATTCTTTTAGTTACCTTTCTGTATCTCTCATAATTTCCACTATACTTAACCCACACTCAACAGACTGCTAGGGAGTCAATTAGGTAGTGTAGGATGGAAACCTAGGCCCTGAAGACTGCCACAAACCTTCTATAGCCTCTAGATTTAGGGACAAACTTGTTGATGTTAATAAAATACAGGTAACATACCGGTCGATGTTTTCAGTTTACAGATGGGAGACAATAATAGAAGTAATTCAGTTTACCACAAGTTAATTATATGCATATACGGTACGTTCCGGTCAGCTATTTTACATGAGACTCTGAGATAGAGTTCCATTACTGTGATCATACTGGAACCACAAATAGAAAATTGGTAGGCTCCATTTTAAGAGTTGTCACTTGGGAAAGGATCCACATCCATGTTTAAAAGCATTTTAAAACGGGTGAAGGGCAGGCCACATGATGAAGCATGACACCAAACAGATGGGGGAGGGTTCAGCATCCTTTTAAGAATATCTTTCATATAAATACGAGGGTTCAGTAACCCAGTATATAACCACAGATTAAGCTGAGGCTTCACTTGAAACTCTTTATTTAGCTTCCCCACCAATGACCAGTCTACTTCACAGATCCATGTTTGGCTTTAAGTATTTCTTTTTAGTCTGAAGGTGAGAATATTCAGGCTGTGCTCAGGCTTTCCTACAGTATGAAGTGTTGGAACTGGACTCAATATGTAGAACTGAGATTCTTAGTGCATCAGGATTCCAATAAACGGGCTCCCAGGAGGTAGGTCAGGAGCGGGCACACTGCAGCTGCAATTATTCTATGTCTAACTGAGAATTAGTCATGAGAGCTGCAGACACAAAACATGACCTACATCCCTCTGGTCAAAGAGTGTGCCTGTTCCCAGACCAGAGTTGATCAACATTAATGGCGAGGTAGAAGCTACAAAATGTTCAAGAAAGGGTTTGTCTTCAAAGAATGATGCTTGGTTGTGGTTGAGCCTCAGCAAAGGAAGCAACACAATGGGGAGAGCTTTCAGCTTACACAGTCAGAGGCCACTTGTGACGTTTTGAGATCGCATACTCCCAAGGAATGGAATAAGAACAGAGAGTGGAATGTGAAAAAGTGAACAAAGACTGACACTATCAAACATTTATTCCTCAATTTTCATGGGCCTCACTGCTAGTACTGTCTGTTTGATGTCGTCCGAGGCAGTGCTTTACTCACGCACTGATTTATTTTGTACTCTGTGCGATTATTCCCTAACCTATTGAGGCACTTGGGCCTTCATCCCACCCTTTGCTGAATTTACTGAGTAACCAGAATACTGTATGGGGGAGTGTTTTTACAAAATGTTAGTTGGCACTGCTCAGTTGGTGCCTTGTATATGCACTTGTGTTTTGTTTCCTTGTACTTATAACAAGGGCCACGTCACATTGTTTTCAATACTTAATAAAAGTTATTGAAAACTACATTTCTCCAAAAATGTCACACTCAAGCCAACACTGCAACCAGTTTACCTTTATCCAAATCATTGTAATTTAAAATAGCCTCCCAAAGTCCAGAAGCAATACGCCTCCTGACCTAAGGTCAGGGGTTAGTTATGCTGTCTGTTAGTAATAAAATGCTGATCCCTTCACTGCTGAGTCAGGGTCTGCTTATACATCTAGTGTCTTAGAGGTAAATGAAAAGATATGAAGACGTACTGCTGCCCCATAGAGCAAACATCTAACTTTCAGTATTAATCAACTCTTATGTGCCCGAGTGGAACATGGCAGGCAAGAAGTTACTAAAACACTACCTCTTGCAAGGCTCTCAAAGGGCCCAGCTACAAGCTCTTTGAATACTTACACTGCAGATGTGCCTCCAGCTAGAAAACACCCTTCATTTAAGCACTGGTCTGTGCATCCAACCCAAGCAGCTCCATCATGGCACCTAAAATAAGCATCTAACCATAAAGAAACACATTCTCTTTTTTTAAACCAGATTTTATTGGTTTTCATACAGCATACAAAACAATTGGGTCAATAGTCATGCTTCTTTTCCATGGAGAACAAAATATATCCAAGACCTCCCGCCCTCCCTTCCCTACGAGTCGGTGCAGCTTTCTCAAAGTAAACTCACTTTGTGTGGCCAGCGAGAGGGCCCCGGATATTGGCCAGGGAGACACGCATCATAGACCATCAAATGTTAATTCCCATTAAATAACAAGGTATGCGTGATGTAGAGCACAGTGGGTGGTATAGCACTATTTTAAAGGAATCATGGCAAACCTTCAGGTGATTCCATAGGCGTGTCTGGCTCAGGGTTGGAGAGGCCGTCAACCACGGCCTCCCAGGCTCTAGCTACTTCAATCTTTCCTATGCCTCTTCTGGCTTCTTTTAGGAGTATCCTCCCCTCACAACCTGCCTGTTTCATCATTCCTTTTTTCCATACATAAGTCGGCTGCCCCTCCAGGGATTTCCAGTTTCTCGGTATCTCTCTCTTGGCCAGGATAGATGTGAAATCTTGGAACTTGCTTGTGACTTTCGTCTTAGATGTGTGGGGAAACTATCCCAGCAAACAATGGCCCGGGGTGCGGGGAATCCCCCTCTCAATAACTTCCTCAACCATGTGTAAGATCTCGTCCCAGAACAGAGTTAGTATGGGACATTTCCAAAACCTATGCAAAATATGTACGCCCTCCTCTCCACATCTGGGGCATGCTGCATCAGCTGCTTAGAAGTATCTGCGCACACCCTCCGGGGTCAAGTATGACCTATGGAGATAAATAAATAAATGGAGGACGTAGTAGTGAATGAGTTTGAAGCGTGCATTCCTAGAGACCTTGGGTATTCTTTCTAGGATATAGTCCCAGTGCTTAGCAGAAATAGGAATGCCCAAATCATCCTCCCTCCAGGTTCTTTATTTATCCAGTGGCTGTTGCAGGTCTGCTTGCAATGCTCTGTATAAGCAAGAAACTGTCTTAATAGCACCTGCTGAAAGTGCTATATGTGATGTAGGAGGTTCAATAGTGCCCATGTTCCAGTGTGCGCGTATTGCTGTCGTGAGAAGCTCTGTGCAGCAGAAAGTGTCTCCGGGATAGGTCAAACTCTGCCTGGAATTCTTTGAATGGGAGCCGGTCCGTATCTCTATACAGATCCCCCACTTTCGTCGCCCCTGCTTCCATCCAGAGGTCTAGGTCTCGCCAGTTGACTCCATGAGGCAGTGCTTATAAAAAAAATTAAAAAACAGGGGCAAATCAGAGGAATATGGAGTTCTAATACGGATTTTCTGTAGTCTCCTACTCCAGCATTTAGCCATCACTCTAAGCTCCTGTGAGGCCCCGGGAGGCAATCCCCGCACCCGGAGAAACACCCAGAGAAGGTCGAGCAGTGGCAGCACAAAGGGCCCCGGAGTCCGGTCCGGACTTCCTCTGGATCATTGCAGTTGGGCTGCAATATATTATGAATCAAAGTCATGGAGAGAAACACATTCTCTTTATAGGTGGCATGATTATATGGGTAGATGAAGAGTCAAGGGCATATGCACAAAGAATTGTGGAAGATATGAACAACCTGTGCTTTGCCCAACTAGTCAGCCTTCCCCAGATACACGCTGGCAGGGAACGAGAGAGATAACTTAAAAGGAGCTATCCTTTTGTGCAGGCTCATGTAATGCTCCATGCATGTAGTTTACTTTCCATGCATACAGGAAAAATATGACAGAAACATACACAAAGCAGAGTGTATCAACACAGAAGAGCACAGCCCTAGATCGATGTTCTACCTAACCTCCATCTATCAGCCCTTTACATGGACCTACTGTGCACTTATTTTCCAAAGAGAGGGATAACTGTGTAGGAGTTTCCAGACTAGCACCTTCTGGGAAGCATTCCCATGCATAGAAAAACTCTCTCTACACAGTGGCCATCAGCCCTACTTGAACATATCGAAAAAAAGTATTTAACTGTTTTCTGAATCAGGTGGACCCCATAAAAACAGAGAAGATCAAAATGTGAGCCATTAAAACAACTGTCAATCTTAGGTACATTAATGAACTGAGATTATTTAAATGGCATGGTAGGAATTTTGAATGAATCAGGTTCAAGCCCAGATTCTGAGAGAACCAAACTGTGTGACATATCCAAAGGATATAAGCAAACTATGCTCATAAGCATAAATGTTAACTGTTAAGCATTAATAGTTAACAGGAAAAACTATTTCAAAGATTTGTTTAAGATCCAACAGTAATTTCTGTTATGCCATTAGTTAAATAATTGAACAACCTGTTGCAGGGATTCTGCACAAACACAGAACTATGCGTAAGATTATGGGACCTTAATATTATAGGGACTGTCATCCAACTACCTTAGTACCCATGAGCCCAGGACCGGCTAGCTATAGTATCTCACTTGTCCTCCTACTCACTTACAGAGGAACAAGTGATTAGACACCCCAGAACACAACACTCCCGACTCTCTCAGGAATTGCAGTTTCAAGACGCACCCTTTCGCTTACACTCTTGTACTTGTCCACAATAAGATCTGATAGAGACACGAACAAGTTTATAATATTTATTTTAACTAACGTGCTCTAAAATGCAGTATACGTGCCACAATAAGCAGAAAAATGCATAACACAAATACGGTCTGCATAGCAAGTAATCCGTAGATCATAAAAGGAGATGTCATAGTGAGAGACAGAGTAGCCTAACCTCCCTCCCCTTCCACAGACGTAGGATGATTATATATTAAATTTCTGGGTGTTATCTGCAGACCCTGTACCTCAGTCTATAGATGGTAATTCTACATCCTAGGTGCTGTCAAGCTCTGCTCCCTGGAAAGGTCCCTCTCCAAGTTTGTGCTACCTATCCGTGCATTCCAATAAGACCAAAGTACGTATTCCCAAACAACAGCTGCATCTGAATGTTTTGTCTAGGTGCTAGGGCCTGACCAGAACAGAATAACAAGGGGCATTGTTGTTCGACCTTGTTCACAATGTTCAGACTAAATCCCAGGAACCTGCAAAGCGTGAACACAACAGTGGGTTCTCATGTGAAAATATCAAAAAAATTATTTGCAAAATAAGCTCATGTAGGAACGTGTGCAAAGCAGCGGACAGTCTGTAGCGTGCTCATGCTAACTTAGGGAAGACAACAATGTCCCCACGGGCCACGTGACAAACCCAACCCATGACAACCCCAATGGCACCCTCATGGCCAGATATTGACATCCTCTACTCTGGAATTTTACTCAAACTCAAGATTGAGACGTGACCTAGATTTTGTTAACCCTCAAATATCCTCTTCTCACAAAACTTGCAATGCCAAGTTTCCCAGTGTTGTCCAAATCTTCCTGACCTTGCTTATTACCTTACTCATCAGAGCCTTACTTTACACAAAAACACTCTTTCTGAAGCTAAATCAGGTTATCATTACACTGATCCTGACAAACTGATGATGCTCCATACATCCTATCCATTTTCTTCAACTTTAAGCATTCTATCGCAGTATGGCATTAATTCACAACACTTAAGTCAGGTAAGTGTGATTCAGTTTTGCACTAAATATCCCTAATATATAATATTTCAGACCCAAAGCTGGAATTCAACCGATATAGCCACTGCCTAATATAATAACATTAATTCCCTTCAACCTTTCGCCTCCCATACACACACTTTTGAGAAATGTAATCTTAATTGTACATCAGAGTTTCAACTATCCTAGGAGAGTCATCACCCTACAATTGATATAACCTAGCCGAGAACGTAAATCTAATGCACTTAGCTGCATCAGACTCATCACTGTATTATCTATTCAAGAAGGAGTTCGATCAGAGGATGCCAGGTACTCCTAAAGGTCTTATGTTGACAGATATGTTGTACATAATGTTGTTCCCTGGCAACGACTGCCTATAGCTGATCAATTCAAAGATGGTGGGTATGGCTTGTTCCAAGCTGCCAATATCAGATAAATTACTCCCATTAGGAGGCGCCCTACATGGATCCTCTCAGGTTTGTTCATCACTTTTACTTGGGAATCTTGCAGCCCCAGTATTACTACTCCAGGTACTTATGAAATTGGGTAACCCAATAGTTATAAAAAAAATCATTATAAAAGTGTTGCATGTTCGGACAGGTCCACCGGACATGAATGGCAGGCCTGTTCAGTGAGTTACTCCTCCAGCAAATCCTCATTGTACAGAGGTAGTTTTGAATTTCTGCACAGCTGTACTAGTTGTATATTACTTGACAGCATTGTTCCTTGTGTTGAGTGCTTTTGTAGTAAATTTTTGTAACCTTCAATAATACTTTCCATTCCTCATCACTTATTTCCTTGCCTAATGCTTGTTCCTACGAGGATTGTTACCCCCACTTCTGGTGTGGTTCACCCTTTTTAAACGGCTTATAAATGGCTCAATTAAGTCCCCTTAATTAGGTGCATTGAATCAGAAATTGCTCACAGCAAGTCCCATAGTCTCGTACGTATCACTGCCCTATCCATAGGGGCTCAATTTATCAGCTTCCTGTGTAGTCCACAGTTTTAAAAGTTGCATTTGTGCAGTGTGATAGTCTCTCCAAAGATTTGGGCTGGTCCGCCCTCCTCTAGTCCTTAGTTTGATCATAATTCGCCTTGAGGTCTTTGCCCTTACCCCTCCCCCACATAAAAAAAACCTGATAATTTTCTGTAAGAGTGTAAGCTCTTCTTTGGGGATTGAGGTAGACAATCCCCGAAACATATATAACAATGGTGACATTCAGTTCATTTTCATCATGGTTAGACTTCCTCTCCAAGACAGAGATCTCCATGTATTTAAATCTGCCTTGATTGTCGGTTTAAACAGAGGTCAATAAGTTATTAACAACAAGGATAAGGAGTTAGTAAGGTTGAGCCCTAAATATTGACCAGATTTACCCGCTCAATTACATTAGCAGGCACATTCAACCTATGGACCTGCTCCTCAGGTAGGATTACAAGTAATATCTCTGATCTATCTTTACTAACCTTGAACCCAGCAACATGCTTGAACAGTTTTAGCTGAGCAAGAAGAGCTACCAATTAAACTTGTGGGTAATATAACATTTAAAGCAAGTCTTCAACAAATAAGCAAATCTATCTTGTGTTGCTCTTCACCAAAAGGAATTACCAAAATCTGTGGGTGCTGTCTAATGGAGGATGCTAAGAAGTCTATTTATGGGGGGCGTGGCCAAGCGGTCCAACATGACGGACGCGCTGTAGATCAGCTCCCGTAGCCCATCCTGAATGCATCATAATCCTGCCGGATTAAGTCCACTAAATGGAACCGATACTTCAGGACAGACCAGACATGACGAGCGGAGGCGATCAGTTATTTTCTGTAAGGTACGCTTTAATGAGCGGCTAAAGACAGCGGGCCTCAGCCGCACAGTGCGTCCTGCGGAATGCAGGCGATCACCGGACTGCCGTGCTGACGGCCCCCCGGGGGGAGTGCTCGAGCCCGGGGCAGCGAGGATTGCGTGTTGGGTGCACACGGCATCAGCGCTGCAAATTAAGGCCGGGAACAGACGGGAGGCAGAAAGAGACACTGTGCCCAACACACCGTCACAGCGCGGCGCAGCAGCGGAGCGGCTGATCGGAGGAGGAGAGCCCGCGCCTCACCTACCCGAACACAGGGTGGCTGGGAGGGGGCGCCCACCTGGAGTCGAGAAGACAATGGGTCCCTCTACCTGCCCACAGCATTCAACGAGGCCTTTACAGGACGTAGCTGCGGGCCAGAAGGGAAGTGCCCTCACCCTAGAGACTCAAGAGGCCTACCACAAGCTTATCAATAAGGCCATACGCTTATACTGCGCTGGGAAGGAGAGCCCCAATTGGTGTGTGGGTGACCATTGGCCCGAAGCAGTGACATATCCAAGTGGGAGCGGAGAATAGGTCTGTGAGGGACACGGCCGTGTCTACACATGATATAGCCCCGCCGTGGAGCAATTTAGACCATGGAACCAGAAGATCAGAGGCAACCAGCCAGCTTTTGATTAATAATCTACTGGGGCAATCAGGCATAGGAGACGTATATATGAGCTGGGGGACGGGAGGCAGGGCAGCAACACCTATTAGAGGAGGGGGTGTGCTTCTCCTCCCGCGGAAGCGGCCGGACTAGGATGCAGCTTGTGGGTTGGGATACTCCCCCCACGTCAACCTTGCAGAATCACAGATTTTCAGTTGTCCCCATAAGGTGTAAATAGAAACACAGCCGAGGCCCAAAAGCCCACTACTGAACACCCGACAGAGACGCAGGGAGTTATTTATCCTGCGGATAGACGTTGATGCTCGGAACTCTCTGAGTGACGTGGTGCGAAGGACCTGCGCTGAAGACATAATCCACGGGGACAATCCAGCACTGGAGATAATTACACGTGCTGAGTTGAGATCATACTAACCAACTTACCGCAGCCGAGGCATGGCTACGACACCTGTTCTCGCGGGGATGCATTTCCGTCCGTAGAGGTGGCCTCCTGGATACGCGACTCCCCCTGGACACCCTCTGTGGAAACAGGTATTCTTTAACCCTCCCACACAGTGATATAAGATACAGGGCCGACACCCTCAAATAAACCATCCCTGTGGGGCAGCACACAAAGAGCGTAATACCCGGGATAAATCCTTTGTACCCTGGGGACACACGCCAGGAAATCATAGCGACCATGTCTAAGGATAAATCTGCTGGCATAGCGCCTAAGCAATGCACGAAGGAGAAGTTCACTGGAAAGAGCACTAAGCTTCCCGCGGGCACCACTGGCCAAAACAACGTGCCAGACAACACTCAATCACTCAATCAAGAGATATGCTAGATGCTAAAATTAGGGTGCCAGGGTCAGAAGTCATGCTACTGAATCAAGATCTGCGCAATGCAGTAGAATGCCTTACTCAGAATGAGACCAGAGTTTCTGGGGTGGAGGATGCGGTCACTACACTTCAAGGAAAGGTGACCGCCCTCGAGAAGCACTCTCAAGGACTCGCATCTAGAGTAGAGGATGCAGAAGGCAGAGCCTGAAGAAATAACTTGCGCTTTGTGGGCTTCCTGGAGGGCTGTGAGGACACAGACACAGATGCATTCCTTGCCCAATGGCTCAAAACTTGATTCCCGGCAGAGGCCCTTTCGACCGGTTTTATTATTGAGCGTGCCCATAGAGTGCTGGCCGCGAGGCCTCCACTGGGCACCAGGGCGCGAACGGTCATCGCACGCATACTCAATTACCACGACAGAGAGACTATTCTCCGACTAGCTAGGACTCAAGACTCTCTCTCATATGATTCAAACCGCATAATGATATTCCCGGATTACACCAGGATTGTACAACAACAGCGACAAACCTTCACAGCTGCGAAAGCCCGCCTACTTGAATTGCAGATTCCTTACATGCTACTCTTCCCAGCACGATTGAGGGTTACTTATCAAAACCGCACAGTGTTCTTCGACACACCAGGGGAAGAATTCCAATGGACAGACGAGATCCGTCCAGTGAAACCGCATACTCGTCCGCCACAGGACACAGATTCATTATCTAGCGACGAAAGACCCAACAACACAGATCAAGATCATCCTGGTGCTCGGGTGAGAAACAACCCGAGACTCTCTGCAGCTGATTTCAATTAAAATAATAGGTTAAGACTCACGGACACTGAAGGAACAATGGAACTGAACATATCTAAAAGAACGTTGCCTATGCCGGCGCTAAAAAAGGGGCTATAGTGCCTGAGTGAACAATTCAAACTTCCTTGGGACACTTGGTTACGACCCGGACTTTTGGGATCCATCGATCGGGTCCTGGGCTCGCCCCCGTTGGGATGGGCACGGTACCCCATTCGCGACAGATGCTTCAGAGTTCTTTGAGGTATTGAGGTGGGTGTGGGTGGGGGGTTAGTTGGGTGGGTTGGTTTAGTTCTAAGTATCATTGTTTTATAAATATTAACACAGCGCATCAGACATATCGACATAATGTTCCCCTCGCCACATACACCCCTGACCCTTGTCACTTTATCTCCCGATGACACACGCAGGGGGGCTGATTCCTGCAGGTAGGCTTAATGTAGTCACGTGGAACGTCCGGGGCCTCCTAGACAAGGTCAAACGGGGTGCTGTACTCAAACAAACTAAACGTATGGGTCCGGACATCCTGTTCCTTCAAGAGACTTATCTCATGGGAGATAAGACACCTTGCTTAGCACGGTTTGGCTTTCTTCACATATTCCATTCAGGGTTTACCAGGGGCTCCCGTGGGGTCGCTATACTAATCCAGCAGAAAATTCCCTTCATCTATACTCGTACATGGGTAGATCCACAGGGCAGATATGTCTTTGTACATGGCACCATGGGTGAGATTCCATAGTGTTAGGCAGCGTATATATACCCGTCCACCCTTAAAACAATCATTGATCGTGCACGTATCAAACATTTGGGTGACAATACCATAATAGGGGGAGACTGGAACGATGTGATCCATCCGGAATATGACAAGTGGTGATATGCTGCCCCACAGATAACACCAAAAGAGTCCCGGTTGGGGCCCCTGGCCGAGATACTGGGTTGGACAGATACTTGGCGGGCACTACATCCTAATACCCCAGGGTACACATACTTTTCCCCCGTTCACAGTTCCTTCTACAGAATTGATTATCTATTTATAACTAATGGACATGTTCACAGACTACCCGCAGTTGAGACTCTGCCTGGAGGCCTATCTGATCATTCCCCAGTGAGATTACAATTATCAATCGGTCCCAAACGACCGCCCTTCCGTTGGCGCCTCTCACCTTGGCACATGCAAAATCCAACCTACAACACTTACACACATAAGGCCTTACTAGAATATTTCTCAATAAATGAAGAAATGGCTTCTTCTAGTGTACTTCTGTGGGAGGCAACGAAGCCAACTATATGCAGGTTTGATATTAGCTATTGTACCGCAAAACGGCGTTGGAAAAAACTAAAGTTGCTACAAATAGAAACACACCTGTTGGAATTAGAGAGACGAAGCAGGGAACTTGATGGTGGTAGTGCCCGTAGGCAACTAAGCGTGGTGAAACAAAGATACCACAGCAAATTGATAGACGAAACCAGAGCCGCCTGGTATGCCATGCAAAGCAGAATATATCAATGGGGAGACAAATCTGGAAAGCTCCTCCACAGACTGTGCCAATATTCCATGAAGCCAGTTCATATACCGGCAATTAAATCACATGACAATGAAATAATTACAGACCCAGTCAGGGTAGCACACTGCTTCGCTGACTTCTATAGCTCCCTATATACCAAACATGAAATACTAGGCGAAACCTAGATCGAGGATTTCTTCCACGACATACCACCCAGGGCACTCTCTGACGAGGCGCAAGAAACCTTGGAGGATCCGATCACTATTAAACAGCTAACCGCAGCCATTTCAGGAATGCACTTGGGGAAGGCCCCAGGGACTAATGGGTTTCCCTGGGAGTTTTTCAAAGCGTTCATGCCTATACTCGGGCCCCGATACCTGGTCACCCTCAAACGTGCTCTAAAGGACAAATGTCTGCCACTTGACTGGAGACACGCAGAAACTGTAGTCTTCCTGAAGCCAGGCCGCCCACCTGAACTATGTTCGTCATACAGGCCAATCCCACTCTTAAATCTTGAAGCTAAATTACTGGCTAAAGTATTGGTGAATAGGTTGATACCCCATCTGACCAACATGATCCACCCTGATCAAGCAGGCTTTATGCCGCAAAGAGCAACGCGCCACAATATACGCCGTGCACACAATGCAATTGCTGCGGCGGATCGGTTCGGCCGACCCGCCACCCTGCTACTTGCGGACAATGCTAAAGCATTCAACTCCGTTAGCTGGACATATATGTTTATATTGCTGAAACATCTAAACATGGGCCCCAAATTTATAGCTCATATATGATTACTATATACAGCCCTAACTGCTTCTATTCAAGTGGCGGGCGCAGTATCTAACCAATTTCCGATATGTCGAGGTACCCGACAGGGATGCCCACTCTCCTCTATCCTATTTGCCCTGGCCATCGAACAGCTGGCGGCATGGGTGAAGAGAGACACCTTAGTGCAGAGATTCGAGTGGACGCCGGTGATATCAGACCGTATTGCACTTTACACAGATGATGTCCTTTTCTTCTTAACAGACCCCCACAGAACCGGCCCGAGACTCCTTCAAATAATGCGTATATTTGGGGAGACATCGGGCCTTCATATGAATAGGTCGAAATCTTCCATCTGGGCGGTTAAGGGGCCCTTGGGAACGGATGCTGGTTTGAAGAATTAACGATAGTAACTGACGGCCTACGTTATCTTGGAGTATACTTGTCTGAAACACAAGCAATCTCATGGGACATAAATTTGTGTGCCTTGATGAATCGGGTCAAAGCAGAGGTGCGCTCCTGGTCCAATCTCTCTCTCACTTTACGGCAGATCTGCCATCTTCAAGATGGTATCCCTTCCCCACCTACTTTATCAACTGCAATCTCATCCATACCCGATTCCACTGACATGGTTTAGGCAAATTAACAGAATACTGGGCAAGTTTTTGTGGAGAGGTGGCACGGCGCGAGTAGCACTACGCACATGCTATCAATCCACGTTCTGCAGCGGTATAGCTGCTGCCGATGTACAATCCTACTATGCAGCAGCTCATCTACAGGTCATAAATGAATGGTGGCATGGCTCCAGACATGATCCAGCTTATAGGGTAGAACAATGGATTATGGATGACCCATCTCTTTATGCGTAGCTCTACAACAGATCAGATCCTAAAATTCTACCCCCGCGACTAGGGAGGTGATCATGGTCGGGTGACGGTCTCTCTGTCGGATGGGCTAGTGGGACTGCATCACTAGAGAGACCCCGCTGTAGTGAAACTGCCTACTTCCTCAGGTGGCGGAGCTTCGGGTGTTCACACAGGGGATCACATCGGGATCGGGATCACATTGGAGATGTGATGAAGGGCTTCATCCTTAAATCATTTCAAGAACTCCAAGTAGAATTTTCCATGCCCCATACCCAATTTTATAAATACCTCCAATTAAGGCATGCCCTCTACCCATATATAAGAGATTTAACCTAAATTCCCGAGTTTAGTCCACTGGAAGGCAAAATACTGATGGGAGACGTTGGAGACCATAACATTTCGAAAAGTTATCAATCTCTGATTACCAATAACATTAGCACTCTAGCGGCCCTGCGGGCGACATAGGTAACAGACGTGGGCCCAATTGATGAGGACGACTGGACTGAGGCTCTTGAATCACCCAGAGGTGCAGCGATCTCAATACACCTAAGGCTTATACAACTCAAATATCTCAATAGGGTATATTAAACTAGGCACAGGTTGTGCAGAACAGGGTTGGTTGCATCCCCACAGTGCCTCAGCTGCCGCCATGATGAAGGTATATTCCTACATACGGCATGGACCTGTGTGACATTAGACCGCTTCTGACGTGGCGTACTAAACTGCCTGACGGAAGTGTTGGCTTGGGAACTCCCTAGATCCCCAAAACGTACACTACTACACTGCACCGAGGGAATAGGGGGGAATAGGTATAAGAGACACTTACTCTTCCTGGGCCTAACATTAGCCAAGTGAGACATTGTAAGACTTTGAAAAGTGGATACACCACCGCGCTTGGGTACATGGAAGAAAGGCATGGACTTCAATATGGGCCTACAACTCCCCATTTTTAAGGCACGCTGCTGCCCACAAAAACAAAGTAAAATATGGCAAAGGTGGGCATATTATCGAGGTATAGCACTGGAACCCCATACTTCAATTGTTTTCGATGCGCAATGTTGAATACAGTTGGACTGTTGTCTGTTTTTGTTTCTCCAAATGTTTAACAGCCATACCCGGTGAGAATACTGGAACAGTTAATGTCCTTCATAACAACCATGTGTATCCATATGTCTCCGGATTATGCCGGCTAATATGGTATCAAAACTCAATAAAATATATCTTGGAAAAAAAGAAGTCTATTTATAAATCAAACAAGAGTGGGGATTGAGGACAGCCCTGACATGGTCCCCTACCAAGAAAAGGTTACTTACCTTCCATGGTGGATGGATACTCTAACCACAGATTCCTCAACTTAGAAGATCTCCCAGGCACCAGACTGGATGCGGAGAATTTTGTAGCAGTTCTCCCATGTGCTTATTAGTGGCATTGTTAGGCTCTAATTTGACTTCTAATGCAACCCAAAAGTGACAGAGCAGAGCCGCATATAATGGCCACCCCTGTGTGCTCGTTTCAGTTTATCTTTTCCCTTTCCACACCATCAGATGCAGAGTGTGAACATTTGTTGGTAACAAGTGTGTGGATTACTAACTTGGGACCTCTTCAGATGTGAAAAAGAGGCCACTCCACAGACAGTGGAGGTGGGAGGGAAACAACGAATATGCAGTTAGATGTAGTAATCACCACAAACAGCATTACAGATAGGAATCTGTCTTCTGATGGATTTTTGTAGCTGCAGATTGTTCACAATTTTCAGAGTCCAGACGCGCAGAGAGAAATTACGCATAAACTTGAAGAGCCTATACACGAGGAATGTCAACACCAGGTTAAGGTCCCACTGGGGCATCACAAATGGTTCAAGAGGGAGCATGTGTGTTAAACCTTTAATAAACCTCATCACAACAGGTGACCTAAACAAGACAGTTGGTCCGGCAAACACAGAAAGGCCAAAAGGGTCAACAAATAACCCTTTACAGTGCCCACTAAAAGTAACAAACAAAACATCTGACCGCTCCAATTTTAAGGTGCTAGTGTCCCAGGTGCCACATCAGGTTGCAAACTTGTCCCAGCGCCCAGTATAGATGGAATTTGTAAAGGGGTGTCTAGCGGCGAGGACGACATCCACCACTTCAGATGGCAAATTGAATGCAGTCAACTGCTAGCACTCAATCTCCACGCATAGAAGTGTAAATTGTGAAAGTTCAGATGAAGGACCCTGCCCTGATGCTGAGACAGGCGGTCCTCCCAAAAAGGTAGCCTCATCAGAGGGTAGATGCTCATGGCTCAGCAGTTATCTGTACCACAATCTCCTGTCCCAATTTGTGGCCCTTGGGATGACTTGGGCCTGGTCGCGCTTGATCTTCTTCAGAACTTGGGGCAGGAGAGTTAGTGGAGGGATTCAAGAGTCCCTTGTTCCATTACAGCTGGAATGCGTCTCCTAACAAATGCTCTTGCAGAAACTCCAACGCACAAAACTGCCCATTTTTACAGTGAAAAAAAGATCTAGCCAGGGCTCTACACACTGCTCAAATACGCCCTGCGCCACCGTGGGATGCAGACCCCACCTGTGATCTGCCTGAAGACGTCTGCTCAGTTTATCCACTCTGGCATTCAGGGATCGAGCCAGTTGGTTGGCTATAAGATGATGCTCTGGTGCTCCAGCTACTTCCAGAGGTGCAGAGCATACTGGCACAATGCCCAACTCCACCCTGCTTGTTGCAGTAAAACCTGGCAGTTGTGTTGCCCATGAGAACCTGCACTAGCCACCCCTGATGATGAAAGGAAAGCCTTCAGGGCCAAATGGATGATCTGTAGCTCCAGTAGGCTGATGTGGAGCCGGCCCTCCACTGGAGACCAGTGGCCTCTTATCTCCACCACTCCAGACCCTCCCAAACTAGTAGCGATACATCTGTCACCACTGTTAGCTCTGTGTTTGGGAGGAAGGCCTGCTACAGGACAAATTGCGGTTGGTCAGCCATCACTGTAGATCTTTGGGCCTTTTCTCCCAAGATGTGGATGATGTCAGGAACGGGGCCATGATGCTGGGCCCACTAGGATTTCAGGATCCACTGCAGGGCTCACATGTGCCACCTTGCACAACTGACAAGGAAGATGCACAAGTCTAAGAGGCCCAGAAGCTTCAAGCCACCCTCACATGGATCCAGCACGGAGCCTGAAATATTTGGATCATAGCTTGAATATCCCAGACTCGTTGCAGCAGAAGAAAAATCTTGAACTCCATGCCCCAATAAATGGAAGTCTGTAAAGAAATCAGGTGGGAATTTGGCTCGTTTATGATAAACCCCAACAATGTCTGGCGTTCCACCGTCATTCGGAGGTTGACTGTGGCGAGAAAGCATTCAGCAGTCAGTTGTCAAGTTACGGGAATACAGGAAGTCACGACCTCTTAGGCTGGACAGCAAGCACCACCATCACTTTTGTGAATATCCATGGGGCACTGGTGATGCCAAAGAAGAGTCCGGTAAACTGAAAATACTCCTAGCCAACCTTGATATACAGGAAACCAGTGGGACTGCAGGACAGGTATATGAAAATACACATCCTGCAAGTCCAGGGAAACCATCCAGTCTCCCGTGTTTAGGGCAGAAATGGATCTGAGCCAATGTAAGCAATGCTATTTTGTTGTTCCACAGGAAGGCATTCAGGGGTTAAAGGTTCAGGAAAGGCCTGAAGCCCACACTGTTTTCAGGATGAGGGAATAGTGGGAATAACAAGTCTTGGCTGTCTCCGAATTCGGTTCCTACTATATTGGTCCTATGGAGAGCAACAGGCATAGAACCTGCAGTAGGATAGACAGATGCTCCTCTGACATTTGTTCTGGTGTGGGAGGATCATTGGGTGGGGAGTAGAGAAAATATACCGCAATGCCCTTTTGAAGAAACTGCATAATGCATCTGCTGGCAGCGATGGATCGTCAACTTGGGCGATAGTGTTAAATATTGCCCCTTTCATTTGGGCATAAGCCACAAAACACAAACTAAAGCGGCTTGTTGGCCATTGTAGCTGTGAATGAGGAATTGGAGGACTGGGTCCCCCGCTGGTCTGTGCGCTGGATTCCAGATGCATCTCTGAAAAGACTGAGCTGTCCACTGTATCAATGACTGGGAAGGCTGTTGCTGCCTATACATTGTCCTCATTAGGTAGCCCCTAAATTTGCAAAACTAGTGGATAAATTGCTTTGTTGTGGTCAACAGCCCTAAGAAACACATTGTAGCCCTACTATTTTAAAGCGTTTCAGAACTAAACACAGCTTCTCTCCAAAGAGGCAAGACACATCAAATGGAATGTGCATCAACAATACCTATACATCGCCAGAAAACCTGGTTGATTTCATCCAGATGTACCTGCGAAGACCAACACTAATACCAACTGCCCTGCCAATGCAGTCCGTGGTATCCTAGCCTGCGCAGATGACATACTTCGCAGTGTCCTACTCTTCATGGATTGTCTGAGCAAAAGAGGCTCATATGGTCCATAAGGTACAGCAGGAGCTTGCTGACATGTCCCAAAGGGTATGTGTGTATCGTCTCAACAGACAGAATGTGTTTATGGATCTCAGTTCCAGGCTGGCAGAAGAAAATAGTCACTTGCCAAAGGCATCAATCGATTTGGATTCTCCATCCGGGGTTTTGGGTGTAAATGAATCAGGATTCACCAGCCTGGTCGAAGATTGTACAATAAGAGTTTCTGGAGTAGGGTGCTTGTTGAAATGTTTGGGCCACCAGACGCAAGCCTATACCACCTGGTATCCTAGTGACAAAGAGGCAGTCAAGAACATGGTCTGGACCAGGTAGCCATCAAAGTATCCATGATGGCGTCATTAAGTGGAAACAAAGGCCTCGCTGCAAAATTTCTGTTCAAACATTTGTTTTCGTCTCAATGGAGGGCAGCTGTAATTCTAGTACCTCAGCCGTCCTCCAAACTACCACATCAAAATAGGCATATTTTCCAAGTCCACCAGCATTCTGTAAATCAAGGCATAAGGCATCATCAGTATTATGTGGGGGAGCAAGCCATCCTCTTCACCATCATCATCAGTATCCTGAGGTGCACCCTCAGAGTACGAACCAAAAAGAAAAAAGAGAGTCTACTGAAAGTTGCGTTGGGTAGATTAGAGTAAACCTGCACGACAATTGGCTGCTCTCTTATAATTTTGTAGCATAACGTTGGTTGAACTTGTGCCGATATCTGGCACAGGATCATCAACTGGTGGCAATGAAGTCAGCATCCATGTTGGGGCAACTGGGACATGTGTGGCCCTTGGGCTGGAATGGAACTTTATATGGGAGTTTACACGGGCCTAGTTACAGGTCCCAAAGCGAGGAGGTGGTAGGGGTCTGGTATTAGGGCCCAGGGCGCCAAACGATGCCGGAAAAAGACCCAACTCGAAGCTCCTGCAGTTTAGTGGAACCCGAAGATGCACCAGAGGGGGCCAGAAGTGCACTAAAGATTTGCAAGATAGCCTCTTTGAAGGCTTCGATCGGCTGTGGGGTAGCTGACAGCCCAAAGGAACTTGTGGCATGTTGGGAACAACTAAGGAATCTGTTCTGTGGCCAATGACCTCACGGAGTGTGAATTAAATCTTGACACTCTCAAACCTTCTCTTTGGAGTCAGATTGACGAGTCCCACTTCGCATTCTTTTACTTGCAATTGGACTTAGGTGAAGATTTCAAGTGGGAAGTGGAGCGGCCGCGGAATGGACCTGTGAAAGGGACTGCGACTGTGACTTGGAGCCGGACCTGAGTGAAGACCATGACTTCTTTGTTTCGCAATGTGGAACTTCGCATCCCGGCCTAGAATCACCTTCGGGTACATGAAGGCACATTTGTCACATGTCTTTAAGTTGTGTCGAGAACCCAGGCATAAAAAGCATACAAAATGCAGGTCCCATGGCCGACATCTACTTCCTGCAGTCATGTCACAGCTTGAATCCTGTAATTTTTGGTGGGGATATTGTTTCCTAACACAGTTTGAAGTTTTCGGAAGACCAACATAGGTGGGAGCTCGAAGGCATGCAGTGGTGGAACTTTTATGTGGCTCCTCTCAATTACTTCCAGGTCGGCATGGATTCGGAGCAGAGCAGCATGATGCCACCTTTCGGCGTGTGGGAGTATTGCTACAAAATTCTTTGGATCCACTCTAACACTTAAGGGATATTTTAGGGGGAAGAATCTGTGGTTAGAAACAGCCATTAAAACCAAAACTCCCTTTCCTGGGGACAGATACCCCTCTGACATAACCACCACAGTAATTCAGGCTTGTCTGAACTCAACTGAAGCTATGTTCACAAGAAGACCTTTCCCTAATATACTGAATAAAGGTTTTGTTCTTCCTTGCTTTAGGTTGCCCCCGAATCCCTTGCCATTGCTCACTGCTATCCTTTCGGAGGTCAGGATAGTGACAGTCCTCCTCACAGTCTGAGATTTCCAGAACTTTTGGCTTATTCCACTGATTTCACCAATATTACAAGGTACTCTGTCCTTTTATTGAAACTGAAGACCTTCAAGGAAAACCCAGCAATATTGTATTTGGTGGTTGTGAAGTACACTTTCCACCTGATGATAAAGCCTTCTTTTCACCAAAGTTGTCACTGTCAAGTCTTGGAAGAGCATCACTTGGACATCCCTGTATTGTATATGCACCTGTGATCTACCCGCTTTAGAAATCTGTTCTTTCAGTGAATAAGAAGTGAATTTCAAGCTATGTCTCGGAAACAATAAAAATACTTTACTTTACCGTTTCTCCACTTTATGTATTCTTTATCAGCTAATAGCCAGGGAATGGTCTGCATGAAATACTTTTCTTAAGAGTGAATGGACACTAATTCTGTTATCTTCCACTACTTCTTTGAATTTCAAACCCTAATGTACTTTCCCCTGGACCTGTTCGAGATTTTTGCACTTCTCCATTCTCCTGGGTCTCTAGCGAGACAGGTTGCAACTGTAACCGACGTAGATTGGATCATCTGTTCTGCTGTTTCTACTCGAGAACCTAGGCCCTGAGATGCATAGATGTAGCTCCTCAATTCACAACATAGTCTGGTGAGTCCCTATGATAATAATCTGTCCAATTCCTTCTATAGTTCTGCCAAACAGGCCTGCAGACCTTCTTTTGAAAAAGAGGGGCCTCCCCTACATGCCATACCGCCTGT
This sequence comes from Calotriton arnoldi, assembly GCA_963921515.1. NCBI lineage: Eukaryota > Metazoa > Chordata > Amphibia > Caudata > Salamandridae > Calotriton > Calotriton arnoldi. The sequence continues at coordinate 396,745 of CAWUFW010003752.1, read as the reverse complement.
CTTCCTCCTCTTGCACTCCATCATGAATTTTTTAGGCTACATCTTGCTCTTTGGGGATTTAACCACTTGCGGCTTGGACCAGGATGTCAGAGGCAGCATGTCACAAGCTGCATAGTCCCCTAAAAGCAAACTGGACACAGCTCACCTCATAATCCATCAGGTTTTATATTGTTCTAGTGCTACCTTCTGCTTTACTTTGTTAGGTTCCCATCACAGCCTTTATTTTTGGTAATCTTGACGTTTACTCATTTAACATGCCACTCCAAGCATACGCTCTGAAGTTCGCTGATTTATGTGGTTGAGTATTTATACCATTACTTTAAGGGTGGTTTCCCAAATTTTCTTTTCCCGTTATACCTTTCTATGGGCTCACCACACATATCAAAACTTGCATTATGCAGAATAAAGAGATTCTTAGCAACCTTAGCTTAAAACTATATCCATGTTCCACCGGTAAGCAAAAGCGCCAGCAAGGAGGAGCCTACCGTCTCCTTAAATCATGGGTACTCACAAACATTTTCCATGGGGCCACAAGTTTGGTCTGTGATGTGACCGAGAGCTGCATTGATGCCAGCAGTGTGGAGGTTGGGCGGGGGGGAGGGAGAAGTTGGCATTAAGGTGGGTGTAGGTGAAGTGAAGCATAATTGCATAGTGTGAAACCAGAAAACCTGGGATTAATCCCAGCTTCCCCACTTTATTAAATTGTGTGACGTTAGGCAATTGTTTTATTTTACTTTCCCTCCTTTTTCTTCATTATCACAAATAAGAGGACCTCAAAATAAATGATTTAAGGATATGCGTTGAACAAAACCTTCTCCTGTGTTTGGATTTAATAAACTATAATGTTGTTCATTTATACTAGGAACCCAGGTAACCCAAAGAGTGCACATAACAACTGATTTGCCTCTTTAGTTCATCATTGGCATTATTGTCAGGGTAGAGGGAAGAATTTATGTTTATTAATTTACATTTGAAAACCATCACTTTTAAAATAATACTGGTCAATGCACTGATATAATCTGATAAACTAAGGTTAAAAGGTTCTGCAGGTTAATTAAATACACTTTTGAATTTTGAAGAGACTATCATATTTTTACACTTTTGCTACACGATGTCTTTAAAAATAAAGATATTCTTAAAGTTGAGCAATGCAGGACTCCCTAGTTACTTCCTTTCTTTAACATAAATTAACATTTAAATAAATGTTCGCCCGTTTATTTAGCATCTTTTTATTGCTAGTGCTGAGACAGGTAAACAGCAGCCCAGAGCTGCTGTCAACCAGGGGGCCGGCCACATGTAAAGGGCAGGAGGGCCGCATGCGGCCCCGGGACGTACTTTGAGTTTCAGTGCCTTAAATAGTCCTCCGCTCAAGATTCCTATGAGCCACTTTCAATTTGCTCTTCCACACCTCCTCCTACCATCCTGTTTAATGGCTCCCGAGTTTGTGTTTCTCTGGCCAAATGGGGCTCAGGCTCAGCTCCTCACCCTTGTACAGTGAGAATCAAACTCACCACTCTATTGCTATATTATCACTGCTGCATCTCACGGCACTCGGAGTCCTTGTCTGCTCTGGTGAGGTCCTCTTCCTTCATCTGTGCGCTACTCCTGGTACATCGTTTTTGTCCACTTCACTTACTTGGAGAGCCCATTAGGTAGGGCCCCAATCTTTCCTACATCTTTTTTTTGTCTTCTCGGATGCAATGGCTTCAGGACCTCTCTCTTGTCTCAGCTGTCTCATGGGATTCTCAATCACCATCTTCAGCCCAATCATGCACATCAGCCTCCCTTCTTTGCTGCTCCGCCAGCTCCCACTACCCTGAGCCGACTTGAAGCATGTTAAAAGCTTTCTTGAGCTCCTTAGTTCCTTCATACATTGCCTCTGCTGTGAATTTATCGCTGTATCAACACTGCAAAGATCCGCTTGGTGCTGGAGATTTTTAGATCAGTGTCTACCCTTCTTTGAATCTTGATGGTCCTTGAGATGGTAACAGACAAGTCTCTTCACACCTGGAACTAGATTCATAATGCCCCCATAGAGATTCTAGTCCAGTGTCCATGCCAATACGAGGACAGTCAATCGCTCTTTTGAATGTACATGAACCTACTATCATCAACAGATGGTCAGGCCATCCACACTAGTTTTGATACCATCTACCATAACGTAACTCAACTCCCCAGCAATAATGCAGTTATTATTGATGAGGCACTAAAATGCTTAATGTTTGTTTTCACAACAAGTACTTATTAGGTCAAGCTTAGCGCTATCTTCTCCAAAGGTACAGCTAGAATCATATCGGATCCATATTAATGTATACGAATAAGACCCTCTTACATTATCACATAATTCTACAACATTGGCTATCAAAAATAACTTGTGATAATTAAATAAACTGAAAACTACATAGACATTATAAGAATATTCAACATGTTGGAGCCTCCTTGGCATATTCTGAGTACTGTACGCACTGAAACAAAATATGCCTTAACTCAATGATGAAAGACATCCACCTCTTCAGCCTACTGGGCCCTATTGCACTTTCATTCAGCTGGCCATCATCAATGAGACATGCATTCTATCCTACTCGGAAAGAAAAAGCAGCAAACTTTATAAAGGGCAAACAACTAAGGTGACTACATCATCTTCTGTGTTATTTTGGCAAACATCACCCTAACCCTTTGTCTAGCACTGGCTACTGATTACTGAAAGATATGACTCGTTGCACAAATTACTAACTTGTGTAACGATATATCTGTAAGAGACAGTAGTTAGTGACAGATTCCTTACCTTAGAATATCCCCAGGCGTCAGGCTGGATCCGGAAAGTTTTGCGTAGCAGTACCCCTGTGCGTCGGTAGGCGGCGTCGTGCGGCTCCGCGTCCGTCGTCGGCGTCGTGATCGCCGGGATGACGTCGCGGCCAGTACTTAGACGCCGCCCATGCGCGCTGGCGTCAGTTCTGTACACGACTTTCCGCGCCAGAAGCAGCAGAGCCATGCAAGAAACTGACACTGGTGTCTGAAAACTAGGGCCCTGAAAGGGATGACCTTAACCCTAGAAATCAGTTCGCAGAACGGGGAGGATGGGTGGGGCGGTAAGGAATCTGTCACTAACTACTGTCTCTTACAGATATATTGTTACACAAGTTAGTAACTTGTGCATCTGAAAGAGACACGTTAGTGACAGATTCCTTACCTTAGAATAGATACCCCAGCAATACCAACCCCGGTGGTGGGTCGGCGGGCTTGGCTGTCAAGGCAGTAATGCTTGGTAAACGTGTGCAACGAGGCCCACGTAGCTGCCTGACAAATGTCCTGCAATGGGACACCACGTCCCAAAGCCGTGGTGGCGGCTGTCGCCCTGGTGGAATGGGCACGTAACCCAACAGGGGGCTCCTTCTTAGCCAAAGAATAGCAGGCCTTGATACACAAGACGACCCAGCGGGAGATGGTCCGCTTGTGTACCGCCCGACCTTTTTTGGTGCCCACGTAGCCAACAAAGAGCTGGTCGTCCACCCGGAACTGTTGTGTGCGGTTCAGATAGAAAGAAATCGCACGTTTTGGGTCCCGACGGTGGAGCCTCTCTTCCTCTCTGGAAGGATGCGGAGGCGGAAAGAAGGTGGGCAAAGTGATGGTCTGCCCAATATGGAAGGCAGTAACCACCTTTGGCAAGAAGGACGGACGGGTCCTAAGAACAACCTTGTCTGGATGGACAGACAGAAAGGGGGGTTTGCAAGAGAGCCTGGAGCTCACTCACCCGCCGAGCGGAGGTGAGAGCCACCAGAAAGGCTGTCTTCAGAGTGAGAAGATGAAGAGGACAGTTATGGAGAGGCTCAAAGGGAGCGCACATTAAAAAGGTAAGAACCAAGTTCAAGTCCCACCGAGGCATCACAAACGGAACAGGAGGGAAGAGGTGTGTAATGCCTTTAAGAAACCTGTTAACAACAGGGGACTTGAAAAGGGAGGGCTGATCAGGAAGCCTGAGGAAGGCCGAGATTGCACAAAGATAGCCCTTGATGGTACCCAGGGCAGAACCCTGTTGGGACAGAGAAAGAAGGAACAGAAGAACCTCAGAAAGAGGGGCAGAAAGGGGATTCACAGCCTTTGCTGTGCACCATGCCACAAACTTGTTCCACCTGCAGGCGTATACCACCTTAGTGGAGGGACGCCTGGCTGCCAGAATCACATCACAAACTTCGGGAGGCAAGTCGAAATGAATCAACTGCCGCCGCTCAATCTCCATGCAAGGAGGTGGAGACTGGACAGGTTCGGGTGGAGGACCGTCCCCTGCTGCTGCGACAGAAGATCCTCCGGAAGAGGCAGACGGATCGGGGGATCGATGCTCATACTGAGTATCTCGGGATACCAAACTCTTCGAGCCCAGTCCGGAGCCACAAGAATGACTTGGGCCCGGTCGCGCCGAATCTTCTTCAACACTCTGGGCAGAAGTGGTATAGGCGGAAGGCGTACAACAGACCGCAACTCCACTCGCGACGCAAAGCGTCGCCGGCGAGTGCCGCCTTGAAATTCCAACGCGCAGAACTGCTGACATTGCGCGTTCTCTTCGGTGGCGAATAGATCTAACCAAGGCTCTCCCACTGTAGAAAGAGTCCTTGCGCCACCTCCGAGTGAGAGACGCCATTCGTGATCCATCATGCACCTGCGGCTGCAGGCTCGTCCGCCCTGGCGTTCAGGGAACCTGCCAGGTGTTGAACCATCAGGGATATGCCGTGATGTTCCAGCCATGTCCAGAGACGCAGAGCCTCCTGACATAGGGTCCACGACCCCACCCCGCCTTGTTTGTTGCAGTACCACATGGCGGTGGTGTTGTCTGTGAACACCTGCACCACCTTCCCCTTGACAGAGGGAAGGAATGCCTTCAGTGCAAGTCGGATCGCCCGGAGCTCCAGAAGGTTGATATGGAGCCGGGACTCCGCCGGAGACCAGAGGCCTCTGATCTCCGCCTCTCCCATGTGACCGCCCCATCCCAGAAGGGACGCATCCGTCACAACTGTGTGCTCTGGCTGGGGAAGGGAGAGGGATCTGCCCATGACCCATTGCCGGTTCGAGAGCCACCACTGCAACTGCTGTGCAGTTCCCTCCGAGATCTGGACGTAATCGGACAGGTTCCCCTCATGCTGCGCCCACTGGAACTTCAGGTCCCACTGCAGAGCCCGCATATGCCATCTGGCATGATCGACTAGCAGGATACAAGAGGCCATGAGGCCCAGCAGCCTCAGGGTCATCCGTACCGAAACCCAGGATAGAGGCTGAAAGATCGGAATCATAGCCTGAATATCCTGGACTCGCCGTTCGGGAGGATAGGCCTGAAACTGCGTTGTGCCCAGAACTGCTCCGATGAAAAGGAGCTGTGGAGAAGGAATCAGGTGCGACTTCGGCACGTTGATGGAGAACCCCAGCGAGTGCAGGAGTCCGGCCGTAGTCTGGAGGTGGGAGACGACTGCCTGGGACGAGCCCGCCTTCAGCAACCAGTCGTCGAGGTAGGGGAAGACTGGAACCCCTGCCCGGCGCAGATGAGCTGCGACCACCGCCATCACTTTCGTGAACATCGGTGGGGCGCTGGTAAGGCCAAAGGGGAGCACGGTGAACTGAAAGTGCTCGAGGCCTACCGTGAACCGCAGGTAACGCCGGTGGGCCGGCAGGACGGGGATGTGAAAATATGCGTCCTGCAAGTCCAACGCTACCATCCAGTCTCCAGGGTCGAGGGCAGTCAAGACCTGAGCTAGGGTGAGCATCTTGAACTTCTCCTTCCGGAGGAAGCGATTGACGTTCAGGAGGTCCAAGATAGGACGCATGTCCTCCTTGTCCCTTTTGGGCACCAGAAAGTAGTGGGAATAACAACCACGCCCTACTTCTGGGGTCGGAACGCGCTCGGTGGCCCCCTTGGCCAAGAGGGCCGCAACTTCCTGTCGAAGAAGTACCAGATGATCCCCCGACATGCGGTGGTACTGAGATGGCATTGCTGGGGGGGTAGTCTCGAAGGGGAGGGAGCAGCCCCTTCGGACAATGTCCAAAACCCACCTGTCCGATGTGATGGTGCGCCAGTGGGGAAGGTGATGGCGGACCCTGCCCCCCACTGGCGTGCTGTGGACCTGAAAAGATGGACTAGGAGGGCTTGGAGGCCGCGGACGGGGCGGAGGTGGTGGCCTGACCCGCACGCTGGTTACACGACCCGCCTTGGCGGGAGCCACGTCCTCGGCCACGCGAAGGCGCTTGCTGCGCAGGCCGGTGGCTGGGCAGTGGATGTGACTGGGCGCCCCTTCCGTGGCCACGAAAGCGGCGAAAAGCAGACTGCTGCGGAGGGCGCGAGGCGGAAAGGCCCAAGGCCTGGCCGTAGCCCGCAAGTCCTTAAAGCGCTCCAGCGCGCTGTCTGCCTTATTGCCAAAAAGGCGGATGCCATCGAAGGGCATGTCCATAAGGGTGTTTTGGACATCGCCCGAGAAACCAGTGGTCCTCAGCCAGGTGTGACGGCGCAGCGCCACTGTCGTAGCAAGCGATCTGCCTAGCGAGTCAGCGGTGTCTAGGCCACATCGGATTGTGAACTTCGCCGCGTCCCTCCCGTCTGCAATAACACGGGAGAGCAGTGTCTGGACCTCATCAGGACACTTGGGCAGCACTTGCGCCACCGAATCCCACATAGAGTGGGAGTAACGGCCCAAAAGGCAAGCGGTGTTCACGGACCGCAAGCCAGCACTGGAGGAAGAAAAAAATCTTCTTCCCAAATTGTTCCAGTTTTTTGGATTCCCTGTCCGGTGGAGCCGTAGGGAAGGCGTTTTGAGAGGCAGAGGCTTGGACAACCAAGCTCTCGGGGGTGGGGTGTTGGGAGAGGAACAGGGGGTCGCCCGGGGCCGGGCGATGGCATCGGGCTATGTTCCTGTCCACAGGAGCCCCTGTGGTGGGCCTGGACCAGGTGCCCAAAAGAACGTCAGAAAGTGCGTCGTTGAACGGCAGCAGTGGCTCCGAAGAGGTAGGCGCCGGCTGAAGCACTTCCGTCAGGAGGTTAGTCCTGACAGCCACTGTAGGGAGCTCGAGGCGCAAGGCCGCGGCCGCTCTACGCAACACCGTTGCATAACTTGCTCCCTCCTCCGTAGCCACGGAAGGAGGAGACAGCATGCCAAGGTCTGGAGAGGTGTCCAGGCCACTGGCATCACCCAGTTCCTCAGCCCAGTCCTGATAAGGCTCACATTGAGCTGTGAGAGGGTCTTCCGACCCCTCCCAGTCCTCCTCGTCCTCCAAAACAGGTGAAAAGTATGGAGGAGGGACATGAGGGAAGAAAGGTCCCATCGGCATCGGAATCGGCGTCGGGCGACGTCGATCCGGCTCCGTGTCCGGTTCCGGGGAGAACCTGGGGACGGCGCTGCCCGGGGCCTCGGACGGCACCGTAAACGGTACCGGGGAGGTCGGCGCCGGTGGAGGTGTTATTAGGTCAACCGGCGTCGACCGGGATCCAGGCCTGGATCCGAGGGGGTCCTGCGGCGCCGGGGCCGGAGCCGCCGGGGACACCGGGGCCGGAGCCGCCGGTGGTGCCGAGGGAGGACTCCACTGGGGCCCGCTGGGCCCGAAGGCGCACCGGGGTGACCCTTAGGCCCGAAGATGCGAGCCATGGCCGACAAGAAGTCTTGGATGTCGGCCGGAGTCGACGTCGGACCCGGAACAGGCGGGTAGGCCGGCGTCGGCTGTTCGGGTACCCCCGGAGCCGCGGGGCGGTACCAGCTGGACCCTCAGCCGAGTCGTGAGAGCGGCGAGGGAGGTCTTAGAGCGACGCTTCTTCGACCTCTTGTGCTTCGCCTTACCTGAAGGCGAGACTTCGACCCCGACGAATGGCGACGGCTCCGCGACCGGCCCCTCGACCTCTCCCGGGACAGGGACCTCGGCGGCGCGGAGCCGAGTGCCGGGCCTCAAGAAGCTTTCGAGACCGCTCTCGCAAAGCCTTCGAGGCGAGGGACCGACACTCGGGGCACGACTTGGGGTCGTGGCCGCGCCCAGGCAGAAGAGACACTTCGGTGCAGATCCGTAATCGACATCATGCGATTACAGACCTCGCATGGCTTGAAGCCGGGCATCCCTACTGACACCTTGGAGTCGAAACGACTCGAAAACTTGGACAAAAAGTCTCGAAAAAATATTCAGTCAAAAAATGACTTGGGCACTGCTCAATCCGGATCTGCGCTTAGTGGCGCGGAAAAAGAAAGAACTGACGCCAGCGCGCATGGGCGGCGTCTAAGTACTGGCCGCGACGTCATCCCGGCGATCACAACGCCGACGACGGACGCGGAGCCGCACGACGCCGCCTACCGACGCGCAGGGGTACTGCTACGCAAAACTTTCCGGATCCAGCCTGACGCCGGGGGATATTCTAAGGTAAGGAATCTGTCACTAACGTGTCTCTTTCAGATATGTCACATATATATATATACATATATATAGTACGCTATTACCAATGGTCTTTTAAACAGAATGGGTCTAGCGCATAATAGACTGCAAAGAAGGAACAGTATCCCAGAATACCTGAAGTGTTCCAGCTCAACAAGCGAACTAGACGCCACTCTGGGCCAATTAACACTCAACTTGCTAGATACATGCATTTCAAAGGAGGATAAAGTAATCTAAGTTCCACCCTCTGGAATTTCATCCCCACCTCATCTCAGACTTTGCCAAGGGTTAAAGAAAAGTAGTCACCACCATATACTGTTAAGCTAATTCATGAAATCAGCATCAAATCCATGTCAGCATGTGCATGGGCATGGGCTCTAGGCCACGTTGGACTCTTCAGTTTGCCTAATTAGACTTATTTACAATGGCTGCGGGGTCACAAAAGGCTTGGAAAAATCTCCCGTTCATTGAATAGGCCAAGTGTTATTTGACACTGTTTCTACAATAGCAATATTTGGAAGGTAAGAGAGAATGATACACTTCTTCCTTTACTCAAGATAAGGAAAGGAAGGAATACAGCTGAAACATGGCTAGAAACAAAAGGGTTACTTACCTATAGGAGTAGGTTTCTGCTTTAAGATTTTACTTGGTTCACATGCTGTGCATTATTCTGCTATCTAGCAGCTGGGTCCAGAATTATCCTGTAGTCTTTTTTTCTCCTTCTGGTGGCGTCAACCATTAGGTGCCTTGTCCTTCCCCCTGTGATGTCAGACGCCCACCCTAAAAGCCCCTTTGTGTTGTCGCCATCTTCAGATTTTTTTCCCCTTTTCTTTGGCAACTTTATCCTTTTGGTGGCTTCCCAGTATTTTCCTCTCTCTTCTTTTGACCTTACTGCTTATCAGCCTACTAATTACCAAGAAATGGGCAGGTCACATGTGAATCAAGAAAAATCTTCAAGCTGCTGCCTACTCCTATAGGTAAATAACCATTTTGTTTTGCAGCGTGAATCTTTGCCAAAAGTCTAAAATAAATGTTTTCACTAGCTGGTACTCTTTTTAGTTTCTTTTTGATTGATTTGATTTTGAAATGGGGAAGTTGTGGGCTTCTAAGACAAATCAATCCTGAAACCCTGGAATTCCATCTGCTGGGATAGGGTGATCTCAGACTTCGACATCGATAAAGAAGCCCAGATTCTGGACATGAGACACTGCCCAGTATAAATGTAGCTTCAAAACATTTGGGTCCTGTTACAAGACGATCAGGTCATCAAGATAAATGATCATACAAACTCTTTTCCCGCATGAAACTCCACCTCTGGTTGCATCCATTTAGTGAAACAACAATAGGCCAAAGACCATGGTTGAATTTTTAGATCAATGGATTTTGAGAAATCAATATTGGAGCAGAACAGTGGTGACCACCAAGTAAGCCTTCTTTGAGTTCAAACAGGCCATCCAGCGCACCCTCTCTCAGACGATCTCTCAGTAGATTGATGTACTGAATTTGAAGTGTCTCTAGAGGAGCCATCCATCGAATTTTCTCAGGAAGTTTATTACCAATGGAAATATTGCTGAGCTGTGTTCTACAGCCAGTTGAATCATTTATTTGGTCAACAGGAACACTGGGCTGCTGTTTGCTCGACTCAGCACTTACAATAAAAAGATGTTAAATAGAGACTAAATCATTTATTTTAAATGTATAGTTGGTGATAAAAAAAGAAACTAACTAGGAGTTCCTGAGCTTAACTTTAGAAACAACTTTGTTTTTCAAGACATCTTGCAGCAGAAGTGTAAAAATGACAGTCTCTTCAAAATTCAAAAAGTGCATTTAATTAACATGCAGAACCTTTTCACTTAGTACAATTGATTATATCAGTACATTGAGAAATATTAATTTAAAACTGATAGTTTTCAAACATGAATTTAGAAACATTAATCCTTCCCCTACCCTGACAGCCATGTCAATAGTGAACTTAAGAGGAAAGTTGTTATGTGCACTCTTTGGGTGGCCTGGGTTTCTATTCTACATGAACAACATTATAGTTTATTAAATCAAACACAGGAGAAGGGTTTGTAGAGCGCACAACCCGAAATCATGTATTTTGATGTCCTCTTATAAGTGAAAATGAAGAAAAAGGTGGGAAAGTGAAATTAAACAACTGCCTAGGATCACACAAATTGGTAAAGTGGGAAAGCCGGGATTAATCCAGAGTTTTCTAGTTTCCCATTGTTCGTTTTAGCCACTAGATGTATATCTTTCGCTTTGCCTACATCCACCTTACCACCTATCTCCCCAACCCTCCCGCCCGACTGCCACCCCGCTGGCATCAATGCGGCCCCCAGGCACATCAACTTTTTGGCACCTGGGAAAATGGTTGCAAGTACCCATGGTCCATGGGAAAGCATGAGACAGGGCAATGAAGGTTGGTGAGGGGTTCCTATGAACTTTACATGGAAACCTTGCATCACACCCAGTATCCAGGCCTTTTGTGATAAGTGCAGCCAGCTGTGAAAAAATTCCCATACCCTTCCACTGTCTTACTTGGGAAGAAGTGAGGAGTTGTTTGCACTGCTGGCTAATGATCTCTTGTATCAACTGTCTCCCCTCTACACTAAGAAGGGAAGAAGGTGTCGAAAGCCTCTGGTTTGAACTGCCTCTGCCTTGGAGCCTTTGGGAACCTTGTTTAAGACAGTCACGAGTTCCCTACCATAACTGCCCCAGGCAAAATAGTTATAATTGTAAACCTCGAAAGATACAAATCAGCTGTGTCCAAGACTGGAAAGTGGATCACAATCAACCAAGCTCTTTTTCAAACGTATCCCCAAACAGAAGACTGTCTATCACTGGTCCAGCTTCAAAGGCTGCAAGTTCACCCAGTTTGGTGATGACCCACAGTAGAAGTAAGTGTTGCCTACCTGTGGAGATGACAGAGTTGGGCAAACCGAAGAAGACAAACCACTGTTTGTGCCCATCCCACCACAATACATAGGTCTACCGGGAAACCATTGTCCTTAACACGACAGGCATTGCAAGGATTTTTTTTGTGTTGATAAACAAATTTATTGTTTTAATTGCTGAAAAACAAGTCACGTTATTGACCCAGAACACGACATAGCCACATCACATATCGTTAGGATAAAAGCCAGTGCAACAGACAAGTCAGTACAGTATGAGAAATCAAGGAGTATACATCCCAGATTAAAACAACAAATCTGCACCCCCTCCCAAACCCCCAAATTTTCATATGCTTGGTCGGACATCCACGTGCCTCATAAACAACTTTCTCTTGTTGAGTGCACCAGTTCACTCCAGTTCTCCATTTCGACAACTTTGGTACTGTAGTTGCCTTCCAATGAGAGGCAATGTCCCTTTTAGCGACCAACAAAGCAGTGCCTAGGAAAGCCTTGTCTGCTTGAGGTCCGCCGACCCCATAATCCACTCCCAGTAAAACCAGATGAGGAGAATGTTCTATTGACAGGTCTAAAACATCAGAAATCTCAGTTATTACTTTCTCCCAATACTATGTTATAATCAGGCAAGTCAATACCATATGAAAGAAGTTTGCTGTGGAATGTCGGCACGATTACAGTCAGGACTGGGTCTTAGCCCTGCTCGGGACACCCTTCCGAGGGTGATATAGGTAGAGTGTAAATAATATATTTGTATCAATCGGAGCTTAGAGGAGATTGTGAGGACCTTTGGGGCCATCAAGGCATCCAGAGGCCCTAACCAGGACTCCCAACAGGTTCTTAAATGGTGAAGCGTCTCTGGAGTATTGTTAATTAAGATGCAGTAGATCTGGGAGATGCCACCCTAACCCAGTGCTCCCTTCATCAATTTGGCCTCAATGAGATTAAATTCAGGGACATTCATGCCAGGGGGGACATGAATCTGGAGGGTGTGATGTCGTTGTAAAAATTTGAAGAATTGTGCCTTGGATAACATATACGTCTGCTGTAACTCCTAAAAGGAGACCATGTGGGATCCTGACCAGACGTCATCCAGTAAAGTAATACCAATGGTGTCCCAACATATAAATCCCTCAAGGGGGGCCACAACCCTCAGCCATCTACTGTGCCACAAGGGGGTCTGTTGAGTAATCGTTTTCCACCATCCCATATGTCGCGGGGCTGCCCTCCATCCACCCCATGAAGACCTGTCGAGTCACCTCAGGAAACACTCGGGCGACTGCACACCCATAAAGCCAGTCTAGAATCCAGGGGAAGCCCATTTGCGGTGAGCTCATATCTATAAGCGGGATCCTACCATCCTCCACTGAGCCAGTCGTTAACAATCAGGAGATGAGAAGCCAGATTATATAAGTACAGGTTAGATATACCCTGCCCTTCGTCGTAGGGAGCACGCTGACATTTTAGGAAGGCGAGATGGGGGCGAGAACCATGCCAAAGAAAGGAAATTGCCTGTGCATCTATCTCCCGAAACCAGTGCTGCGATATGGTGTGGGGGAAGTTTTGAAAAAGATATAAAAATCTAAATGGGATCATCATCTTATAGAGTGCTATCCACCCCATAACGTTCAGAGGTAAGGCTTGCCATTTCTTGAGGTCTGTTGTTATCTTGCGAGTCAGCGGAGTGATGTTAAGGAATCAAGTCAGAGCTGGGTCCAACGCCACATGGACACCCAAGTAGCGGAAACTTAACCTATGTACAGGAATGTTTGTCTGCTAGGCTATGCAGTCCCTAGAGGATGTGAGTGGGACAAGAACCGACTTAGATCGGTTAAGTGTCAAGCCCGACGCTTCTGAAAACAATTGAAGAATACGGAGACAACGGGGTCCGCTATCAAGTGGATTTGAAAGATATAAAAGCACATAATCTGCATAGAGTGCAATACGATACGGTCTTTGTGTCCAGAGTTCCAACACCAACCAGAAATCTGTATCTCACATCGTATAAGACAGGCCAAAGGTTGGATGGCCAACGCGAAGAGGAGGGGGTGAGGGGGACATCCCTGCCTGCTTTCCCGACCAATCGGAAACCCATCCAATATCACCCCGTTGATTTGCACTCTAGCTGTTGGGTTGGAATAGAGGATTTGCACCAGTGTATTAAAGCGGGGCCCGAATCCCAACCTTTCCAACTTCTTAGTCAGGTAAGTCTAATCTACTATATCGAATGCTTTTTCGAAGTTAATTAACAGCAGTGCTAATGGAGTTGATAATTCTTGTTGGTGGGCAAATGCGACATGCAGGCATCTCAGACAGTGTCTTGTGCTTCTGGTGTTCATGAAGCCACACTGGTCAGGGTGAAGGAGCGAATGACTGACCATAGGTGAACGGCCAATACCATTGCCAGTATCTTCACCTATCTGTTGCTATAGGTCGATAATCCGAACAAGAGAGGGTTGGTGGATGAGTCTTTGGTATGACCACAATTGTAGCTTGGCCAAGCTCACGAGGAAGGGAGCACCTTTGACTGGCCTCTTGATAAAGCACCGAGAGATGGGGCACCAGGAGATCTCTGTATTTGGAGTAGAACACCGTTGGGTATCCATCGGGGCCTGGTGTTTTCCCAGAGGCCATCTCTGAGTTTGCGTCTCCAATCTCCCCAAGAGTGAGTGGCTCGTCTAAGGCACGACTATAACTGATAGAGAGGAGGGGCAGTGGTATTTCATTAAGGATGGGCGAAAGTTGTTCAGCCCGGGTATGGGGGACCACCCTATATAGTAGAGTAAGTGAGCAAAGATCTGGGTAATAGCCAAGGTAATATTGTGTACAACGCCTTGGGCATCCACTATTTCAGGTATAATCCATCCTCTCAAGGGTCTAGAGGCTAACCAATACAAGAGTTTACTGATTCCATTGCCCCATTCATATATTCTAGCGGTGGAGGCCCGCCAGAGTTGCTTCGCCTTATTAAGGGAGTGGGCCCTGATCTCTTCACAGAGCATGGTCAACTCTCCTCCGACAACTCTGTGGTTGGACCAGAAAGCTGCAGCTCCAGACGCAAAGCCCGAGCCTCAAGTAGAAGAGCATGGTCAGATATACCCCATGCTAGTATCTGTAGCAACAGGACAGAGTGGACGCATGTGCCTGGTAGAAACAGCAAATCAACACGTGAGTGTGTATCGCTGAGTGCGCCCCAAAATGGAGATGCCCTGATTTCCCCAGAGAGGCTTCTAGCTAGTGTGTGCCTGGCCGTGTTGGGCTCCCGCTGTTGGAGCTGGGGCCCGATCTCTGGACCTTGGGTCGGTACCTTGCCTCAACGCAGCCCGCAGCTTGTCTGGTTTCTCTGTCTGCCGCCGTGCCCTGCCGACGATCCTCCCGCCTGGTGCGCCTCTCAATGGCGCAGCTCTGAGGTAAGGCTACTGTCTCCCGCTTGTCTTGCCGAGTGGGGCCCCCTCTACTCGATCATCTTTTTCCCCTGACTCGGGCCGAGTCTGATCCATGGTTCGAAGGTCTTTCCTGGAGACCTGCCCTGCTATGAAGACTCACGGGCACAAAAATGACATTCTCGAGGCGCCCTGCTCTGGCAGCCAGAAGCGCACGGGGCGATCCCAAGGTGCTAATCACAGGTAGCAGTGGAAGAAAGCACAGGGTTAGAAATCTTGCACGAACTCCTAAGCGCGGGGTGAGCTGCAAAATTACAGACAAAAAGAAAGCCTCATCTTATTCAGAATGATCTAAAAATGAAACAATACAAACACATATCCATGTATGTATGAGACCGAGCAACATGGCCGATGCCCGGTGGAGCTGCCTAGACAGCTATAGAGGAGATTGGCTCTGGTTCACCCCCTCGGCCATCACCTACCCAGCCGGACATTGGACACAGTTCTCCTCGTCTCGCCACTGTGTATCCCGCCTCCTCCGCCGTCTGGCGAATTACTGATGATCCTGTGGCTGCCTCCCATCCCAGTTGCTCTCCACTTGCTGGTCTGCCTGACCGGAGATGCTCCCCCTATCCATTCTTCTTCCCCCCTTACCTTCTATGACCCAAAGGACATGTGTCTCTGTTATGTTATGCTCTATTTACTCATGTGACTGTGTAACATTGTTTTCCATGGGTGGTTGTTATTCTATGCTCTAGTAACACACGTTTTGCTGTGTAACCCTGTTTTTTCTTTCCCATGTTTTAATATGCTCTTGTAACTGATGTAATTTGTAACTTGTATCTCACTGATCCTCATGTAAAGCGCTCTGATGCCTCCGGGTCTAGCCAGTGCTATTTAAAACTCTTCAAGTAAAATCATGTGCAGCAGAAGTGTGCGTGTATTGTTTCGCTCTAGGATTCCAAGTTCTCCGCATGTCACACAGACCTAAAGTGGACGCCCATCATTGTCAAGAGGTGGCCCCTCGCTGTCTGGACTCAGAGGAGGAACCTGCAGAGTACCATATCGGGTCCAAACAGGGATGTGGAATTCCTATAGCCCGACGCCCAGGACATATTGTTTGGGGTCAAGGGCAACAAGTTTTCATATGTATTTTGTCCTTGGGACAAGTAGGCCCTACCCCCTGAAGCACAACCGCTTTGGCTGCCAGTTTGCAGAACCACATTATGGATCAGGGAAGGGCCCTGTCTCCAGTTCAGGTAATATTTTTGCCCATCTGTTAATGCAGTTCAAACTTGTATTTATGGTTGATTCATTGAAAGCCTTTATTATTAGGGTGAGCGCTCTAAGTAAATGTTGTAAGCTCCAACTGCACTACTGACAGTGGTTCCAGTATAAAAATGTGAACACACGTTTTCAAAGTTTAGCAATATGAGGCTATGTATAATGCTCCCAGAATGCTCTCTGATTTGATGCAAATATTTGCAGAAGCTTGAAAGTAAGATTGATGATTCTTTGCTTTCAAAATAAAATGTACATAAAAAAATGAAAGCAGGAAAAAAAACATTTAGCTAAACTACTGTAAAATTTCAGGTACCATTTAGTAGCGTATTCATGCACACTAGTATTTCCCAAAAATATTCATAATGGAAAATCAGTCTAACCAGTTTCAAGAAGATTATGGGAAACAAAAATAAACAAGCACTGGCAAGGCCAGTAGGTCTGAAATTGGCGGTCAGCTTTTTAGTTTTGTCAACGAGTGACTTGTTTTGGCACGGTTTTTGTAAAACCTTATTGGTGTGGGAGCTGCCTGGCTCTCACCATTATAAGACATTGGTAAAAGCAAAAATTGTTTTTTGGTCTCAAAAAGCACACACTGCCACAGTAGTTACTGGCACTGAACAAAACTACTTTGTGTGCCGATATGCTCCTTCTGAAAGAGCAGAATGCTGTCACTCACAGTGAAGCCAGCCGATACAGAGAGAGAGACTGAATTTTAATAAACACAAAAGGTCACGGTCAATGCCAAACCAAACTAGGGGCCCATTTATTAAAGAAAGTCTCGAAAGTGCACCCATGGTATATGTCCTTGCATTAAGTGCAGCTATACGGCTTTCGTGAATTCCCAAGAATTTACAGAAGTAGGACAAGAAATAGTGCTCATAGAAAATATTTGTGAACTGCATTTTAGCATGAGCAAATCTGCATGTTGAGATTTGCTCATGCGAAAATCTGAGTGTTTGCAAGTTCACTTTCCCTCTAACCACTTTCTTCCCCAACTCTGGAAGAAGGTTTACGTCTGCCATTGTCAGGAGTAAATTTCCAACATTTCTCAGTATGGGTTGTTGAAAACCCTTGAAACGTGCAAGTTAGTAGGTTTGCACAGACTCAAAAGGGCATTCTCACCCTGGAACTATTGCTTACCACTACCTTCAGCCCCAGATCTGCGGAAACATGGCAACATAAGGGGATTGCAAGAATTCAATCACTACTATGGTATGAGCCCTGGCACAATCAGAGAGGATATATCAGAGCTCTTATATAATGAGATTGCTGCCATAATTTGTCGCTGCACTACATGGCACCAAAGGGGCAAGTGGATTTTGTTACAGGACAAGTAGATTTATGAAGCAACCTGCCCCATGGACAAGTAGATATTGTATTAAATTCCACACCCCTGTCCATAACTGCGTTGAAATCTCCTCCTATATTAGTGAGACCCAGTGGGATTTGTGATATAAGTTGGAGAAGCGCGGCAAGGAAAGCTTCATGTGCTGTAGGGGGAGCGTAAATGCACAGGATATTTATTGGGCTACCCTCTAACATCCCTGGGATAGACAGATATTGGCCCTGTGAATCCACCCAAGTTTGAGTCACTACTAGAGGGAAGGAGTATATCCAGCATGATAGACCCTGTCAAAACCATATCGCATAAGAAACGGACAGCTTGTGCCCATCAGATGAGTCTCCTGAAGCAACAAGATTGAAGGGAAAAAACGCTAGGCATATCCCAGTACAGCTATGCGTTTAATCAGGTCCAGAAGACCGTTTACATTTCAAGATAACACCTCGTACGGGGCCAAGACAAAACAGGAAATTGATAAAGTGCATGGGACAACAACATAGCTTGACCATAGGTAGGGTTAGGCGCTGAAAGTGGTGTGTATGTGATGTGGTGCAATGAAATTATGAGGGTGGCGTCTGCATTGGGACCCCGTGTTAACCTAAAAGGGAAAGACAAACCAACAATCAAATAAAAACATAAGGCCGCCATAGAACATGGAGGCACCCCATTACCCTCCATAAACCCCCACCCCATACTCGCTCCTGCCCCCAAGAAGCATCTGTCGCCCTAAACAACAAACCCAAACTGAAAATCAAGTCTTGATAGTAGGTGTGGAGTGATGGACCCCTCCAAATATTCGGATCAGTAGAAATCAACATTTGTCATCTAGACAATGCTTTGTTTTTGTTTTGTTGAAACACAGAACAATGGTTCCTGCGGCCTATGTGTCTGGATACTTGATAGGTAAAAGCGCCAAATGGCAAATAAATGTGTGGGCGGTAAATGTCAGAAGGAGAATCAGAGCTGCACACTAGATATAGTTATCAAGACAAACATTTTTACTAAGTGATAGTTTTTTTCTCACAAAAAATGTACACATATAAGTGGCCGGTGTCCCAAGTGAAATAGAACCTTGTAAAGAGAAAGGGGACGTGGACAATTTGTAAAAAAAGGTTTCTATATACAACAAAAGACCACAATACAATATGTTGAAATCTTCAATCAGTCCTCTAGGACAATACTAGGGGGTCTGTGAAGGTGGTTCGTTTGTATGTCGATGACGTTTCGACCACGCGAGCAATGAGGAGGTCTCATCAGGACCTTATGATATGGAACACCTGCAATAAAGTGATAAAAATTGACTGGAACTGCCAAAATAGCACCAAAGGGGGGCATTGTAAGTCGCTCAATCAGCGCTTATTTGAAAAAATACCTGAGTTAAGCCAACGAACTGCCAATGTGAACAGTGCGAAAACACACGGGTATTGGAGTGGCTCAAGACTGGAGTGTAAAAGAGAAAGAGTACTCACAGTGGGGCCCGGTCGGGCACTGTTGGTAAGAAAGAGAGAGGCACAGCTGAGTATAAAAAGTTCATTGAATGATGCACTCGGATATATATGAAAGTAGGAAGTACTCACCCACGGTGAGGTGGGTGGGAGGGGGGGGTTTGCAGTCCTGTTTGGTCATGGGGTAAGATTCCTTTAATCGTAGTCCAAGGATGGTGACTTCCCAGCCAGGGAAAGGCCCACCTTGGTCGTGAATACGAATGGTCAGCACAGGCAATAGTGACCAGATTCCAACCTATCTGAAGGCAATATAGGGAGTGACCATTACTACTACATTATACTAGATACGCTGTGTGATGGGGGAGAGGAGAAGCAGCCCTAGCCATTTCCCACGAACATACAGTATCAGCTGGCAGCGCGGGTGTTAAAGAATGCATATTGGCGGCTCTGTCTAGGCCCATTAGTTGGATAGAAAGAAGTTAGCCTACCCATTGTTCACTTGTCACGGATGTGCAAACGCGTGATACTCTATATGCGTCTTTAAGTTAAAAGATCACAGCCCAGGGTATTTCTACCAACCCATAGTTGTGTCCCTTTTGAAAAGGCTCCCTCCATGTAGCCAGGCTTAATTTCTCGTAAGATAATCTGTGCAAGATCGTAAAAGTCTCTGTGCGCCTTGGGGCTAAACAATCACACAGCGGGGCACTGCTTCTAACCATGGTTACATCCCTTCTATAAAAGCTCCCTCTTTGTAACCAGGCGACCAACGGTTGATGTCGGCCTCGCTATATGCCTGAATGGTTAAACATGTCCTCGTGGTGAATCCTCCTATTATACAGGATAATCCCCTATGTACGGGAGGGCGTATGGATGCCATGTGGAAATCTGAGCTAAAAGAGTTTTACCCGAGTAGTTAATCAGCTATGTCATGGGTGGCTGCAGATGTCAGCCGGTCGGGAGGAAGGCGGCGATGCGTCTGTCTCTCTCGCAGGAGATTCTACAATGAAACAATTACCGGAATGCGCGCGCTTCTCACTAATTAGGAAGCCGCGTCAGAGTGCCCTGTAGCATGATGTGGCACCATCCATTAAGGTGTGGGGATAAAATAGTTCTATACGGAACCCAGAATGACGGAAGCTTGGAGAATTAAGTAGAATATATAGAAAGACGTCGTGAGCCATAGAACAATATTTGTATAAGAGAGAGTACGGTGGAGTAATAGGAGGAGAGAGAGGGGTGAGGGGCATTATTTAAAAAAAAAAAAAAAAAAAAACTGAAAAAATACTATGTAGCAGTAGTTTACAGAAATTATGCATATTTAAAACAACATCTTATAGTTATAAGATGGTAATAGTCTGTCTATTTGTATAAGTACAGTTTTGCATATTTCAATCCTTTGAATGCCATGGTTCATAAGGATAAGTTACTTACCTGTAATCCTAGTTCTCTTCCAGGGGTATACTCATCAAAGTCATAAGCACTGAATTATTCCCGCCCACGTGCGGGATCCCGGAGCATATATATATATATAACAACAAATCCGCACCCTGGAAGCGTCTTCTCTCCCAAATCACGGACACAGACCCAATTCGGTGCTCAGGTGTTTTATTCAACCGCCTCCATTACGCGTTTCGACTCCGTGGAGCCTTGATCACATGACATGGATGCACAGGTTGGTGCAATATTTAAAGTGAAATGCACAAGCCATTTGGACATCACGTGATCATAAACATAGAGAAAATACTATTACATATGTTTTGTAAACCACCAATTGGTCATACTGAATGTACATACTTCATGATATTTCAGCTATTTATGAATTAAAAAATAGCAGATAAATAATTTGTATCTCCATTGCTTTTAAAATGCAAGTAAAATACTAAAAGCAGAAAAACCAATTAATATTAGGTTCAATCCTATATTTAAGTATAATTTCATGTTTATTGAATCTCCTCACGTGTCCCTATTTCGGTCTGTGCAAAATTCTATAAAAGTGCCTAAGTGAAAAGTGCAAAGTGTTGTAAACATAATAATAATACAATTTTTCTGTTTGTGTGTCTCCCTGTTGTCCGACTCGTTCAATAATTACTCTTTTCTATAAATGCCTCCATTTCTGAGATTAATCAAAATAGACTGTGCAAGCAGGCATTTATACATTATCTTATGTGCAGACTGTCTATGAAGTTACCCAAATCCTTTTTGATTCATAATCTTCAGATCAAAGATGTAGATACAGAATACATACATGTGTTATCGTCCTAAGAGTGTTTCTTTGAGTACATACTTGTGTAGCAACAAGCCTGCTCATATGTATAAATATATAAATATACGCATATAAATACATAAATACATAAACATATAAATACATATAACAAATCTCTTATAAAAAATCTTTCTTTAAAAAAAAAATTCTTTAAAAAAATCTTTTTTTTAAAATCTCCTTCAAAAAAATCTTTTTCAAAACAAACATGATTGTTAGACAATTTTAGAAAAATAGTTATAAATATCACATAAACTGTCAAAATGTTAAACATTCCTAAAATATAATCGCTCACTTATGTAACTCTTATAGGCTTGTGCACTACTGTATTGTATTGATAGACCCTTATCCTTCCACCTAAAGTAATGTGATTACAAATTTCAGATGACTAACCGTTATCTCAATTTAAGCACGTATGCAGATCCTCTGTGGCGTTCAGCCCTGATGGGACTTAAGAGTCCAGCTGCAGAATGTACCTCGTCTCTAATTTTCTCAGCTTGGTGATTCTATCACCACCCCGTCTGCTGGGAGGCACTGTATCTATAACATAATATTTGAGGTCTGCATTGTTAGAATTGTGCTTTTCTTTAAAATGGCGCGCCACTGGGTAGGTGTTGTCTTGATTAGTTATTGCGCGCAAATGTTGAAGAACCCTTTTATGTACTTGTAGAACCGTGCTGCCTATATATTGTAAGCCACATGGGCACTGCAACACATATACTGCAAATTCAGTTTTGCATGTAAGGAGTTTGCTAATTTTAAACTCTCTATCACTAAAGGGGGTCTTGTAGGTACTCTTATTGATGCCGTGTGTGCAAGCCTTACATGTTTTGCATCTGTAAAAACCTTTCCTCATCTGCAACCAATTTCCTCTTTCGATTACCTCTGGGCTGGTTCTGACAATCTTATCTCTTGTTGACGGTGCCCTACTGTATGTAATTGACACTCTTTGAGGTAGCAGGGACCCTATGATAGGATCGCAAAGTACCATGGCCCAATTCTTTTGTATGATTTTTGTATTTCTCTGTGTTGATTACTATACCTCATAATCATACGAAATGAATTGTTTATTGGTACTTTGGTATCACCCTGTTTTACTTTTAAGATCTCACTTCTGCTATGCTCCAAAGATTTACTGATTGCTCTATCGATGGTTTTCTCCTGATATCCTCTCTCCAGGAATCTCCTTTTGCCCTCATTCTGCGCCTCTGCTAAATCACTGTCACTACTACAGATGCGTCTCAATCGGAGCATCTCTCCATATGGTATGTTGTTAATAATGTGTTTGGGGTGCATGCTGCTCGCATGAAGGGTTGAATTACCAGCTGTTTTCTTCCTAAAGAGCCTGGTCTCAATCTTGTGATTTTTTTATATATACTTGAGTATCAAGGAATTCAATAGAACTGGAGCTAATAGTGGCAGTAAACCGGAGATTCATGTCATTAGTGTTAAGGGAATGAACAATTTCATTGGCTTCACATTCTGTTCCCTGCCACACAACAAAAAGGTCATCTATGTACCGTCGCCACATTCGTACATTTTTCATCATGATTTGCTCGTGCTTGCCCATGAGGACCGGCTCCTCCCATCTGCCCATGTGAAGGCAGGCGTAACTCGGTGAGAAGCTGGCCCCCATGGCAACACCTCTAGTCTGTTGATATAATTGGCTGTTGAACATAAAAATGTTATTATACAGACAGAACTTAATCATCTCAATAAGCATGTTACTGTGGCGTTCATATTGTTCAGATCTACGAGATAGATAGTATCTGATGGCCTCAATTCCGTCTGTATGCTCAATGCTTGTATAAAGCGACGTAACATTCAACGCAATTAATAAAAAATCATCTTGCCATTCAAATTCAGAGATATGTCTCAGGAAGTCCCCTGTATCACGTACATAGCTAGGTAATTTCTTGACGTATTCTTGAAGAAAAAAGTCAATGTATCTGGTAGTATTCTCCAATAAGCCGTCCCTGGCCGTGATGATAGGCCTTCCAGGTGGGTTGTTCCGATCCTTTTTGGATTTTGGGAATTAAATATAATGAAGGGGTAGTAGGGTTTTCTTTTTTCAGATATTTGAGTTCTTCCCCTGTTATCAAGTTCGCTTCTCTCCAAGTGGCTAGCTTACCATAGTACTCCTTGTATGAGGCACTCAAATTGGCTTGACTGCTCCGGTTATAACACCGCCTATCATTAAGTTGGCTATAGGCTTCCTGGTCATATAGCTTTAGTGGCCAGAGCACAATATTGCCACCTTTGTCACTTCCGCGTACTATCACCTCATGGTTTTCTTTTAGCTTTTTGATTAAATTCATGTATTGTTGGTCTTTATTTTTCAGGTTGCCCTCTTTTCTTGCCACTATTCTGTTAAGTTTTTTGATCTGTGCTGTTGTAGATTCATGAAATAAGTCAATAGAGTCTCTGATCATGATAGGGTTAAATGTAGATCTTGGTTTAAAAGGAGTCAAACATGTATGCCTTGTATTTTCCCCTCCATCTGGAACTGATCTAATGTCCATTGAAGTATCACATGCATTGTCATTCCACAATTCTTCCATAGTTTGGAGAAGCATTCTATCCGTTTGTGATGTTGTTGTTATGCCAGATGTCTCACCAGTATTTGGGTCTTTGTTGGATTCGATTTGTACTTGATTAGTATTCATTTGTATGTGGTATTTTTTTAACTTTAATTTTCTAACCCCTTTATAGATGTCTAATCTGGTAGTTGCATAGTCAAAGTTTCCATTCGGAGCATATGAAAGTCCCAAGTTTAACATATTGGTCTCTTGTTTGGTTAATGTTACATTAGTCAAGTTGATAATGGTGTTATTAGTTTTGGCGGTCAGATCTGCTGTAGTTACCAGTTTTTCCTGCCCCCTCTTTTGTTTGTTTTCCGTTCGCCTCTTTTTTGTTGCTCTGCGCCTCTGCCGGCGCTTGTAGTTGGCATATCTCCTGTGTTGTTCCTTTGTTGAGGCCTCGGACGAAGGGTTTGTCTTCTTTCCTGGCAAATATCTCTCTCGCAGGAGATTCTACAATGAAACAATTACCGGAATGCGCGCGCTTCTCACTAATTAGGAAGCCGCGTCAGAGGGCCCTGTAGCGTGATGTGGCACCATCCATTAAGGTGTGGGGATAAAATAGTTCTATACGGAACCCAGAATGACGGAAGCTTGGAGAATTAAGTAGAATATATAGAAAGACGTCGTGAGCCATAGAACAATATTTGTATAAGAGAGAGTACGGTGGAGTAATAGGAGGAGAGAGAGGGGTGAGGGGGCATTATTTTTTTTAAAAATAAAAACAGAAAAAATACTATGTAGCGGTAGTTTACAGAAATTATGCATATTTAAAACAACATCTTATAGTTATAAGATGGTAATAGTCTGTCTATTTGTAGAAGTACAGTTTTGCATATTTCAATACTTTGAATGCCATGGTTCATAAGGATAAGTTACTTACCTGTAATTCTAGATCTCTTCCAGGGGTATACTCATCAAAGTCATAAGCACTGAATTATCCCCACCCACGTGCGGGATCCCGGGGGGGGGGGAGAGAGAGAGAGAGGGAGAGAGAGAGAGGAGGAAGAGAGAGAGAGAGAGGAGGAAGAGAGAGAGAGAGAGAAGAGGAAGAGAGAGAGAGAGAAGAGGAAGAGAGAGAGAGAGAAGAGGAAGAGAGAGAGAGAGAGAGAAGAGGAAGAGAGAGAGAGAGAGAAGAGGAAGAGAGAGAGAGAGAGAGAGAAGAGGAAGAGAGAGAGAGAGAAGAGGAAGAGAGAGAGAGAGAGAAGAGGAAGAGAGAGAGAGAGAGGAAGAGAGAGAAGAGAGAGAAGAGGAAGAGAGAGAAGAGAGAGAGAGTGTGTGAGTGTGTGAGTGTGTGAGTGTGTGTGTGTGTGTGTGTGTATGTATATATATATATATATTCACTGAAAAAAACCATAGGTTTCAGGCACGTTATAGTTAGAAATTAGCATTTAAAAAACCTTACAAATTCACTGAAAAAACCATAGGTTTCAGGCACGTTATAGTTAGAAATTAGCATTTAAAAAACCTTTGAAATTCACTGAAAAAACCATAGGTTTTAGGGACAGTTATAGTTAGTTGGACATTGCACTCGTACAAAACCCGTGAAATTCCCCCGTTATAGTTAGTTCAGCTAACTATAACTCGCGCCCGCAATTCACTGCTGATGACGTCACATATTACATCACTCATGACATGGTCAGTGACATCACTGATGACATCTCAAATGACATCACTGATGACATCATCTAGTGACTGTGTTTCTGTAAAGTTTAAATATTTTTAATGTATACAGGGAAAGGCGTATTGAAGAATGAGTGGGTGTATAAGTGTCTGTATGGATGATTTAGTAGGTGCGTGACTAACTGTATAAGTGAGTGATTAAACGTATCTTACTGAATGCATGGGTTAGTGACTAAACTGGGTGAATGTCTGTATCCGTCTGTCTGTTGCTGTGTAAGTGGCTGCATGGGTTTGTGAATAACTACATGAGTGTCTACATGAGTTATTGATTCGTTGTCTGAGTATCTGTATGGGTGCCTGAGTGTTTGTGTGGGTGGGGTGTGTGCGACTCTGTACATAGATGTGTGAGTGGGTGATTCACTGGGTGCATGATTTGAAGAGTGCGTCTGTGATGGACTGCTTGGGTGGGTGAGTGTGTGTATGGGTGTGTTAGTGAGTGAATGTATATCTCAGTGGTACATGTGCGAGTAACTACATATATAAAAGGCAGTATATATGTGTGTTAGAGTATTTAAAAGGCTATAAGTGAGAGTGTGTGATTGTGAGAGTGGCTGTATGGATGCGTGTGTGCTTGTATCAGTTATTGTATAAGAGCGTAAGAATGTGCTAGTATTTGTATGACTAAGTGAGCTGGTGTGTGTATAACTCTATAGGTGAGTAAATGGGTTTGTGATTAATTTTTTGCATGACTGACTAGGTGTGTGAGTACCTCTATGGATGAGTGGCGGTGTGTGAGTGTTTATATAGGTGTATGAGTGCATATGATAGTCCTGTACTGAGTGACTGTAAGTATGAGTGACTGCACGGGTGAGTGAGTAGATGTGTGTGTGTGTAGACCTAAGAATCAGTGAGTGGGTATATAGTTATTGGTATTGGAGTGTGTATGGTTTTGCGAATGGCAGTCTGTAAATAAGAGTGGGTGTATCAAAAGTTATATTAGGGTGTGAGAAGATGCATGAAATTATCACATGGATGATGTCATCAGTGATGTCATTTGAGATGTCATCAGTGATGTCATCAGTGATGTCACTGACCATGTCATGAGTGATGTAATATGTGACGTCATCAGCAGTGAATTGCGGGGGCGCGAGATATAGTTAGCTGAACTAACTATAACAGGGGAATTTCACGGGTTTTGTACGAGTGCAATGTCCAACTAACTATAACTGTCCCTAAAACCTATGGTTTTTTCAGTGAATTTCAAAGGTTTTTTAAATGCTAATTTCTAACTATAACGTGCCTGAAACCTATGGTTTTTTCAGTGAATTTGTAAGGTTTTTTAAATGCTAATTTCTAACTATAACGTGCCTGAAACCTATGGTTTTTTTCAGTGAATTTCAAAGGTTTTGTAAATGACAATTTTTTAATTGTATTAATTGTTATATTTATTTTTTTGATACTGCTTTACAACATTTTTTTCAACTATTTATTTTTAGATATTTTATTTTTTAAATTACATTGTAATTACATTATACATTACATTACAAAATATGCTTTCTCAGAATGAATTACTTTAGTTTAAATACTTTGCAAATAGGCAATAGACTTTTAAGTACAGTAGTTACAGTTGCAATGGGCAACACAATTTCAAACACAATGCAACATTGAGCTCAATGTGAATTTCTAGTTAAATGCAATTAGTTACTTTATGTATTACTTTTCTAACCACAGGACTGGATCCTAGATTCAGTCCTGGGACATCTCCTGTAAACAGTTGAGTAAAAGCGTTTTGGTTACAGTACTGATTTTTAAGGAATATTATTGTATTTTAAAAGTTGGCACTTAGAAACTTTTTCACATAGAATCACCAATGTTATCCTATGGCCGGAAATTCACTTAGCAGGTAAGTAGTGTTATCGTTACTTTTTCTTACTCAGTGGTGGATCCTGGATCCAGCACTGGTGCATCTCCTGTAAACACTTGAAAGAATGCGTTTAAGTCATACAGGCGATTTTTAAGGAATATTTGTAGTTTATGAAAATTGACACTTTGAAACTTTTCTGCTGAAAACCAGACAATGGATTCCTATGGAAGGAAATACAAGTTACTGGTAAGTACGGTTAGAATTACTTTTCAGGGTCAGTGCTGGGCTAAAAGATGCAGCACTGGGTTCTCTCCTGATAACAGGTGAGTAAATCGGAATTCGTAGTTCGGCTGATTTTAGAGGAATATTATAAAGTTCCAAAACTCCACACTTAGAAGAATTTCCAAGTGAAACCAGTCAATGTTAGCCTATGGAAGGAAATTCAAGTTACTGGTAAGTACGGTTAAAATTACTTTTCAGGATCAGTACTGGGCTGAAAGATGCAGCACTGAGGTCTCTCCTGGTAACAGGTGAGTAAATCGGAATTCGTATTTCGGCTGATTTTAGAGGAATATTATAAAGTTCCAAAACTCCACACTTCGAAGAATTTCCAAGTGAAACCAGTCAATGTTAGCCTATGGAAGGAAATTCAAGTTACTGGTAAGTACGGTTAAAATTACTTTTCAGGACCAGTACTGGGCTGAAAGATGCAGCAATGAGGTCTCTCCTGATAACAGGTGAGTAAATCGAAATTCGTATTTCGGCTGATTTTAGAGGAATATTTGTATGTTTCAAAAATCGACACTTAGAAACTTTTTCAGCAAAAAGCAGGCAATGATATCCTATGGAAGGAAATTCAAGTTACTGGTAAGTACGGTTAGAATTACTTTTCAGGATCAGTACTGGGCTCAAAGATGCAGCACTAAGGTCTCTCCTGATAACAGGTGAGTAAATCGGAATTCGTAGTTCGGCTGATTTTAGAGGAATATTTGCACAATGGTGAAGGAAGGGGTGGGGCCTAAGGTGACATGTCTGCAAACACGCCCTGTGGCGCGTTTTAAGTTGGACAATTAATTCCTCCTCAATCCCGAGGGTCCCTAGGGGCCAACTAGCCCACCAGGTACCTCCAGTATGCGCCAGGGGCTGCGTTGCAGAGAGGTGTTCAGAGGCCACGCCCCTTTTACAACACTCTGCAACGCAGCTCCGTGGCGCTTACTGGAGGTACCTGGTGGGCTAGTTGGCCCCTAGGGACCCTCAGGATTGAAAAGGAATGTATTCCCCATCTTAAAACGCGCCACGGGCCTGTTTGCACACATGTCACCTGAAGCCCCGTCCCCTCCCTTCACCACTGTGCAAACGCGCCCCGTGGCGCGTTTTAAGTTGGGGGATTAAGTCCCCTTGAATCCTGAGGGTCCCTGGAGTCCAACTAGCCCACCATATACCTCCAAAAAGCGCCACAGAGCTGCGTTGCAGAGAGGTGTAAAAAGGGGCGTGGCCTCTGTACACGTCTCTGCAACGCAGCCCCCTGGCGCATACTGGAGGTTCCTGGTGGGCTAGTTGGCCCCAGGGACCCCCAGTATTCAAGGGGAATTCGTTCCCCCTCTGCAAACGCGCCAGGGCGCGTTTGCAGAGTACTGCAGGGAGGGGGGCGGGGCCTCCGGCACGATGCCGGTCGTTTTTTTTTTTTGTTTTTTTTTAATGGGAGGGGGGGCTGCGTGGCCCCCCTTCCCTTGCCCACTTTTGGCCCCGGGGACCCCATCCCCCGGGACCTGAGCATTTTATTTTATTTTTTAAATAAAAAAATAAAAAACGGGAAGGGGCCGCGTGGCCCCCTTCCCTGGGCCTGTATTGGCCCCGGGGACCCCATCCCCCGGGGCATGGCCTCGATTTTTTATTTGGAGGGGGGCTGCGTGGCCCCCTCCTCAGGCCATTTAAGGCCCCGGGGACTCCATCGCCCGGGGCCGGCCTTGCACTTTTTTTTTAATTTTTTTAATTTTTTTAAATTTGGGGAGGGGGGGCTGCGTGGCCCCCTCCCTGGCCACTATGGCCCCGGGGACCCCATCCCCCGGGGCCTGGCCTCTCGTTGGGGACTGTGGGGGGTCCCCAAACCCCCCACAGTCCCGCCGGCTCCCCGCCTCCTGCGCGAGCCGGCATTGCTTCTCCACATGGGGAGCAGCTAACATGCTGCTCCCCATGTGGAAAGCAATCAGCTTTGGATATTGGAAGCGAGAGCAGGTTTCCTGCTCTCTCTTCCAATATCCAAAGCAAGTTTGCAATGACAGGACGGGAGCCGCGAGGCTCCCGTCCTGTCATTGCAAACAGCAGTGTCCCGGGGGTAGGCACCCGGGACACTGCAGGAGCCGGCCCTGGGGGTGGCGGTCCCCAGGGCCATCAAGGGCTCCAGGAGGGGGCTGCGCGGCCCCCTCCCCGCATTTTCAAAGCCCCGGGAGGTGGTGGTCCCCGGGCTTCGGGGTCCAAAACGGACCCCCATTTTTAATTTTTTGTGCCCCGGGAGGTGGCGGTCCCCGGGGCGTGTGGGGGCTGGAGCCCCCCCACACAGGTTAAAAAATTAAAACAGAAGCCCCGGGGAGGTGGCGGTCCCCGGGGCAGCGGGAGGGCAAAGAGCCCTCCCGCACCATTTTGTGTTAAAGCCCCGGGGGGTGGCGGTCCCCGGGGCTTGGGGGGCCCTTAGAGGCCCCTCATACATAAATTTAACCCCCCCCCACCATGCCCCCGGGACTTGGCCCACCCGGGGGCAAATTAACATCGAAGCGCGGGAGACCGCGCTTCGATTTTTTTTTTTTTTTGGCAGGATCCGCGCACCCTGAGCGCATCCTGCCGATTTAAAAAAAAAAAAAAAATGCTTTTTTTTGCCCAGGGGGTCCTTGTGGGACACCCTGAGCAGGCCTAGGGGGTTAGGGTGTTTCTACCCTGCCCCCTTTGTGCGCTTGTTTCTGTCCCTCAGTTCTACCGAGGGACAAAATGGCTGCCAACACTTCCTGAATCGGAATGTTGACAGCCAGCTGACAGCCAATTAGCATGCAGCTCGTGATCGGGAGGGTACGCGGACCCTACTCGGCCATAGATATATATGTGACTTTACTTGTGAATTTCTCAGGAACTACTGAACGGATTTACACCATTTAAGCCAAAGGCACCAGTCTGAACCAAGGGCTACCTCTTTGCCAAATTTGGTGTAATTCCGTTCAGCAGTTCGGGCTGTAGCTGCGACTAAAGGTTCCTATGGAAAAATGAATAGGGAAAACGCGTTTTGGGACCCCCCTTTTTTCTCAGCCCCCGCTTGACGAATCAACCCGAGACTTTCAGGGTAGGAGCGGAGCGCCCCAACAAGTTGGAAACTTTCGCGAAGATTCATCAACCGGCGCCAACGTTATTTCAAATAGAATGTCGCGGATTTCCTATGGATAATAGGTCCTAACTATAACTATCTACTGGCGACCGCCAGTAGAATATATATATATATATATATATATATATATATATATATATATATATATATATATATATATATATATATATATATATATATATATATATATATATATACGGGCCTACAAGTGTATAACACTTCCGAAATATACATACATATAAAAATGCAGCCTAAAACTGTTCCATTAAGGCAAACCGCCAAAATTACATAGGTTTCTCTTGTATGAAAATAATCCCCTAAATACATTTTGTAATAGAGAACATACACTGTAATAGTATCATACCAGAATCCTTTATTTTCAGAAAAGGAAAACAGGTAATAGCAGGCAGTTGGCCCATAGGCTGCATAGATAAATAACTATCATAGTACCGTAAAAAAAACTGGCACCTTGCCTTTAAGGCTTCCAAGATTCTGGACACCGTGCCTTCAAGACCTCCAGGAGCCCCTCTGCTCCCATCATGCACCACAGGTGACAGTTAGGGCAGTTCTTTTTTACGGTGTAGTAACTTGTATCACCCTGAGTATAAGATGCACAACACACAGTATTGCACCATAATTGCTCGTCTGGGGAGGTGGCAGGGTTGCTTATGACTTTGATGAGTATACCCCTGGAAGAGAACTAGGATTACAGGTAAGTAACTTATCCTTCTCTTCCAGGGGATACTCATCAATAGTCATAAGCACTGAATAGAGTAGCAAGCCCATACCCACTACTTCGCGGACGAGCAAACCAGTACACAAAATATATCACAATGCATCTTAAGATGTAATCAACCAAACAAATTTCTCAACGAGGCCTGCCCAACTTGGGCATCTGCCTGTGCATCAGAGTCCAAACAGTAATGGCGAGAGAAAGTATGAACATGCTGCTTTACAAATTTCTACTATAGGAACATTTCTAAGGAGAGCCGTGGTAGAGGCTTTTCCCCTGGTAGAATGTGCTTTAGGTTTTCCCTGAAGAGACTTCTTGGCTAGTTGGTAAGCCAAAGATATGCAAGAGACTATCCACCTAGAGATGGATCTTTTAGAGGCTGCCAAACCGGTATTTATGGAACCATAGTTAACAAACAACCGGTCTGTTTTTCTCAAGAACTTAGTTTTGTCTAGATAAAATTTCAGTACCCTCTTGAGGTCTAGGGAATGGAGGGACCTCTCAGGAGTCGTCGTGGGATTGGGAAAAAATGTGGGCAGAGTGATAGTCTGATTGATGTGAAAATCCGAGACAACCTTAGGTAGAAAACTCGAATGGGTTCTTAAAACTAGCCTGTTTGAATGGAAAACAGTATAGGGCTCGTTACAGTACAAGGCCTGTATTTCACTAACCCTGAGGGCAGAAGTGATGGCGACTAAAAAGGCAGCTTTCCATGACAAGTGCTGCAGAGAAGCCCTGTGAATTGGCTCAAAAGGAGCACCCATTAGTTTTGTAAGGACTATGTTGAGCTCCCAAGGTGGAGAAGGAGATCTCACTGGGGGGTAAACCTTCTTTATCCCTTCAAGAAAATCTTTAACCACTGGCATCTGGAAAAAGAAACCTGTGTAGGGGACTTTCTGTATGCAGTCATTGCTGCTAGGTGAACTTTAATTGAGGAGAACTGCAGGCCAGATTTGGCCAAATGTAGTAAGTATGGCAAGATCACCTGCTCTTGACCCCTCACCGGATCATGAGCATTGTTCATGCACCACAAGTAGAATCGCTTCCATTTGAAAGCATAGGATGCCCTGGTGGAAGGTCTCTTAGCCTCCTTGAGGATGTTCATACAGTCCGCTGGCAAGTCTAAGTGCCCATATTGCAGGACCTCAGGAGCCATGCTGTCAACCTGAGGGACGGGAGGCTGGGATGAAACACTCTCCCTCGCACTTGGATAGTAGATCCGGACGGCAAGGCAACCTCTGGTGTGGGACCTCGGAGAGTTGTAGAAGGTCCGGATACCACCACTGACGCGGCCACTCTGGAGCAATCAGAATCATTCTGGAGTTGGTCCTGTAGAATTTGGTGATCACTGCTGGAATGAGTGGCAGCGGATGAAAGGCGTAGAGTAAGCTCTGAGACCATTTTATCAAAAGGGCATTCCCCCCTTGACCCTGGTTGGTGAAATCTGGACGCGAAGACGGGGCATTTGGTGTTTGCTGCGTCTGCGAAAAGATCGATGTCCGGCACTCCCCATCTCTGAAAGATGCCCTGAGCTATTTCGCTGTTTAGCACCCAGTCGTGAGCTTCTATGAATTCTCTGCTATGGGCGTCTGCCTAGACATTCAGAGCGCCTGGCAAATGAACGGCCGTGATGCTGAGGCGTCTTGCTAGAAGCCACCTCTAAATAGCTTGCGTTTCCTGGGAGAGAATTCTCGACCTGGTGCCCCCCTGCTTGTTCAGGTAATACATAGTCGTGGTGTTGTCTGTCTGTCTGAATCAAGAGGGAGCTGGATTGGAGAGACGGATAGAACGACTTGAGGGCTAGATGAACAACTCTCAACACTAGAAGGTTGATGTGATACCCGCTCTCTGCTTCCGACCATAGGCCTTGTACCTGAAGGTGATTCATGTGAGCACCCCAACCTTGCAGGGAAGCGTCCGTGATTATCGCCTGAGTGGGAGTCTCCTGATGAAACGGAACCCCTTTCATTAGATGTGACCGCCTCATCCACCATACAATGGAGTCTCTGGCAGACTGAGGTAGCGTGACACGATCCTCCCAACTGCCTGACGTCTGCACCCACTGATCTTCTACAGCTTGATGTAGAGGACGCATGTTCAGTCTGGCATTGGGGACGATGAAGACACAAGAGGCCATGGACCCCAGAAGAGAAGACACTTGCCTGACCTTGGGCTGTTGAGCTTGAAGAAGCTCGCAGCATTTCTCCTTGATTGATGACCACCTCTCCTCCGAAGGACACACGCTTGCTCCTACGGTGTCCAGAGAGGAGCCTAGATAATGGATCTTCTGGGTCAGGTTGAGGACCGATTTCTTGAAGTTGACCCGTAGACCTAGCCTGCTCAGCAGCTTGAGGCTGTAAGAGAGATGAGACTGAAGCAGGGACGGGGTGGAACTCTTTAGGAGCCAATCGTCCAGATATGGGTAAATTAAGATTTTGCGTCTGCGGAGAAAAGCTGCCACCACTGCCTTGCACTTTGTAAAAGTCTGTGGTGTTGACTTGAGCCCGAATGGGAGGACTCGGAACTGGAAATGTCGAAGAGCCACCTGAAAACGGAGGAATTTGCGATGTTTTCTGGACACCGGAATATGAAAATAAGCGTCCTGCAGATCTATGGAGCACATCCAGTCCCCCTGGGGATGGAGGAGAGGGAAGATCTGGTGCAAGGCTAACATCCGAAATTTCTCCTTGCGGATGAATCTGTTCAAAGTGCGTAAATCCAGTATTGGTCTGTACTCTGCGGATGGACCTCTTTTTCGGACCAGGAAATATCGAGAGTATATCCCTTGTCTTCGCTGAAGAGTAGGAACATATTCTATGGCCTTTTTTCGTAGAAGATTGTCCACCTGTTCCTGCAGTATGTGGTGACATCGACTGACTCCTCCGCATGGCAGAACTGATGGAGGTGGGGTCTTGAACCTCAGTAAGTATCCATTTTGTACAATATTCAGCACCCATCGGTTGTTTGTTATTAGTTTCCACTCCTCCAGATGACAAGCGATACTTCCCCCCTACCGGAGTGGCTAACGGACCTGGAGGAAGCAATCTCTCATTGTTTCGCTGGTTGTTTTGAGGTTGAGGCCTGCTGCCTATTGTTTCCTCTTCCTCTACCAGGTCTTCTTTGATGGAAGAGAGACCTTTGTTGTTGTTGGTGAGTTTGAGAGGACCATTGAGGGGTTTGAACCCTCTGCTGGAATGGATGTTTATCATACGGACGGAAACGTCTGCGGAATTCCTTCCGTTTTTCTAGCCCAACGGCCTTCACCGTGTCCAATTCTGCCTTCATCTTGGACATTTCATCGTCCGCATGCGGCCCAAAGAGCGAAGATCCGTTGAAAGGTAGATTGGTAATCTTCCACTGAACATCGGGTTTCAGACCTGTCAGGCGCAACCACGCCGAACGTCTCGAACAGATACCATGAGAGTATCCGTGAGCGGCCAGATCACACGAATCAGCAGCAGCACTTATAACTTGATTCGCCACTAAATCCCCTTCCTGAAGTATCTCGCGAAAGTCCTGCTGATCTTCTCTCTGGAGTTTATCTGCAAAGCAGGCAAGTGAGTCCCATAAAGACCTGTCGTACCTCCCCAACAGAGGGGAAGCGCTGGAGACCTTCATGACAGAGGCCGACGTGTTACACATCCTTCTGCCAAGAGAATCCATCAGCTTGCTGTCCTTATCGGGAGGCACTGAGGAGGATGACATGGACGAGTGAGTCTTCCTAGCTGCCACCACAATGATAGAATCCGGCGGAGGATCCGAGACGGAGGAAAAGCGGATCTTGATCGGGAGCTTTATACTTTTCGCAATGCGTGAAGGCACCGCTCCTATCGTTGCCGGAGTTAAAAAGTCTGTGTGGCAGGTTCCAGAAGGCCTGGGACTAGAGGAAGGAGAGGCCGCGCTGAAGTCCGATGATGCAGGGTCTCGAAGATCACCGAGGTGGAGACCGTCGGAGCTGACATTGTAATGCCGCATTTGACACTGTCTCCCACACTTCACTTAAAAAAATCCTTCAAGCTAAGGGCATCTGTGGTACGGCACTTAAATGGTTGTCTAGTTTTTTATCTAAAAGAACCTTTCAGGTCTTCTCCTCTACTGCTCATTCCAAGACTCAGGTTTCCCCTTATGGAGTCCCTCAGGGCTCCATACTTAGCCCATTGCTTTTCAACATCTACGTTAGCCCTCTGGCTACGATAGCAGAGCAAGCAGGGCTAACAATATACTCTTATGCGGACGACACCCAGTTGATCTTTTTGCTTTCCTCCAAGGAGAACCCAAATTCATCCTCTCTCCAGACGGGACTTAAATGGTTGTCTAGTTTTTTATCTAAAAGAACCTTTCAGGTCTTCTCCTCTACTGCTCATTCCAAGACTCAGGTTTCCCCTTATGGAGTCCCTCAGGGCTCCATACTTAGCCCATTGCTTTTCAACATCTACGTTAGCCCTCTGGCTACGATAGCAGAGCAAGCAGGGCTAACAATATACTCTTATGCGGACGACACCCAGTTGATCTTTTTGCTTTCCTCCAAGGAGAACCCAAATTCATCCTCTCTCCAGACGGGACTAAAAAGATCGCTGATTGGATGCACTTAAACAAACTAAAACTTAACGGTGGGAAAACCGAACTTCTCATCTTCGGTGGTAATAAAACTCTCTGGGGGCCCCTACATTGGCCACCGCAAATGGGCGATCTTCCGCATCCATCACAATCGGCCCGTAACCTTGGCGTCATTATTGACGACCAATTGTCTATGAGGCAGCAAGTGTTGAAGGTTGCCTCCACCTGTTTTGCCATCCTGAAGTGGCTTAGGAAAATTCTCTGGATGCTTCCCTCTGCTACACAAAAAACTGTCATCCAGGCCTTGATAATGTCCAGGTTGGACTATGCCAACGTCCTTTACCTGGGTGCTAGTAAGGAAGTACTCCAGAAGCTGCAGGTAGTTCAAAACTCTGCGGCAAGATTGCTCTGTCAACTACCCAGACTGGCCTCCATTTCAGGGGCTCTTCGTAAACTACACTGGCTGAGAATTGACAATCGCGCCAAATTTAAAGCCCTTTGCTATATGCACAAAATAAATATAGGCTCAGCTCCCACTATCTAAATGCTTTGGTACACCATTATCGTCCCTCACGCTCATTACGTTCCTCCAATCAATTAAAATTCCAGGTACCCAAGATCAAACGAGCCAGAATGGGAGGACGTTCTTTTGCCTATCTGGCTCCTTCCCTGTGGAACTCCCTTCCAATGCATCTCCGCCTTGAAAAACACTACCTCTAATTCCGCAAAGAGCTGAAAACATGGCTTTTTAATCAGTAGAATCTTTTTATTAACTTTGACCTTTTCTCTTGCCTTGCATGTCCGTAGGCGCCGGGAAACCTCCGGGTAGCTGTGCGCCATATAAATTTAATAATAATAATAATAATAATAATGTTCAACTTGTTTGCCCCTCTGCAGAGAACCTCATTGAAAGTGTGGAGATCATCCGTTGGTGATACTCTGGACTACTGGGGACAGAGACTCCTGATTTCCTGCGTCTTACACTCTCGCTAACCACCGGAGAGCCCTCCGGGGAAATCTGGACAATGTGGATCCCAGGGGAAGATGACTGTCCCCTCGACGTTGACTTTCTTGATCTCGACGTCGAGCGAGATCTCTCCAAAACCTCTTCGGAGACGACGACAGGCTCTTTCTCCCTTGACGTTGAGCGCCTCGACGTCGACTTGTGCTTGGTTGTCTTCTCCCTCGACGTCGGGTGAGGAATAGACGGCGACAGGGATCTAGCCACTTTCGACGGCGATCTCACTTGTCTCAGAGACGTCCTCGACGTCGACCGTTTATGACGTTGTAGTGGAGACTTCGACGCCGAACGTTCATGGCATCTTCTTGACGTCGACTTCGTTGCCCTCGAAGTCCTCAACGTCGAACCCTGTTTGGTTTTTGGCAGGGTCTTCGCCGGCAAGCTTCTCGACGTCGACCTGCGAGAAGGTGACGGAGAGTGCCTCGCCGTCGACGGGTGTCTTGACGTAGACGGGTGCTTCTCTTTGGGTCTTTCGGCATCAACATACCTCGAGCCCAAGGCAGTGTGCTTCGACGTTGGAGAGGTGTGGTGCAGCGGCCAGGGCAGCTGCCTTCGGAACACAGGGTTCACGGTTCGATCCCCGGCTCAGGCGGCAGCTCAGCTCAGCACCATGTGACTCTGGGCAAAAGCTCACTTAATTTCCACAACGGCCCCCAGCGCCTTGAGACCCGTAAGGGTGAGTAGTTCGCGCTTTACAAATACGGATTTAGATTTTTTTTTTAGATTTAGACGTCGACCCCTTCCTCGACGACGGAGACTCTCGCCGTCTCAACGTCGAAGAGTGTCTTGGCTGTTTCTTCGACGGCGATAACGACGCCGACGGCGAACAGTCTGGAATCTGCCTTTTCCTCGACGCTGGAGAGGTAGAGCGACGCCGCTTTCGATGTTCCTGGAGAGAGGAGGGCTCTTGACTTCCAAGGCCACTTTCAAGACGGGCTTTTCCTCTCTCCAACACAGCATGCAGACGAATCCTTTCCCTGTCACGAAGGGTCCTGTTAGAAAACCTCCGACAGTGGTAACATGTGTCAGGCTTGTGAGAGGAGGGAAGGCAAACGATACACACCGAATGTGGATCAGAGATGGCCATCTTTTTACCACAAGCTAGACATTTGCGAAATAAAGCTGGCATTCTGACAGAAAATAAGATCTTAGTTTGTCAGAAAATGATTAAAAATCACTACCAGCAGAGTAATACAACAAAATATCCAAGAAGAAAAACAATTCCTGACAGAAAAGTCAGAAAACTGTCGAGCTCAAGCTCCAGGATCCTCACAGAAGGAGCCGGAAAAAAGAACTGACCTAACTGTCACCTGTGGTGCATGATGGGAGCAGAGGGGCTCCTGGAGGTCTTAAAGGCACGGTGTCCAGATTCTTGGAAGCCTTAAAGGCAAGGTGCCAGTTTTTTAACTTTACTATGATAGTTATTTATCTATGCAGCCTATGGGCCAACTGCCTGCTATTACCTGTTTTCCTTTTCTGAAAATAAAGGATTCTTGTATGATACTATTACAGTGTATGTTCTCTATTACAAAATGTATTTAGGGGATTATTTTCATACAAGAGAAACCTATGTAATTTTGGCGGTTTGCCTTATTGGAACCGTTTTAGGCTGCATTTTTATATGTATATACATATGTATGTGTATGTTTCGGAAGTGTTATACACTTGTGGGCCCGAGCATACACACATATATATATATATATATATACATATATTTCTATATGCTCCGGGATCCCGCACGTGGGCAGGGATAATTCAGTGCTTATGACTATTGATGAGTATCCCCTGGAAGAGAAACATGTTGTATACATTAGTACCTGCTATGTTTGTCAGACGGTGGAACTTCCATTACAATATTGTGGTTACAGCATGTGACCAGAGAAGGCATATCACGTAGCTGTAGTCATACTTCACATATTACATATATCAGAGTACAAACATTTCTAAGTAGGTAGCGCACATTAAATATAACACATACTTTCTAGATCATTGTTCACCTGCCCCATGTTCATCTAGGACATGTATCTAAGTGTGCAAAGTGGTCACAAAACCACGCCATTCTTCAACGGTATTGAGTCCATGGGTAACAGAATCCACCCGTTCTATCCAGCGACATTCTAGTCTTTGGAGAATCTCTGTAATATTGCCACCTTGTTCTGGTATGGTGGCTATGTCAATCACCTGCCATTTGATCTCGTCAGCGGTGTGGCCCATTATTTGAAAGTGTGTGACCAGGGGTGCGTTCAGTACTCCACATCTTATTCTGCTGCGATGCTGGCTGATCCGAGTTTTGATTGGTTGCGAAGTCTGACCAATAAACATCAAATCACAAGGGCACCAGATGCAATATATTACATTTCGAGAATTACAATTAGAGAAAAAATCAAGTTCATGTTTCTTGTTAGCATATTCAAAGACCTTTGTATCAAACGAAAAAATACAGGCTGTACAATTTCCACATTTAAAGTGACCCTTTATTTTTGGGAGGCCCCATAAACTTTCTATGGTTCTTGTCTTGTTCCCTGCTGTACTTGATGTTGACGAGTGTACCAGATGATCTTTAATGTTTATTCCACGTTTGAAGGCAAAAAGAGGGTTTTCTAGAGAGGGATCAATGTTCTTGATCAAGTGCCAGTTTTGGTTAATCAACTTGCGCACTTTGTTGGTATGGGGGGCCAAAGGTGGTGACACAAATTAGTTTGCTGCATGGGGTCTTTTCTTTAGTGGCCAATAGTTCTTCCCTCGGACAGAACCACACACGTTTCATAGAGTTCCTCACTATTTTGTTAGGGTAGCCTCTACTGATCAATTTTGTTTTCAGAACTAGGGCTTCTCGCATATAATCTTCTTTCTTAAAGCAGT
This sequence comes from Calotriton arnoldi, assembly GCA_963921515.1. Classification (NCBI taxonomy): domain Eukaryota; kingdom Metazoa; phylum Chordata; class Amphibia; order Caudata; family Salamandridae; genus Calotriton; species Calotriton arnoldi. The sequence continues at coordinate 357,125 of CAWUFW010003752.1, read as the reverse complement.
TTCTGCGTAGCCTTAAAAATTGACCAATGGGTAGCCCATCACGTAGTGCTCTTGAATGGTTACTTTTATATGAAAGAAGGGTATTCCTTTCGGTTGGTTTTCTATGAAGGCTAGCATATAATCTACCCTCTTCATGTCTGATGGATAAGCAAAGGAGAGCAATTTCTGATTTTTTTATGGTGGCAGTAAAAGTGAGGTGTTTTTGGACGTTGTTGAGGTACAACACGAAGTTGTGAAAGTCAGCTTCACTCCCGGACCAAATTAGGAAAATATCATCTATATATCGCTTCCACACAGAGATGTTGGGACGATATCTATTCTGATGAGAGAGTGCATATCTGTGTTCCACATGATCCATGTAAATATTCGCCAAATTTGGCACAAAAACTGCCCCCAGTGAAGTGCCAGAGCACTGTTGATAAAACTGGCCTTCGGAAAGAAAATAGTTGTGTTGAAGTGCTATCCTTAATAACGATATAATGAAGTTTGTGGGCACTTGTGTGGGTTGTGTACGTGTGTCTAGTAAATTCTTTATCAGCATGATACTCTCCTTTTGTGGTATGTTTGTATACAGTGAGGTAATGTCCAGTGTGGCAAGCCAGTCTGTGTCAATGTTGAAGGGCATATCCTCAACCAGGTTTATCATAAACGTGCTGCCTCTCACATAGGTTTCTTGTAGAGGTACAAAGTCTTTGAGAAAGAAATCGATGTAACGGACAATGGGTTCGAGAGCAGACCCACAGCCTGATAGTATTGGGTGACCTGGTGGATTGGTAACACTTTTATGTATTTTGGGTAAGGTGTTTAGGACTGGGGTCCGAAGTGTCTCAATACTGAGGTACTCAAATTATTTCTTTGTTAAAAACCTTGTTCTTTGCCCTCAGTGGTCACTTTCAGGATTTCATTTTTGATAGTTGAAAGGGGATTTGATGTCAATTTCCTATAAAAGTTTGGGGTCTGCAATCTGTTTATTAATCTCTGTGTCATACTCTGCACGATCTTGGATAACGATCCCACCCCCTTTGTCTGCTGGTTTTAGTATTATTGAGTGATCTTTTTTTAGATTTTTAAGTGCGTCTCTTTCTGCTAGAGAAATATTATAAGGAGTGAAGCACCGTTCTGCTTTTAGTTTGTCTATGCCACTAAGGATCAATTTCTCAAAAGTTATTAGTTCCGGTGGCATCATGGCATTGGTAGGGTAAAAGCTGGATGGTGGTTTTAAAGCAGATACTGAGTCTTGTGTAGAATAGTCGTTATCCATAAAGTAATGTCTTAGTCTTAGCTTTTGGAAAAATTGGAACAGTTCTGATTTTAGAGTGAAGAAATCTGTTCTTTCCATAATCACAAATGACAAAACCTTACTGAGAAGTGAAACCTCTGCAGAGGAGAGCACATGATGTGACAGATTGAAAATGGGTATTTCCTTCAGATGGTCCCCTGTGTTTAATAGTTCTGGGGACCCCATGGGTAAAATTTCCTCCTGGTCTGGCGTCTGCCTTGATACGGTTACCAAACTTTCCCTCTGCCTTTCTGGCCTTTCTCTTAAAAACGTTGTCCTGGGTGTGTGTCTAAACGGCTTGGTCCAGTCTGTGCGTCTGAATCGTCTGACCCACCCGAGGATTCCGAGAAAGTAATGGGTTGGTTTTTCCTGAATCTACCACACGTAGTTTGCCTATTATAATTCGTCGTGGTGGAGTAGTAATCCTCTCTCAGGTAGGGGTAAGCTTTCTCCCTTGTTAAGTTTTTTATGTCTTTGGTCACTTTATCTACCTTTTTCTTACGTTGGTGGGAATTGAATTCTTCTATACTTTTATTCAATTTATCAAGAAGAGCCCTTGCTTCTGTTGTACCCTCCCCTCCTAGCAGTTCTTTTTCTAACTCTTCTATCTCTTGTAGTTCTGCTTTTGCATGTTCAAGTGCTGTCTCCACACCAAGCACCATCCAATGGCACGAGCAGGTCGTGGAGGTATGACTAAACCCGTTCTTGAATTTTGGCTCTTCTCTAAATATCCTTGGTACGTTTCTGACTTGTAGGCCTTGCTCTATAATTCCGGCTTTTAGATATTCAGTGAGCATTCGTGCATGTAGCTCGGTTCTCACATGTTTTTTCTTTGCATTTTCCAGTTTTTCAATAAGAAGCTGTTTTGCACTTACTGATCTGCTTGGTTGTGCAGAAAATAAAGAGGGCCCACTTATGATCTTTGCAATATATTCATCAGTGTATAGTGGTGCTTTTCTGTCTGACATTCTCCACACAGGGGAAAATACTGAAACCCTGTGTTGAACAGGATGTTTTTGTTTTGTGTCATTGCCACCGTGTAATCCCATGGTGGGTCCCAGGAGCTGCAAGCCCCGACCCTAGACTTTCAGATAGGAGAAGGTGTTCGGCTCAGTCTCTCATCAATACCCGGGCCAACATCTGGGTGGTCCTCCACCTGGAGGTCGATCAGTCCTTCGCGGGGTGGCTGGATTGAGGAGTCTGAGCTGCCAGAGGGGAGACAGTCTTCATACTGCATCTCCTGCGGCGGGATCTTGAGCAGATCCATCACTGGTGGGCATTCCTGGCTAAAGTAGCCCCAGAAGCGTAACCAGTGGAAGGAAGGAAACCTCCAGTCGGACGTGGTATCTGTTTTTCTTCTGTGAGAATATTCCAGTGCGGCTTCAGGGGCGCCAAAGAAGTGAGTCTTGCTTTCAAATATCATTTTGAGGCGCGCAGGGAATAAGAGGGCGTAGGAGAGCTGCAGGGCCCATAGCTTTTGTTTGACGGATTCATAGGATCTACGGCAGGCCTGCGCTTCCCTTGTATAGTCCGGAAAGATCAAGATTTTTGAGTTCTGGCAGCAGAGGTCCGGTTGTGAAAGAGCCTCCCTCAGGATAGAATCTCTGTCGTTGAAGTTAAAGAACCGTGCAATCATATGCCTGCGTGTTGCACCTTGAGGAGGTTCAGGAGTGGGTGCTCTCTGCGCACGTTCAATTGCGAACCAAGGCGAGAGTTCATCAGTCGGCATCCATGTTTTGATCCATTCCTCCAAAAATTCGGCTGGTCAATTGTGTTCCGCTGTCCTCCAGGAAGCCCACCAGACGCAAGTTATTCTGCCTGAATCAATTCTCTGCATCTTCGGCCCTATAGTGGAGTTCATTGGTACGAGTGAGAAGACGGGCAACAGTAGTTTTTAGGTCAAGGATTATTATAATAGGGCTTGAAAGGTCTAACAGTTTATCATGGCAGAGCTTAAAGGACTGACCAACACTCTTCTTGGGATCATACTCTTCCCTATAAAGGTAAAACTCTTGGGTACTCAGAAGCAGCGGCCATCTTGCCTTTTGACAATGACCAAGCATATTCCTTTCTAAGTCGGCTGTAGATCATATTTTCACATGCCTGCCGAAGGCGAGATTGTACGTAAGCATCTACTTTGGGGGAAGGAGTCAATTTGGATGACTTTGGATGAATATCCTCTGAACTCAACATGTCCTAACAAGAGACATTTCTTAGGGTTCTGGAGCTACTGTGTTATCCCCAAAAGTCAGGGTCACCAAGGTAGTTGATCTATCTTGAAACTGATACGGGTCACCTGCTTGGTCATCAGAGTTCGGCAAAGAGGTTGGACAGGTTGACTGCTTGTGAGGTTCTTAGTCAGATTATACCAGTGAGTGACGTCTTTGACTTTTCGGCCACAATAGCAATTTGACTTTTTCAAAAGCATCTGGGGGAACAGTGGATTCTGTTTTGCCGATATCCTTGTGTGAAAGGAACTACATTCTTTGTCAGGGTACCTAGTGACTCTGTTGTGCTTAAGAGTTCTCCTCCCTCTCATGAAAAGATGGTGCAGGCACTTAACCAATAATGTAATGATAATAAATGTGTGCTCAGCAGCTGTAGTGCCAGACTTATCTCATGTGAACGTGCTTCTGAGAATATGATGGGAAGTGTCAGCTTGCTTCCTTGGCACAACCATATGCATACTTATTGCAGTCCTGCTAAGTCTGGTGCTGTGAGGGATCAAAGGAAGTGGCAAATGCAAATCAAAGCAGAGAATGAGGGTGTCAACAGTCAAAGATGTTGGTTGAACTCTCTCATAACCTTCTGTGCTCCTACACTCCCAGATGCAGAGAATTAAGGTGAAAACTCTGACACTTCATCAAGGCACCCAGAGTTCCAGGACAAAGGAGAAAGATGGCGTTGAACTGAGCCGCAGGCCTGAGGCTGAAAGCTATCAGAGCCTGGAATGAACAAGGTCCAAACCCTAAAGGTAGCCGAAACAAGAGGTCTGAACAGCGCTACCAGCTCAAGCACTGCAGGCATAACAAAATGTAAATCTCACTGGAAGAAGAGGTATTATTAAACATCTATACAAGTGAGGTAAAATGCAAACCAATGATATATGAAGACAAGAATTAGTGCAAGGATAAGACAATAAAACAAAAGAACAGAATTGCCATAAAAAGATAAGAGGATCCAGATGACACATATCCGAGGTCTGCAGGAAAGCATAGAAAGAGGCTCTACACAAGATTTCTATGTTGGATGTGGGGCTATTTTCTCACCATATAACTGGCCTTGAGCTATCCTGGCTATTGATGTTTGTTTCTGTTATAATGCTTTTCAGGCTGCAGTTTTAGAGTAGTAAAGAAAGTGTAGCATTATCCTAAACTTCTGTCCAGACAAAGAAGTATTTAGTGAACTAGCTTTTCTACTAGGTCAACATTCCTGGTTGTTTGCTCACTGAAACAAGGTGGCATGTACATTTGGCAAAAAGGTAGTTATGGATCAATGGGTGAGCACATAAAGAGGGTCAGCAAAACTGATGTGGCCTAACTTCTAAGATGATGAAAACTTGGACCAATCACAGTAAACGGAGCGAGTTGGCACAGCCTTGAACCTTCTGAATTAAATTGAGCAAAGGATAGTGGTCAGTTTGTCGTAACTTTTTGCTGGCGAAGGAGCTCTTCAGGGAAGCAGGTTAGCGCAAGGAAAAGTAAGACCAGGCTTACGAGCAGCGGCGAAGAGAAAAGGAAATGTCAGCCAGTTAATGGAAAACATTCCTTCCTCACCAGGATGTATGGCTCTGAATATAAAGGGTCTTTATCCTATGTGCAGAACCACTGTCACTGCTTTTCACAATACAATGCTTCGAATTTGTAACCTGTGCTGTGGCAATTTTAATTGAATACCTTTAAATGTGAGGCATCTTTAAACCTTAAATTGCATGTGGATGATGAATTATAAATAAACATAAAAGGTACTTGGATTAGATCTGCAGTCTGATAAACTGCCCTTTGTCACACTGGTAACAATTCAAAATTCAAACTGGCTTAACAAGGGAACAGTTGTTTATTTCCAAGTCAAGATGGATGCCATTTTTTTATGAATTAGAAAAGTGCGGTTGGAAAACCTTGATAGAATTCCTTTCACTTTTATTCTGTCCTGGTGGTGGGCCAGTAAGTCTGAGAGAAATTCTGGGGTGAAAGGGACTTAGTGTAGAGAAGTCAGCCTATGCGTCTTGGTCAAAAGACCAGATGCTATGTTAGCGTGCGTGTTAAGATACTTCAATACTTTAAAGTTGTATCAGCAATACCACACATTTTTCATAGTTTAAGATAAATACAGGTCGCCCTTATCGATGTCTCCACTTGTCTGAATCAATAATTAAAAGATTAGTTGCATCAACAGACATTAAATGTATAATGATTCATCGGTTATACACGTGATAGGCAACATTATCATGATTAATGAGATCTATAAAAGTTTCAAGGAGAGTAAAAAAAAGGTTTGTCCTCAAGTCCCTCCTTTTACTAGGAATGTTTTTTCAAGGTAAAGTATTTTGAAATGTTAAGTCTGAGCTGTGACAAATAACTTGATTCACACCAACACAACACGTGAAACACATAGAAATTGATTTCACATATTACTATACTGACTGTCAAACGCCACTAAGAAAGTTCACAAAATATAAATGTTTTAGCTTTAAATAATGGCGAAAAAGGAACCACTTCTTCCTGGTAAAACAACAATTGATGAACATCTAACAGGTTAAATAGTCTCTGATTTAATTTACAGCAAAAACTGAAAGCCGGAGGTTGTATATATTTATCCATGCATGTACATATGAGACTTATCCAGTACAATTTTATATCTCCTTTTTTTTCCCATATGCGTATCATGTTAAACTCTGTGTAACTCTTATTTGTGGTCATGTATCTACATATTTAGATATTTTCCTCCCACTGCAGAGAAGAAAAAAAAAAAAATCTCCATAAACCTCATCAAATCACCACTATATGACTCATCCTATTCCTCTTCTAAAATTTCCCCTACCTCCACTCTCCGACTCATCCCAAAACTCTTTTACTACTATGAACTCCCAAACAACTCCTTCCAAATTCTTCACTCCGCTCTTCATCCAACTAACAGAATCACATGTCTACTGCTACCACCACTTCCAATAACAATTTATATTTCCTCCTACTAAACCACCACTGGGTTCTGGAGTAGCATGCTACCCGCCGAAAAGCGCTTCAACGCCTCGTCAGGGGTAGTAAGCGCTATATAAATACAATTACAATAACAAAGAAGAAACAATACAGAAGCCTCTCCTTGATTTCACATCTCTTTCCAAAAAAAGCTGTGAAAGTGGCGACAATCCTTTAGTTCACCCTGCAGTGAGACACGGTATGCAAACTTACTTTTCCCACTCCCGGTAATCTCGAGGTGTTTTCTTCTTTTGTACCGATGTATTTCCTGGTGTTTTATTCTGTAACAGAAACATACACGACACAGTAAATAAAAAAGTAAACCCCACTCTTCCTGATAAACATACGATTTGGGGAAATTGTAACTGCTTCATATTGATTTTTCTTCAATCAGCATTTTCCATGCCATCACTTAACATGTTTAACCTTGATGTATACAGAAGGCATCTTAAGGTATTATTGTACTACACGTATATGGAAAGAAACGGATCTCCAAAATTTGTATTATTAGTTTTACAAAACACTTACAAAGGGAAGCTCTATATTTCTCAAATGTGTGTGTAATTAATTATCTTCTATATAACAGATAATTTATTTTTACACTTACTAGAGGTGCAGCTATATACTAAAGAACTGACACCACTGTGCTACACTGCCAATACTCCACACAGGTATCTTTAAGGGACAAGTGATTTAAAGCTCACAATTAACATACTGTGTTTTTCTAATTATGATCATTTAATCCAATAAATGTATACTTTTAATAATGGTAGCATATTTGTTTGTGTAAACCAACAGGAAAATTGCAGTAGATTGACAAGTCACACAATGTATTTTTTCAATAATGTAAAATTACCTTGACATCGGAAGCACAGCTTTTAGTACTACGAACTGGTGGCACATTTTCTAGACTTTCTTCAAATGCATTTTCCATTTTCTGAAAATTAATAGTTTTTTCCTTCGCCTTTATATCAGTTAGCCAGTCCTGCAAAAATGAAAAACATTATTTGAGTATATTATTAGATAATGCATAAGAACGGCCATGGGAAACCGTACTGATTCCACATCAGTGTCAAGGGTTGTTTCATCCTTTCAAACTGCCACCACCGAGGACTATCGGAATCAACCACATACTCGTCTAAAACAGCAAATAAAATCAATTCACACTGGAAAATGTGATGTTACTACCACACATATCGGAATTGAGAGGACTACGATGAAAATGGAATTCCCAGATACATTTCAGCAAGTCAAAGCTGCTGAGGTTTGTCACAGGTAAACGTGCTAGATACATACAGGGGCATGTTTTTTGGTGCGCTAAACAGCACAATCCGCGTTATTCCCCATTTTGGGTAAAAAAAAACATGTAAATTGGGGGTATTTATAGCACCCGATACATTTCGACCCAACAGAGTTGGATTATATTCGGTGCGATAAATATTGCACCAGTGCACTCGTAATACGGCCTAACTGGGCGTGGCTCTTTAGTGGGATTAACTCAAATATCGCAGGGCAAGACTGGCTTGCAGATTACATTATGGTATGGTATGTTTAACAGCACAACACTGTTACTGGGGCAGCTGCGTAATGCCCCTACCTTGTCCTCGAGTGTCTGCAACCTGAAGTCTGTGTGTAACTGGAGAGATACCTGGGTGGGGTCTGTGGGCTCTATGTAGGAAGAGATGGGTGTGGTGCATCGAGCCCAGTTATGTGCTCCAATGGTGTTGAATTTGTCTCAGCAGCTACATATGCATGTAGGTTTCAGAGAGCTGTAAAACAGACTTAAGGGGCTGATTATGACTTTGGTGGTCGGACTGCCACGCTAGTGTCAGTGGCGGTCCGACTGCCGCATGCCCGTCGGTCCAACTGCCCAATTGGGAGTGGGGAGGTCGGACCGCTGCAAGACACCGCCACCGACAGGTTCGTGGATCCCGCAGTGGCGCCGGTCTGGGAAGCAGCACAGCCATCGGGATTCTGAGTTGTCTTTCCGACAACCTGTTCATGGCGGGAACCCCATCATGAAAAAGGCAGTCCGAAAGGCATGCTAGGGGCCCCAAACAAGGCCCCTGGGAGTTGTTGCCCATTTCAAAGTGTGGTGGTGGGCACATGTTATGCCCCCTCTTCCTGCACTGTCGTGAGTGCACTGTGTGCCATACACGACATGGTGCATGGCACACAGTGCACAGACGTGCTGGAGGCACTGCCACGGCTGCGGGATATGCTACAGGCTCTTCCTATGAGCCTAGCATTCCCCCACTGCAGCGGTCATTTAAAAATACAGCGGTCAGGATGCCTCCCGACCCCTGACATTACGGCCTGGCGGTCCGACCGCTTCATAATTAGGCCCTAAGGGTCGCTAATGTTTGTTACATAACCCGGAGAGATGTAAATCACACTAAAGGTCGCTAACGTTTCACTCATAACCCGGAGAGATGTAAATCACTCTAAAGGTCGCTAACTTTTCACTCATAGCCAGGAGAGATGTAACTCAGACTAAGGGTCGCTAACGTTTCACTCATAACCCGGAGAGATGTAAATCACACTAAAGGTCGCTAACTTTTCACTCATAACCAGGAAAGATGTAACTCAGACTAAGGGTCGCTAACGTTTCACCCATAACCTGGAGAGATGTAAATTAGACTAAGGATCGCTAACGTTTCACCCGTAACCAGGAGAGATGTAAATCAGACTAAGGGTCGCTAACGTTTCACACATAACCCGGAGAGATGTCAATCAAACTAAGGGTCGCTAACGTTTCACCCATAACCTGGAGAGATGTAAATTAGACTAAGGGTCGCTAACGTTTCACCCGTAACCCGGAGAGATGTAAATCAGACTAAGGGTCGCTAACGTTTCACCCGTAACCCGGAGAGATGTAAATCAGACTAAGGGTCGCTAACGTTTCAACCATAACCCGGAGCGATGTAACTCAGACTAAGGGTCGCTAACGTTTCAACCATAACCCGGAGAGATGTAACTCAGACTAAGGGTCGCTAACGTTTCACCCATAACCCGGAGAGATGTAAATCAGACTAAGGGTCGCTAACGTTTCACACATAACCCGGAGAGAAGTAAATCAGACTAAGGGTCGCTAACGTTTCACCCATAACCCGGAGAGATTTAAATCAGACTAAGGGTCGCTAACATTTCACCCATAACCCGGAGAGATGCAAGTCAAACCAAGGGTTGCTAACGTTTAACCCATAACTCGGAGAGATGTAAATCAGACTAAGGGTCGCTAACGTTTCACTCATAACCCGGAGAGATGTAAATCACACTAAAGGTCGCTAACTTTTCACTCATAACCAGGAAAGATGTAACTCAGACTAAGGGTCGCTAACGTTTCACCCATAACCCGGAGAGATGTAAATCAGACTAAGGGTCGCTAACATTTCACCCATAACCTGGAGAGATGTAAATCAGACTAAGGGTCGCTAACGTTTCACACATAACCCGGAGAGATGTCAATCAAACTAAGGGTCGCTAACGTTTCACCCATAACCTGGAGAGATGTAAATTAGACTAAGGGTCGCTAACGTTTCACCCGTAACCCGGAGAGATGTAAATCAGACTAAGGGTCGCTAACGTTTCACCCGTAACCCGGAGAGATGTAAATCAGACTAAGGGTCGCTAACGTTTCAACCATAACCCGGAGCGATGTAACTCAGACTAAGGGTCGCTAACGTTTCAACCATAACCCGGAGAGATGCAACTCAGACTAAGGGTCGCTAACGTTTCACCCATAACCCGGAGAGATGTAAATCAGACTAAGGGTCGCTAACGTTTCACACATAACCCGGAGAGAAGTAAATCAGACTAAGGGTCGCTAACGTTTCACCCATAACCCGGAGAGATTTAAATCAGACTAAGGGTCGCTAACATTTCACCCATAACCCGGAGAGATGCAAGTCAAACCAAGGGTTGCTAACGTTTAACCCATAACTCGGAGAGATGTAAATCAGACTAAGGGTCGCTAACGTTTCACCCATAACCCATAACCCGGAGAAATGTAAATCAGACTAAGGGTCGCTAATGTTTCACCCATAACCTGGAGAAATGTAAATCAAACTAAGGGTCGCTAACGTTTCACCCATAACCCGGAGGGATGTAATTCAGACTAAGGGTCGCTAACGTTTCACCCATAACCCAGAGAGATGTTATGTTCCATATAGGTACCCCAATATAGGCTCAGGTAGTCACCTAACCTTTCACCTATATTCTCCCCTATCATTACACTGCATAACGGTTCTTAGTACTGACCTTTTACCTAGTTACGGTAAAGTCCAAAGATGACATGGGGTTTTCTCCGAAAAGTTTAAGCCTCATTCATTATGCATGAGGATTCTTGGAATCACAGCAGGACAGCAGGCCTACCATCTCCTGCATAATAACTATGTATAAGGGTAATTCCTTCCGTCATCCTAGTCCGACATGACACAGCAAGGTATATCCCAAGGGGGTACCACTTTGGGTATATATACACCATATCTTGCTGAGAGAGTCAGAGGAGAAAAGGACTTCCATGCCGACACACTGACGCGAGACGCTGAGGCTCCTGCACGCAGACACTCCAGCTCGCAGTGGTCTGACATACCTTGCGGGGTGTCCATCTCGAGACCAAGATGGGGTCCCACAGTCACTCACTTCAGGTAATGGGGTTGACTTTATCCTAGAGGTATTCTTGGCTTTACACCCATATACATGCTAGGTACACGTAGGTACATCTAGTTAGGATTGCATGGTAGGAGTAAGCACTTTTACTGTCATGTATTTTATATACTTGCCTGTATTCATTGTTTTAGCACGGTGGTAGAAATCTACCATCCTTTTACTCTGTTAGTGCTTATGATCATTTATATCTGTTACTGTCTAGTGGTTGTTTCAGCACAGCTATTTTACACTAGAATGACGCTGGTTTAATAAATGCTTATTGAAAAACGTCCTCACCGTTTATTCTATGCATCTCTCTGAGAAGAAGTAAGCACGAGTGACTGAGCGAAAAGTAGTACACTGTTTCCACGATCCTGAGGAATCAGGGTTGTCATGTTCGATAGTTACCAAGAACTATTCTCTCCTTGGTAAGAGGAGTTTCTAGTGGTACTGTGAGCTAGCTGGTATACAGACTGACATATTCGGTAGGGGCGTCCAGAATCAGTCTGACTCCAATATTACAGTATATGTTGTCTAAACGCGCAGATCCTATATAGGTTTATAGGAACTACACGACAATGTAACTCAGACTAAGGGTCGCTAACGTTTCACCCATAACCCGGAGAGATGTAAATCAGACTAAGGGTCGCTAACGTTTCACCCATAACCTGGAGAGATGTAAATCAGACTAAGGGTCGCTAACGTTTCACCCATAACCCGGAGAGATGTAAATCAGACTAAGGGTCACTAATGTTTCACACATAACCAGGAGAGATGTCAATCAAACTAAGAGTTGCTAACATTTCACGCATAACCCGGAGAGATGTAAATCAGACTTGAGGACGATAATGTTTCACACATAACCAGGAGAGATGTAAATCAAACTAAGGGTCGCTAACGTTTCACCCATAACCCAGAGAGATGTAAGTCAAACCAAGGGTTGCGAACATTTAACCCATAATCCGGAGAGATGTAAATCAGACTAAGGGTCGCTAACGTTTCACCCATAACCCGGAGAGATGTAAATCAGACTTGAGGACGATAATGTTTTACACATAACCTGGAGATATGTAAATCAGACTAAGGGTCGCTAACGATTCACACATAACCTGGTGAGGGCTCCCGAGTGATTGTTCATAACGGAAGGTCTATGAGATGTATTTATACAGCGCTTACTACCCCTGACGAGGCTTCGTTGACTTAGTGTTGTGCTATAAATACGCATAGAAAGAGAGGGAACACATGACTTTATTTTATAGTTTAAGCCCAAGATGAGCCTTTTACAAGGACGATTGTTAGTCACCAACATTTTATTCCTGATCCCCAATCATGATGTCTCTCACGAGTACAAGCTGTAATATGCATAGGGTTCAACAAATGAAAAAGACAGATGTTTGGTAGAGGGATGTTAGTCATGAAGTAATGATTCTGGATTGATAAACAGTTCGTTAATGGCTCACTCCCTGGGTACAGGGAGTTTATTGTACCTACTGTAACAAAGACTTAAGGAAGCAGTCACAGTAGAAGAATCCTGGGGTGGCAGGAGGACGGATCAGCACTGTTTGCTGCGGGGGCCAGTGTTACGCCCCTGCTCACACCAGTAAACACAGCCTCAATACACATTTGGATAAAATCAATTAATGCAAACTCAGTGAGATGTCTACATCTGTCCAGTCTACATGTCCAGCACAGAATCAGTCTAATTCACAATTATACAGACCACATCACAATGAAACCAGCATAAATCATTTTTTAAAAGACGGGAGAAAAACCATCTATTGCTAGCATATGAATGCACATCCTGGTGCAGATTAAAATGTACTTTTAAACCAGGGAAACATACTTATGTTCAGAGGGGAAACCATTACCACACAGTAATAGCGGTGAAAAAAGCTCCAATTCAAACAGAAAGAAGGTACTGAAACTACGCAGAAGTCTAGGACTGCTTATTCTTAGCAAGAGGATGAAAGGCGATTCCATCAGTCAATTTACATTCAACTCAACTCAGAGCGGCAGGATGATCAACTATACTAACACTGATCTAAGATTAGTGGCAAAGAACAATCACCACCTCAGCCCACTGTCAAATAGTTATGTACAAAAAAATCCAACTCAAAACTGTGAAACAAAAATGACAACACCAAAACACATTTACAATCTTTCTCCTACATTTGTATGGACACCGGAAGCGAACAACCTATTTTTGGTTATCGTTCACCCCAATACACTAAGAAGAATGGGCAGTGACAACCTTAATAAACTTAAAATCATACGACAGGCCATATAAACCAAGCTGCCTGAGATATAACTAAAATCTTTCCCAGTTCAGCAACAGAATCACTAAAAATACAAAAACTAAAAAAGTTCAAACTATTTATTAACCGGATACATATTTTGGGAAAAGTTAAAAAAAAAAAAAAAAGAAAGAAAGCAAAACAGAAACTGCCAAACCTAGAAAACGAGCATCAAAGACAGATACGGTAATAAACAGCAATTCCTTCTGGGATCTTAAAGGTAAAATGAAAACAAGTGTGAACACACAACTAAGTATCCAACATTTTCAGGCATGTACAGATCACTTTAGATATCTATACATACATATCCCGCTGAAAACCAGAAAAGCATTCTCACCATATTGAATATCCAGGGTAAATTAAAGACCAGCAGAACACTGTAGACGAACATGTAACAGTGGGGGAATTAAAAAGTAAAAGATTCCTTTGGGTCAGATGAAATACTAAACGAGCTGCTCAACAGAGCTCACACTAAATTCCAGAAAACATTAGTAAACATTTCAACATCACACTACAATCAGGACATTTCTTAGACATGTAGTCTCAAGGGCTCCTGCTTTCAAATATGATGATGACCTGAATCCAAACAACAGGGAAATCTGTGTAAACAGTAACATAAGCAACTTTTTTTGCCATCTTATGAATCACAGAATGCTGAGGTACCTAGCTGACAGTTACATTTTCATCGGAGCCATATCGGTTTGCTACTCAAACATCAAACCAGAGACCATATTCTTCACATTACAGACTCTTTCTTACCAGTAAACATGTAAAGAACACAAATGAGGGAACCTATTGCTCGATCTATTGAATTCTGAAAGGAATTTGATTCAATCTGGCACCAGGACTAGAAACCAAGTTACTTTAAGTTGGAATAGGGGCAAAACATCAGACATAATAGAATCTATGTATGCCTATCAACTTGAAGGTGAACAGTAGGTGGATTCTTAAAGAGGAGTACCTGCAAGCAGAGGGGACAGAGTCTATGCCACTCGGGAGTGACCAGGAGGCACGGAAGACCAATGACCACTGATGACCGAAGATGCAGGAGAGTTGACGGTGACCTTGTCACTGCAGATGTGAGGACTAGGCGACGCTGTGGAAGACCAGGAGCCGTTCACGAGCTGTCCCACGTTGGAAGTCGAGAACCAGGGAGTTGGTGTCTGGCGGGAGCACTAACAAGCCTTGGCAGCAGCAACAGACGTGGAAAACGAAGATGGTACCGTGTCTGGACCAGCAAGGTCCAAGGGACTCACCAAATACAGAAGAGTCAGAGCAGGCCCGAGCAAGCAGGGGCCAACTGTAGCCAAAGAAGACCCTCAAGAGGACCCACAGACCGAAGGCACAGGAGTCGCAAGAGGACGTCGAGCTGCTCACCAATTAGGCAGGCCCACGGTGCAGAGGATGCGGTGAAGACGAAGATCTTGGTAGCAAGATATGCTGGAGGCTGGAGCTTCTTGAAGCTCGAAAATCTCTTGAGGAGAGAGTCAACAAGCCTTGGCAATGGCAAGTTGACGAGGTGCACTGGGGTGCTGTTACAGCGGTTTCGACGAGGGATACTGACCTCAAACTCGGTAAGAAGACAGTGTGGGCCTCGAGGGAGTTGCAGAACCACCACCTGTGTTGCTGGACCTTTCGAAGTCCGAAGGAAGTGAGGAGCAGCAGACCGGTAAGCTTAGTTGCGGTGCCTGCAGATGCAGGGGAGTGACTCCAAGGGAGATTCCTTTGGATGTCTTTGATGCTCACAGGCCTGGATAAGAACCTGTATGGAGCACAGGCACACACAATGCAGAAGACTGGCAGGACGACGAGACCAGGAGCAGCAGGAGTCTTCCAGATGTAATCTCTGTTCCCAAAGCAAAGTCCAACGAAGTTCAAAGTGCCCAGATGGTTGAAGTAGAAGTGGTTTCGGATCTGAATCTTGCCCCACAACGAATCTGAAGAGCCACCCACAGGTAAGCCCTTAAGTATCCAAAGGAAAGGGTTGGGAGGGTTCAGGGGTCCCTCCCAGAGGAGGGGCTGGACAGAGGTGGGGATAATCCAATGTCTTTTGTCCAATTTTGCACCAGAGCGGGAGCCAACCGCTCCCTGAACTGGTTCCAACTGGAGTATGCAAGGAGGGCACCAAATGAGCCTTTTAAAGCAGTCTGGAGGCGCTGGCAAGCGCCCCCACCCCAGCACAATACACTAAGTCCTGTCTGGGAGGTGGTCACACCTCCCTGTGAAAGGAAACCTATTGTTCTACCTTCCCCTGCTCGAGCCTGGCTCAGCAACAGGAGGGCAGAATTGTGTCTGTGGTCGGCAGCAGCACTAGCTTGCTTTAAGACCCTGAAAGGCTGGTACCAGGAATACAGGGGGACTCCCTAGGGGACTTATAAGAACAAATTGTGAAGAAAGAAAGGAGAGCAGGGTAGGCTGGAGTGGGGGAGGCGATCCATGTCTGCTATAATAGTGCCATTTTCACGATTTTATATGTGTCAACCTTATTATCATAATACTACATGCTGGTCTAAGGTGCGTGATATATGCTGCACGTTCCAGACCACATTGTTGTCAGGTCACACTACAACCTACGTGTAGGCTAGGTTAGTTGGTATTAGGAATGTCAGGGGGGGGTCATCCGGAGTTATTGCTACTTGAAGCGCCGTCAGAATTATGTTCCAGGCTGTTGAAATGGGGTATTTGCGCAATCCTAGCAATTCTTCCCTTAACAATGAGACGGCCTCAGCCTTGGCCCAGTTCAGCTGTCGTGTAGTTCCTATATATAACCTATACAGAATCTGCGCATTCGGATAACATGAACTGTGGGCTTGGTGGCAGACTGACTCTGTGCACCCCCACTGAAAATGTTAGCCTGTTTGCATTAGCTAGCTCACAGTGCCACTAGTGTCTCCTCTTATCGGTGAGAGAATAGTTTCTGGCAACCTTAGAACATGACACCCTGATCCCTCAGAATCGTGGAAACAATGTACTACTTTTCGCTCAGTCACTCGTGCTCACTTATTCGGTCTCAGAGAGTTACACAGAAGAAGCAGTCGGGCGTGTTACAATAAGTACTTATTGTACAGTTGTTCTTCTAGTGTAAAATAGATGTGCTGCAATAATAGTGAGACAGTAGCAGATATATATTATCAGCAGTATAGTGAATGTAAATGGATAGTACAGTTCTACCATTTTGCAATAATCATAAATGCATACATGAATATAAAATGCATGATAAAAGAAAGCGCGTACTCCTACGATGCCTATGTAGATGTACCTAAGTGTACCTAGCATGTGAGTAAGTGTGCAGCTAAGAATCCCTCTAGGATTTGGTCGAACCCCATTACCTGGAGAGTGAGAGTGTCGGACCCCGTCCTGGTCTTGAGTTGGACACCCCGCAAGGGATGTGTTAGACCAGTGTCAGCTGGAGCGTCTGCATGCAGGAGCCTCAGCGTCTCTGGTCAGTGTGTTGGCCTGGAAGTCTCGGTTCCTTCTAACTAACACTAGCAAGAGGTGCTGTATTTATACAAAAAGTATCTAGGGTTTCTTTGTCCCTTGTTGCTTGTATTAGCCATTGTTGGATTTGAGGATGACGTATGGGATGAACTGTGTACGTAGATGTGGGGAGGAAGGTGGTGTAGCCCCAGCCTGGTTTCTAAGAACCCTTATGAATATTCATTCATACTGTGTGAGTCTATTGATGGAGTTATAGGACTCTATTGTTTAGGAGAAACCCTCCTTCTGCACCCAGGACTAGAACTAGGTAAAGGTTCAATCTAAAAGGCTCGTTACAGTGTAGTGTAGCGGAGGTAATGTAGGTGAAGGGGTATGATGTTACCCGGGCCTATGTTAGGGTACCTATATGGAACATAACACCCACTCCTCTTCCGAACAGTCAACAATGATAAAAATGCTAGCGAACTACTATTTCAACTAGGTAGCAGCGCATAATATATCAATGAGCCACGTAAAAACATATTTCTAAAACATTAAAAACATTTAAAAATAGTCTAAGAGGTGAAAATTTCTACTGAAAGTCAGTTGTTTTGGAAATGTCATTTAAGCCGAAGTCCTAGATGAGTTCGTTTATATATGTCGAACCACTATAAGCGTCAGGAGGCCATGCTTTTCAGCAAAAGTGGCAATTTTAAAAGAAATGTTCCAAATTTAGTTGAGTTTTGAAAAAAAATGAACAACTGAATTCTTTCTCAGCACACGATGAGCCTATTTTAGATTAAATGTCCTGGCTGGGAGACGCAACATCATCGTTGCTTGCTGCTGCAGGGGACGGTCCTTGTAACACCTCGCAAAGTACGTCAATGGAGCACAGATGATATTCAGCACTGCCAACAGCTGGTGTAGAGGCAGCCGGTACTGTAGTCGATACCTGGGTGCTAGTGGTGGAGCTGATGCTCAACCCAGTTGTAAAAGGCACCTGCGGATTCTCAAGGAATGCAGCCATCAAGATGGGAATACGCTGGGGACATTGCCGAGCATGGGCCCTCAGGGGTTCCAGCATGGTATTCAAGTCCGCAGGCGTGTCCGTTGCAAGTGTCAGACAGAGATCCAACACGCATTCTTCACCGCAACACAGGCATCGAAGAACAGGTAAGATGCAGTCCATCCAGACTGGTCTAAATGATAGGAACCAAGAGGCACTCAGTTCCCATAGGCGAGGTGTGCCCAGATGCTGTACCATGCGTTCACGGTATTTGCGCTCCAGGAGCGCTTTTGCCATCTCGTTGGTAATTGGGACGTCCATTGCGGAGCAGGAAAATGACAATCAGGATTCCTGCGATAGAAAGCAGGATCAGCGGAAGACCTCCAAAAACGCTTCCCAATACGGAGTGTATAAAATTTGGAATAACTCTGAGGATTGTCTGAAAGGTGCTTAGAAATCCTGACCCTATGGTCTTAAATAAGTGTACAATACCACTCGTATCAGACATGTTAAAGATACGACCCACCATTTCTGCGAAATGAAAGGGGCAGTTTGTATGTATAAGTGCATGTATCTCAGTCGAGGTCCTTGCAATTTGAAGATCAAAGGTCTCTCGAGCGGAGGTTAAGGGTACGGTTTGCTGCAAAAGCATGGCTTTCAGTCTGCTCAATGTATCAAACTGAATAAAGGAAACATGCAACGAAGGCCATAATGGCGCCTCCCTGACTATACTTGTTGGGGGAAACAATACTAGCATACAGCAAGTGACCCTGGTGTTCACAGTGACCAGATAGGCAATGCCCGGAAGCATCCCACAGCATCCTTGATCGTTCAGCATCAAGTAACTCCCATTCGAGAGTAACTCGAATACCGGTGTGATCATGACTGCTGGAGTCCCTTTCATGTGGCAGGACAAGTTTGCTATTGAACCATTGCAAGCTCCGTGCAGTGAAATGTCCTGGCACATGAGAGAACCGCTTAAAGCGTTCTTGCAGTTTGTACCGCTTAGAAACACTTCTCGATCCCCACTCCGGCATCGAAATCTGTACGGTAATTCCCAAGATTCCTTAATGTATTCCTTACCCAATTTTTCATATTTGCCTGCCTGCCTCTGCTCAAGGCAATACTGAAACTGAAAGGTAGTGACCGGTAGAGTTATATGGCCATGGATTAACCATTCCGTTGATGGTGATCCAGCTTTTCAATGCGCAACATTGTATATTTAGCTCCCCTTTGTGCCATTTCTATTTGTTTATCTGTTAGATTGTATTCAGAAAACAGAGACGTACTGTTGATAAAACGCCAAGGCACATAGCCTTCACGCAAAGATTGCAGTGTCCAGCTTAATGACATAATAGAACGCAACTGAGATTGCCCGTGTTGTAACATGGCCAAATCTTGTTCCAGTATGTCTATTGCAGAAGATACAATGTTACCCAAGGAATATATCCTGGAGGTTAAGGTTGTTAATCCATTATCCACTACTGCTAATGCTTTTTCTAAGTTAATACGGTCTATTTCCCGTATCCTCTCTGTGGCCTCGTGTTGGGATATTTTCCAGTTTTCATTGTAGACAGCATAAATGCCAGCGTATATGAAACGTTTTTCACGGGGTTTCCTGGGACCTAAAAAAAAAGCCCTAAGATCCATGTCTTGTGTGAGTAAGGATAAGTGTTGTTTTACTTCTGTGAGTGTTGAGGTCTCTAGCCAATCAAGGCACAACTTCCCAACACTGTAGAATGTCACTACCCCTGGATGTTCTCTTTGTACATAGCGTGGGTCTGGCCTGTGGATATTAAACCCTTCCGTTATACCCCCGAATCTTTTCTGACATGTATTTGTGTCTAAGGGCCAAACCACCCATTTTTTCCAATCAGTGTCTGTTCGATTGTACTGTAAAATGTCATCTAGTGTTGCCCCATCTTGTGTAGTTAAATTTTGCCACCCCTCCATATGTGATGGTGTTGGAAACCGAGGTGTGTTCAGGTCTTTGTTCTTGGCTAGTCCAAGACAGGATGTCTGTTGCACAGTGTCATTTAGAAATATCATCTGCTGTGGAATGAGGCATGCTCTAAATAGCGCTTCTGTTCCCTGGACTTGCCAGTCCCTAGAACCCCAGACTGATTTCAAGTCTATTGTGTCCTTCCATAGGTCAAAACCCAGTTCAGACAATTGGGTGATAAAGGAAGCAGAGTATATCTGTTTGGTGTTTGTTAACATAATTTTCAGTGCCGATGTTGGTGTAACCTTATAATAATATGAGGTCGGGTCAGTGGTATTAAAACCTGAAAAATATGCAAATTTCTGTGCAAATGTATGCGAACTACTTTTAGGTGGTGTAGGGCAATGTTCCCACTGGTGGTACTCAAAAACATTTCTAGGTATTAGGGGGGGGGGGTGAGGGGAGGGTTCGACAGACTCCTCAGTGGACACTTATGTCTGTTTTCATTTTGATGTTTGGAGGGTTAGACATGGGGCACGCAAGGATGTGGGGTGGGGGGTTTAGGGTGGGAAGGGAGGGGAGTTTGGGGTTTTTCGATTCAAAGAGTTTTCATTGTTATTCACAGCAGGATATCTCCGTTTGCAGATTCAGTTACACTCGGACAAGGACGGACCGGTTAGGGTACACTCCCCGTGCGAAATAGACGAACCATAAATGTGATGAATGATACACCATATACCGTGCTGACGTGGAATGTTAACGGCCTGGGAAGTAAGATTAAGAGGGGCTTAGTGAGCAGATACATTAAACGGCTCAAACCAGACATAGTCCTCCTACAAGAGACCCATCTCCGAGGTACCCGATGCGCATTTCTAGGGAGAGGGGCTTACGTCGCACCTGCGAATGCAGGATTCTCCCCCGGTGCCCGAGGAGTAGCTGTCCTTATTAAGAAAACTCGACCTTTCCACGTAGTTAAGACATGGGTGGACCCTGGGGGCACATATGCAGGGGTCCGAGGCACATGGGGACTTCACACTGATTAGTGTTTATGCTCCACCGCGTTTGCAAACCCAGACGCTACAGGCCGTGGCTAAGATACTGTTGGACTCAAACTCAGCAACCCATATAATAGGGGGTGACTTTAACGATGTGATGAATCCACTTGTTGATAGATCACGCCCAGTGGCAGGCACTTGGGTGCCTACCCCACTGGCGGACTTTGTGAACTCACTAGGCCTGACGAATCTCTGGCGCCGCCATCATCCATTTGACCGTAGCTACTCGTTTTTCTCAGGGGCACATAAGTCCTTTTCCCGGCTTGACTACCTTTTTGCCCCGCGGGGGAAATCCAAGTCATTGTAGACACTGACTATCTGGCAAGAGGCATCTCCGATCATTCCCCATTACAGCTGCAGGTTGGGGGTAGGGAACAGAGGCCCAAAACGGACTGGAGACTGAACGCTTGGGAGCTACACGATAAAAAGGTGGCAGAGGCCGTGGCCATAGAGACCAAATTATTTTTCCAAGATAATGATGGGTCCGTGTCTTTGGAGGCCACCCTCTGGGAGGCCTATAAGGCAGTGCACAGAGGGAGAATGCAAGACGTAATTGCCCGTAAGCATAGAGAGGACACGCTGCAAGTTCGAGACCTAGAGAGTAAATTGTTAGAATTAGAAAAATAAATATCCCCGGATACCGAGGCTGAGAAGCTTAGACAATTGGAGGTCACACAGAGGGAATTCCGGGCCCTAGCGGAGGGAGAAGTCTGCACACAAATTCTGGCCACTCACCACAGACTGTATGAGACCGGGGACAGAGCGGGGAGGCTACTAGCATGGTTGAGTCGGAAGGACCGAGAAACGAACTGGGTAGCTCAAATTGAAGAGGGGGGGACACGACACACGTCGGCACCCGCGATTGCGGCTGCGTTCGCGAACTATTATGCCAACCTGTACGCGGCCCGCTCGACGACGGACGAGAACAGCCATGCCCACCCTGCGAACTGAAGACACGGAGGCCCTAGACGAGGACTTTACTCTGGAAGAAGTCATTGCTGCTATTGCCAAGCAGAAGTCAGGGAAAACCCCGGGGCCGAATGGACTCCCAGGGGAATTCTTCAAACAAAATAGTAGTATCCTGGCCCCATGCCTCCTTAATCTGTTTCTAGCGGCAAAAGAGGAGGGTGCGCTCCCCCCGGACCTCTGTCAAGCCACGGTTGTGGTCATATCAAAACCGAGTAAGCCCCCGGATTGTTGTGGTTCTTACCGCCCAATTTCGCTCCTCAATGTCGAAACCAAGATATTGGCCTCCATGCTGGCGACACGCCTTTTAACAGTCATAGTATCCCTGATACACAAGGACCAGTCGGGCTTCATGCCCAAACGCGCTACGCGCTTTAACCTTCGTAGACTGGCAAACTGGCTAGACGTGACTAAGGGTCGCGAAACTCCCCATCTGCTGCTATCACTCGACGCCAAAAAGGCATTTGATACAGTACACTGGCCCTTCATGAGACGGGTCCTCTTAAAATTGGGCTTCAGACACAACTTCCGGGAGTGGGTCGATCTCCTGTACACAAATCCCAGGGCTAGAGTACGAGTCAATGGTGTTAAATCGGCTGAGTTTCCCATCGGGCGGGGGGACTAGACAGGGTTGCCCGCCGTCCCCCCTCCTCTTTTCGCTTGTTCTCGAACCCCTAGCATGCCTGAATAGAACGCACCCAGACCTGACAGGGTTCCGGGACCCCAAGGGTCAGCTGCTAGATGAACGCATCTCACTTTATGCAGATGATATTCGGTTGTGTATAACGAACCCGGATAAGACACTCCCAATTATTCTGAACGTAACCGAGAAATATGGTAGGCAAGCAGGATAGAAGATCAACTGGGGGGAAGCCGGTCTTGTACCCGATAGGGGGCCACGTTCACTTGCAGTCTATACCGGGGGGTCTCCCGATGGCTGAGGGAGGCTTCAAATATTTGGGACTCTACATTTCCAAAAACGTGGCAAGCTGCCTCTCCCATAACATTCATCGGGTCCTAGCGGACTTCCGGAGTGATGTGGCTCGCTGGCGGCGCCTCCCCCTGACACTGCTCGGTAAGGCGGCCATGTTTAAAATGATCACCCGGCCCAAGCTTCTATATATTCTTCAAAATACGTACTATAAAATACCGAGGCAATCTTCAATACAATAAACTCTGAACTGCCCACTCTGTTGTGGGACGGAGGCCACCCCCGAGTAGCGCAGCGAACGTTGCAACGTAGCCAATACAACGGGGGAATTCCTTTGCCAGATGTCAGGGCATACTATAGGGCGACACACCTTGTGGTTATCAATGAATGGGGACATGTGCCGCAGGACCACCCCACATACGCCGTAGAGAGACTCCAATTTCATAAACGCTCGCACCTCCACTACCTCTATGGGGGCCAAGGGATGAGAAGCCTACTACCAGCAACGCAAAGAGTGATTGAGGCGTGGAGGGAGGCCGAACGAGCAATGCAATGGGAAAAAAGGCTAACGAGAGCCACACCCCTATGGGAGGGTAGATGGTTACTTGAACTTGCAAAATTGAAGGGGTTTAACGGATGGATGCTATTGGCATCACTACCTTGGGAGACGTAATACGACAGGGCACATTGATGACATACGCAGACCTACAAGCGGAGTATAGTCTGATGGCTAAACAGCACTATAAACACATTCAATTCCGACACGCATGGCGGGCACAGAAACCTGATATTGTAGATCTCCCGGAGTATGCCCCGCTAGAGGGTCGGCTACTACAGGAAGAGATACAGGAGAAAGCGGTCTCCTGGACCTACAAAACTCTAATAAACAATATGCCTGACAGACTAATGACACTCCGGGGCAAATGGGAAGACCTTGTGGGCACACTAGAGGATATAGACTGGGAGATGGCCCTGATGCACCCCAGAGAGGTGGCGATTAAGCTCAGACTGCGACTGGTTCAGTTCAAAATCCTACACAGGGTATACTACGACAGGGCGAAACTACATGCGATGGGCAGAGCGGAGACGCCGGAGTGTCTGAGATGTAGTGCAGCAAGAGGCTCCTTCATTCATACGTTGTGGGACTGTCCACAAATACACAGTTACTGGGCACGGATTGTGCAAGAACTAAACAACATATTGCAAGTGCAAATTCCGATGGACCCCAAAAATGTTCTGTTGGGCATTCACACAGACGTTGACATTTCTAAGTACCAACTTCTACTTAGTAACCTCGGGCTCATAGTGGCTAAACGGGACATAGCTAAGCACTGGGGGAGACCGGCGCTTCCCACATTGAAGGAGTGGCGGAGTGGTATGGATATGTATATGGGAGCCGAAAAGACTGTATATAAAGCGAGGGGGTGCCCGAGAAAGTTTAGGAAAATCTGGCAGCCATGGCTAAGTTATTACAACTTAGAGATGGCAGAAGACGTGGGGGACGTACTGGACATCATCTGAAACAGGGCCGGGGCGAGGGGCGAGGGGCTCGCTCTCCTAGGCCCACACTTAATCGAGGGACCCATGCGCTATCTAGTACAAGGGGGGGGACGAACCACTGGGGCTGTGCAAGGGAATCGTGATCTTGCTAATTTTGTATCCTTATCATTTGTAAATCTTGTCACTTGTGGCGGATGGACGCTGACCGAGATGTATCTGCTGAGTTGTTTTGATGTTTTATTAAAAAACAATAAAAATATTATTTAAAAAAACAAAAACATTTCTAGGTGATATAGATTTGTGCAGGAAATGATGACCGTAATGTTGGTAACAGTACAATGTGTCGTAGTCTGAAGTACCTTCTAACATTTCATTGTTCGGAAATGCGGCAGTTTTCTCTAAGTCAGACAGCATACCATTAACAGTTTCAGAGTCCCAATCATCAGAAAATGTACTGGAAGTAATGATATCCCTTAATGAAATTTTAAATACATGAGAAATTTTTAAAAGTTCAGTAGGACCGAATATTTCGAAATCAACCTTGTCCCAAAGTATACCATCCGGTATAGGAACTGCTGTAATGTTCACTGATGACAAGTCTCTCTGCTCTCGATGAGACGATTGATGTGGCTTCAGAATTAAATTAACTTTTCGTGTTGCGGAGCTTTGTTGCAGATAACATCCATTAATAAGCATGCTAAAAGTTATAACTAAGCCTAGCCAGAAAAGAAAAAATAGTATCCCAGTAATTACCCATAGTTCTACCCAAGGCGATACCAGGTAAGTCTTTTTGAGAAAGTTCACAAAGTCCTTAGCTTGCTGTTTACGTGATTTTTGGGCTGGTATTGTTTCAGGTTCACTTGGATCCAAAGAAAACGTATCAAAGTTCATGAAGTAGCCAGAGGCAGTTTGATCAATTGTAGGAATTGCATCGGGATTTGTTGAAATCGCATTTTGCTCTTGTCGTGGCATGTTGACGTAGACGTCTGTATTTGGTCTGATTGCAACTTGTGTGTTATTTTGAATTGAATTTTGAAGATGTACTTCTGGTTCAAGGGGAACGAGTTCCATAGCATTGTTGCTTAGTCCTTCATTCCGTACAGGAGGCTCTTCAAACGTGATGAGTCTTTCTGTTTGAACTTTTTGGATGGTAGCTAGAGGAGGGCGTCTGCTACCTTGGAGTCCACGAGGCCTACTGTTCAGTATCGACCACATAGTGTGGTTTGATTAAGTCAATTGAGACAAATCTTTTCTCCTTTTTCCCGGCAAGAGGCAGCAAAAGTACAGTTCTTGTTCCTTGAACTGCTATGACAGGTACAGGCTTTCTGTATAATGGTCCAAATTCTTTTTTGTCCACTATTTTTTCTCTGACCAGATCCCCGACTTTTGGGATCCAGACAGGTCTTGCCGTAACTGCCTTGACTTCCCCAGTGGCGGTCTGTTTCTTGAGCACGTTACTTTGTTGTGTCTTGGATTCATTTAGATCCTGTAAAACAGCCAAACGATCATGGATATCAAATGCTTTTTCATCCGCCACTGTGCATTCACAATCAAGATCAAGTACCCACATTCTTGTCCCAAATAGGACCTCATATGGAGTGACACCCCCTAGAGAATTTCTTGGCTGGTTATTGAGTGCTCGCTGTACCCCGTAGAGATGATTGACCAAACTACCGCCCTTGCCTAATACCCTAGCTGTTAAAGATTGCTTTAAGTCCCGGTTTTTCCTCTCCACAACCGAATTTCCCTCAGGATGGTACGGAGAGGAGTACTGCAATGCTATGCCCATACTTTCCATGGCCTCTTTGTAAGCCCGAGAGCTAAACGCCGGGCCACGGTCAGAATGTACCGTGCCAACTGCGTATGTCCAGATAAAGACTCGCAAATCTTTTATAACAGTTCGAGCGTCAGCCGAGCGCTGAGGCCAAACCCATAGGAATCTTGAGCAGGAATCCAATGCAACCATGATATACTTGTAAGCCCCATCAGATTGTAAGGGGCCGCAGTGGTCCAGATACACACAAGCAAGAGGTTTGTCTGATTTTAGTAACAGTGTCTGTACCGGGCGTTTTATGGTGGAGCCTTTCATCTGATGGCAGATGTCACATTTCAAGACATAGTCTTTAGTTTGCTTTGTTAAACCGGGCCACCAGTAGCGCTGTTTCAACAATGAAATAGTCGCTGTAACGCCTGTATGCGCAGAGCCATAACCCTCGTGTGCTGCTAGTATTAAACCTTGCCTACGATACATATTTGGTATTACTCTGTCCCCCACTCCAGGAATCTGAGCAAATGGAATGTTGTTTGCATCTAACTTGTAGGAGTACTTGAGTGGAAATTTCTTTGGTACTGCTCCGCTGTTTTTGCTTGAAGCAATGACAGCGACCATAATCTCACCGTCTATCCTCGTTTTTGAACGAGTGATTGCAGCTATGGAAGCTGTTCGTACAGCCCCCTTTGCGGCTTCGTCAGCCAATGAATTCCCTTCAACGTGAACGCCATCACGCTGATGACTCAGTGTGTGAATCACGTGAGCCCTCGGTCGTTCGTTCTTCAACTCAACTACCTGTTCCCTTAGCATTTTATGCTTAATTGTGCCACCTTTTGCATCTTTGAACCCGTTTTGTTCCCAATGATGTAAATATTCATTGTACGATTGTACACAGTAAAAGGAATCACACACTACAAGTGTGGGGAATTCGTGATCCATATTCACCAGTGCTATTAGTGCTTTTAATTCTGCCAACTGAGCCGTGCAGTCTCCTAGAGATTGTGTTTTGGTGTAACTTGGATAGAATTTTCCATCCCGCATGCAACCTTTATCGATTGCACATGCTGCGCTGTATTGTTGCTTACTCCCTACGGCCGGTTGAGCAGAACCATCAGTGTAAATAATATATTCATACTGATCTAGAGGCAAAATTTCGTTTGGTAGAGGATATTCTTGTTCGTATTGCAGGAATGCCTGTGTTTTTAGACTTGGATCAAATCTGTATTCAACATCCGTTGCAGTAAGGGAATTAGCCCATTGTATCCATCTCGGATGTAAGGCTTTAGCATTTGGAATGCTAGCCTTTGTAAGAGCTTCTAAAGCTGGTACTGGGGTCACGACTATTATGCGTATTCCCTGAGCCAGGGCTCTTTCTCTTGCTACAGCGGTCTGAACTGCTGTCAGGATTTTTTCTGTTGAAGTGAAACGCATTTCTGCGTTTGTATACAGGTGTGATTTGCATGCGATTGGTACTGTTTCGCCTTCATTGAAGGTTAAGTAAGTGTACCCGCATTGACCCGCTATTACTCAGATCACTAGTTTGCGTACATTTACGCGTCTGTAAGTGTTTTGAAGCTATCATGTCTTCTTGTAGTGAACGTAGGATGTTTGTGTGTTCCTGTGTCCACTGTCTAACTGAAAAGTCAGGTTTTATTAAGTCGGAGAAAGGTTTTACTTTTTCTGCGTAATCCAAAATGTATGTTCTGTCGAAATTTAGGAATCCCAGTATTGATTGTAGATTTTTTAATGATTTTGGAGGCTGGAGCAGCGCACACTTTTCTAAAAAGTTAGCTGCCAGGCTTTTCCCTTCACTTGAAAGCTCGTATCCTAAAAACAGGGCATTGAGGTGGGCTATTTTAGATTTCTTAAAATTAAATTTGTAGCCCTCAGAGGCAAATCCCAGTATAATGGTGCTCACCCTGGTCAAGTGCCTTTTCAAGTCATCGTCCGTAAGATAAATATCATCCACATAGGACAATGCTTCCTCATCAAAATTTTGGAGCAACTCTGTTACTCTTGCTGAGAATACCCCAGGGCTATTCTTATACCCCTGGGGGAGATGACAAAATTGCCGCTGGGACCCCAACACTGAGAATGCGGTCAAATACCTGCTTTCAGGCGCTATATTTTGGCAGAAAAATCCATTTGAGATATCAAGTGTGGTTTTGTATTTGTTCCACACAATGTTATTCATTAATGCGACACTGTGTGCGTTTTGGACAGCGAATGTCTTTGTGCATGTGTTTACATGTCTGTAATCTAAAACTAGACGATATGAGTTGTCCGGTTTTGATACGGGAAACAAAGGATTGTTCATTGGTGAGGTGCATGTTTTAATCACCCCTTGGTATGCAAGTTGATCTAAGATCTCCTGACCTGTTTTTAGCTTCTTGCTTTATTGGATATTGTCTCTGTGCATTTGGTGAAACATTTAACGGGATCACGTGGTGGGTTGAATCTTCATCCCATCCGGCATGATTTTTGTACAATGCTGGAGCTAGGGCCACTGCCCACTCCAGTGCATATGCATGTTTAAGATGAATGGGAACTAGGTCGGAAAATGCAGGAAAAATTACGGTTTCTCCCCTGGGGCATTCCATTACGAATGCTGGCGGCCAATGTTGTCCAGCTAACAGGATGTCATATCCAGATGATAGGTTTTCCCAAAAGAGACCTTTAACTTTCCTGGGCTTGTCCCCCTCCATTTGGAGTGTTATTTCGTGTAACTTATGTGGGACGCTCACCCTTGTATCTGGTGTTTCCACCATGATGTAATCATTCAAGTCCGCTGTCACCAGAAATTCCTTCAGGTTCTGGTGAGCTATTGTTACTTTTGCCGCACTGTCTAGCATCGTCTGAGCCCATTCCCAGTTCAGAAGTTGCGTCCTCAGAATTCTGGGCATGTCTGATCTTTATGCCTGCAACTTTCTTCTTCTTAAACTGAGGTTTTGATTTTGGCTTCCCTTCTTTTTTGGAAGTATAGTCTTGAGCGTGCTGCTTGTCTCTGGACTTTGTACGCTCTTCTTTGTGTTCTGACCGTCCTTCTCTCTCTCTCTGAGTTTTTCGTCGAGCCCTGAAAGGAACGAGAGGAACATGTATCAGTATCCTGATACCTGTCAGGTTTCCTTATATTATCCCTATTCCTAAGGTTGTACCTCTTTCCAGAGGGCTCCTGTGGAGGAGATCTGCCTCAGGATTGAGATCTGTTGTCTTTAGACTTTTGTTGTTTTTTATTATCCCACTTCTTTTTAGAAGAAGCAGGTGTCTGCTTGGTAGTGTCCTTTTCAGAACTGCTCATCAGTTGTGGTTTTAATGCTTTCCCACTTAAACTGTCTCTGCCCAATTCTGCATATGCAGTTTCAATTATTTTGGGTAGTTCGTGTTGTTGCTCTAACGGACTGAACTCCCTTAGGCGATGGCGGATAGCCACTGAAGCTGCTTCCCCTTTAATGTTAGCTAGTATTATGGCTGATACCTGGTCATAGTTCCCTAGTAACTTCATCCCTAAGTTTAGGGCAGGCTCTGCTCTGTACTCGTTTTGTATTTGTCTCAATACATCAGGTACTACTGCTAATGACGGGATACCATGAGTTCTGGTATAAATGGCAGCAAAGACTGTACCCCATGTGGTACAATCCTCTAATTGTGGTGTTATCCCCATGGGCAAGCAGATTGTTAGCATTCTGTGTTTTTCATACGTGGTAGTATTCGGGAATACTGCCTCTAGCTGAGTTATTTTCTGAGCTACCCAGAATGGTATTTGTTCACGTTTTGTGGGCATTTTACCCATTACCGCGTGTAATGTTTGTGGTGTGATTTTAGTTGCTGTACCCTGAGACTGGATACCATTTGCTGCAACTGTTGCTGGTTGGACTGTGAAAGTCCTCATGACAAATTGTGTCAAATTTCTGTAGATTTTAATTAAGTCCTTGTGTTGTCTGAGTAAGTTTACCTGTGGCATTGTGTCAATGTCAGGATGTGGTGTGTAGGCCGCTAATATCGGCCATGTTGCCCCCTCTCCTCCAAGCGGGCCTAATCTTACTCTATTTCTTATGTGGAGTAGGGCACATTTAAACCAGTATAAGTGTTCCTGGTACGTGAGTGGAACTTCTATGTCCTCGCAAGGACCATATTCCAGTGGTGCATCTCCTTCTGTATAGTAGTGAAATGTCTGTGTTCTTGCATCTGCTTCTGGGAATGTAACCCACGAATAGAATACCTCTGTTTTATTTCATTTGTGTGCCTCAATTACGAAAGCTACTATACCACCCCTAGGTGTTAAACCATATTCTAGTAATTTCAGGGTGATAGTACGTCTAAACTTAGGTGCAATGAGAATTCCATCCACCTCTTCGTCTCCTGTTGAGAGGCGTCTAGCCACCACCGGGTTATCTTCGCTCTCAGTCATTTTGTAAAGGAGAAGTTTGTTCAAGGGAACTAAGATATGGTGTTATGCACAATTTTAAGAACACTGTGTCCTTTCAAGCTTGATTAACCAACAGCCAATAAATAGGATGTTTTCGCCTACTCAGCTGTGGCGGAGTTTTGTGCCCACCCACTCTAGACGTCTCTGGTGTTTTGTGAGTAGGGGTCTCTGAGAAATAGCACGACTGAACTACTCAGATTCTACTGTTAAATAAGTACCCAACCAACGTTGGCGGCGCCATGTCGTGTAGTTCCTATATATAACCTATACAGAATCTGCGCATTCGGATAACATGAACTGTGGGCTTGGTGGCAGACTGACTCTGTGCACCCCCACCGAAAATGTTAGCCTGTTTGCATTAGCTAGCTCACAGTGCCACTAGTGTCTCCTCTTATCGGGGAGAGAATAGTTTCTGGCAACCTTAGAACATGACAACCCTGATCCCTCAGAATCGTGGAAACAATGTACTACTTTTCGCTCAGTCACTCATGCTCACTGATTCGGTCTCAGAGAGTTACACAGAAGAAGCAGTCGGGCGTGTTACAATAAGTATTTATTGTACAGTTCTTCTAGTGTAAAATAGATGTGCTGCAATAATAGTGAGACAGTAGCAGAAATATATTATCAGCAGTATAGTGAATATAAATGGATAGTACAGTTCTACCATTTTGCAATAATCAAATGCATACATGAATATAAAATGCATGATAAAAGAAAGTGCGTACTCCTACGATGCCTATGTAGATGTACCTAAGTGTACCTAGCATGTGAGTAGGTGTGAAGCAAAGAATCCCTCAAGGATTTGGTCGAACCCCATTACCTGGAGAGAGAGCGAGTGTGGGACCCCGTCCTGGTCTCGAGTTGGACACCCCGCAAGGAATGTTAGACCACTGTCAGCTGGAGCGTCTGCATGCAGGAGCCGCAGCGTCTCTGGTCAGTGTGTCGGCCTGGAAGTCTCGGTTCCCTCTAACTAACACTAGCAAGAGGTGCTGTATTTATACAGAAAGTATCTAGGGTTCCTTTGTCCCTTGTTGCTTGTATTAGCCATTGTTGGATTTGAGGATGACATATGGGATGAACCGTGTACGTAGATGTGGGGAAGAAGGTGGTGTAGCCTCAGCCTGGTTTCTAAGAACCCTTATGAATATTCATTCATACTGTGTGAGTCTATTGATGGAGTTATAGGACTCTATTGTTTAGGAGAAACCCTCCTTCTGCACCCAGGACTAGAACTAGGTAAAGGTTGAATCCTAAAAGACTTGTTACAGTGTAGTGTAGGGGAGGCAATGTAGGTGAAGGGGTATGATGTTACCCGGGCCTATATTAGGGTACCTATATGGAACATAACACAGCATAGACTGAGACCAGGCTTTTAGCAATGGGGGGGGGTCTTCTGCTTTCCAGCGACGTGTGACAAGCCTTTTGGCCACCTTGAAGCCCAGGTCTAAAAATCTAGAGGAGGCTTTGTGTTTCTTACTTCTAGGAAATATCCCTGTAAGCAGGCCCCCCCACGTGTTCGGCAATGCCCTATCTCTCGTTCTCCTAAACTGGAGATACAGTGTGAGCTCCGGTCCGGCTTTTGCGGTCAGCCGTCAGTCGATCAGCAGTCGGTGTGCGAGGAGCGAGGAGCTGTGAACGCCGCCGTAGACCGAACACTGCCGTCCGCTGCCACTGCCACGAGAGTAGAAGAACAGCAGTGCAGCGGAGCAGCAGAGCAGAGCTCCGGTAAAAAGACCAAGGAGCACTGCGGACTACTGCGGACTACTCAGCGTGCCCCATTTCCTCCCCCCGCGGTCCACACGGGAGGCTCGTAAGCGGTAAGGAGGCAGGAAGGGGGCAAGAGTGCGGCCAGGTCTGTTGAGGGGGGCTTGACAGCGGGGAATAGTGAGCGCGGCCGCCATTAGGTGCGGCAGCGGAGTGTGAGCCCGGTGAGTGCGCGGAGGCGGCCCAACTAGGTTGGGTGCGGCTTGCGGCTCAACAGAGTGCCCTGCTCACTTGCCCCAGGCCTCTTAACCCCTTACACCGGCCATACAGTTTAAAAGCTCCAAAAGCGCCCAAAAGCATAAAGAGATGCGCTCAGGGAGAACGAGAGGAGCGCAGGAGGTAGTTCGGCGGAGACATAAACAGCAAGCCGGGGCAGCTTCAATCAAAGTGGACAATGTAGCCAATGGGGTCTTTATGGAGGGGCCAGGCATGGAGGAACAAGGCTAGTGGTACAAGGGGAAGGGTCAGCACCCTTTCCTGTTAGAACCCCAAATTGCAAACAAATTAAAAGGGCGAGGAAAACGGACTTTTTGAAGAACCCAGTGTACGTATTACTTACATATCGTAAGGATATGCACATTAGGGAACTACAAAGCCCGATACAACCACAGCCGCCTGAGAATTCCAAATGGGCCCCCATCGCAGCTATGAGTAAAAAAGAGGAGCTGAAAGAAAACCCCGTTTAACTGGGAAACCTGGGCCTTAAGCAGCAACCGGCTACGAGAGAGGGAAAGTAGCGTGCTAGTGGCCTTGCAAAAGGAGACGCCAGTAACACAGGAAGCAGGCGACAACAGTACTCCACAATTGAATACAGAATCTCCAAACAGGGGTAGGGTGCCAACGGTACTAACAATTCCAACAAATCCAACTTGCATAGGTAAAGAAATTCAGACTCTAGCAGAGGTGCATCAACAAACGGATAACAACATGGTGAATATGGTTAACATGGAAGATCTAGGTGATCTAGAAGGAATAGCCCCTATACGAAAACTAAATCTGGAAATGGACTTATCGTTGGGGGCCGATCAATCAATTCAACATCTGCAGAAAAAGAAGCTCAGTCAGAAAACGTACATGAACTATCTCAGAGAGAGGACAAGGTTGAGGGAGCAAATTTGCCGGGGGCACAACCGGCTGGCTCCCCTTTAGTGGGCTCCCCGGTTATTTGCACTCAAGTCGGTTCCCCGAGTAGTCAACCTATTG
This sequence comes from Calotriton arnoldi, assembly GCA_963921515.1. Classification (NCBI taxonomy): domain Eukaryota; kingdom Metazoa; phylum Chordata; class Amphibia; order Caudata; family Salamandridae; genus Calotriton; species Calotriton arnoldi. Next base: position 323,726 of record CAWUFW010003752.1, on the reverse strand, counting down.
GGGAACAAGGCCTGGACAGAAACACTTGGGAGATCTTACTTAATTCATTTCAATCGGTTGTCAACGCTTTGACATATCAATCAAGCAAGTTAGACATCCAGGTGGATCTTTTAAACACAATGGCGCTATATATTACGGCTATTGATACAAAAATTGGAGTATTTAATCAGCTGGTACAAAGGGCACAGGCAGAGGCACAGGTGGAGATACAGTCCACTAGCACTTGTGACTGTAACCCAGTTCTGGATAAACTGTCCTCTCTTCCTGGGATGCTTGATCAGGTCCTTGCAGAGATAAAGGGGCAGTTACAATCTGCCAAAGCTGTGACGATCTCGTTAGGTCAAACAAATATCAACGGGAGGGAGAAAGAGGGAAACACATCTGCCCGAGTAAGTGAACAGGAGAAGAGGTGCCCTCGGGAGGAATCTTCCAGCTTGGAGAAGTTACAGCAGAGGAAGGAAGTTGATTTAACACTGAAAAGTAACCGGGATATAACCTTAGACCTTAGTGAAGGGATCTCATGTGACCAGTCATCGTTCAGTACATCGGCTAGGAATGGGTCAGTGGAGCAGGGATCAGAACCAGCCTCACAAGGGGAAGCGGTCAAGATAACTAAGCTTTCTAAGAGACAGCGCAAAAGACTTAGGAAAAGCCATAACAAAAAAGATATGGAGAGCACTTCAGGACATCAAGGGAAGGGTCTATCCAATTTTTTTCCCAAAAATAGGTAATCTAGTGGCGTTTCCAGAAAAAAAGAATGAAAGCGCGGTAGTGGAAAACAAAGGGGAAAAGGAGATCGAGACGATATCAGCTCGAGCTAAAGGAAAAACAACGATGAAGGAAAAGGATCGACAAACGGACGAGATCCAACGGGGGTCAATCCAGGTAAGTCCAGGAAAAAATGAATTAATAAGCCTAAGTAAAGTAGTTAAGTCAGCGGTTCACCGGGAAAGAACGCAAAAAGCTCCTGAAGTAGAGAAAGGCACAGAAGACAAAGAGGAAAAGGAGATCAGAATGCGAGTAAGGGAAAAATTAATAAGGAATGAAAAGGACCGACAAGGGGAACGGATGGAACGGCCGCCAGTAGTCTCTCAGCTGTGAATAAGGGCCCAGACGAACTAGTGCAGGTCAAGAATACACAGCAGGAAATAGTTTGTACTATACAGCAGGGTCAAAGAGAGTGGTCGATTCGCCCTAGCCCGCCTAGTATTCACTGCAAACTGATATTTTTTCCAAAATATAAATCTAGGGGGCATTTTGATAGAATAAATAGAGGGTCCATGATTCGAATGACCAAAGAAATACTGGTGTTACACTACATAGAGTCTACCGACATACTTTCAGTTACATTCGTAAACATCCCGACATGGGGAGGTGAAGAACCGACAATGATTACATGGGCCACACCAGAGTTAGCGGACCAAGTATGGGCTGAAAAGGAGAAATTTGAAAAATGGGGCATTGAAATGACTAGGGAAAAGGAGGAACCCTACCCACAGTTTTTATATCCGGATGGTTACGGAACTCGTCTTAAGATGGAAGGAGAAGAGTGTGGTAGGGGACGTCAAAACCAAACGAAAAGTCCATTAATGTGTAAGAAAAAGCGGCATTTGGGCCTAACGACGATCTTAAAGGGGGCAAGGAGTCGTTCAATTACACCTTTAAGGGACAATACAGCCCCTCAGGCAGATAACAACTATATGGACGCCATGGTGAGCGAAGCCCTACATCCAAAATCTGATTGGTCTTGGCTCCTGAGTGTCCTGAGTGCCAGTTCAGACAAAGACCCAAGTACCTGACAGGATAAAGCCCGCATCATAGGCCATAAAGTGAACAAAGTTGACATCTGTTCATGGAATATAGAGGGTCTGGCAGCAAAGGTAGATGACCAGGAATTTCTAATTTTCATTAGAAGGTACCAGATAGTCCTCTTTCAAGAGAGATGGGCACAAGAGGAAATTAAGCTTCCGGCATATTTATGTTACAGTAAGCCATCTATCAAAATAAAATCGAAGGGGCGAGCAGCAGGAGGACTGGCTTTATACGAAACAGTGGATCTAAAAATAAAAATCGAAGAAGTTGAAATTGATCACCCGAACATACAAGCAATTAAGGTTTGGCCTCTTAGTACAGCAAACATGATCCCCTTGTTGATAATAAACGTGTAAACACATCCCCTCGGTAGCAGAAAAAAAAAGAAACTATCGATAAGATACTGAGTCTACTGTCATCGCAAAGCATAATGAATCCAGTACCCCGGATCCTCTTGACGGGAGATTTTAATATGAATCTCTTCCAGGTGACGCCTAGGGATCAAATATTGGACGTTATTGATCAAATCTGGCACATCCCGGCGACTGAAGTATTCAAACAACGATCTGATAGAATGGGTAAAGAAGTGGTGAGAAACCCGGAGCACCACAGTCTTCGAGTTTTGAATGGCCGGATGGATCCAGACATTCCAGCTCAAGCGACTCATTACTCGGCAAAATCGAAAGCCGTTATAGATTATTCTTTAGTATCACTCCCACTATATCAGACGGTAACAAGCTACAAGTTGGGCAATAGGCTGGAAAGTGATTACTAGCCACAAATGATCAGTCTTAATGTAAATATTTCTCTACACGAACAAATTGCCCCAGAGTTAGGTCAGTCCATCGGTCTTAATTATAAGAGGCTACACTGGTCAGTAAGTAGCTTACAAAACATCGAACAGCAAGCAAGAGACCTGTGGGAAGACAAACAATACCAATCAAAATCTTTTGACCCTTTGGGAGCAGTTCGTAATCCGTCTAGTAGAGCAAAATGCTGTTCAGTCAAAAGTCATGGTATCAACAGCTACTTCTTTTCCAAAGAAGATGTCCGTGCAACTTAAAACAGCGAAAAGGAAATTGAATCACACCCTGAGGGTTTTAAGAAACAACGCATCCTCCAGTGTCAGGAGTGAGGCCTTACCAAAATTAAGGTCACTCTATAAAAAAGAGGTATGGTCACAAACAAAAGCTGAATTAGATCAGTACTGGTGTAAAATTAATTATGCAGTTAAACGTAAAGATGTACAAGAGTTTTGGAGACTGGTAAACCGAGCTAATGGTAGGAAACAACAACAAGTAACATCAAATATATCGGAAGAAGCCTGGGAAAACCATTTGGGAACGACGTCAGGTGGCATAAGTATCATAACAAATCTAGTTGAAGATGGAACAGGTGATAACTTAAGGGAAAACACGCAGTTAGAGATCCAGTATATAACAGTGGAGAAAATCATAAGTTCTAGTCGCCGGAGTGGTGCTCCGGGGCCAAATCGCCTCCCTCAAGTACTATACAAGGAAAATCTGCAATATTGGGCAAAGAAACTGACATTATTATTTAATTATGTGCTGATGAACGAAGAAATCCCCGATAAATGGAGGGGCTCAATTTTGGCCCCGATTTATAAAGCTGGACAAGCCTCGGACCCTGCTAACTACAGGCTAAAAGCCTTAATGGATTGTGAAGCAAAGTTTTTCGCTAAATGTTTGCTGGCAGAGTTAACGGCTTGGGTGGGCGCCAGTAAACTGCTGCCAATTAATCAAACAGGGTTTATTAAAGGTATGGGGACCATCATTAATATTCAAATGTTAGCTCTCATAATTGAAATGGCTACGCGCCGCTCATTGAATCTTCATCTGTGTTTTATCGATTTTAGCTCTGCATTTGATACTGTGCAAAGGAACATTCTTTGAAACAAGTTATCGAAAATGGGTATTGCACCTAGACTGCTGAGAGCGATCCAACTGCTGTATACTAATACCTGGACGAGAGTAAGGTTGGGCCAGGGTACAGCAGTGTCAAAAAAAATGATAACAAGGAATGGTTTGAAGCAAGGATGTGTACTGGCTCCAACCTTGTTCAACCTTTATCTTGCTGCCATCTCTTCAGGGTTGAATAGTATTAACTCTCACTCTCCGTCGGTGGCCGGTTTTAAGGTCTCCCACTTATTGTATGCCGACGGAATTGTATTAATAAGTTATACAAAGGTGGGGCTGCAGAGATTAATTAGCGAAACTGCTCTTTATGCTTCATCTTATGGGTTAAAGGTCAACTTAAAGAAGACAAAAACTATGCTGGTGTCAAGGGGGACAGCTGCACGGCCTAAATTGAGCATAGAAGGGTCGGTGCTAGAATCAGTTTCAGAGTACAAATATCTTGGCGTCATACTAGACGCAAGGGGTTTGGGTAAGAATCAGTGTGCAGCACTAGAGAGAAGAAATAACTCATTAACTGCAGCATTCGCTACCCTCTAGAATAACTTAAAAGGGCTTTCCCTCAAACCGTTACTACAAGTTATGACAGTTAAACATGTTCCATCTCTGACATATGATGTAGAGATTTTAAGAGGATGTGCTGACAATATCATAGACAAGCTTGTGACAGGTACCTACCGTCGCCTGTTTAATCTTCCTCAGCAGACATCACCAGCGCAAATTCGACTTGAGTTCGGTCTTAAACGGTCAGAATTTAAACAGCTTAGGGGCATATTTGAAATTCTGTCACAAACTTAGAAGGTATAATAACTGCACGCTAATGACAGTGGTCTGGGAGGCTATATGTGATAGCAAACATAAGCAGGCCCATGAATATTTCAAATTGGCTATAGACACGTTTAAGGCTGAACAATTATGGGCTTTACCCCTCTCACAGGTGGCATTTAACAAAGTTATAAACGGGTGCAGTAAAAAAATGTCTTCCCTATTGGATAGAGCAGTATTGGCAAAGAGATCCCATGCGTGGACAGTGATTGCTTCCTATGGCATGCTTAAACCACAGAGTTATCTAGGGGATCTGAATAGCCAAAGGGCTAAGCTGAAGTTTATGGGACTCCGATTTGGCAATAGCCAATTTCGTCGTGACACCCCAGCTTGGAAAAAGCTGAGTAGTGAAAGGTCGTGCCGTCTCTGTAATTACAAGAGAGAAGACATCTGCCATATCATTTGTAGCTGCCCAGCTTTAATAGTTGAACGTAGAAGACTGCTGAGGCTGGACTTTAATAGTCAACTGATACGAACATGTCGACAAGCAGTCATAGCCTGCTTGCAGGGAGAATGTTTACAATTCACTGGCAGATTTTTGAAGTTCACAGATATAGTAGAGAGGAAACTGATTAACAGTGGTTAATGAAGAGATTTTAGCATTTATTAATTGATGAATAGTATTTTTAATTATGTGGTTTTTTAAATAAGGGTACAGGATTGGTTATGTATGAAATGTAAGAAAATTGTATAAAGGTGTTTCGTTGTAAGTTTTTATTAACTGAACAATACATTTTTTCATTCAATGCCCTATCTGTGCTTGTGGACAACAATTGAATCACTCCGTGCCAGTAGCCTTGCAGTTTGGGGCATGACCATAACATGTGTTGGAGATCGGCATCTGTCATTTTAAAGCATGGACAACAGGCATCCACTCTATTAAAATACCTGTTAATTTTATCTGGGGGTAGATATGCTCTGTGGACTATAGAAAATTGGATCAGGCTAAATATAGCATTTCTGGAAATTGGTCTGGGGCTCCCAAGCAGCATGGTCCATTCTTTGGGTGTGCATGGTCGTGTCAAAACCGCCTCCCATCTATTACGCAAGGGCACTAAGTCAGTCATAGTGTGTTCGCGGATTGATTCTGCAAACAAATTTATGAGGTGTCGTCCCATACCCATCACATGTATATACTGCATCAGGAGATGTGTCGGGGGTTCTTGCGAGATATTGCCCCAGTGGCAACCCACTGTGGCCAACCAAGAGGCATGGGTTAAGAAGTGTCCAGTAGGGACACCCTCTTCTTCAGTCAGGGAAAGGAAAGGCCGCAGCGCACCCTCCACATATAGGTCTCCCAATGTAGGTATATCAGCATCTTGCCAGTCTATGAGTTCTGCCGTTTTGACTCGGCTCCCCCCTTTTGGCATACCTAGTAATGGAATGGTGGGCGCATATGGTGTGACATGTCTAGTAAGATGTAGAGCTCTACGGAAGAATTTCTGAGCTATCTGTACCAGGAGGGGAAGCGATGTGTGCAGCCTAGTGCATGGGGGAAAGATAAAAAGGAGTCTGTCCAACGTATACGGGGGACTACATTCCGCTGTATCGGTAAGGTGTAGTTCCGCCACCCATTGTATTTGGGACGCCAAATAGTAATGTTCCATGTTGGGCAAAGCCAACCCACCTTGTGTCTGGGGCAAATATAATATAGCGAGCGCCACCCTGTAGCGTGTATTGCTCCATATGAGGTCTCTCATTATTCCTTCCAGCAGTCGAAAAAACGACGCTGGTAAATATGTCAGAAGGTTAGCAAAATAATATAGCAAACGGGGCAACATCACCATTTTAATAAGCGCCACCCTACCTGCAACAGAGAGGGTGAGTCTTTTCCAAAATTCTATTTGGGATCTTAAAGCTGTAACCGCTCTGGATAGGTTACCATCCAGGAGATTCCGGTCAGTGTGATATATTCTTACACCCAAATATCGGAACAGAACCGGCTGTCAGGCCACCAATGCACTGTCCACCACCAGGTGAGGGGCGTCTGCGTCAGGAGTAAAGGGAAATAAACATGATTTTCCCTAGTTCACGCCCAGTCCTGAGAGCGTAGCAAATAGTTTGAGTGTGTAGGGAATGATCGGGGGTATTGCCTGTAGGTCCCTAATGTAGAGCAAGATATCATCCGCATAGAGCAAAATGGCGTATGTCTCCTCTCCTAGTTGTATACCCCAGTAATCTGCTGATTGGCTCAGTGCTATTGCCAGGGGCTCTATAGCCAGGGAAAAGATTAGTGGGGAAAGGGGGCACCCTTGCCTGGTTCCTCTCCTTATTGGTATGGGCCTTGAGAATAAAGTTCCTAAGAGGACACGTACGGCAGGTGCTCCATACAATAATTTAACTAAACTTAAAAAGTATGGCCCAAATCCAAATCGTCGCAACACCTCAAACATATAAGGCCACTCAACCGTATCTAAGGCCTTTTCTAGATCCAATACTAGGCAGCCTGCTGCCGGCCAAACCGCTGTAGAGCTCCGCATTACCCAGAAAAGCCTACGTATATTTAGAGAGGTCTTCAGAGCTGGGACAAAACCACTCTGATCCCGATGGACCAGATGCGGAGTGACGGGCGCCAATCTGCCTGCCAGAACACCTGCCAATACTTTGTAATTCCCATTTAGCAGCGCCAGGGGCCGATAGGTGCTTATGTGTGTGGGATCTCTGTCTGGTTTTGGGAGTGTAATCAGGGTAGCTTCTGTCAGAGAGGCTGGGAAGGAGGTAGTATCTAATGTTTCTGTGTACACCCTAAGTAGCTGCGGGCTTAAAAGATCGGCGTATGTTTTATAAAATTCGTGGGGAAAACCGTTCGGACCTTACCGGACGGCAGTGCTCACATTGTGCCTCTCACTTCCTCCAGTGTAAGCGGGGCATCCAATTCTATGTCAGGACCGGAGGCGAGGATTAGGCATTACTTTCTTCGTTTATTTCATCCAGCAGCCATTTGAAAGCAAGTAACAAACAAGAGAAAAAACTACATCTCCCATGATGCTCTAGGAGATGAACTACAGTGCAACAGCCAATCAGTGCCGAACAGACTCTACTCTTTCCCCCGAGGACGCTCCATCTTACTCTTTCTTCGCTGCTCCAGCAGCAACAAGATAAGGGACCCGAAGAAGGGCATTGATCGCTCTTGTCGATCGTGCCAAGATAAGCTATTAGACATCACTGGCCCGTTAGCAAAAATTCTTGACTTGGCCAAGGACCTGAAAGGGTCAGGGGCCCTACTCCCACCTTATGTGTTGTCTAATTGGGTGCAGCGGGCTTTCGTTTTCCATGGGAACGCTAATTGCGCAATGTCTATGGAGAGACGTAGGTCATTGTTGATAAAGATTGACCCGAAGTTGGGCGATCTTTCTACCTCTGAAGCCGGCCCCATGGAGGAGGATAACCTTTTCGGGGACCCTTTTGTTAAAGAGTTGGGCAAATTTGTAAACACATTTAATTCATTGGACATAGCCCAATCTTCGATCAAAAATATCTTTAGTCCTCGTGTTTTTACCGGAGCCGGTCGTGGCAGGGGGCGCTCGACCAGCCGCCCCTTCCACCTAGCCTCCTACAGAGGTGGAGAATCCCGCAGTGGCAGGATCCAGCCAAGTTTGGGAATTTCTACCCAAAGAGAGCCTATCCGCGCAAGAGAGGTGGCAGAGGACAGGGCAACGGCTCCCTTAACTCTCAACAAGGTGAGTGTTTGTCATCAGGATGGGGTCTCAGTAGGGGGCAGACTGGCACTGTTTCCACAGGCATGGAGGTCTCGGACGTCCGACCCTTGGGTGCTGCAGACGATAAGTGGGTTCCATATAGAATTTTACAATTGTCCAGTTCAAACATCCCGCCCCAACCCGTTACACTTTTCCGAAGATAACATGCGACTGATAAAGAGACCGCCAGCCTGTTAGAAAAAGGGGCCATCCTGTACTCTTCGTATCATCCTCAGGGTTTTCTCAGCAACCTGTTTTTGCTGGAAAAAAGGGACGGGGGTACCGCCCAGTCATAAACCCCCGCGATTTCAATGAATGGGTGGTATACCGCCACTTTAAAATGGAAGGAGTTCATCTCCTCAGAGATCTTTTACAGATTCAGGATTGGATGGTCCGCCTGGACCTTCGCGATGCATACCTCACGATCCCGATCTTCCCACTACCTCGCCGGTTCCTCCAGTTTCAGTGCCGGTCTCAAGTCTTCGAGTTCGCATCCCTCCCTTTCGGGCTGTCCTCCGCTCCTTGTTGCTTTACCAAGGTGATTAAACCGGTGGTCGAGCACCTTCGGTCCATGGGGATAAGAATGATTGTCTATTTGGACGACATTTTGATCATGAATCAGTGTCCTCAACATCTAATTTCCCAGTTGCAGCGGACTGTAGATCTGCTGGAATCCCTCGGGTTCTTGATCAATGGCCCAAAATCGGTTCTCATCCCGACTCAACAGATCCAATTTCTGGGCTTTGTGGTGGACTCTGTCAACGCCTCACTGAGCCTTTCCTCTCGGAAGCTTGCCAAGATCAGGCACGAGCTCAGGCGGACACTCTCCAAATCCACCATCTCCCTGCGCCATCTTGCCAGGATCGTAGGTCTTCTCTCTTCCTCGATCCAGGCCATTTTTCCAGGGCCTCTTCACTACCGGGCACTCCAATGCCTCACAATTTCCCATCTTCGCAAAGGGGTAACTTCCTCTCAGTTCGTTCCCCTTCAGGAGGAAGCGAGGACGGAAATTCAATGGTGGATTGCACATATGGAGGCCTGGAACAGCCGCGCAATTTTCAGTTCCCAACCAGATATCGTTATAGAGTCGGATGCCAGCGGCTCAGGTTGGGGAGAAGGCTGCGGAGAATTTTCCACAAGAGGAAGATGGTCTTCCGTGGAACAATCCCTCCATATCAATTGTCTGGAGCTTTTAGCAGGGTCCTTTGCAGTGAAATGCTGGACCAAAGACAAAGCTCAATGCTGCGTCCTCCTCAAAATGGACAATGTAGCGGCGGTCCGCTATGTCAACCACCTCGGCGGGACTCGCGCTCAGAATCTATCGGATCTTGCTCGAGATCTTTGGGACTACTGCCTGTCCAACCAGATTGCGTTGTCAGCAGAACACCTCCCGGGGGTGTCCAACCAGGTGGCGGACTGGCATTCTCGCCACTGGTTCGACTCGAGCCTTTGGAAACTTTAACCGGGGGTGTTTCGAAGTCTCCAAACCCGTTGGGGTTCTTTCTCAATAGACCTTTTTGCCTCTCACCTGGACAACCAATTGGAGATGTATTGCAGCTGGCGCCCGGATCCCGGGGCTGTGGCAGTGGATGCGATCCTTCAGGATTGGAGTTCGGAACGGGGGTATGCGTTCCCTCCATTCGCCATGATAACGTAGGTATTGACCCAGTTGAGGAGACAGAGAGCGGACCTGGTGGTGGTCACCCCGATTTGGAGATCGCAAGCCTGGTTTCCGGTTCTGATGGAACTTACCTGGTATTTTCCAATCCCTCTACCCCCGTTTAGAGAGCTTCTACAGGATCCCCAGGGGAACCCCCATTGCCTTCTCTAACTCTCTCTCTCCGCCTCATGGCATGGCGGGTTACAGGCGATGTTGGGCGGTGCCAGGACTTTCAGCGGAGGCTGCCGCCTTACTCACAAAGGCCTGGGCAGAGGGTACCAACAAGAGGTACAGGTCAGCCTGGTCTAGATGGGTGAGTTGGTGCCATCAACGACAATTGGATCCCATGGGGGCAGGAGTAGTGCCCATTTCGAATTTTTTGGCGTCTTTGGCATCAGATGGGCTAGCTTACCGGACGAGCAATACTTTTCGCTCAGCTATTTCTGCGGGGCACGTCCCGGTGGATGGTCACCTGGCAGGAGAACATCCCCTAGTGTGCAAGTTACTCAGAGGGATTAGACTCTCTTTTCCCCCGGAACCTCGGTATTCTGAGTTATGGGACGTAAATACAGTCTTGTGTTTGTTTAAATCTGGCCTGCCAATAAGTATCTGTCCCGGAAGCAATTGTCGGCCAAACTGGCTACCCTGTTGTGTTTGATTTCTTGCCGACGAGTGTCCGACGTAAGAGCACTGGATCTGAAAGGTAGAGTATTTACCCCAGAAGGGATTACTTTCCCTATTTCTAGAAGGACAAAGTCTAACTCAATCAATCAATCAATCACAGCATTTGTAGAGCGCACTACTTACCCGCGAGGGTCTCAAGGCGCTGGGGAAAAAAAGGGGGGGGGGTGCCGCTACTGGTCGAACAGCCAGGTCTTGAGTAGCCTCCTGAAGGTCAGCAGGTCTGGGTCTGTCGTAGGCTGAGTGGAAGGGTGTTCCAAGTCTTGGCGGCGAGGTGGGAGAAGGATCTGCCGCCGGTGGTTGTTCTTCGAATGCGAGGACGGTGGCGAGGAGAGGTCGGCGGAGCGGAGCTGGCGGTTGGGGACGTAGAAGAAGAGTCGTCTGTTGAGGTAGGCTGGGCCGGTCTTGTGGAGTGCCTTGTGTGCGTGGATGAGGAGTTTGAAGGAGATTCTCCTGTCGACGGGGAGCCAGTGCAGGTTCCTCAGGTGGGGGGTGATGTGGCTGTGGCGTGGTACGTCGAGGAACAGGCGTGCGGAGGCACTCTAGGGCTGTGTCTTATCCCTCCTTCCCAGATTCTCCAAAACTCTGTGTAGTGAGAGCAATCAAAGCCACGAAGCTATGACCGAGGTGTTGCGTCCTCAGGGTGTAACTCAGCTTTTTATTGCTCTTAAGAAACGGCATAAGGCGGTAGCTCCTCCCACTATTGCCCGTTGGGCCCACTGGGCTATGCAGGAGGCAGGGATTGACACATCCAGATTTGAGGTTCACTCAGTGCCAGGTGCCATGGCCTCTTAAGCTTTTACACTTTGAGCTCATTTGGAGGATATCCTGAAGGCGGCTGATTGGTCGTCGGACTCCACCTTTAAGATGTTCTACTTTAAGCCAGTCAGAAATCTGGCATCTCTAGTGGTGGATAAGCTTTACACTTGCCTAATCCTCGCCTCCGGTCGTGACTTAGAATGAAAAATCTCCTAGCTATCGTAAAGGAAAGTTTCAATTCTATTAAGGACTCTGAGGCGAGGATTAGCCCACCCTAGTTGGGAACTACCCTCCCTATGTGATCCTCGTTGCCACTGTAAGTAATCTGTTATCCGTTACATAATGTAATGTTAAGCGGTTGTGTTTTGTAGACATAATAGACTTTTGTTGCCAGATTTTTTGCATACTTTGATATCTGATGGATCCTTCCTGGGGTAAAGTTGTCGGTTCTCTTCCCAGGGTCGGATTCAGGCAAACAGGAATGAAATTGACGTCTCCGGCTGTATTCGCACAAAGATAGAGGGGGAAGGAGTAGAGTCTGTTCGGCACTGATTGGCTGTTGGACTGTAGTTCATCTCCAAGAGCATCATGGGAGATGTAGTTTTTTCTCTTGTTTGTTAATTGCTTTCAAATGGCTGCTGGTTGAAATAAACAAAGAAAGTAATGCCTAATCCTCGCCTCCGGGTCCTTAATAGAATTGAAACTTTTCTTTACGATAGCTAGGAAAATTTGCATTCTCCACGCTGTTCGGGTGTAAGAGTGGGAAAGGTGAGACCATCAAGAAAAGTGTGATATCCGTCTCAGGGACGTTCAAGGCAGATCTGTATAGTTAAGTGAAGTGCGTGGTTAATTCGCTGTGAATTTCGTGCTGTGTATTCTTGAGTCCGCCTTCCAGAGACCGGAGTGCAGTGATGGGTCCTACGGATTGATCTTGTTTGATCAACCAGGCCAATAGGGGCCCAGAACGGTCAGCCTTAGCATGCACTGCCGCTGAATGTGCCGTGAAGTTCTCGTAATTGACTTGATGTCCACTATATGTATAAAATAGCTGACCACCTTTACAAAGCTTGGTGAATCGACTCCTGGGTTTGTAAGGGTGTCCCGCTCATGCAGGGCACCCTCAAACTTATAACCAAGCACACTGCCTTCACGACTGAATGGCCTACCTTAGGGGTGACTTATAGGTTTTAAGTGCAGTGACCTCAAATATAAGAAAACTTATATCTGTTGTGAGTGGTGCTAGCACCAGCTCACACAGGCTGCTATGGCAGACCTGTAGTCACAGTTTGAGTAGTCTCTCATGGGTGGGACAATACATGCTGCAGCCCATGGAAGACCCCTGGTGTACCTATGCCCTGGGCACCTTAGTACCATATACTAGGGACTTAGAAGGGTACACCAGTAGCCAATTAGGAAGGTACCAAAGTACTTACCATAGTCCAATTTAGGGAGAGCGCACAGTGACTGGGGTCCTGATTAGCAGGATCCCAGTCAGATTAGTCAGAAAAACAGAATGACACCAGCAAAAAGTGGGGTAACCATGAAAGCAGATCCTACTTTCCTACACACACTCAATGAATGAGTCTCATAAAGATCCCTATCCATCCTGAGCATGGGAAGCATACAACCTGCTAAAATTCTAGCCAGCCGCTTATATTTGGAGGTAAAATTGCTCATCCACCTGATCAATTGGAATTTATGCCTAATAAACATTATTTGAGGAGACTTTATGGTTGCTTAGCATTTGCCAACAGAGGCCGGAGGAACCAGCAGTGATATTTTGGTTGCGGAAAAGGCCTTTGACTCAGTGAAATTACCTACTATACTGACAAACCTGCGAGTGATGGATTCTGGAGTGCTGGTAAAAAGTAGCACATATCAGCGAGATTTTAGATTTTAAAAAACAAAATTGTCACACAGCTCCTGGAAAGCAGGTTTTCTAGAACAAGCAAAGTCTGGAGAGGAAAGTTCAACCATGTTTTTAAAGATTTCTCTGGTGGAGGTAGGTGCTTGTAACATACAAATGAAAAAATATCTTGCCTGGGCTTTTTGTGACTGCTCATTTAAACACACTGAAGTATTTGAAATATTCTAGTCTATCTACATGTTTCAAAATTTGTCTCAAGTGGTCTTCTGCATGTTTGGAGAGCACCCTTCCTGCTTCAAGGTCATCTGTGTGCCAAGGGGAATGCAGGCACTGATGGAAAGGAAGTGGCAGCCCACAGAGCTGACTTTATCTATATTAGATGAAAGCCAGAAATTGAAATTCAAGTATGCCAGATAGACAGAGAAGGGAGTCGATAAGGTTGTGGCACACTTAGCTGAGGAAATGAAAGACAGTTTTCTGAGAGCAGTAGTGGTTTTGCCTGCCAAGGAAAGACAGACTTATCTGGGGTTTTTATTTTAAAGGATATCATAAAATGACTACCACAGGGTAGGTCTGTAACTCCTGACATTTAACAATTCTGGAAGGGTGTAAATGTGGTTAAGAATATGGACGGAATGCAAGAATATGAACGGAATGGTGAGGATGGAAAGCAATCAGCTGATGAAGATCAACTACTGAACAAGCTTAGATAAGATCAAGCATGTCCAAGAGATTAACGAAAAGGAAATCGCAAATAAAATAAACTGCAAGGCTTTAAGGATGAAAGAGCGGAGTAAATCAATAATTGCGAACCAAAGTTGGGGGGTGAGCCATGAGGGTGATACAGCAAGCAGAGAGAGGGCTCAGGAGAAATAAATTTTTATGTGACTAAAAGAAGCTCAGCAGAGTCCCAAAAAGGAAGATGAACTATGGATGGTGCATATGAGGGACTACAGGTAACTTCACAACTTCTGCTGGGCTTATGAAGAAGGTCAGTCCTCCCAATGGGGAACCTATGAGGGTACCAGCGAGGCGATGTTAGAATCAGAGTCGCTTCCATAAGGAGTAACATATTAACAGAAGTGTCTAGATTTAGCTCTTGGATCTCAGTCTTGTGTTTGTTCAAATATCGAACATTTAGTAGTGGCACATGTAAAAGCGGGGCAGGAAGCCCAGCGAAGTGTTTGAAGAGTGTCAGCAGGCTGATTTCGTCAGTTATTATTTGCATTTTGATCTAAAGACTTCATGTATTTGTATGTTTTTTAACGTAATAATGAACATATTTGTGGGACACTTTCATATGTGAAAATTGTTTTTGATTTGGTTTTGTACTTTCCTTTGCTCCAAGTCCTGTGTCAGCAATGTATTTATATGTTTCTTCAAAAAAGATCTAGAACATTTGCTAGAATTTAAGGTCCATGAAAGCTTCAATTATTATTCTCCATTTATAACTTATATGCCCAATCAGAAAAAGATGAACATGTTGTGGTAATGGGAACATTAACACAGTTTTTTAGGTAAATGATTTCTACATAGTACACACTGACTGAATCCTTTGTGTACCTTAAATAAGAAATTGGTATGATCTATGGTCAACAGGGTCTTAACAGTATTTCATGTAATTGATCCCTCATCCACTTGTCCTTCACTGAATCAGACGCCATCTTGTAATGTGGATAGCTACCCTACAGCCTGTGGGGGTGTGAGGCCCTCGTTCACCCTTGGCAACCCTCTGCAGCTTGGCTGGATGCATACAGGCATCGAGAGTCGGAGATAAAAACTAACCATAGCGGTGTGGCCTGCAGTAAAAATTACCCCTGCACAGGGCAGAGAGCAAGTATGGAGGCAGAAACGGACATGCCTGGCCTGCTGACTGACAGAGCGATAGCCGGTACCACTGACCGCCCTGGTTCATGGGTGCCAAGCGGCAGAGCTGGTTGTGGTCCCTTAGGTGTGGCAGAGAGCAGCATGTAACAGTGACGGAGCTGAAAAGTACGAAACAGAGCTGCAAGAGAGGAAGTGGCTGGGTGGCAAGAAGAGGGTGTTACATTACATGTATTTTCTTTATCCTTTGCTTTGTCCCTTTCCCTTTATTTCCCTTGTGTACTTTCAATCCTGGCACGTGCCATGCTGTTGGTACTGATTCCGCTTAGAACTGGAATCCTGTCATTCTGTTCCTGCCTTTAGACTGAACAGTACTGTGCCTCCTGGATTAAATCTTCTTGAACTCTCATCTGGATTTTTGCCTTTTATTTGGGATTTTACACTGGCGACGAGTTTAATAAGTGTACCTGCTACTTCTCCAGGCACAGGAGCGGTACAACTATACCTTTGGGATTTTCTTCGATATTGGACCCTTTACTGGATTACTATTTTGGGATTTCTACCTTGCGTGATTATATGTTAATTGGGCTTCATTCGCTATCCATCAACGTGATTTTCCTGCTTTTGTACTTGTTATTGCGGCGAAAATATCAATTTTTAACTACTTTACTGCAATTTTGCCTCACTGCATCTTTTGATTTTACCAACTGCTTCTTCTGCATCTGTGGAGCGAGGCTTCCATCCACGTCATTCGCTCAAGCTGCCCACGCGGAGAGAAGCTGGAGAAGAACACGGAGGACGAGGGCGTTGCATCACTACAATCCAAGCTCCAAGTGTTTCCTGACGACACCACCGCATCATTACGGCGCTGCATCACTACGTCACGCAATGTCGCGTGATTACGTCATCGTGCTGCGTGGCGTGCCGCCATTTTGGATTTGTGCTTGCCTGACATCTACGTCGATGTGCATGACTGCACACTAAGTCCTTGTTACTATTATTTCCAGATTCAATGCTCTCAAGTACACGTTGATACACAAGACTGTGTATTATTAACTCTGTGTACATATCGCGCCGATGTGCACGGCTTGAAAACATTGTGACGTATGTACAAGAAATTATTGCACATCGCGCCGATGTGCACGGCTGTTAACTAATCTCTCTACAATTAACTTCTATATTTTCCACCATTAGTCAAAACGATTTATTCGATTTGTACTTGGAAGTCAATATTACTAGACTCTTGTATGTTATTTTTTCTGTTTCCAGTGCCACTTATTCTGTGTGTGACCACTCCCTATTTCCATATAACTGTAAGTTTATAAAAACTTGTAGGGTTAGTCATGCAGTTCGAACCTCCTGCTAACTTTTTGCAAATTAAGGGTGATCCTCCAATTCCTTGGTCTAGATGGAAAGAAGAGTTTTTAACCTACATGAAGGCCATTGATGGAGATAGGATGGGGAATGAAAGAAAGAAAAAATTCTACTTCGTTGCTTGGAGTCTGAGGGACAAGCTGTGTTCAGGACCCTACCCGTTGTCCAAGGTGAGTTGAGTACCTTTGATGAGGCACTTATGCGTATGGAGACTAGATTTAAGCCCACGACCAGTATAGCGCTCAATAGATATAAATTCTACACAAGCTCGCAAAAAGAATTTTGATGATTTCCTAATGGCTCTCAGATCTCTTGTTGTTTCATGTAATTTTGGAATTATAGCAGATGAGATGATCAGGGACCAAATAATTGTTAATGTTAGAAACAAAAAAACGCAAGAACAGTTGTGGGTTTTGGGAAATCCTAATTTGCACGACACCATTGTCACTGCCAAAGCGTTTGAACAGTCCGAAAAATGGATGAAGACGATTGAGGAAGTGAGTTCTAAGAGTGACAAATGTGATAAAACCATAGATGAAGTTTGTGCTGTGAGTGCCACTCGCAAGTTTCCTCAAGTGGGGAGAAATAGTGACAAAAATATTGTATGTTATAGATGTGGGAGCTCCACCCACGTTGCTTCCTTTAAATTTTGTCCTGCCATAGGGAAAGAATGTATTAAATGTGGGAGGCTAGGACATTTTGCCAGAGCCTGCAAGGATGACAAGAAGAGGGTGATTAACAAAGGGAGAGTATTTCCCACGAAGAATAGTGAAGTCTCGTGTGTGAGATGTGCACACACCTCTGATGATGATTCCACCAATGAAAAAGGAATAGTTGTATCTATTATGGATGTTTGTGCTCTCGAGGGTGAGGTCTTGAGTTCTCCTAAATGTGTTGTTCGTTTCTTAAATGAAGATCTGGAACTTATGGCAGACTCAGGCTCGCCATGGTCGATTGTTACTGAGAACTATTTTAATGAAAAATGCAGTAAGTATGTGTCTACCGACGATCTGTGTCCCTCTGATATCATTGCCCAAGGTTTTGATGGGTCTACTATCGACCTTATGGAATATGTTGCCTCTGATATTACATTTAAGGAGAGAAATGCTTTCATAAAGTTGTATGTAGCAAAAAAAGGAGGGAACGTGTTAGGGTGGAGAGACCAATGGAGACTAGGGATTATACTTAATCCTCGCAGTAAGGAACCCGTTATGGTAGTTGAGGATAACACTGATATTAAACTCATTGAGGAGGAGTTTCCTGGAGTTTTTTCTGAAGGATTAGGAAAACTCAAGGGTTTCACCCATTTAATTAAGCTTAAGCAGGGTGCATCTCCTATCAAACAAAAACTTAGAAACTTTCCCATTAATGTGAGGGAAGAGTTGGGAGATGCTTTGAAAGAGATGTTGGAAGGGGGTGTGATTAAAGAGGTGGAATCGTCAGAATGGGTCTCTCCCATTGTCTTAGCACGAAAACCTGATAAATCGTTGAGATTATGCATTGACCTCAGGGCTTTGAACGCTCGCATTCTGGTTGACTGTCATCCGTTGCCAAATATCAACGAAGTTGTAAGCATGCTCGGAGGTGCCACGATCTTCTCCACCTCCGATCTTCGCTCCGCATACCACCAAATAGAACTTGCCAAGGAGTCACGCCACATGACAGCTTTTATTACACCCCAATGATTATTTCAATTCAAAAGACTGCCCTTTAGGCTAGCATCGGCGGCTTCCGTCTTCCAGAGGTCAATGTGCCATCTTTTCAAGGACATGCAGTCATTTGTGAAGTGTTTTCAAGATGACATTCTTATATTTTCAGCAGATAGAAAAGTACATACTGATCATCTCAGAAGAGTGTGTGGAACCCTCAAGGAGTGTGGTTTGACTCTCAAAAAGAACAAGTGTAAACTGTATCAAGATTCTGTTGAATATTTAGGACACACCTTGTCTAAAGAGGGGGTTGTTCCCAAAAGATCTCATTGATGCCATTTTGACGGCGCCTGCTCCTGACTGTAAAGATAAACATCTTTCTTTTTCAGGTCTATGTGAATATTACAGCAAGTTCATTATGAATTTTGCCTCCAAAATGGAACCCTTAAGAGAACTCACTAGGAAAAATGTTGAATTTGTGTGGGGGGAAAACAACAAAAGGCTTTTGAAAGTATCAAAGCAGAAATGGTAGCTGCTCCCACGTTAAAACCTTATTGCATGAATAAGATGTGCATACTCACTGTAGATGCGAGTCTTTATGACTTAGGATGCGTTTTATTTCAACGTGCTGGAAAAGAGGAATGGAACGTAGCGTTCGCCTCCTGTACACTTAATCTCACGGAGAGGCGTTATGCTGTAATTGAAAGGGAATTATTAGCCTGTGTGTGGGCAGTGGAACATTTCCGCAACTATATTTGGGGTGCACGTTTCACCTTGAGAACCGATCACAAGCCCCTAGTGTCTATTTTGTCTCCTGGAGGTGGACTCAACGCTACTGCCCGCATAGCAAGATTAATGACTCGCTTACAGGAATACAGTTTTGTAGTAGAATATGTCCCTGGAAAAATCAACGTTACTGCTGATTGTCTGTCCAGACTCCCTTGTAATGTGGATGAAATGAGAGATGATGAGAAAGTTGTTGCCAATATTTGTGAAATAGTGTCTGGGAAGTTTAGTTCTATTTCTGAAACTATGTGGAGGAGTGCCATGTCTGGAGATGATGTACTTCATAAAGTCATTGATTACATCATGAAAGGTTGGCCCCCCAAAAGTGAAATATCAGCAGAATTGTTCCCCTTTTGGAAAATGTCTAGTGAACTCGTTATCGAAGGCGATCTCCTGTTCAGGCAAGGGAAATGCATTCCACCGTTGTCTCTTCGTGATCACATATTGTCTGTAGCTCACGAAAGTCACCTGGGAATGTCTTCCATGAAGAGGTTGATTAGATCTCTGTTTTGGTGGCCTGGTCTTGACAGATTTGTAGACAAGGTTGTGAGAGAATGCTCTGAGTGTGTGAACAGTGAAAAGATGTTGAAATGCGATCCTGCTCCCCTTATTCCTGTAGAATGGCCTGAGTTTCCATGGCAAAAGATCGGTTTTAATATTGCTGGTCCCTTTAATTTCTTGCCTCAAGACTGTAGATTTACATTGGTGATGGTTGACTATCGCTCCAAATGGCCCGAGGTTAAACTGGTACCGCATGCCAATTCTGAGAGTGTTGTTGTGTTTTTCAAGGAAGTTTTTGCCCGCAAAGGTTACCCAGAAGTCCTCATCACCGACAATGGTGTGCAGATGAAATCTCGTGAAATGGCGGACTTCCTTGAGTTTTTTAATATTCGTTATGTCACCACAGCTTTGTACGAACCTCAAGGTAATGGCCAGGTTGAGAGATATAATAGAGTTTTGAAACAAGATATTCTGTGGGCACGGAATTTTGGGGCTCAGTGGAAAGACAGATTAAGAGAGAAGTTATGGCTGTACCGCATAACTTCTCATTCCACTACTGAGGTTTCTCCTTTCCAATTATTAAAAGGGTCTGCCTGTCTCCATGTTGTGCCCATGGTGGTTTAAGAAAAGGAATGTTAGTAATGCTAATAGTTCTGTGATCAACAGAGAGAATGTGGCCCTTAAAGTGAAGGAAAAACAAGAAAGATGTAAACGTTATTATGATGTTCGCATGAAAGTGAAACCACCACAATTTGTTGTTGGAGATTGGGTCAAGATACGGAAACCAGGTATTTTACTTAAAGGTGAAACGAAATTTGGAAGACCCATCAAAATTGTTAAGGTCAATTGCAACAGTATTGTCACCCAAGATGGAAAGGTATGGAATGTCAAGAGGGTGGCCAAATGTGTAAGTGTTCCTTCTTGAGTTTTCCTAAGGGGAGAAATGTGTTACATTACATGTATTTTCTTTATCCCTTGCTTTGTCCCTTTCCCTTTATTTCCCCTGTGTACTTACAATACTGGCACATGCCATGCTGTTGGTACTGATTCCACTTAGAACTGGAATCCTGTCATTCTGTTCCTGCCTTTAGACTGAACAGTACTGTGCCTCCTGGATTAAATCTTCTTGAACTCTCATCTGGATTTTTGCCTTTTATTTGGGATTTTACAGAGGGATCAGCCTAAGGAGGGTGTTGCAAGCCGGTGGAGCCTGGTAGGCAGCAAAAGTGGAGCCACCATAGACTCCTCTAGGAATTTATCTCACGCTGACACCCGGGTGAAAGCAATGGTGATCCTGAGGGGAAACAGGACACAGGGTGCCGCATGATAGGGAGAGGAGAGCAGAGCAGGTGAGAGGCCTGAGAAGAGCGGTGGGACCCTATTTGAGAGAGTTCATGGGTGCAGCTGTTAGCAATCAACTAAGAGACGCACTAGATGCGCTCTTACCACACCGACCCACATTGAACGTGCCTGTAGATTATGAGAAGGGATGGCTCATTGTATGTTTTAACTAACATTGTTGGCCTCCGCCATGGGAAAAAAACAAGCAGCAGCGATCTGCGTCCACCCAATCGAGAATGGATAAGAATGCCAAGACACTTAACCCTGCGGAAATGGATGCACAGGGGAGTGATCAGGCCCAGCACCCCCCATGTTGTCAGATGTGATCAAAGCCATTGGAGCCATAAGGCTATCCTTGGAGGCGAAGGTGGATGCAGTGGCTATAAAAAAGGTGCCTGGTGCAGGCGGACCTCCACAATCGGACGTACAGAGTCTCCCAAGTGAAAGGCAAAGCAGAGGAGACACAAGTGGCAATGGAGAGGGGGCTGGTGGATGTCTTGGAATGGCGTACGAAGATACTGGAATCCTGAGTGGAGGACGCAGACGTGGAGGACGCTTGGTCAGACTCCCTTAAAACAGAGAAAGAAAGCCTGGACCTCTTCCTGGAGGAATGGATCATTGCCATATTAAAGCTGAAGGGTCTGTCAAATCACTCTTCTATAGAGAGCACATAGGATACCAGCACACCACCACCCCGGTTATTTTTCGGCTTCTGAATTATAGAAATAGGGATGTGCTTCTACAAGAGGCACGCCGCCGGAAAGTTATCCGAATAGAGGGCGCAGAAGTCATGTTGATCCAGACTAGACTCTCCAGGTCCAAAAGAATGTAACACTCTTTTGAAGCTGTGAAAAGACATTGCTGCAATCAGCAGTTAAAATATATGATGTTCTTTACGGCAGGCTAAAGATCATAAGGGACAATAAATCCTACTTTTACATGGACCCGACACAGGTTTTTGACTGGCCTGACAAGATGGACAATCGATGGGGGAACTGGCGGCAGAGGTCAGCTGGGAGCTCACCGAGGTAGACTGAGGAATGAGATATGACCTTGCCACCACACAAGACTATTCGGACTACAGGCAGTACGGTGCCACTTAGCCATGCTAAGGGCTAGGAGGACTTGGTTGGTTAGCCATTATACGATCTGCTCCCATGGTTCCATATGGAGACACAAGTTGTAGATCCAACCTAGCTCGAGGTCTGCAATAGAGACACGACCAGGGCGCTGGATCAGCCCATGTCCACCATTGGTATTGTCCAAAACTGTGATGGGGGAGGGGTGGGATATTGATAAGCAATTGATTTGTTGTGTTTTAGGTGCCCCAGCCCACGCCGTGGGTGCTGGTCTCCAGCTGGGGCTGGCATATCCATGTGGGCATGAGCCACAGACACATGGCTCACGCACCACAGTTCTTCGAGGTTACAATTTGTATGGAAGGGGGATGAGAGCACACTGCCTCACCTCCCCGCACAGTTCACCCCATAGCATTGTGGTAAAAGAAGTTCACAGTAAATGCTTACTTGAATATTAGCTGTAGTGTTTCACCAAAGTTGGTGCAGGTTAGTGCTGCAAATCTCTAAACACATGAGTTTCTGGATATTATCCTTCATCAGTAGAGATAAAAAATTAATTTCAACAGGTTGCTGAGAAAGCTGCCACAATCCTCTCAGGTCTCAGTACCTCTCCCTGGCGCACAGGTGCATCTCCAAAAGCTTGTCAGTTTAATGGCTCAAAGGAGCCTTTTCAAACAGAAGGGGGATGGGAGCATACTGCCTCACCTCCCAGCACAGTTCGTCCCATGCAGTTTGTATGTTTTACATGCCGGACAGGAACTGTAATGAACAACAGGGAAATTATGGTTGCAGAGAGACTGGTGGTGGGAGGAGATTCACTCTAAAGCACAATTGGGAGACGGGATAAAAATGGTAACTTGGAATGTCCGAGGGCTTATTGATTATATAAAGAGGGCCAGAGTACGCACTTATTTGCGCAGACTGGGAATACAGGTGGCCTGTCTTGAGGAGACTTACCTCTGGGTTCAGCAGGCGTAAAAACTGAGGCACAAATGAAAGGGGAGGTTCTACCATGCAGGTTACAGTGTGCATGCTAGGGAGGTGAAAGTACTGATAGCACCTGGGACACACCCTATGAAGTAGTGGCTTCAGAGGGAGACACAGAGGCGCATTTTATGATAGTACACGGCAAACTCAACGGCCACAATGTCATTTTGGTGGGGTTATATGCCCCTAACGTGGACAATAGGGACTATTTCCTCTGACTGAGCTTCAAAGTACATAAATACCTGGGGACATCGATGATCTGGTTGATGTACTTTAACTGTGTACTTGATGGCAATCTGGACCGCATGACACCCTTAGCGACTTGTAATCAAAAAATGAGGGACTCCCGCCAACACCTGCTGTTGACACTAGATCTAGTGGAGGTGTGGAAAGCGCAACACATCAGGTGTACTCGCATTATGCGGGAGCAGAACATACATATTCAAGACTTGATTATATACTAGCAACTAGGGAAGAAACATGTAAGATTAGAGACATGTCATACACTAGCACAGTCCTTTCAGATCACTCCCCCTTGGTGTTCGTATACGGCTTACATCAATACAGGACAAGTATCCCCACTTGGCACTTGCCGGTGACCATTCTGCGGGATGAGATACATGCAACTATGCTCCATGAGGAGATAGTGCAATATTTCCACCAAAATGATAACACTCCGCCGGGCAGGGGAACAGAATGGGCAGCAATGAAGGTGTTCATCAGGGCACTGGTGATCGCTGTGGTCGCCACCACATGGAGGACCTTAAACATTGTGGTCCAAACAATAGAACAGAGGCTTGTGACACTACAAATACACCCAACTTAAGAGGACACACTAAGCGAGCAGGAACAAAATTTGAAAAGAGGCATCTTGCAAAAAATGGCAGACAGAGAGGTGCTGAAAATGCTCCCCAGGGAAGGAGACAGACCTAGGAGGTTGTTGGCATGGCTACTTCTCCGGGATAGGGCCTCAGCGACTATAACTGCAACTCAAAATACCCAGGGAGACAAAGTTAACATGCAACACCAGATTAATGACACCTTTTATTACTATGCTAAGGTGCTTTATATGCAGCCACTGGAACATCAGGGAGATGACAGCTACCCAGCAATGCACACACACACTCGATATGCAGACTTACGCAAGTACAACATGAGTCAGTAGAAGCCCACATCACGCAAGCTGAATGAAAGGCGGCAATTAACAACATGAATACACCCATATCCCGGGGCCAGATGCCCTACCAGTGGAACTGTATCAAGTCTTCCCTGTGATACTATCGAAAAAGTTCCTGGTGGTATACCAGGATACACTGGTACGAGGCATCCTGCCCAAGACAATGAGGAAGGCAACCATTATTCTTTTGCACAAACAGGGTAAACACCAGACTGACTGTTGGTCCTATAGACCACTCGCCATGTTAAACTATGACAGTAAGATCCTTGGTAAGTTGCTGGCACATTGCCTGAAGAATGTCATGACGGATCTGGTACACACAGATCAAAATGGTTTCACCCCAGACAGGTGCACTGCACTCAATTTAAGACGACTAGCCAATGTGATGAGTGAAGTACAGCACAGTGATGAAGAGCTAGCGGTGGTGCCTTGGCACAGAAAAAGCATTTGATACAGTCAGTTGGAAATATCTGTTTGCAGCACTCAAGCCCATGAATTTTGGCTCACAATTCCTGAGATTGGTACCTTATTTAAATTCACAATCGATGAGCAGAGTTAAAACCAACGACTATATATCACCGGAGTGGGAACTGCAGCAAACACCAGACAGGGCTGCCCCCCTCCTGTTTGCCTTAGCGACTGAGCCACTAGCATATAGACTGCATCAGGTAATGGACAACTGGGCTATCACTACTTGGACGCAAAGACGCATAGTGTCTCTGTAAGCCGATGACTTATCAGTGTATGTGAAAGACCTAAGCAGCTCTCTGCAGCCACTCCTAGCTGAGCTGACCAGCTTTAGCAACCAGTCGGGTTTAAACGTAAACAGGCACAAGTCCACAATATTTCCACTGGGGCGCTTACAGGGGATACCCCAGTCAACGCATGCACAAACGGAGATACCATGGAGGTTAGATTCCGTCCGGTACTTGGTGGTGATGGTCACACCTGATGAACAAAGAAGGCTTAACCTCAACCAGGGAAAGTTACTGATAGACCTCCGTAACAGTGTATACTAGTTATATCACTACCCTTGTCGGTGGCCGGCAGGATTGCATTCCTTAAGGTGCTGATCCTCCACAGTTGCTTATACTTGTTCCAGTGTTCCATGTTCCCCATGCCGCGTGAGATACTGAAACAACTCAAATCACTTATCATAATGGTAGTATGGGGAGAAAGAGCAGCAGGGTCAGTATGGACACGTTGTAGTGCACCTACAAACAGGAAGGGCTCAAGGGGCCAGGCCTAGAGGCCTATTATCAGGCAGCACAACTCCAGTTTGCGACGGGGTAGTACAACTTAGAGAATAGCAGAGATGGGAAACTATTGGTTAGAGTCCTCATAGTGAAGACACTCACGGAGCACCTATATGCAGGGGGGTCATATCACCCACAACGATCCACGCATTGTTAAGATCACGCTAGAAGCATGGTAAATGTTCTTAACCAAATGAGGCAAGGAACTCCCCTACGTCCACACTGTACCCTTGTGGGAGGTTCCAGTTTTTTGGCACGTAAACTACAACATGGGTATGGCCCAGTAGGAGATGGGGGGTGCAAGATGGGAAGGGACATCTCTCGGATCTTTCTCCAACAGACCGTTGACCAGTTCGACCTAGGACAGGGGCAGTACTTGCACTACTACACACTCTGCCATGCCACCTTAAAAGTGTGGGGAACGGTAACCAGCACACCACGAGTGTCCCAGACATTGGAACTACTAGTTCACACTGACAATGGCAGAAAGTCATTACAAGGACGCATGCAGCATTAAGGGCAGATATTCAGATACCTCCTCTTAAGTCATGTGCAAAGTGGGAGGCAGACTGCAGAGCACTTTACAGACATTGGGATGGCATCTTGGCCTTGATACATACCATTACAAGTAACGCCAGATTTAACTCGTACAATTTAACTTTATTCACAGAACATGTGTCACACTGGCAGTGATGCACAAAATGGATCCGGTTAGGTCCCAGGAATTTATTTATTTATTGAGTTTTATATAGCGCTGGCTAGACCCGGAGGTATCAGAGCGCTTTACATAAGGAACAATAGCGAGTTATAGAATAATAATTTAAACATTTTTCACAGAAAATTCAAAGTAAATGAACAAATCATAAGAGGCAGAGAAGGAAAGGGGGGACAAGAATAAGAATAAAGAATAGGTGGGGGAGGGGGAAGGGAACCAGAGGGGGAGGGAGTAAAGGCAGTCGGGCAAAAAGAGAGAACGTTCGACTCAAAAGTCAAGGTATCATAGCGATTAACATAAGGTCAAGGTACAGTAATTTAAAGACATAAGTTGCACGGATTAAGCAAGGAAAGTGGAAAAATCATAGGGGGGGAGAGAAGGTAGGGGGGGACAAAAGTAGTGTTCTGCGAGAGGGTGAGGGGAGAGGAGGGAACCAGGGGGGGGATGGAGCTAAGGCAGACCAGAAAGAGGGAGAAAAACGTTTGAGGGTAGTCAGGGGGAGAACGGAGGAAAGGGAGAAAGGACAGAGGTCGAACAAGATGGTGGGTCCGGGTCCTGGGAATCGACGGTGGCCAGCAACAAAATGGCGGGCAGAGCAAAGGTCACAAAGTCAGTAGGTACGAACCAGGGAGCAGGATTCAAGTGCAAAAAAGTCAAAAATGGGGGGACGCAGTTCCAAAATCAAAGGCGGGTGGAAGGGAGAAGAGGCGTGCAGGCTCGGGACCACTGGGGCATCGGTGTAGGCAATCCGCCGGTCGTGGTTCCCGCACCCCCATACCTGGAAAGGGTCTCTCGGGTCTAAGTCGGGGACGAGGCGGAGCACATCCAGGCAGATGGCCAGCATGGGGAGGCAGCAGCGAGGGGAGGCAGCAGCGAGGACTGGCAGACAGCTGATGAAGACAGAGCTGCGCCAAGGCTGGCCCCATCATCAACCATCCGCGGCGACTCACTCCGAGGAAGGGAGCAGAGGGAGAAAACAGCAGCAGCGGCGGGACGAGGAATGTCATGCCCCGATGTCCAGCTGGGTAGGTGACGGCCGCGGGAGAAACCCGGGCCGGACTCCTCGATAGCCGAACCAAGCGGCTCCACTGGGCATCGGCCAAGTCATCTTGATGTCCCGGAAGAGTGGACTCACGTCCCAGAGCAATCCGACGCCATCCGGAGCCATCCGAAGGGGCCAGAGCTGCGCCGTGGCTGGACAGTCATCAGAAATCTGCGGCGATTAGCTCCGAGGGAGGCGGCAGAGGCAGAAAGAGAGGCATCAGCGGGATGAGGTAAGCCATGCCCCGATGTCTGGCTGGGTAGGTGACGGCCGTGGGAGAAACCCGGGCCAGACTCCTCTTTAGCCGAACCAAGCGGCTCCACCGGGCATCGGCCAAGTCTTCTCAGTGTCGGCTGTCAGGATACGGGAGAAAATTACGGGGAAAAAGGGGTTATAAGGCCAGAACGGCAATCGCTGACCGGGAGCTCCCGGCCGGAGCTCCTCACTGGGCGGCCATCAATTTACCTTGCGCGCACTGCATCACCAACTCGGCGATGCAGCGCGCGCAAGGTAAATTGTTTTATTTATTTCATTACTTACCTTACTCCTGTCCGTCGTATGTCGGACTCCACTACCCCCCCACCCTGCCCCCCCCGCCCCGTAGCGAGCCGCCACTGCTCTACAGATTGAGGACATACTCTGGAAAATGTCACACACTCTTGTGCATGGACTATCTGTGAGTGGGAAAGCGTTAGAATTGATGGAACATGCATTGTCTCCAATGTTAAACAAGGATTTGCAATGCAATAGGTCTCGCATTTACGCGAGTTTTAGCTATTGGCATTGTAAATGACAATGCCTTTTATTCATGTTTTGGTTTTTAAAACATAAATAAAAGGCATGGTCATGTACAATGCCAATGGCTTAAACTCCGTAAATGCGGAGACCTATTGCATTGCAAAATGCACGGGTCCCAAAAGAGCGCTTTACTAATGGGTAGGAGGCGCCTGATGGCTAGAGCTGCCAATCTTGATGCAAGGGGAATCAAGTTCGACTGTTGGCATCCGTTCAATGTTCTACGATTCTAGGCAAATTACTTAATCTCCCTGTGCCCATCAAAAAGGTGTAACGTAAACTGTTTCTGTTGTAAAGTGCTCTTAAGCACTCCGGCCAGATGTTTACTATAAAAAACGGCACACAAAAAAATCTACCCAGACTGCTGCAGAGTTCACTAATATTAAGCTCTGCATTTTTGCTGCACAAATCAAAAAATATTCCCAGCATGAGTGTTACACTTTAGATCTACACGCACCCCAGGCCCCAAGTCCAGGCGCGACCTCCCTTTTAATGTTTAGGACTCAAGAGGGGTCCTTGCAGAGCAGATACCAAATGCCATCCATGTCAGTCTGCCACCTAGACGAGGGGGAGGGGCTGTATCCTGGCAATGAGGAAAACAGAGTCACGAAGAAACTGGACAAACCGGTTCTGACCAGCCTCTTGTCCTGCTTTAATCATGGGCCACAATGACTGCGTCACCTTTTCAAGCCAGGCTTACCCCTCACTAGCTTAAAGGGAAAGTTCCTGACAAATTAAAATAAAATGCCTTCCACGCTGCAATATACGTGCAGCGCTTGAACAAAATAAAAAAAGGACACGAAAAAGCATTGTAAGAATGAAAGTGGGCCTGTCAAGCTGAGATATGAAGACTATCTGACGGAGTCTGACGAGGTTAATGAAAAATGTAGTTTCATTCCAGCGTGCTGAAATATTTATTTCCTTAATCACTGTTTAGCGCCTCGAGCCAAACTCTCGTGCCAGATGCTAGACAAAGTTCGCGGAGCCGGCAGAGTGCAGACAGAAAGTGATTGCTCACTCATCATAGGCCTGTTCTGGGCACAGGAGATAGTGAGGGGGGGTGCAGTTTAACTCCTTAGACTCCAAGTGTTCTTTCGTATCTGCCGAGCCCTAACCAAGCACCCAACCGCCACAGTACCTGCCTTGCACTCACAGGAAAAGTAAAATAAAAATAGAAAAAAAGGCACGCGGCTGCGTAAGAGGAAACGTAAATAAATAGAAAACTAGATCCCGCTGTATGCTTGTGTTGGAATGCCTGCTATGTCGCTCTCCTGTTGGCCGAGTAAAGCAGCAGGGCTGCCTCTGGCGTTACGGGTGGGGGGAGTGGAGCCAAACAGAGAAGTCACCCCGAAGGAGAGCAGCAGAAACACAACACTGCTCATCTAGCTGCCAACAGCGAAAATGACTTGAGCGGTGTTTTGGGTACCATAGTGATGTGGAGGGTGGCTCGGAGGCCAGGATCTCTACAACTCCGGGTAAACATTATACGTAAATTCGGCTAAAGAGTGGTTTCATGGCCTGACGTCGCACATGACAGAAAAGTGACACCAGAAAACATTACTGGTCCGGGAAGGGGCTATGAGCTTTTAAAATATATAAACCATCACTATATTACTTTTAATTAGCACTGGGTATATGCACGCCTAATAGGAGAGTCGCAAGGTACTTTTGAATCGTGTAAAATAGTAGCTTGTCACGTCATTAACGATATGATTAATGGACTTACTAACAGGTTTTGAGAATATACTGTGTTGCTGCTTGTAACGGTGCAGTAATAGATAAGCAGCCATTGCATGTCACTGGAATACATGCGAAACACAACTCGGAAAAAACAAAAGTTACAAGCGCACCTTCCTTTCTTGCCACTGATCCGAACATCGAGATGCATTCGATGAGCGCGAGACAGAAGAAGCGGTTAAACTGGCTGCAGACATCCTCTGGCTCCGAGTAGCACGGCGGATTGATAATCTGCCTAATTGACTGTTTCTTGCTCCCGGGGACAGCTGAAAGAAGGATGTCGCCACGAAAGTCTCCAATTACAGACGCAGGCTACAGCGTGAAAAACAGATGGCACACTGCACTTCAATTAAAAGAAGTGCAAACAGAGCGGACTAAAACTGTAGTTAGGCGCCGCTGAATTGGGACTACACGGAAGTTAGCAAATGACCAACAGCCAACAGAATGGGAGATAACAACAACAATACCACAAGTAAGCCAATAGCAAGCGTAAAAACAGATTACATGAAGTTTAAGCCAACATACAGATTACTTTATGTCTCGCTGAGACAGCGCATGCGCTGCCAAGGCGAGACCTAAAAATGGAAATGTACCTGTACCTGTATTCTTTGTATCATGTGGCATATGATATGTTGCTTGCTCAAAATCAATCAATCATCATCATACCCAGGCAGCCAGAGCTATTCTGAGCCCTCTTCAAGTAAGTCTGAAGTAATTCAAGGTGACCGGTTTTTATGGAGAGGTAGAGGGGGAGTTTGATGCAAGAGATGGCAGAGCCCCCACCAGGAAGTGGGGGGGGGGGTGGGGGGGAGTTAAAGACACGACGATAGACATACAAATGTGGGTATGAGAATTGATATCCTTTTACAACTTATGCCAAAGGACATTGGGTGTATATGAATTGGATCTATTGATGAAGGGTATGTTGTTCATGCCAACATACTGACTCTGTAAAAACAATAAGAAAGGAACTTACAAAGATTTTTGTAAATGGAGACAGAGAATTTCCTTTGGGAATACAGACATTCCTTACTCACAAATCTTTTCCAGACTTAGGAAGCCATCCACTTTTTATCCATCCACCCAAAACATGCCGGTTGAGATGTTAACCTTTGAAAAAAAGGGTGTTGGGTGAAATGGACAAGACTGAACAGAGAAATAAATATGTGAGAAACAATTTATTAAAAGACAAACAACAAGCCCTTTCCAGACTTAGACAATATGAAGACATCATAATTAAACCTGTGGACAAAGGGGCTTGTATTGTTATTATGGATA
Organism: Calotriton arnoldi; assembly: GCA_963921515.1. NCBI lineage: Eukaryota > Metazoa > Chordata > Amphibia > Caudata > Salamandridae > Calotriton > Calotriton arnoldi. The sequence continues at coordinate 292,949 of CAWUFW010003752.1, read as the reverse complement.
CGCACAAACATGAGGCCAAGATACTGAAGAAACTCCAAAATGAAGAATATTACAGGAGAATGCTGGAGGACCCCACCTCTTCCATTTTGTTGGAAATAGTTGAAATAATACAAACAGGTGTGAAGGTGGATGGTAACTCAATCAGGAGGAAGAGTATTTAATTAATGAAAGTGGCAGAACACCAGCCATGTACAACCTTCATAAGAGTCATAAAAATCCAGTTGACCCTTGCAAAATATGTTGAAGTATTCGTAAAACCCCTTATACAAGATATACCAAGCTACCTTAAAGATACCAACCTTGAAAACAAAGTATTTAATGAAACAGAAGATATTATGGTAACATTGAATATTGTCAGTTTATATACTAACATTCTGCAAGAATAAGCTATTGAAGCTATAGAGTATTTTTGGAAACTCAACAGACACCACATGAGGTTCCTACCAAACATTCTGGAAATGGAAAACGTATGTCTTATACGCAACTTCATTTGCTTTAAAGACCAATTTTACTTACAATTCAGGTGGACAGCGGTAAGTTGTCTCTTTGTGCCAGAAATGGCCATTATGTTTATGGTCCTCTAAGAAAACAAATGGATCTTTGAAAATATATAAGAAGCACATTATTATATGTAAATGAAACATCGACGATGGAAAAAAACATTACTTTATACACTAATGAAACAGGTAGAAATATTTTTCTTCCCTACTCAAGCTCCCATCAAAGAGACTTAAAGGATAACCTTCCTAACAGCCGGTTTCTCTGCATACGAAGAAATTGTTCTAAAAAAAAAAAAAAGAGGACTATTTCTGTAACACCAATACACTATTCAATTAGTTACAAGAAAGACAATATCCCCGAAGGTTACTCAAAAGAGAAATGAAACGTGCCTTGTATACCCCGTGAAAACATCATTGTATCCCTAAAGATAAAGAAAATATGGATCACCTGGTCTGTGTTACAAACTTCAATGGAGCTACAAACTTGATTAAAAATGTAATCAGAAAGAGCAAGCAGATCCCAACCTAAGAACCCTAAACAGTTGAAAAGATGTTTACGGAACATCAACTCGCAAGACCTGACGGAGATCTGTGATAACATCTTGCCCCCCCCTATGAACATGTCTGATGTCCATGATCTGACGGCCCACTATAACCATGCAATGCTTAATGTTCTTGACTTAGTGGCACCACTTCAACTCAAAAGAGTGTCGGCTAAACTCTCCAAGCCATGGTTCAATGAAAGTCTTAATGCCGAAAAAAGAAACTTAAGACTTGCAGAAAGGAAGTGGCGACCTTATCCCTCCGTGGAACATCTTTGTCACCTAAGATCCTTGCGAAGCATATACAACAAACGCATCAGATGCTCGAAGGCCACCTTCTTTAGAAGTCAACTAGATCAAGCAAAAAACCGTCCGAAAAAGCTGTTCGAACTCATCAAGTCCCAATCTAATAATCATCCTAACCTCTCGGCTAAGGGTCAAGGGACACTGCTGAACTGTGAAGAATTCGCTGTTTTCTTCAGGATAAGACTACCAAGATCGAGTCTGAACTACGCTCGGCCCGTGATCACCTCACGAGTGGTCTGCTGAGCACCCTGTGCCCCTCTGAGTCGAACATCACTGATCCTATACAGCCCTTCCACACCAAAAACAATGCAGCTTGGAGTCTGTTCCAAACCATGGATGAACCCACTATTCGCAAAATTTTGTTGACCTTGAAACCTTCCAATCACTACAACGACCCTCTGCCATCAAACCTGTTCCCGGAAATGAGACCCGCCTTACTATCACTCTGGACGACGATCGTAAATGCTTTTCTTATGCAAGGTGCTATTCCGGATTGCCTTAAATCAGGTCAGGTTACCCCGATCCTAAAGAAACCAAATGCGGATCCCATGGACCTTCTTAACTATCGCCCAATCTCTAACATCCCTACCTTGGCAAAACTCTTGGAGAAATGTGTGCTCGCCCAACTTTGTCAGCACATCGACCATTTCCAACTCCTGGACCAATGGCAATCTGGTTTCCGCCGAGGTCATAGCACTGAGTCGGCGCTAACGCACATCGTGGATGATGCGCTTAGATTGCTGGATCACAATGAGTCGTGCATACTGATCCTTCTGGACTTTGTCAGCATTTGACACTGTCAAACATGATCACCTAATTGACCTCCTGGAACACAGGATGGGGCTGTCTGGGCCGGTATTAAGCTGGTTCTCCTCGTTCCTCCAGAACAGATCCCAAAGTTTCAAGGTGGACCAATCCCTTTCCCACCCTGCACCAGTCACCTTGGGGGTTCCACAAGGTTCAGCACTGTGCCCCACGCTCTTTAACCTGTTCATGGAGCCTCTGACAGAAATTCAAAAAGCATCCAGCATTCGCTATCATATGTATGCAGACGATACCCAACTATAGTTCAAGTTCACCTCCCCCGAGGACATTCAGTCCCTTAACTCAGTCCTGCTGGAAACACAAAGCTGGCTGACACGCAATCCCCTGAAGCTTAATGCTCTTAAAACGGAATTCCTACTGATCTCTCCCCACAACCAATCCCTCGTCATGGAACAATGGCTGAATCAGCTGACTGCTTTTAACTGCAGACCGCACCTCGTGGACTCGGCATCTTCTCTGGGCATCATTCTAGACAAAAGCTTGAACATGCAGAAGCACATCAGTTCCCTCACCAAAGGAGCTAACTTCCAACTCAGCTTACTTAGGAAACTCAAACCCTTCCTCCCTGTGCATGACCTCAAGGTTGCAGTACAAGCATTAGTGATCTCAAAGCTGGACTATGGTAGTGCAACCCTTTGCGGCCTGCCTAGAGTGAGGACGGCTCCTCTTAGGGCTACCCTCAATTCCTCTGCTAGGCTTTTAACTGCCACAAAAAAATACCACCACATCTCTCCGGACTTGCGGGAACTAAATTGGCTTCCATATGAAGCTCGGATACAGTTAAAAATTGCATGCATGGTGCACAAAGCCATCCACTTCAAGACCCCGCTGTACCTAGCGCAGAAACTGGAACTCTCTTGTGGTGCTAGAGCCTCCAGAAGTGCCAGCACCCTTCTGCTTAAACCCCAAAAAATCAAGAAAAAAAAGACCTATAACCGAGCCTTCTCAGGAATGGCTCCGAGGATCTGGAACTCCCTTCCTCCCGAAATCAGGGTGAACCCTTCTACTGTTTTCTTCAAAAAAAGAGGTCAAAGGGCTCCTGATGAAGACATTTCTGCCTTAGCCTGGCACCTTCAGCGGACTCTGGACCATACCTGTTGACTTTGGCCTAGCCACTTGGTTCACGATTAGGTCGGGCAATTCTAGACTGTAATTTTCCCTGTTGACGTGCTTACCGTTCCCTCACGAGACTATTGGATAACTTTATACTTTGATTTTGTCGCGGTGTTTATTCTGTTTGTATGCATATACCTTGGTGATCCATATTCTGTTGATGTGCTTACCTTTCCCTCATGTGATTATTGGATAATTTTATACTCTGATTTTGTCGCTTTGTTTATTCTGTTTGTATGTTTATACCTTGATGATCCATAATCTGTATTATACCCTTGTGTTGCATAATCTGTAAAGCGCTCTGATACCCTCGGTGGTCAAGTTCGCGCTATATAAAACTTTCAAAAGAAAATACTGGAATATTGTCTCAGGACTGGAACAATTTCAGAGTCTACCATTGTTCGCTCTAAGGAGAAACCAAAACATCAAAAATAGTCTTGTTCATTCCAATACAAGTAAAAAGGTGCCAACAACCAACAGGTGAATCTTTTTACGATTTCCACCACTTAAATGGCACCACAACTGTGGTAACTGTTCTACTTGTTCAAGTACAATTGAAGGGGGATGAATTCCGATATAATGAGAATAGAATATAGCATACTGAATTCACTACCTGCAAAACTAAAAAAAAGCTGTGTACGGTGACCATGTGGTAAAGCATACACAGGCAAAACAAATAATGAGATCAGAAAACTAATTAGGCAACATAATCCAGAATCAGAAGTAAAATACGGAATGGACCTATAGAAAAACATTTTATGGTGGCTAACCACACAGAGTCGGATTTATAATAGACAGTCCTGTGACATGTTAAAGGAGGTGACAATATTGAGAAAATCTCATTATTATTTTTTTTTTGTAAACAGATTTTATTGGGTTTTATACATCAACAATCAGCTATGCAGTCATTATTCATCTGTCAATCATTTACAAACAGTACAATAATTCACTCCCACCCGCCACCCCTCCCCACCTCCCCTGAGTCAATGCTGCTTATTAATCTGAGGATGTCTGATATGTAGTTTCACAAAATCTGGAATACCAGAATAAAAACCTAACCATGGGGAAGAACAGGGTTTTCACTGAACATGTATGAAAATCCTCTTTCCAGAAAGAAAAATTCTTTTCTAGAGTCCCCTCACCCACCAAGGTTTCTCCTAGGTGGCATGCTTCATCATTGGGGTCCTCTCAATCCGCTGCGGATTGAGGCGTGCTGCGACTTGCGGAACTACGTAGGAGCACTAAGTTGTGGAAAACGTGTAGTGCAGTGAAAGTGGAGTGGAAAAACAAAAAGTTAAAAATGCCTAATTAGTGGGCCATTAGGTGATTTGCCAGAGGTGCGCTTTGACGAAGGTGTGACTACAAGCCCCTCTACCCCTGCAGATCATGAGGCAAAATTCTGCCTAAACTAAAATACTACGTGTCAGTGATTAACCGGATGTATTACGTGTTAGGTGTATACACAGTAGGTGTGCACCTCATTAATTCCTAATTATAGGTTTGCTTAGGAGTGGCACGCACGGGGCTGGTCCTCGTGTGGTCCTGAAGAAGATCTTTGAGGGGACAGCTCGAAACACGTCGACCCAATGCTAGGGACTCTATACTCATTATAGTTAGACTTTCCCTATTATTAACCCCCGATTTTAGTCATACCAACTAGGGGCAGGAATAAAATATTAGCCCACTAATTAGGTATTTTTGACTTTTTGTTTTTCCACTCCACTTTCACTGCACTACACATTTTCCACAACTTAGTGCTCCTACGTAGTTCCGCAAGTCGCAGCACGCCTCAATCCGCAGCGGATTGAGAGGACCCCAATGATGAAGCATGCCACCTAGGGGAAACCCTGGTGGGTGAGGGGACTCTAGAAAAGAATTTTTCTTTCTGGAAAGAGGATTTTCATACATGTTCAGTGAAAACCCTGTTCTTTCCCACGGTTAGGTTTTTATTCTGGTATTCCAGATTTTGTGAAACTTCATTCAGTTAGGAGGGTGAACCTAACCTCAACCTCTATCTCCCCCCATCTTTTGATTGCATGTCTGATATGTGTACTATGGATCCATCTATTCGAATAAGGTAAGAGAATTATATATAACTAAGCACAAGACTAAGGATGCATGTATAGGGCTGGTGGGATAGTAATTTCACGCTCAGTTGTAATCGTGGGTTGTCGCTAATGTAAGTAACTCAGGGCGGTCCAGGCCTCCGGGTTGGATAGAATATCCACCAATACGCCCCAAGCTCTGGCCACTTCAATGATTCCTAAGCTTCGTTGTGCATCTCGCAGCAGTACCCTTCCTTTGCAACTCGCCCATTTATTCAATTCTTTTTGCCATGTCGTGATCCGGGGGCCCTCCTGAGACTACCAATTTCTCGTTATCTCCTGTTTGGATAGCACAAGAGCTAGGTCTTGAAATCTACTGGTAACTTTTGTGTATGGGGAAACCATCCCAATAAGCGGTGTCCATGGTTACTGGGTATCTTTACATCTACAACCTACCCTAGTGTGCGGATGCCCTCATCCTAATATGCCGTTAGTATGGGACATGAAGAGAACATGTGTAGGATGTGAGCTTCCCTCTCCCCACATCGTGGGCAAGCCGCATCATTTACATGAAAATATCTATTCACTCGGTCTGGGGTGAGATATGACCTGTGTAGGACATAGTAATTGATGAGCTTAAAGCGGGAGTTGCGCAAGACCTTGGGTATTCTGTCGAGGATGGAGTCCCAATCTTTAATGGGGATAGAAACACCTAAGTCAGCCTCCCATTTGAAGCGCAGCCCCTCTAATGGTTGCTGCAGGTCTGTCTGCAACACTCGATACAGGAAAGATACCGTTTTAATAGTGCCAGTTGAGAGGGCTATGTACTGACAGCATTGAGATGTGGAAGGCTCAGTGGACCCCGTTTTCCAATGTGTTCATAGTGCTGTTGTGAGTGCTCTGTGCATAAGGAAATATCCCCGCAGAAGGTCAAATTCAATGCGAAGCTCCTCGAATGGGAGCAGTTCTGTATCTCTAAAGAGGTCTCCTACCTTAGTCACTCCTGCCTCTAAACACGGGTTACTATCCCTCCAATTGCCTCCATGTGGTAGCACTCTTAGGAAGTCTAAGGGTAGTTCAAGGGAGTAAGGAGTTTTAGTACTTATTTTCCAAAGACCTCTGTGCCAACATTTTGTTATTACTCTTAGTTCCTGTGAGTCATTCGCTGAAGATCCATTCACGCGAAGGAACACCCTAAGTAGGTCAGCAAGTGGTGTCAAAAAGGAGCCGGGGTTCGAATGGGATTTTGATGTTGTGCCAGTCCCTGAATCAACCACTGCAATTGTGCAGCAATATAATAAGCCTCAAAGTCTGGGACCGCCAGTCCTCCCATGGTCATCACGCGCTGTATCGTTGCCAACACAACTCGTCGTCTACTCTGTCTCCAGAGGAACTCAATAAGTAACTAATCCAATTCTTTAAACATTGCCCTTGGAACCCATACCGGGAGAGTGACAAAGAAATATAAGAGGTGAGGCCACCATCTTCAGCAGTGCCACCCTGCCCGCCACTGAAAGCGGGAGAGTCTTCCAGAAGTTGACGGAGGTCCTCAGGGCTCCAACAGCCTTCCCTACTTTCCCATCAAGTCGTTCCTCATGGTCATGATATATTCTGACCCCAAGGTACGTTGAGCAGTGGGGCTCCCATTGGAGCTGGGCCAGCCGCTCGGGGGGGATCAGTGCCCTGATCTCCAGGAAAGAGCCTGGACTTTTGCCAGTTCACTTTCAGTCCGGACAATAAACCAAACTCCTCTAACATGGATCTGGCCCCCCTTGGGTCTTCTCTCGTATTGCGTAGGAAGATGAGCAAGTCATCTGCATAGAGTGCTATATAGTGATTATGTTGCTCAATACTCAAACCCCCGTAGTATCGACCAGACCTAGCTGAAGCCACCAGGGGTTCCATAGCAAGACGGAACAACAGGGGGAACAGGGGGCAGCCTTGCCGTGTCCCCAGTCTCATTGAGCAACCTGTTGAGACAGTCCTCCCCGTGCGCACTCTTGCCACAGGTCGGGTGTATAACAGTCTAGTCCATGCTATGAAGCCTTCATCTATTCCCCACCAGGCTAGTACTTTGTAAAGGTACTGCCATTCCAGGCTATCGAATGCTTTTTCTATGTCTTCTGCAAAAATCGTGGTCCCCTTGCAATCATCTTTCTTAGCTTCCATAATAGCTAGTAGGCATTGAATATTACCCGCTGTGTTGCGGCCCGGGATGAATCCTGCCTGGTCGATATGGAGCATCTTGGGCATTAAAGGGAGGAGCCTAGACACTAGGATCTTACTTAGTATTTTATATTCGACATTGAGCATCGATAAAGGGTGATAAGCGGTTCTATCATAAGCGGGTTTGCACGGTTTTAGGATCGGGACTAGAAGTGCCTTGCTGGTGGAAGTTGGTAGTATCCCTGTTGTCCTGGCCTCTTTATATAGGGTAACCAACCTAGGCACCAATTCTGTAGAATAAATGGCATAGAACTCCGCCGGGAGCCCGTCAGTCCCCAGGGTCTTATTGTGGGCCATATTCTTAAAGGTAGAAAATATTTCTGAGGGGTTAATAGCCCAACCAAGATCTTTCGATTCATCTTCCTCGAGACGTGGCACTGGCAAATCCCTCAAATAGGTCTGTATCGCTTCTCTGTTTTGGACAGTGGAACTAGTATAGAGGGTTGAGTAATATCTGGCAAAGACGTCATTAATTCCATCCTGTGTGTGAATCTTGGTACCACTCTCGTCCTCTACCTCTAGTATAGTCGAGCCACGTTTGTTTGGGTTGGCCAGCCAAGCCAGTAGGGGGCCTGATTTGTCTCTTTCTGCATGTGTTCTGTCCATATACTTGCTTATAATCGAAGCACCGTAATCTTTCGGTCTGCACTGCCACCACCTCCCTGGCCTCCAGGAGCATCGGTTGCTGCTCCGGATGTCCTGGTCTTCGGCTCTCCACATCGCGTAAGGTCTTATCAGCGTCTTGTATATCCTTTAGTAGTGTCTGCCTGACCTCTTTCGACTCAGCTAGACAGTATCCCCAGACCACTGCCTTAAAGGTGTCCCATTCTATTTGCAAAGAAGAAGCGGTGGCTGTCTTGTCTACGAAATATTGAATTATCTTGGTTCTGATCATCTCGCGGAAGACCTGGTCTTCCAATTACTCTGTTTTCAACCTCCACGAAGGGATGGAAGGTCGGGGGTGAGCCCATCACAAGTGCATTAGGATAGGATTGTGGTCTGAAATTGTGCGAGAGAGATATTCAATAGTATGCGTCATACTATGAGCGTCAGGTGTGCATAGAAATAGATCCAGTCGGACATGTAGCTCGTGGAGTCCAGAAAAGAAGGAAAAGTCTTGTTCCAGGGGGTGTGTCTGTCTCCATGAGTCTATGAGATCCCAATGTCTTTGCCAATCCCTAAACACCCTGGCTGTGCGCACAGTCTGGGAAGAGGGGATGTGAACGGTCCAACTGGACGTCAGATACACAGTTGAAGTCCCCTCCTATTATAGTCGTAGAGGTTAGGTAGGGCGCTAAGTGCTTCGACAGGCCTTCAAGGAACAGACCCTGTTCTACATTTGGGGCATATATGTTAACTATGGTTATGTCTCGTCCTTCAAGGCGTCCCCGGACTATTAAAAATCTGCCCACTGTGTCCATTATTTTGTCTAGCAACTGGAAAGGTACTCCCGCTCTAATCCAAATCAATACTCCTCTTGCATAGGACGAGAATGTTGTGTAATAAGCTTGTCCCCCTCCAACGCCTCTGTAGTGCTATACCCTCTTTCTCTGTTAAGTGTGTCTTCTGCAATAGAGCTATTTGGACTCACCTTCTATTGAGGTATGAAAATACTTTTACCCCTTGGACATGGTGTGCATTCCTCGGATGTTCCAGGACAAGCATTTGTATAAACCTTGTTCTATTTTATGGGGCATCATGGAAAGGGGTTAACGATCTGCGTCTTCCTCAGTATTCTGAAACGAGGTCTCCATAGGCACAAGTTGTATATTATGTATATTGCTGCGTGACTCAACATCCCCCAATTTCTCAAACAAAGTACAAAACCCCAACTCCCCTTCCCCAGGACTAGCAGATCACTGCCACCCATCCAAACTGTACAATAGAACGTAACTAGACGTGAGAGTTCCTCACACTATAAACAAGCAATAACCCCCCATGGCTATCATAATCTAGATCATAATTGATTCGCGGCTTAATAGTCTCTAATCTTTACAGTAGTTATGTACTTCCCATAATAGCTAGGACAGTCATTATGTCATATAAAGGCCCAACCCATTACCAGTACTTCAGAGGGCTCAGATGATCTCATCTGCTGATTTCGGTTTTATCTTGGGTAGTACTAAGCTCAAGCCCTCCGAGGTATCAGAGTGTTGATCAGGTTCGGAGTCCGGCACCGGCGGGTTCAGCTCGATCGATGATTATGATGATCTTGAGTCTCTTCCACTCATCCTGGCCACAACCTCCATTGCTTACTGTTTTCCTAGCCGTACCTCGGCCTGTGAGGGGAGGACAGATCTGCTTTGTGCTCGTCAACGTCGTGATCCAGATTTACGGGTTCGATGCTGTTGAGGGCCACGGTCAGGTCCGAGCGTTGCCGTGTTTCCAACCAGTCCCAGACCTCCTGCGGTGAGTTGAAGAATTGCGTGTCCTCCGACGTCATCACTTTCAATCTTGCAGGGAAAAGCATTGCATATTTATATTCCAGGTGTCGCAGTGGTTTCTGAACTACCTGAAACAACGCTTTTCGTCTTTGGACCTCCCTAGAGAAGTCCGGAAAAATACCCACTGCAACATTATCAACTCGGATCTCTTCTTTGTGTTGCGCTTGGGCTATTGGAGATCATTGCCAATCTTGAGAAACGAATTAATGAAGTCAACTTGATTGCTGACACCAAAATAGCTCTTGATAAAGTGAATAAAACCATTGCCGAGTTTGAGAGAATTGAACGCACTCGAAAAACAAATAAAATCCCAAAAGATATTGCCAATTTTTTTTTTTTTTTAACTTTATTTTTTGAATTTTCAGAAAACAATACATTGGCATCAAATAAACACGTATGCATACAGTTCGTTAATAGCAGTAATGGTCGCATGAGACACAAGGCCGCACCAAGGAGGAAGGGGACAAGGGAGACAGGAGAATTATCCACAAACATGTCCCTGTGGGGGAAGGGCGGCAGAAAAGGCACCCCTTTCCAATACGGACCCTATCAGAGTTAAGCCTCGTGTTCCCCACTAGACACAGACCCCTCTGGTATATCCGAGTCACTCTGCTCTCCATCAGTAGCGTCCCGTGAGGACGGCTCCCCCTCCGCTAACCCAGTGGCACACGATATTGCCAATTTTAAACAAGAAAAAGCACATCCGTATCTTTTGGACAATTTTTATCTACAACCACAACAACAATATTCTGAGAACTATCAGACTTGGGGCCGCTTTAAAAGAAATACAGCAGTTACATTTTCTGACTCCGCTGCTAGTTCAGCCGAGGACTCTGATACAAGTTCAGCACCAGGTGCTGGTCCATCCACTTCTGGATAACCTCTTTTCTTAGGCCAACGCAGCCGCAGAAGAGGGCGCGGCAAAACAAGACTCCAACCCCAACAATGGAGTTTTCAGTCTGGGGAATGCCAGACTCGCAGGAAATTCTATCAATGGGGCCCTCCCGAATAGCTGAAGTTTCCACTAGGCCCTCGGAGTTACCGCTCATTCCTATTTTTAACCTTTCTGATCATACTTTGTCTTCATCTGAAATTGCATTACTTAGTAAAGGGCTGAGTTTTGTACCCACTGAAAGACATGTCTGTTTGACATTCAAGTCGAACTATTACAATCCTTTCTTTAAGGACAAGGAATACACTGAACAGTTTAATCACTCCAAACTTAGGTTACCTTCAACATTTAATCCCCCAAGCAATAAAATGCCTGTTGAATTACTGGCCTTTGAAGCAATGGTTATGAAAGATGTCACTGCTCTGGGAAAAAGCTTTGAATTCATTCCTTATAATATTTCCCTTGAGTAAAGAAAAGCACTTCACACTCTGAAGACCAATAAAGATTTGATTGTTAAGCCCGCCGATAAAGGCAGCGGGATCATGCTTCAACCGACTGTGACATACAAGGCTGAGATAGCTAAACAGCTGTCTAATACCACCCACTATATTGCGCTGAGAACTAATCCCTTGAAGGAAATTCAGAGACTTATTTCTCATGTTACACTAAAGGCTAAACACAGTGTTTATTTAAGTACCCATGAGTTTGATTTTCTGAACGCTAAATTCCCAAGGACTCCTGTCCTATATACTTTACCAAAGATCCATAAAAACATTACTTGCCCGCCGGGTCGACCTATTGTCTCCAGCTGTGGCGCGGTACTTGAACCACTTTGCAAATACATTGATGTTTTCATCAGAGATTTGGCCATTCATACGAAAAGTTATGTTTGAGACAGTGGTGATATTATCATCCAGCTTGAACTGATGGACTTTGACCCTGAGACTGAACTGTTGGTGTGTTTGGACATCGAGTCCTTATATACCAACATCCCTCAGTTGGAGGACATTGAGGTGATATGGGAAGTTCTTGAGACCCGACCAAGTCCATTTAATGTTCCAACCGAAATCATCATTGAGCTTTTGACCATCTCCTTGACTTGCAATTATTTCGAATTTAATGGTAAGCATTTTTTACAAATAAAGGGCACTTCAATGGGGGCTTCTTATGCCCCAAATTTTGCAATTCTGTATGTTGATCAGTTTGAGAAACGCAATATATATGATTGCTCAGTGAATCCATTCTTTCATATTGTGCGTCATTGGAGACGATACATTGATATTTTTTCATTTGGACTAGGAATGAAGAAAACCTGACCCTTTTTCTTGAATGGCTGAATTCTTGCTCCCCAGATTTGAATTTTATATCTCAATAAATTAAGGAACAGGTAGATTTTTTAGATTTCACTATTTTCCCTCATGAGGGCAAACTAGTAACAAAACTTTACACTAAACCAACTTCGTGTAACACCCTATTGCAATATACAAGTCACCATCCTAAAGGCCTCAAAGATGGATTGCCTTTTGGCCAATTCCTGCGTACACGCAGAAATTGTCGATTCCGTGCAGATTACTTTCGGGAGGCTGATATTTGAACCAAAAAACCTGAACATCGTGGGTAACCTGGAAAGCTAATCAAACGATCACTCAAAAGGGTGTGGTACAACCATCGGGACTTTTTGCTTGTTGCCCAACCTTCTAAAACGATGGAGCGAATGTGTGACTACTTTTAGCACACGTAGTAATCAAGTTAGCAAAATTATCAAGAAACACTGGCCACTAATCCAAGATATAGGTATTGCTAAAAATCAACCCTTGTTCTCCTTTAAAAGAGGTCACAACATCCAAGACCATTTGGTACGAGCAACTTTACCCACTGCCAATTCCCCTGATCTGGTCTCTATGTGGGGCCTTAATAGGATTGTGCGGCACTACCACTGTGGAAATTGCTTGTTGTGTGATTCTACACTCAATACTAAACAATTCCTACATGAGGACATTACATAAATCTTAGGGACCACACCAATTGTAATCCTCGTAATGTTATCTATGCATTGTGGTGCCCTTGCAAATTCATCTATATGGGACAGACCACTCAGAAAATCAAGACTCGCCTTTCACACCATAAAAGCTGTAGAAGGTGTAAAAATGAACAGGCTTCCCTGGTGTCTCACTTCCTTGAATTCAACCATTCACCGGTTGAAATAAAATGGCAGGTCATTGAACTCATACAGCAACCCCCACGTGGAGGCGATATCCAAGTGTTGTTGAACAAAGCTGAATGCCGCTGGATCCTGCGATGTGATAGCATCAATAAGGGGCTAAACACATTGGAGGAATGTAATTCCATAATTGTACACTGGTGTATTATTTATATGTTCAGCTACTGAGAGTCTTCTTACTGTACGAATGTAATTGACAACATTGTGATTAACTATTTTATGATCATGATGAGTTGTCCTTATGGACTATTGTTTTCCATGTCATTGACGGTTACTGACTAAACTAGCATACTGCCAAAAGAACTTGCAATATTTAACATCCTGTTTCTTTAACTGTGCACTGCTATTTAAATGGGCGCTTTTTCTTGTTTATTCTTTCATTTAATTTTTTTCAGTTTCTTGATTTTTCTCTCTATCGTTTATTATTTTTAGTTTAGGTTATTATAATTGTTGATTTTTTAAGATGTGCCCAATCCATGTTGAGCAAATTCCTTTGGGGCTGTTCACAATATGATGCAGACTATTGCTGTAAGCCTATTGGCCTAATTGTTTGCAATCTCTGACTGCGATCAGTTTCGATATCTTGGTCAGTTTAATTTCTTGTAGATCTGTAAGGCCAGACACATTTTTGGGTAATATTTTTGATTCAGTTCTGAATCTGAATCACTGTTTACCATTAGTCAATGAGCCTGACATTGTTGGAGACACGCATAGTCTTTTTGCGGTCTCTATACCTTGTGTGAGCAGTGCCTTTCTGGCGCTGCTCACATTATGCTAGCAACTTGCATTGGGTGCTCTCAACTTTGTTCCCCCTTTTTTTCAAGACCTAAAATTGCGGAATTTTGAATATCCCCTCAGTCATTTTTCCACTTTTTTACAGTAATTATAGCCTTATCTCGAATTACTGACACTCACCGGTGTGTGAGTTTGAGACTTATCTAGACATGCATAGTCTTTTTGCGATCTTTATACTTTGTGTGAGCAGTGCCTTTTTAGACACTGCTCCCATCATGTCCTTTACGTTTGTACGGCGTCCAAATCGATGCCGCTCCGCAGTTTCGGATAAGTGAGTTACTCCACGTTTGCTTCGTAATTTACCCCTGTTCTATGATTCAATACTCTTTTTTTATGGAGTTATGGTACATCTTTTTTATTAGATACGAAATTCCTTTTCCATGCCGGCTATTGAGTTTGTACCGGTGTTCATTTGAGGGCCGAGATTTTTTCCGAGGTTCCTCTTCGTCTTGGGATCCAGTAATTTTGTGACTGGTTAGTTCGAATTTCTTTATTTTCCTTTGGTTGGGCTCACCAGTTTTGCTCCAGTTTTAAAAATAAAAAAAACTTTGAATCTTTCTCTTTATCTTTTTTGCTAATTAGGACTCCTGACTCATTCTGAGCCTTTGGGATTGAATTTATTTCTCGATTGGCTGAGAATTCATTAGCCAATATTGGTATTTGAGATCCTAAATAAGTAGGTCCCTACTCCTTCCTTTCTCTTTTTTCTAAGTGTTTTATTCCTTTTTTCTAATGGTTCTACATCTTACAAATCCTATGTAGGCACTTCTGGTGAATATTTCTTAAAGAATTTTTTTCCTTTTAATGCATTTTTTGCTGTATACACTTACTATGCGGTGTTGATATAAGACCGAGCACCTTGATTTGCTCTTTTCATTTGGTATGATTTTTCTACCCTTTTCTTATTTTCATTTTTTTTAATTTTTTCTCACTTTTTTTAGGGGTGAATAATCATCTAATGATTGAGATTATTTTTGGGCCTTATGCTATGTGGATACTGATAGAAATTGATTCTTTGATTTTTGATACCCTTGCATATATTTATTTCAGAATTCCTTGTTGGATGCTCAATCAATTATTGTGTTGTCCTGATGATCACCATTTCATTTCTATTTGGTCGAAACGCCGTCGACGCTTACCTTTGGCACCTAATCAAGAAGATGCATTAATTGTATTTTTTATACTGTGTTCTTAGTAAAAAGTGTATGCATATTTTGTATGGGTATCAATGTTTGTTTTGTGAAAAAACACTTTTACTCTTTCATTGTATTATATTTATGTGTTGTACAGTTAATCAATCAATCAATCACGGCATTTATAGAGCGCGCTACTCACCCGGGAGGGTCTCAAGGCGCTGGGGGAGGGGGTAAGTTACTGCTCGAACAGCCAGGTCTTGAGCTGCTTCCTGAAGGCGAGATGGTCCTGGGTTCGCCGAAGGTGAGTGGGGAGGGAGTTCCAGGTCTTGGCCGCCAGGTAGGAGAAGGATCTTCCTCCGGCGGTGGTTCTGCGGATGCGTGGTACGGTGGCGAGGGCGTGGCTGGTTGATCGTAGCTGGCGTGTGGGCGTGTAGAAGGACATGCGGTCGTTGAGGTACTTTGGGCCCAGGTCGTGGAGGGCCTTGTGTGCGTGGGTGAGGAGTCTGAACGTGATTCTCTTGCTGACGGGGAGCCAGTGCAGGTCTTTCAGGTGTACGGTGATGTGGCTGTGTCGGGGGATGTCCAGGATGAGTCGTGCGGAGGCGTTCTGGATGCGCTGGAGTCTCTTTTGAAGTTTGGCTGTGGTTCCGGCGTAGAGGGTGTTCCCATAGTCCAGTCGGCTGGTGACGAGTGCCTGGGTGACGGTCTTCCTGGTTTCAGTGGGGATCCATCTGAAGATCTTGCGGAGCATGCGCAGGGTGTTGAAGCATGAAGATGAGACGGCGTTGACTTGTTTGGTCATTGATAGGGAGGAGTCCAGGATGAAGCCCAGGTTGCGTGCGTGGTCCGTTGGCTTGGGTGCGGTGCCCAGGGCCGGGGGCCACCAGGAGTCGTCCCAGGCGGAGGGTGATGAGCCCAGGATGAGGACTTCCGTCTTGTCTGAGTTCAGTTTAAGGCGGCTGTTCCTCATCCAGTCGGCGACGTCTCTCATCCCGTCGTGCAGGTTGGCTCTGGCGGTAGTGGGGTCGTTGGTGAGGGAGAGGATCAGCTGGGTGTCGTCGGCGTAGGAGATGATGTTGAGGTTGTGTCGGCGTGCGATGGCTGCGAGGGGGCTCATGTAGACGTTGAAGAGGGTCGGGCTGAGTGAGGATCCTTGTGGAACGCCGCAGATGACTTCGGTGGCTTCGGATCTGAACGGGGAGAGGCGGACTCTCTGGGTTCTTCCGGCGAGGAACGAGATGATCCATTCCAGTGCTTTCTCTCGGATTCCGATGTTGCTGAGGCGCTTCCCTAGGGTGCGGTGGCAGACGGTGTCGAACGCCGCGGAGAGGTCCAGGAGGATGAGGGCAGCTGTTTCCCCGTTGTCGGTTAGGGTTCTGATGTCGTCGGTGGCTGCGATAAGGGCGGTCTCGGTGCTGTGGTTGGCCCGAAACCCGGACTGCGAGGGGTCGAGGGATCCATTCGTCTCGAGGAAGGCGGCAAGCTGTCTGTTGACGGTCTTCTCGATGACTTTGGCCGGAAACGGAAGGAGCGAGATGGGGCGGTAGTTCTTGAGGTCGGTGGGGTCCGCCGTTGGTTTCTTCAGGAGGGCGGTAAGCTCGGCGTGCTTCCAGCTCTCCGGGAAGGTGGCGGTGCGGAAGGAGGAGTTGATGATGTCCCGGAGATGGGGTGCGATGGTGGCGTCGGCTTTGTTGAAGACGTGGTGTGGGCAGGGGTCGGTTGGTGATCCGGAGTGGATGGAGTTCATCGTGCGGGTGGTGTCTTCGGTGTTGATCGGGGTCCAGTTGCAGAGGGTGGTGGTGGCGGGCATTGGTTCGGCGGTAGGGTGCGTTGTTTGTGCGTTGAAGCTGTTGTGTATGTCGGTGATCTTGCGGTGGAAGAACGCGGAGAGTGAGTTGCAGAGGTCTTGCGAGGGGGTGATGTCGTTGTTTCCGGCGCTGGGGTTGGAGAACTCTTTGACGATGCTGAAAAGTTCCTTGCTGTCATGGGCGTTGTTGTCCAGTCGTTCTTTGAGTGCCGACTTCTTGGTGGCACGGATCAGCTGGTGGTGTTTGCGGGTGGCGTGCTTGAGGGCGGTCCTGTTGTCTGTGGTCTGGTCGAGTCGCCAGGTTTTCTCGAGAGTGCGGCAGTTCTTCTTGGATTCCTTGAGTTCGTTGGTGAACCAAGGGGTTTTCTTGCTTCCGGGTCTGCTGGGAGGGTTTTTTAGTGGTGCGAGGTCGTCGGCGCAGGCGGTCAGCCACTTGGCGAGGTTGCTGGCTGCTTCGTTTGGGTCCGTTGTGTCGGTGGGTGTGTTCTGGCTGAGGGAGGCGGTGAGCTGCTCGGCGGTGATCTTGCTCCAGCTCCGGCGGGGAGCCTGTTGCGGGTGGTGGTGGGTCGCAGTCTTTCTGAAGCTGAAGTGGACGCAGCTGTGGTCGGTCCAGTGGAGTCCGGTGGCGTGGCTGAAGGAGATGTGCTTGCTGGACGAGAAGACGGGGTCAAGCGTGTGGCCGGCGTAGTGGGTGGGCGTGTTCACCAGTTGCTTGAGTCCGAGGTTGGCGAGGTTGTCCAGCAGGGCGGTGGTGTTTCTGTCGTTGTTGTTCTCCAGGTGGAAGTTGAGGTCCCCTAGGAGGATGTAGTCGGCGGAGGGCATGGCGTGCGGGCTGATGAAGTCTGCGATGTCTTCGCTGAATAGTGTGCGTGGTCCCGGGGTCTGTAGATGAGGGTGCCTCGGAGGGTGGTCTTGGGGTCCGTGTGTATCTGGAAGTGTAGGTGTTCGGCGGCGGTGAAGGTCTCGTCGGAGTTAGTCGAGATGCGGATGGTGTTCTTGTGTACGATGGCGATGCCTCCTCCCGTCTGGTTGACGCGGTCCTTCCGGGTGATCTTGTATCCATCCGGGATGGCTATGGCGATGTCAGGCGCTGAGGAGGCGTTCATCCAGGTTTCGGTGAGGAAGGCGATGTCCGGTGCTGTTGCGTCGAGCAGGTCCCAGAGTTCCACGGCGTGCCTGTGGACGGAGCGGGTGTTCAGCAGGATGCATTTCAGGTGGTTGCTGCTGTTGCTCGACTTGGCGGAGGTGGTGCACGTCAGGGGGCAGGTGAATCGGCAGGTTTGGCAGGTGAAGGGTCCGTGGGTGCGTCTCGGTGAGGCTCGGTAGCAGGCAGGGTTCCGGCCGGCATTGAGTGCGGTGAGTGTGGCGGCGTCGTAGGTCCGTCGAGTGGTGTTGCATCGGTGGGATCCAGGGGTTCTGGCGCTGGGCGCGGTCCAGTCGCGGACGGGCGCAGACGGGCTTGAGCGCTTGGCGCGCGGCGCGCGCAGCGGCCGCCATTTATGGGGAGGTGGGAGGGAGGAGCAGCTGGGAGGCGGGAGGCAGGGGCAGCGAATGGGCAGTCAGGGGGCGGGGCCGCAGGGACGCAGCGGCGGGAATGGCGAGTAGGCAGCGAGGGGCACAGAAGGAAAAACGGGGAGGAGAGCAGGTAAATCACGGGCACAACAACAGTGGGGCAGCGAGGGGCACAGAAGGAAAAACGGGGGGAAAGCAGGCAAATCACGGGCACAACAACAGTGGGGCAGCGAGGGGCACAGAAAGGAAAAACGGGGGGAAAGCAGGCAAATCACGGGCACAACAACAGTGGGGCAGCGAGGGGCACAGAAGGAAAAACGGGGGGAAAGCAGGCAAATCACGGGCACAACAACAGTGGGGCAGCGAGGGGCACAGAAGGAAAAGCGGGGGGAAAGCAGGCAAATCACGGGCACAACAACAGTGGGGCAGCGAGGGGCACAGAAGGAAAAACGGGGGGAAAGCAGGCAAATCACGGGCACAACAACAGTGGGGCAGCGAGGGGCACAGAAGGAAAAACGGGGGGAAAGCAGGCAAATCACGGGCACAACAACAGTGGGGCAGCGAGGGGCACAGAAGGAAAAACGGGGGGAAAGCAGGCAAATCACGGGCACAACAACAGTGGGGCAGCGAGGGGCACAGAAGGAAAAACGGGGGGAAAGCAGGCAAATCACGGGCACAACAACAGTGGGGCAGCGAGGGGCACAGAAGGAAAAACGGGGGGAAAGCAGGCAAATCACGGGCACAACAACAGTGGGGCAGCGAGGGGCACAGAAGGAAAAACGGGGGGAAAGCAGGCAAATCACGGGCACAACAACAGTGGGGCAGCGGGGGCACAGAAGGAAAAACGGGGGGAAAGCAGGCAAATCACGGGCACAACAACAGTGGGGCAGCGAGGGGCACAGAAGGAAAAACGGGGGGAAAGCAGGCAAATCACGGGCACAACAACAGTGGGGCAGCGAGGGGCACAGAAGGAAAAACGGGGGGAAAGCAGGCAAATCACGGGCACAACAACAGTGGGGCAGCGAGGGGCACAGAAGGAAAAACGGGGGGAAAGCAGGCAAATCACGGGCACAACAACAGTGGGGCAGCGGGGGCACAGAAGGAAAAACGGGGGGAAAGCAGGCAAATCACGGGCACAACAACAGTGGGGCAGCGAGGGGCACAGAAGGAAAAACGGGGGGAAAGCAGGCAAATCACGGGCACAACAACAGTGGGGCAGCGAGGGGCACAGAAGGAAAAACGGGGGGAAAGCAGGCAAATCACGGGCACAACAACAGTGGGGCAGCGAGGGGCACAGAAGGAAAAACGGGGGGAAAGCAGGCAAATCACGGGCACAACAACAGTGGGGCAGCGAGGGGCACAGAAGGAAAAACGGGGGGAAAGCAGGCAAATCACGGGCACAACAACAGTGGGGCAGCGAGGGGCACAGAAAGGAAAGGGGAGACAAGCAGACAAAACTGGCACCGGGGCCACAAGCGGAGGGCGATCTTACCTACAGGAGCAGCGGGCAGACAGCACAGGCGGAGCTGTGTGGTGGGGGAGCGACCTACCTGGCAAGGTCAAGGGTCGCTCTCCTCACCGTGCAGCGGCCGCCATTTATGGGGAGGTGGGAGGGAGGAGCAGCTGGGAGGCGGGAGGCAGGGGCAGCGAATGGGCAGTCAGGGGGGCGGGGCCGCAGGGGACGCAGCGGCGGGAATGGCGATAGGCAGCGAGGGGCACAGAAGGAAAAACGGGGGGAGAGCAGGTAAATCACGGGCACAACAACAGTGGGGCAGCGAGGGGCACAGAAGGAAAAACGGGGGGAAAGCAGGCAAATCACGGGCACAACAACAGTGGGGCAGCGAGGGGCACAGAAGGAAAAACGGGGGGAAAGCAGGCAAATCACGGGCACAACAACAGTGGGGCAGCGAGGGGCACAGAAGGAAAACGGGGGGAAAGCAGGCAAATCACGGGCACAACAACAGTGGGGCAGCGAGGGGCACAGAAGGAAAAACGGGGGGAAAGCAGGCAAATCACGGGCACAACAACAGTGGGGCAGCGAGGGGCACAGAAGGAAAAACGGGGGGAAAGCAGGCAAATCACGGGCACAACAACAGTGGGGCAGCGAGGGGCACAGAAGGAAAAACGGGGGGAAAGCAGGCAAATCACGGGCACAACAACAGTGGGGCAGCGAGGGGCACAGAAGGAAAAACGGGGGGAAAGCAGGCAAATCACGGGCACAACAACAGTGGGGCAGCGGGGGCACAGAAGGAAAAACGGGGGGAAAGCAGGCAAATCACGGGCACAACAACAGTGGGGCAGCGAGGGGCACAGAAGGAAAAACGGGGGGAAAGCAGGCAAATCACGGGCACAACAACAGTGGGGCAGCGAGGGGCACAGAAGGAAAAACGGGGGGAAAGCAGGCAAATCACGGGCACAACAACAGTGGGGCAGCGAGGGGCACAGAAGGAAAAACGGGGGGAAAGCAGGCAAATCACGGGCACAACAACAGTGGGGCAGCGAGGGGCACAGAAGGAAAAACGGGGGGAAAGCAGGCAAATCACGGGCACAACAACAGTGGGGCAGCGGGGGCACAGAAGGAAAAACGGGGGGAAAGCAGGCAAATCACGGGCACAACAACAGTGGGGCAGCGAGGGGCACAGAAGGAAAACGGGGGGAGAGCAGGCAAATCACGGGCACAACAACAGTGGGGCAGCGAGGGGCACAGAAGGAAAAACGGGGGGAAAGCAGGCAAATCACGGGCACAACAACAGTGGGGCAGCGAGGGGCACAGAAGGAAAAACGGGGGGAAAGCAGGCAAATCACGGGCACAACAACAGTGGGGCAGCGAGGGGCACAGAAGGAAAAACGGGGGGAAAGCAGGCAAATCACGGGCACAACAACAGTGGGGCAGCGAGGGGCACAGAAAGGAAAGGGGAGACAAGCAGACAAAACTGGCACCGGGGCCACAAGCGGAGGGCGATCTTACCTACAGGAGCAGCGGGCAGACAGCACAGGCGGAGCTGTGTGGTGGGGGAGCGACCTACCTGGCAAGGTCAAGGGTCGCTCTCCTCACCGTGCAGCGGCCGCCATTTATGGGGAGGTGGGAGGGAGGAGCAGCTGGGAGGCGGGAGGCAGGGGCAGCGAATGGGCAGTCAGGGGGGCGGGGCCGCAGGGGACGCAGCGGCGGGAATGGCGATAGGCAGCGAGGGGCACAGAAGGAAAAACGGGGGGAGAGCAGGTAAATCACGGGCACAACAACAGTGGGGCAGCGAGGGGCACAGAAGGAAAAACGGGGGGAAAGCAGGCAAATCACGGGCACAACAACAGTGGGGCAGCGAGGGGCACAGAAGGAAAAACGGGGGGGAAAGCAGGCAAATCACGGGCACAACAACAGTGGGGCAGCGAGGGGCACAGAAGGAAAAACGGGGGGAAAGCAGGCAAATCACGGGCACAACAACAGTGGGGCAGCGAGGGGCACAGAAGGAAAAACGGGGGGAAAGCAGGCAAATCACGGGCACAACAACAGTGGGGCAGCGGGGGCACAGAAGGAAAAACGGGGGGAAAGCAGGCAAATCACGGGCACAACAACAGTGGGGCAGCGAGGGGCACAGAAGGAAAAACGGGGGGAAAGCAGGCAAATCACGGGCACAACAACAGTGGGGCAGCGAGGGGCACAGAAGGAAAAACGGGGGGAAAGCAGGCAAATCACGGGCACAACAACAGTGGGGCAGCGAGGGGCACAGAAGGAAAAACGGGGGGAAAGCAGGCAAATCACGGGCACAACAACAGTGGGGCAGCGGGGGCACAGAAGGAAAAACGGGGGGAAAGCAGGCAAATCACGGGCACAACAACAGTGGGGCAGCGAGGGGCACAGAAGGAAAAACGGGGGGAAAGCAGGCAAATCACGGGCACAACAACAGTGGGGCAGCGAGGGGCACAGAAGGAAAAACGGGGGGAAAGCAGGCAAATCACGGGCACAACAACAGTGGGGCAGCGAGGGGCACAGAAGGAAAAACGGGGGGGAAAGCAGGCAAATCACGGGCACAACAACGGTGGGGCAGCGAGGGGCACAGAAGGAAAAACGGGGGGGAAAGCAGGCAAATCACGGGCACAACAACAGTGGGGCAGCGAGGGGCACAGAAAGGAAAGGGGAGACAAGCAGACAAAACTGGCACCGGGGCCACAAGCGGAGGGCGATCTTACCTACAGGAGCAGCGGGCAGACAGCACAGGCGGAGCTGTGTGGTGGGGGAGCGACCTACCTGGCAAGTTATGTACTTGAACCACTGTTAGTATTATAGCTGGGCTAGGATGTGGCCGCGATCTCTATAGCTGAGGAGTCTGGTCACCACCGGTCTCGGGGGAGCCCCAGGTCGTGGTGGTCTCAAAGGGACTCAATGTGCTTGTTCGATTGCAAAGAAGGCAGACAGCCCTTCGGGCACTACTTCTGTGCGCAGCCAGTTCTCCATATAGGTCGGCATAGATGTGCCCTCCACCTCCTCAGGTAGACCTACCACACGTATATTATTGCAGCGGGATCGATTTTCGGCATCCTCCGCTCGCAATTCGAGTAATTGTACCTTTTTCTCAACTGCTGTTAAGAGTTTCTGCACGTCAGAAACCGCAGGAGGTAGCTCCCCCAAAGTTCTCTCATTTGTGGTGATGCGTTCCGTAAATCTTTTACGGTCATCTCTCAGGAGACCCAGATCGATATTGATAGTGTCTATTTTCGCCTCCAATACCTCACTGGAGGTTGTTTTGGCTTGGAGGATGTCCTGTAATGTAGGGTCTTTAGGCGGCATCCCAGCTCGAGACGAGCATCCCACCTCACCCGGTGGGTCAGCCACAGTCTCAGAGTCCAGGACTCGTTTGCGGAGGGCTTACCCATGTTTTCTTTCAGGAGATCAAAGTCTGTTATTCACGGTCTCACTATCTGCTTCTCTGGGGTCAGTTGCTCATCCAATAATACCAGGTAAGGCCTCTTCCCACACCATGCACAAGCATTGTAGCACATCCAGTAGCATCGGCTAATCTATACTTGGGCTTGAAGTCCAGATTGCCTTGTGTCTGCGATCTTTAACTCTGCTATGTTGGTTTATTCTGGTCTCCTGATTGCTGTGCAGTAGCTGTGTCTCACAGAAGGACCAACTCACGTATAGGGTGTTTTCGCATCCCCCTGTCTGCAGCGGGGATCAGCGCACTCACAGCCCGCAGGTCTGCTGCTGCTTCGCTCCCAACGTACTCCTCTCTACCTGTGGAGGGGCGCGGTAGCGTTAAGGTCCAGCTCTCCCTCCCGTGCTAGGGGTAATAATATGCGTCGGGGCCATGCAGGATCGCAAACCTGGAGAGAGAAATACGGAGCGGGCGCTCCCCGATCCAATGCGGGCGAGGCCTCGCTGCTGATCTGCTCCTGAGCTCCGTGACAGTGGAGGCCCACCACAGTCGCTCCTGCAGGGATTGGGCCCTCCTCTCGGTGTCTGCAAAGTCAAGGTCTCTCCCCACCGAAGCCGGAGCCTTTACAGCATGAGCGAGGAATAGTCCGCGGATGCGGGCTCCTCGGTGTTTGTCAAGTCTATGACCCTGGGTCGCGCAGTGTGACCTCACCAAATCTGGAGCCGCCCAGTACGACAATCGGAGGCTCTGCAGGTTGCAAGGGTCCCACTTACTGTATGTCCATAGTGACTGCAGTCTCGTCCGCGGCCAGGTGATTACTTGTGAGGTGCTTTCATGTCCGATATTCACCAGAGATTATCAGGGTCGGCCAGTTCTTCTCGTCTCCGGCTGCTGCCGCCATTTTGTCTCCTGGCCTCGATCGCTTATTTCGCCCTCCAAGCCGTAACATCTTTCTAATATTGGAGCCCTCAGTTGTGGAGCGTGGGGCTTGATTAGAAAGCACTACTGAAGCAGTCTAGTTGGTCGCATATTTGCAGGATGACGCTAGATCAGGGTCGGCCGATCGGAGCTCTGAGCAACGCTGCTCACTCCATCTGCGTCAGGCCACGCACCCCCATTGAGAACATCTTATTGAGATTGGAAGCACAGATGATTCCATGTCTAATGACAGCTGAGAATGGTTTGAATGCATTGCTAGAAATCAGCAACGCTTTTATATAAAATAAGACAGTACAACAAAAATTTGTAGCCAGTTCCATGCAGTAAATAAATGTTATGACCTGACATTCATCGCAATATTCCTGTGTTGAAATAGGACTGTCAGGAGCATCCGAGTCCCAGAGTAACCTTTGGTTAGACCGAATACATATAATTTTGGGGTAGATGAATCCCATGAAAATATCTTTAAAGTGGCTTCAGAATTCAACATCAAGAGGTTGGGACCACACCTTGGCCATCTTGCCTTAGCAGACATCCACTGAACTAGTGAAGACTACATTCCCCATGATGCCTACAGCGCTATGCACCTCTAACCCAGATACATTTTTGCTTAGCTAAGGAACTTGATGATGGACCCAGGACTAAGCCAGGAGTATTGATTTCACACAGCTGTAGGTAAAAAAAAAAAAAACAGCATCGACAGGATTTATACCAGCTAGACCTGTGGTTAACTCCAAAGAAAAAGAACGCCACTGGATAAAACAATCCAGCAGATGCAGGGCACATGCCTACTTAAGTATAAACCTCTAGCAGTAAACTAAAGGGTACAGCAGTGTCGATTTGGAGTAAAAGGATAGAACGTGCAAAAAAGTGACAATAGCACCCCGTAGAACAAATTAGTGCTGCACATTGACAATTTGATCAGTTACACTGTTCCTTGACTAATTGCAGA
Organism: Calotriton arnoldi; assembly: GCA_963921515.1. Taxonomy (NCBI): domain Eukaryota; kingdom Metazoa; phylum Chordata; class Amphibia; order Caudata; family Salamandridae; genus Calotriton; species Calotriton arnoldi. Next base: position 267,820 of record CAWUFW010003752.1, on the reverse strand, counting down.
CCGCTCAGGAGGCAAGCATTGAATTGACCTCAGAACTCCGAAATACAACTAAACCACTCAGGGAAACCTTCTGTCTTTGCCTCTCTGCTCTGCTCGAGTTGTCCGACCCAGACAAACTCTGTATTATTATTATTATTTTTGTTTGGCCCAAGACAGGAGTGGAAATAATTATTCTGACATGGAACCATAATGCGCAGTATATCACGCCCACTGATAACCTTGAAATCCAGCCCGACAATTCAAAGTGGCTCAGTAGGGTATGTACAATACAATTTGATATTATGAACCCAAATAAATGTCAATGTTTTTACCTTTTTTTTTTTTTTACACATAGTATCCTACACTAATCTAGCACAGCCCTGAGGAAGACCTTCATCACAAACAGTGGTTCCCCTCACAGAAGAGAGTGGGACACATTGTTGGACTGTTTCTTGTAGAAAGACTCTTCCAACATCCATAACAAGCATTTGCAATGTAATAGGTCTCACATTTGTGAAAGCTAGAGCTCTTGATGTTGAAAATTACAATGTTTTTTACTTTTGTTTTTATGTATGCAGTGGAGTGATGATATTTGCATAGCGCTATTTCCATTCGTATGACCTTGCGGTGCTGGAGAACCATAAAATGGGAAACAGGTTATGAGGGAGGAGACAAGAGTAATATGCTGGATGGAAAAAAAAGTAACTACATCCTGGAAATAGCAATCACTCATAGGAAATGGAAGATTAAGCAAAGCATGTGAAATGTAAGCAGGAACCACATAGGTACGTTAACGCTTTTACACTTGTTATTGCGAAATCATTGAGTGTTTTTGCCTGAAAAGTAAAAAATATGACTACAGGGCAGGAAGGGACCTGTTTCAATGTCGATTGCTTATATCCTTAAAAAACATAAGCAGTATGGCTTAAAAAGACCACATTCATGAACAGAGAGCCACAGTACACATTTTATAAAGTAAAATAAGGAAAACTGCTGATAAATCTCTTGCTTACTCCTATAAAGAGCAGAAAGCCTAACACACGAAATATCACCAATGCACTCTACGTTAACAGCAGTGCCTTTACAATGGACACATTAAAATATTCACTGTTCATTCCAGAGCGAAGTGCTTACATACAGGCACGCCAACATTCTCCACTTTGTTGCATCTTCAATCTAGAATATTAAAAACAGCATACACTTTGCAGGATTGAAGAGATATCTTCAAAGATATCTATTGTACCCTGCGTTTTGTGGCCAGCTGTACCTAAACTGAGTAGGTTTAGGCAATGTTGGTGAAAATAAATGTGGGCCAATAATATTGGTTATTTGGAACATGTGTACACATGCTGTGGTACCGGTGGACCCTGGTTTTACACATACTACCCTTTATAATACGGGGGGCGGCTGCGAGATATCTGCGCCTCGCATACCCCTATGCAGGTGATGTGTGTCTGAGGGGGCGAATAGATGCCACATAACGGAATAAACGTGAAACAGCAGTCACCCGAGTGGTGACAAACCAGGGACCCTGTCGCCTTCTAGACCTGTGTACTCACTGAACCACTGTTGTCAGCGTGGTGTGAACAAATATGCATTTACCACGCCCACTGCTTGTTTATTTTCCAAGGCACCTTGTGTTGTGCAGATTACCTTTGCAATAATTGTGACTTACGAAAGATTTGCGTCTGAGGCTACCTAACCGGCTACTGAATATGTAAATAAATACCTGTATGAGAGCGCTCAAAAAAAGCCCCCTTCCACCCTGACGTCTTCAAATACCTCTGCCGGACACATGGAGCAGCAGGCGAGGCCAAAGTGTTGTTTTTTTAAAATCAATTTCACAGGGGAACAAATCAAGGAGAGGAAAGAGGGGGTAAGAGCCAGTTGGTTGAAATAATGGCTTTCAGCAAGTGAGGAGGAGTGAGACAGAGACAAAGAGGAAATAAGAGACAGGGGTTGGGGCAGCGGCAGAGTGAGAAGTGAACTCTGTTGTTTAAAGAAAGGTGATAAAACGAAAGTGGCGCTTAACTGTCAAACTCTGTAAAATGGCGCAAAAAATGTGTTTGGTTGTGAATGAAACCAATCGGGCAACTTTTCGTATTTTTAACCTTTTTATTTGTCTCCGTTCCGAAACTGTACTTTTTCTGCAAATGTCATCTTCTTCTGACATTTTTCTATTCCAAAGTGTTTCTTTCTTTTTTGGATCCATTTCACAGAAGAACAAATCGAGGAAAGAGAGGGTAAGTCATGGCTTTTAGCACGAGAGATGATGAGCAAACCTAATGCCGTCCGATGTCCTCGCTGGAAAATGTTATCGCAGTGAGCTGCTATTTTGGAACTGGAGAACTGGTGCTCATGTAAAGCCCTCCAATACCTTCCGGTCGAGTTCGTGCTACAATTGTAAAACAAGCAGTTGCGGAGAGCATGTCCTGCCTGCAACAGCAGGTAGGAGAAAGTCCTTTAAGAAAATAGTGCTCACTGACTGTAAATAAAACATACTGAGTAACAACACATGTAACAGGGGCAGTCCTCATGGGAGGTTACAACAGGAGAAAAGGAGATACTAAGGAGGGACTACTAAGCCTATTCACGAATCAAAAGCACCATTTACAAAGGACAGTAACAGGAGCCAAATGAAAAGATGGGCAGAAAATGGGCAGTGCTTAAAGTCCGTCCCTGAATTCAGCATGTCTCGATGAGACAGCGCAAGCGCTGCCTAGGTGAGACCTAAAAAGAAGGAAGGGACATTTGTAAAATTTCACTCGCTAACCATATGGGACCACTGATTCTTCAGTTATTAATGCATTTTGATCTAAAGACTACATGTATTTGTATGCTAGATCCTTTTTTACGTGAAAATTAACATATTTGTGGGACAAGTGAAAATTGTTTTTGATTTGGTTTTGTACATTCTTTTGCTCGACGTCCTGTGTCAGCAATGTCTTTATTTGTTTCTTCAAACAAATCTAGTAAATTTGCTTGAATTTAAGGTCCACAAAAACTTCAATTATTAGGATCCCTTTATAACTTGGCTAATTAGAAAAAGGTGAACTAGTTGTGGTAATGAGACAATTAACATTGTTTGATTTTTAGGTAAATGATTTCTACAAAGTACACACTGACTGAATCCTTTCTGCACTCTAAATAAGAAATTGTTATGATCTATGGCCAGCTTGGGTCTTTACTGTAATTGATTTAATTAATCCCTCCCATGGACGTCCTTAACTGGATCGAATCCCGTCTTGTAATGTAAATGTTGCAGGCAGCACTAGGAATAGTTATCAAAGGAGAGAGTTGAGCAAGTTTACCTTCCATTGTCCAAAGATTTAGTCTGAGCAAGACTGACCAGACAAATACGAGGGCTTGTCCTTCGGTGCAATTCTGCATGTTTCTTCTTGGTAGCAAAACAGCTAGAAATAAATAACCCAATAGGCCAACAGGACAGATGATCACAAACTGTTGCCTAGCAACCAGCAGTAACCTAAATAGAAAACAGACCAGGGAAATCAAAATGAACTGGAGCACAGGTGATCTCCTCGCGCACTGAAAAGCGACTCTGCAGAGTTGAGGGCTAGGAAAAGAAAACAATCTAACAAAACCGTGTCTATCATAAAGGAAAGTAATGAAAGTAAGTAAGATACCCCAGAATTCCATAGGCTCCAGAGAAGTGGCCTGAAAAACTCCTAGATAAGCAATCAATGTAGCATAATTCATTTTGGCAAAAGCTATTGATAAATCCAATGTGAACGGCCTCGGAGGATGAGACCATGCCACATGGTCCCACCAGGAAAACATACACTTCGTCAGTCAAGAATTTAAATTGACATTTTAATTTTGTGGTATCAAAGTGCATAGGACAGGGGGCGTGGCCAAGATAGCGACTCGATAGGACGTGTTCTCCTGTCTCTCCGCTCTCTCCCAGCTAAGCCTCGACTCTTGGCGGCAGAGAAGGGGCTAATGGGGACAGAATCCCCCGGCAAAACATCTCCCAGGAGCTGGGAAAGCCAGAGAGTGCTTTTCTGGCCGCTCAGGAGCTCAATCCTGTGGCATCGGAGCAGGTGCGTGGCGAGAGGTGTGCCCGGCAGCGACGGAGGGACCTATCGAAGCCAGAGAGACGACGGTGAGGTGCAGAAGGGCGGCGCGCTTGGGGCCCCCGGAAGTCCCCGAGTGTGTTGCACCGGGTGGACCCGAGAACCACGGTCGCCAACGAGAGCGGAGCCGGAGTGGCGTTCTAGCGGCGACAAGGAACGACGGTATCAGTGGTGAAGGAAAGCGAGGCCAGCAGGCCTACTAGATAAGGCCAGGCCGGCGAACAGCCCGTAGCTGTGGGGCTGCGAAGTGTGGGTCCTCTCCTGTCGGGGAGGGAAAAGGAATCCTATGTGGCCTCAGCGTAGGCCTGGACGAGAGCCAGGAGGCAGCCTCTACAGCTACAGTTGTAGGCGGACACGAGGGGCCAGCTGCGACACCAGCAAAGCCGGAAAGGGGCCTCGGCAAAGGTAGCCTGACGGCTGCGAAATAGCAAAGGGCACCAGGAGAGGGGCACTCCGACAGCACAGCAGTCGACAGCACCAAGGAGGAGGCCCCCAGGCTGTGATTCACCTGGGGGAACAGCGGAGCAACTGAGGCCGTGATAGGCGCCGGGGAGACCGGGGGGGGCCTCCGCGTTGTCACCGCAGTATGCAGAGGAGGTAGCGACGCAAGACCACAGAGGTAAGGGGCAGCGGGGGGGCCGAAACAAGGCACAGAGTAGCTGCACGGCCCTCCCGCCCGGCCTCCCGCCACCCCCTTTTTTTTCCTTAATTTAATTATTTCATCAAGGAAACCTCCTTCAGCCCTCACGAGGCCAACCTTGCAGCTAGCAGGAGGGAGCGGAGGACCCCCCCCAGGCACGAACCACCCAAGAATACCCTGCGGGGTTCTTGGGATCCCCTGACTTAATCACAGAGGGCCCCAGTGAGCACCACAAAGCTACCTCTCACGGCGAGCTTGGAGCAAGCGGCGCGGGGTCATGGAGGAGAGCAGCGGTAGCAGGGTGGAGGCAGGACTGGGGCCCGGACTTCGTTGCACAGCCCTGAAGACCAACCATTCCCCTCTCCTAAGGCCTCCCCTTTTGCCTCCAGTGAACTCAATAGGACTTGGGAGAAGAGGGGGGAAAACAGTGGCAGAAAGGAGAAGTGACATGCACCACCAAACTGAGTCCAGGAAAGGCTCTGGGGGGAGCCATAGATTGGCAAAGGGGCGCACAAGGAGACTGCTCCCTGGGCAAGACCGTCACCTTACTGCTGCCCTACTCAAGCCCGGGACGGCCACAATGACCTGCCCCACATCACAGGTACTAACATCCTGGTAATGGCCCCTGGCAAAGGTAAGAAGGATAGATCCGTGAAGGGCATGCTCACCAAGCCGTCTGGTTCGCAGTCCGAGTGCCGACCTCCTCAAAAGACCACAACAGCAAAGGAGGGAGCAGATGGGGCGGAAGCCCTGGTTAGTCGCACTTTCCTAGAGTCGCTCTTCTCCTCCCTCCAAGAGGATCTGTCAACTATGAAACGTGATTTATCAGCTGATCTTCGAGAGGTTCGCCGGGACCTGGACTCCCTGGGAGAAAGGATCAATACCCTGGAGGATCACGAAGCTAGCAGGGAAGAGGAGATAGAAAGCCTCAAACAAGAGGTCATTAGACTTCGCGACCAAAACCTCGACCTCCAGGCACACACAGAAGACCTGGAAAAAAGGTCCTGGTGCAATAACATTCATATCCGAGGCATAGCGACCGGGACTGAGGGCTCAAACATTGAGGCTCTGGTAACCGATCTCTTCCGCTCTATTTTAGGCGAAGCGCCGGACTTCCATATCAAGCTCGACCGCACACAGAGTGGGGCCGCGGAGGTCCGCCCCGGCCCCACCGGCAGATATATTGACTTATGTACATGACTTTCAGCTCAAGGAGCGCATACTCCGGGCCGCCAGGGATTACCCCACTTTCCAATTCAAAGGCCAGAAACCTACACTATGTCAGGACTTAGCTGCATCCACGCTATTGAAACGCAAAGCATTCCGACCCTTCACCGCATATCTACGGGCAGCTGGCATCTCAAACTCATGGGGTCACCCCTTTCGATTGATCTTTCCCCTTCACGGGGAACTACGGCAAATTCGCTCAGTGACTGAGGCCTGCAAGTTCCTAAATATCGAAGCTCCCGCAGCGACAGAGCCGCCACAAGACAAGTGAAGCAGGAACAGTCGGAGCGGTCATGGGTGGACAACCATCAAGTCTTCAACTTATAAACTGCGTCCTGATCCGGACACCATGGCCAAAGAAAGGCAAGCAGTCCTGGCGATTCTAACTGGGGACTTTCCTGGACCACCGGCACCATGAGACTTGGGAGTGATAGCGGACATATTGCTGGTCCCTTTTCTAGCTATTTGATCTGCTTTTATGAACGCATGAGGCTGGGCTCGGGCGGGAGGGGGTAGACACTGGCCTCTGGTACCCCTTTATTGACTCTCTAGGAGCGTGATGCTCCAGACATTCGTCAACCACACAATCCTTAGGTTTATAGTTCACTATGTTGGGGTTTTCTTTTTTCTTAGTTGCGGTTTACCCTCCTGGGCCCCTACCTGCTTGGCCCCATGCTCCAATAACCGCTTTCCACCCAATCTTACAGCTGGGCACACTGGGGAATCTGAGAGGAAGGGCCCCCTGGTATACACTGGGCGATCAATTAGCTCCTAGTCACGGTCTAGACACCTATGGTAGCGAATACTAAAATCCTCACATTAAATGTGAAACGGTTAAACAACCCGATTAAGAGAAGAGCTATATTATCCTACTTTGAGCAATCGGGCACACACATATGTTTGCTACAGGAAACAGCTCCTCTCCAAAGACACGCATAGGCTTCGATCAAAGGCTTTCCCGCACCAATACTTCTCTTCACATACAACCAAAATGGCTGGAGTTGCCATCCTTATCTCTCGCACCTTTAGGGGAAAGGTGGGCGTGAAATTAGCTGAGATTAGGGGGCGGCTTCTGGCCCTTTCAGTGACCATTAACGCTTGTACTCCCACCCTTGGCTCCATATATGCGCCCAATGAGGGGCAGGAGGCATTCCTCCGCAAAGCAGTGTTGGTACTGACGGCCTCTTCAGATCGGCAGATCCTGATGGGGAGGGATATCAACATGGTATTTGACAACCAACTAGACTGTTCAGCCCAACGACAAGGCCAAACCGGGGCCCTCTCACGAAGCGGGAGGGAGTGGCTGCATGACCTAGGGCTGGTGGACGTCTGGCGCTCTATACACCCACAAGCCACAGATTACACATTCTACTCACATGCGCATAAAACGTATGCTAGAATTGACTATTTTATTGGGTCCCGGTCGCTGCACCATCTGGCACTCGCCTCGGACATTGAGCCCCGGTCACTTTCAGACCATGCCGCACTGACACTTACATTAGCCATTCCCTTCGCAAATAGGTCATCCTACTCTTGCTGGCTACGCGATATACTCCTACACCGCCCGGCAGTGGTACAATGCTTAACCAAGACACTACAGGTATACCTGGCCTTCAATGACACCCAAGACACTTCAATTATTACCTTGTGTGAAATGCTCAAACTAGTCGCTAGAGGGAACCTTATTGCCACCTCCTCGGCGGAGAACAAACTCCGCAAGGATAAGAGAGAAGCCCTCACCAAACAAATGCTGGAATTAGAACGTATCCATAAGAGGACAGGGGCACCCAGGGTGTGGCGACAACTAGAGGCAGTGCGTTCACAACTCGCCGGCCTAGATTTAGATAGGGCAGAGCACACCGCCCTGAGACCGAGATCCTCCTTCTACATGCGGGGGGGGCAGATGTGGGTGTCTTTTGGCCCACAAACTACACACACAGCAACAAGCAGCTACTGTTCACATAGTCCAAAATGCGACTGGCTCCGAATGCGCAAATGACGCAGACACAGCCCGTGCGTTTTGTGATTTCTATGCCAAACTTTATACAGCGCAACACCTACCAGAACAGTCTTCTCTAAACTACTTGCAAGGGATAACCTATTCCAAACTGGCTCCGGAACAGGCTTCCAGCCTGGATAGCCTAATCTGCGTCGGGGAAGTGAGCTTGGCCATTGCATGTCTTAAACATCTTAAATCCCCCGGCCCCAACGGGTTTTCGGCCACCTTTTACAAAACCTTTTGCACTATTCTAGCACCCATCCAAACCAGACTCTTCAACATAATAGGCAACACCTCTGACATCCCCCCCTACAATGCTCCTGGCATCGGTTGTCGTTCTCCCCAAACAAGGCAAAGACGGCTGCCACTGAGCTTCCTATAGACTGATATCCCTCCTGAATACCGATCTAAAGCAGTTTACGGGGATTCTAGCAGCCAGACTTGGGCCAATGATGCCGGGTCTGGTGGACCGGAACCAGTTGAGGTTTGTGGCCATTAGGCAATGGGGGAACAACACGCGGAGACTACTCCACCTCATTGACAAGGCTGGGCATCAGGGGGAGGAGTGGGTGGTGCTGTCGGTCGACGCCGAAAAAGCGTTTGACCGGGGGCACTGGGTGTACTTGGAAGCAACACTCGCACAATTTGGCATAGGAGCTCGCTTTCCCAAATGGATATTTAGCAGTTACAATCACCCTACAGCCACGGTGTGGGTGAACGGGCATACTTCGGATCCTTTCCCGATTGCTCGTGGTAAGAGGCAGGGGTGCCCGCTCTCCCCGCTGCTATTCACTCTTTATATGGAGCCCATGGCTCAGAGAGTGCGGGAGAACTCAGATATCACATATACCACAGATATCTGGGGTTCGGTTCGGGGGGAGCGCCACACTATAAGCCTGTACGCGGATGACGTTATTGCTACGCTGGAGGACCCCCGGACCTCCATCCCGGCGTTCTTTGCCGAGCTCGAGAGTTTCGCAGAAGCCTCAGGCTTTCAGGTCAACGTCTCCAAGTCACAGGCCCTTGGGATCTCCCTCCAGCCCCCCACCATAGAGGCCCTCAGACAACTATGCCCTATTCAGTGGGAAACGGAACGATCCCATACCTCGGCATTAGACTAGCAACATCCACCCAAGCCACTGTCACCCTAAACTATACCCAGCTCCTCTCCTAGATGTGCGCCGCTGGAGGCCATTTGGCCTCTCGTGGCTGGGTAGGGTTGCGGCACTTAAAATGAACATACTCCTGAAAATAATCTACCTCTTCCAGACGCTTCCTGTGGATCCTCCCCTCGGTGTCCTCAAAACGCTCCAACAGGAATTCCTCTCCTTTGTCTGGGCAGACAAGAAACCTAATATGAATAGAGATCTGAGCTACAGGCCCCCGGGGGAGGGCGGGCTGGAAATCCTTAATATAAGCCGCTACTACCAGGCTACCCAGCTTCGAGTCTTGCTAGAATGGTCCCGTAGCGAATCCGAAAAGCATTGGCTTTTCATGGAGAGAGCCATTGCTGGCCAGTCATTGTGGAAGGTTCCTTTTCTTCACAAGACCGAACGCCCTGCAGGACTCTACAAATCGCCGGTCACACGCACAACATTAAAGGCCTGGGATGCAACGGCTGTACGATGCAGCCTCACTTCCTTCCCATAGCCCCTTACACCTATAGTCAATAACTCAGATTTTACGCCGGGCCTAGATCTAGTGGCCTTCAAACATTGGGACAAGGAGGGGTGCAGATCTATTGGCCATCTTTTCAACGAGGAGGGCCCTCTGACTTTCGAAGACCTCCACTCTGACCTTGCGCTGCCAGAGGAGGGATCGGGAGGGGGGCTAGGTGGGGGGGGGGGCTCGGGGGAGACATGGGAGGGAGGGAAAGGGGGGGTTGGGTTTATTTTTTTGTTCTCACTATGTGCCTTGTTGAATCTGTATGATATACTTGGGGTGTGGTGTGTCTGATGGCACTGTTTTATTGCATTAACTAAATACATCAATAAAAAAGATATAAACCAAAGGTCATAGGACAGAAACTGCAACATAATTTGCACTGCTCTTTCATGGACTTCAATAGAGCCACTGATAGTGGGGTCAATAAAGCTCCCCTGGGGGCATGGCCAACCAGCCATCATGGCGAACATGTGACATCACTGCTCCGCTCTGGCCCACTCAATTCCCCTGCACAATCACCCTGCTGGGAGTCCATCTGGCCACATCGGAGATGTGAAGGTGGTGGTGCTGGCTCAGCTGCGTGAAAACATTGCACTGGTCCGCACAGATAGAGCGAGTGCGGAGGTTGAGACGTGGCCCGGTCTGCTCGGCGGCCCCATTATCAATGCCCATTAGCAGCATGCTGGCCCCCAAAAGACTGGTAGAGCCGGGAGCCGCAAGACTCAGCTGTGCGGTCCGAGTAGGACTGAGCGGTGCGCGAGTGAGGGCCAACGGGCTGCACCCTCTGGGGCTACGGAGATCGGAGGTGTGGGACTCCCAAGGTGAGCTTGACCCGACCCCCGTGAGAAGTCCTGGCATGCTCAGACTTGCCTGATCTTATGGGTGCCTGATGCCCACTGGAGGACTGGGCCGCCTGACACGATGTGCTGGTTGGGGACGGATGACCAACTCCCGCTAAGCTCTGGGAGCACAGGCGCCGAGGAAAGGAGCCCGTGGGGCCGAAAACAGCTGTGAATCGACCTGTGTGGAGGTCACTTCTGGGTGCCCTGAAGGAGAGCGGTTACAAGAAAACAAGGGTCACCCTACTCACATGGAACCAGGGTTTCTATTATATAACAAGGAACAGTGGCTCCTGTGGACATTGTGATGAGTAAATGGTAATGGTTTAGCTCAATGCCAATCCTCATGGGTCAAAGCATATCGAAGAGAGAATTGAAATTATACACAACAGCAGAATCAAGGTTATTCACTTTTTAAGTAAATTACATAATCAATTTTATCAAAACAAAGTGCACGGTGTCCCAAGTGAGCATAGAACCTACATGTTAAAGGTGACAGTTTGTGACATACATTAGGTTTCTGATTGTACAAAAAACGACCATAACTCCGTTTCACAATACTAATAACTAGCCTTCTATCACAATAGTAGGGGCTGGAGAACGGTTAGTTTTTGATGCGTGTCGACGGCGTTTCGACCCCACAATGAATAGGGGGTCTCTTCAGAACCTATCAATACGGGACACCTGAAAAGAAAAAACGAATGAAATAGGCTAATGGTCCGGACAAAGGGAATCTCATTTTGAGTGATCTGAAGACTGGAAAAAATACCTGAATAAAATGTAATCGACTGTCAGAGTGGTGAGGTGCACACCAAGAGGCAGTGGCTTAAAACAGAGAGGGGGTACTCACATGGGGCCCAGCCGGGCATTATATGGGAGAAAGGAATTGAAAAAGCATATCAGGTATAATGTGAAGCGCAGGACGGCAATTGCCATAGCGTATAATGATCTATAACTCACCCCTGTGAGGGGGAAGGGCTGACAGTCCTTGTGGCTTATTATTATTATACGTCCGTGCTTCAATCTTGAAGGAGAGCGGGGCACGGACGGGCAGCACTTGCGTGCGGTGCTTGACTGGCTCGAACAAAGTCTATGCTAAGAGGAACTGTTCAAGACGGCCTGGCTATATAAAGTAGACAGCAGGAGAGGCTCCAGTGTTTAGGACCGAGGCTCAGAGAGGGCGCCTGAACTTTGGCTGATACATCTTCCTGTCCTGCATATCGGGGGGACACCGGCCCCCCAGTGGCAGGGGGGCCTGGCGCTGCAGCCTTGGCCTCTGCCCTGGCTGGTACCTGACTGCTGGTCCTGCGTTTGTTTTACCGGGGTGAGTTGTTTGGGCCTCGCAGCAGTTGAGATGGGCAGTGGCTACATCCCGTATTGATGACCTGACTGGGAGAGTTGGGGCGGGCGCCAGAAGGCTGGGCTCTATGGCATGGATTCAAGAAACTCCTAAAAGACCTCTTCCTCAATCGTGCCTTCCCAAACCGGTAACAGCCGCCGAAGCGCACAAGCCTGCTCTCTGCAGCATCTTGACACTGTGTTACTTAAACCTACCTCTTCCCCGCTCCCCTCCTCCTCGTTCCCTCCTCCCTGAAAGAGATTTAACCCAAGACTTCGTGCACTCATCGAGGTTTCTCAGGACTTCCCTACCTCAATGTTGCACAGCACGCTGGGACCTCCGAGACAATATATTATATACCATGACCTATTGTGTTACCCTGCATTAAAAATGTTGTAAAGCGCTCCGATACCCTCGGGTCTGGCCAGCGCTATATAAAACTTCTCAATAATAAATAGGTACGATGATTGACAACCCCCTTCCTGTGGGTTGCAGTTGTGCTGCTGGGGGTGCGATTTCCACACCGCAAGAGGACATATTGGTGGGGGGCTGCCCTAGAGGATACTGGTGGTTCCTGCTTCTAAGCGCGCAGGGCCGGATTGCCTGTCTCTTTTTGTGGTACTGCATGCTCCCAGGGACCTACGGTGAGAAACTGATGGACTGCTTTTGCCAGTGTGGGTTGGGAATTCACTGAAGAATACTGCTGGACTGCTTTTGCCAGTGTGGGTTGGGAATCCACTGAAGAATATACTCTAATGCCTTATAATTAGAGGAACTTTGAGACACGTGGCGGAAGCCCTGTCGTCTGGCCCGAAAGTATACTGGACTGGCCTGGCCTGGCCGCGCCTGGGTGAACGGGGGTAGAGGGCCCCCCTCTGGGAGGGACATCAGAGGCACCAGGGGATCAGTTGGGGCTCTAACAAATGACAGACCTGCATGGTGAGCGAGTTTGCCCCTCCCTGCCTGCTTGTGAAGACCTAGTGGACCCCCCTGGCCTGCGGCAGAGCTCCTGTCTATGTGAGAACTGCATAGGTCCCCTCACTAGTAAACAGTACCGGGCCTGCCTTGGTGGACTAGCGCACTTGCATGCGGCTGGTGGCCATTCTCCCTAGTTGGTGTCCTGCTGGATAGACATGGGGAAGCCTAGAGCTCGACAGATGGGAGTCAAGGCGGGGACATCGGAGACTGACCTGACCTCACGGGGAGAGACAGAGGATTCTGAAAGTGAGGCTGCTCCTCTGCAACTGCAATTTGATAGGATACCGACTGCCATAGCCAACACAAAGGCCACACTCCAGCAGGACATTGGTGTATCTGTAGGGCTGGGCCTCCTGAGAGTAGAACACCATAAACTTGCCGACAGAGTGAAAGAGGTAGAGGTGGGGTTTGAGGGGGTCCGCCCGGTGCACGTTGACCTAACACAGCAGATGGCGGCGCTGACAGACAGGGTACGCACTTTGGAATATAGGGCTGAAGGAAATAATGTCCGCATTGTCGGCCTCCCCGAGGACACTGATGGCAAAGACATGGTGGCCTATCTTGAACGCTGGCTTCAGATAGAGGTTGCCACAAATTCTTTGCCCTTGAATGGGCGCCTAGAGTGCCCACTCTGCCGCCAGCCCCTGGCTGACCACCCTGTCCGGTGGTGGCAAAACTCCTCCACTATAGAGATAGAGATGTCCTTTTGCAGAAGGCACAAGATGAAGGCTCCTATACAATCGAGGGTAGCAAAGTATCATTATTCCCGGACTATACTGGCATGGTTCAAGCCAAAAGGGCCTCTTACATATAAGTGAAAAAGATGCTTAGAGAGAAAGGGATCCAGTACTCTCTGATGTTCCTGGCTAAATTGAAGATTATGCTTGATGGTAACCCCACTTTTGTGAGGACCCTAGAGCAGCGTGGGACTGGTTGGACACTTATAAAACAGGGTCGGCTCTGGCGGATACACGCAGTGTACCACACGAAAACACGTGCAGACCCAGATAGAGATCTCAGAAAGTCGACCAGGTTGGAAGCGTTGCGGGAGCAGGCGGCTGCCCTGCAAGCCGCAGCGGAACTCATGGCTTGGACGAAGTCAGAATCAGAACCTGACTCCCAACCTGATAAAAGGTCCACGGATTCCAAATCGGAGAGATCAGATCTGGCTAGTGGAGACTTGCCGGTAGTGACTGTGCAATCAGTGGAGGACCTAATTTGATATTGGGGTCTGAAGACTCAAGTATTGACTTGCTGAGAGTTGCTGCTTGCTCGCTGGGCTCTGTGAATGTGCACCTGGGGGGGGAGGCACCTCTCTCTGAGAATGGCTGCAGCGATGTTGCATGAGAGACGACCTCACATGTTCACTATATTGTGGGGCTACTGCCTGTTGAGATGTGGCCTGGATCGGCCTCTAGTGGGCCAGACGCGTTCTGGCTGGAGCGGATCAAGGACCTTTGGCTCACCCTCTGCTGCACCCCACCACTTAACCCCTTATAGGAGTTTCGTGGAGTCTAGCTTATGACTCTGTTCGATGGTTACTTTAAGTTTGGGCGGCCGGCCATTGCCGTGTGACCCTGGGAGGTTTGTTGTTGGGACGTATATTGTTTATTATCTCTGCGGAGCTGTCACTGGAAGGGAGATGCGGGGACCCGTTGGAGAGTAAGTGGGGGTTATGGATGATGCACATACTCACATGGCCAACAACAACACGGAGCTAATGTGTATGTCCTGGAATGTGAGGGGAATGGGGTCTTCCACCTATCGACACCACGTTAGTAGATATTTAAGACGTTGGGGGTTCCATATTGCTATGCTTCAGGAGACTCACCTTACGAGGATTGAAGTAGAGCGACTGCACCGTAGATGGTGCTGCAACTATACGCTACCTCTTCTTCTGCATACGCCAGGGGAGTATTGATATGGGTGAGAGCTGGAACCCACTATGAGCCCCTACATACAGTAGTGGACGAGGAGGGACGATATGTATTAGTGAAGGGTAGGCTGATGGGGAAGGAAGTAACACTAGGAAGCATATATGTGCCTAACCATGACCAGCTGTCGTTCTTTCATACACTGTCGGCCTCACTGGGTCAATTGGTTAACAGGAATTTGCTAGCGGTGGACTATAACTGTGTGGCCGATGTCCTTCTGGACTGATCTACTCTCCAACTTCCAGGGACACCTGCCCATAAGATAGCAACGGGCTTTCAGGAGTGGCTCCAACATTGGGACTTTAACAAGACATCTGGCGATCACAACATGGTAGAGAGTGGGATTACTCCTTCTATTCTCTCATTTATGCCCTACATACATGGTTAGACCAGTTCCTCTGTTGGGAGGAATTAAGCCACCATGCCACTTTCACGGAGTACCTGGGATGCACTCTTTAGGATCATAGCCCCTTATTCCTGGGGCTTAGACTGTCCAATGAAAGACCGGCAATCCTGGTATGGAGACTCCAACGGGCGGAACTAGAAGACCAGTGCTATAGGGAAGCGTTACAGACAGCTATAATAGAATATTTTGACAAAAACCAGGGTACAGCGTCATCTACTCTCTTGGAGTGTGAAGCTTTTAGTGTAGTTATCCGAGGTAACTGAATGTGGCAATCAGTGGGAGTTAGCAAGGAACTTATTGCGTAATTGTGCACACTGGACGTCACACTTCACATGATTGAAAACACCTTGGGGCTAGACCCGGCCAACCACCAGCTCTTACTTGACACAAAAAAGCAGTGCCACACCATCGTAGAGCGATTGTGTTGTCATGACTACAAGACTTATGTTGAGAAAACGCACAATGGGGAAGGTAAATCAAGGAGGCTCCTAGCGTGGCTGATACGCCCTGAATTGTGAGGTGCACCCATCACACACCTGTCATCGGCCATAGGGACAGCCGTTTATTCCCAGCGGGGCATAAATGATGAGTTTAAACAATACTATGAGACCCTGTATGGCAGCCCAGCGGCCCTCTCAGACAATTCGCTAGCTGCATTTTTAGACCAATTATCCCTCCCTACATTGACATGAGTTGCGGAAAAGCATAGGATCTCCAGTGACAACCCAGGAGATTAAACTGGCTATTAGAGACATGGCCACTGGATTGCCAGCGGAAGCAAGCACTGTGGCCCCTAAATAGGAGGGGCTGTATGCGGTTTCCAGGAGGGAGGGCTGCCTACCTGAAACCACACAAAGCGCGACCGTCATCCCGCTCCCTAAAACTAAAATTCCTGGGGCGCCATTTACCACTTTCCGCCCACTGTCCAAGCTTAATATGGATTTCAAAATCCTGAGTAAGGTCCTGGCTATCAGACTGCTCCCCCATATGCCGGGCCTGGTGCATGAAGACCAGAATGGCTTCATCCCGCTCTGTAATACATCCCTACATCTTAGAAGGCTCTACCATCTCCTCTATCACACTGAGATCCAGGCCCTACCGGAGACGCTGCTTATGTCAGTGGATCTCATAAAGGGCTTTGATTCGGTGAGATGGGATTATTTAGAGGTGGTTATGCGCAAGCTGGGTATGGGCAGAGCCTGGATTGGATGGGTATCCTTACTATATACGAGACCGACCACTCCTGTTAAAACGGGCACTACCATCTCTGCCTCCTATGACATCTCCCAGGACACCAGACAGGGCTGTCCTCTGTCACCTAAGCTTTTTGCACTATCTATTGAACCACTAGCGGAATTATTTCAGAAAGAGGGGAGGGGTAGTGGACTCTCATCAGATGGCCATGAACACATTATCTCTCTTTATGCAGATGACCTCCTCCAAATCTGTCTGGAGGCTCTGCCGGGGGCAGGGAAGTGATCAGGCACCTAGACGATTTTGGGGTACCAGGGATGAAAGTGAACAGATCCAAAACATGTTTGCTCCCCTGTAATCAAGATACTCCCATACCAATAGATCTCCATGCAGGGCTTACTTGGTCCTCTGTGACATTCAAATATCTGGGTATCCAGGTGTATCATCAGCTGGATGATATGAGTGAAGGGAATCTAGGCAGTGTGGTGCGATCCCTGCGGTCTTGTGTCACTTTCTGGGGAGATCGCTGTGTTTATCGCTTATTGCCCGGGTGTCAATTTCCAAGATGGTGATGCTCCCGCGGTTGTTATACTTTTTCGCCAACCTCCTAGTTAAGATCTCTGGGGTGTGGTTCCGACAGCTGGACACCCTGCTCCGGGAGATGGTATGGGATGGAGGCCGTCACAGGGTGTCCCTTGCGGTACTGCAGGGCCGGCCGGAGAGGGGTGGCCTTGGGGTCCCAAACTTCGAACTGTATTATATAGTGGCGCAGCTGCAGTGGGTGACCAGATGGCTCTGGGACTGGCACCTCATTTAGACCTTTTACTTGCTAAGTTATTATGCCCTGTTGTACAAATACCTTGGCCGAGTATCTTGTTACAGGTCACTCTGCATAGCTGGCATTGTGGCGTGGTGCGGACTGGCAGGGCGACGTTGTCTGCGCTGGCTATCCCAATGGTGGGGTTGCCCCATTGGACCCCGGTCCGATGCTTTACAGCAACCCAGCTTCGGGCCTGGACAGCGGACGGAGTGACGATGGTGGGGGGTTGCTTTGAAATGGGTGCCCTTATCCTGGTGGAGGAAATATGTGTACACCATATACTGCTCAGAGGCCACTTCCTCATTTAAGAAGGCCTTGGTGCAGTCGTATACAGACTTATGGAACCTGAAAATGGAGGAACCCCCACAGAACCCGGTGCTGCAACTGCTTCTCTCCCTTGGCTCGGCGCCACGTTAGGTGACATGGTTGTACAGAGCACTCAATGACATGGGACAGAAACCCCTGGTGACCCTCAGGAACCGATGGGGAGACATCCTAGGTCATGATATCCCCGACAGAGACTGGGACAAAATCTTGGCATACCCCAAACGCATTTGTCACAACACGAGACTGAAATATATACAATTCAACCTCCTGCACATGACTTACCTCACCCCACACAGGCTGCGGGTTATCTATGGCCGGGATGCCCAGGAGTGCCCACGGTGTTGATTCCCTGATGCAGATTTTAGACACATGACTACATAATACACCGATACCAAAGGGGATGATGGACGGAGCGTTAGAGCAAATCAAACACTCACCCCCAGTCAACTGATCTGGGTTTAATCCATCATCATTCTTTAGCTCACTCCACCACCCCAGTTCAGACATGGCCATATGCAAATTAGTCTGACCCTGTGCCTCATGGGAACAGTCCAGCCCGAACTGCCAAGCCATGTCTTCCCTGGACCGGAAACAAGCATCCTGGGACCGGTTTCAGGTTCATAACCCTCATCAGCCAGGCTATCTTGAATCCAGTGGCAAAGTGAGCAAGGGACCCACGTCTGGGCATACCATGCCAACTTAGGGCGAACAAAGCGATACCAAAGGGGATGATGGACGGAGCGTTAGAGCAAATCAAACACTCACCCCCAGTCAACTGATCTGGGTTTAATCCATCATCATTCTTTAGCTCACTCCACCACCCCAGTTCAGACATGGCCATATGCAAATCAGTCTGACCCTGTGCCTCATGGGAACAGTCCAGCCCGAACTGCCAAGCCATGTCTTCCCTGGACCGGAAACAAGCATCCTGGGACCGGTTTCAGGTCTCATCAGCCAGGCTATCTTGAATCCAGTGGCAAAGTCCCAGGATGCTTGTCGACTGGGGGTGAGTGTTTGATTTGTTCTAGCGCTCCGTCCATCATCCCCTTTGGTATCGCTTTGTTCGCCCTAAGTTGGCAGGGTATGCCCAGACGTGGGTCCCTTGCTCACTTTGCCACTGGATTCAAGATAGCCTGGCTGATGAGGGTTATGAACCCGAAACCGGTCCCAGGATGTTTGTTTCCGGTCCAGGGAAGACATGGCTTGGCAGTTCGGGCTGGACTGTTCCCATGAGGCACAGGGTCAGACTGATTTGCATATGGCCATGTCTGAACTGGGGTGGTGGAGTGAGCTAAAGAATGATGATGGATTAAACCCAGATCAGTTGACTGGGGGTGAGTGTTTGATTTGCTCTAGCGCTCCGTCCATCATCCCCTTTGGTATCGCTTTGTTCGCCCTAAATTGGCAGGGTATGCCCAGACGTGGGTCCCTTGCTCACTTTGCCACTGGATTCAAGATAGCCTGGCTGATGAGGGTTATGAACCCGAAACCGGTCCCAGGATGTTTGTTTCCGGTCCAGGGAAGACATGGCTTGGCAGTTCGGGCTGGACTGTTCCCATGAGGCACAGAGTCAGACTGATTTGCATATGGCCATGTCTGAACTGGGGTGGTGGAGTGAGCTAAAGAATGATGATGGATTAAACCCAGATCAGTTGACTTGGGGTGAGTGTTTGATTTGCTCTAGCGCTCCGTCCATCATCCCCTTTGGTATCGCTACATAATACACCGTTCTCGGTCCCCACATCATACTTTAAAAATATAGGGGGTGAGGTCCGTATCCTACTATGGGACAGGAAGGCACCTTGCATCATATGGCAAAATTGGCTCGGGGGTGGTGGAATAACCTTGCCGGACATACAAAAATATTTTTGGGCAGCGCAATTAATGGTGATCAGTCAATGGGTCCATCAGTTGTCGAAAATCCGGCGTATCCGATGGACAGACTTGTCTTACACCCAGGGGTATACCTGCAGGCATTATACACCAGCCCAAGCCATCAACGACTGACAGGACCTTCTGCAATCACTGGACAGACCTGGCACAGGGCGCTAAAAACCCTGGGGTGGAAAGATAAAATCACACAAGCCACTCCACTGTGGGATTCAGAAAGATTGGGCATGTTAAAATATAGAGCAGGATTTAACAAGTGGGACCTTATTGGCATCTCAAGAGTGGGAGACCTTTGCTCCAAGGGCAAAATAATTCCATTTCGGGATTTGCAACTGAATAAGAAATGGCTGACACAGAGACCTTCTGCTATCTGCAGGTGCGCCCCGCCTTGATGGTGGCGATCCCCGGACACGAGGTCCTGCAGGAGGCATCACCACTGGAAGAGAGACTATTGGACAACTATATGAGTCGGGGCGATTTCCCTCACCTATAAAATTTTTATTAATAACTCCCCAGACACTTCTTCTCCTAGGCCACTGTTGGGAGACAGAGTTAGATGATCTTGCAGAAGAAGAATGGCCAGAGGCCATTCCTCTCCCAGGGAGGTGGTGATCAGAGCACGATTGTGGCTGGTGCAGTTGAAAATATGATATAGGTCCTAAATGTCCTGTAATGTCCTTGTAAACATGGGCAGAGTGTCCGATTCTACTTGTCAGAGAAAATGTGGAGGGTGAGGGATCCTTCTTCCATATCATTTGGGATTGCCCAGTGGTCCAGGTTTTCTGGGGCAAGTTTATAAACTGTATAAATACTGTGTATGGAACCGCTTTTATACCTTCAGTCAAATGGTGTCTGCTAAATAGGAAGCTACAGATTTAAATCACATGGAATATATATAGGTGACACTGGGAATTATGATTGCCAAAAGTAATATAGCTCGCCTGTGGGGGGCAAAGGCGGGCACCTCACTTGATGGAATGGAAGAAAGATTTGGACTGGTGCATGGTGGCGGAAACCGTAACATATACGAGCAGGGGCTGCCCTAAAAAAATAAGGGAGAAGATATGGGGGAAATGGAACACCTATAGAGGGAATCCATGTGCCGGCCCTGTGGCACTATTTCCTAACATTTCCGACAGGGAACGTATTACCACAGAATAACATTGTTCACATTGGATTAATTGACAATATGGATCTTGAGGATGTGCAAATTTGTGGAACTGTAATTATTATTACTGTATATAGTTATGATTGTGTCAATTCTATATAGCATACTGTTAAATTGACAAATAAAAAGATGTTACAAAAAAACTTTACTTTAAGGCTAACAAAGCAATTTGTCCAGGAACTATGTAGACATTTTTACTTTCACAAAAGTCCTTGTCCAGCTTTGCATATTTCTGTGCTAACACTAACATTAAAACCTTTGGGGGACTCCTCTTCTCAGATGGAGATAAATCATCAAAAGACTAAGAATTAATCAGAGGAATTGAGGGGAACACAGAGACCGAAAAAAGATAGCCTATGATACACATTGAAGTAAGAAACTACAGCAAATATGCTAGAAAAATGCACTTTGTCAACTTTTCAATAAATTGTGGGAAGCATGCAACTGGAAACACTGCAATCCAAATTCAGATGTCAGCATATTTACTTTAAAGCGCTGAAATGGAAAAGTGCTTAGTAAAAGTAACTTTTACTAAATAGGTATAAAATTTGAAGACAGGTATAAAAACAATATCTGATGGTAAGGTTAGTACAAGAAAAAAAACGAAGACCCCAATCTACAATAGCAAATGTTATACGTCTTAGGAACAAATGAAAAACTAATTATGAAAGAAAGGGGTTTTCGAGTACTCTGATCTTCTGTAAAAATATTAACTTAAATGATTGAATGCACACTGTACCTCAACATCCTCTTCAATATTTTGCCATTCCTTGAAAGTAAAACTGGCAGGAGTGGCAGCAGGTTTGTCTTGTCGTAGGGCTCTGCTTTTTGGATTCAAGCTTTCAAGTCTCTTTTCACAAAACTCCGTAAGATCTGGGTAGCACCCTTCTTCACCCGACCTTAAATAAAATGCAGTTTTAAAGTAAATATATTCAAAATAAGAAAACCACAAGACAAAAGTAATGCTCTTGTTTCTACTATATCACTAAGAAAGGGGAGCACTGGATAACTGAAATACTAATACACTTTATTTTGTCATGATCAAGTAAGCAAAGGAGGTGGTTAAAAAAATACATCCCGAGTATGTTACAGTAGGAGCAAACCAAAAGAGAAGACCAAATGACACGGTACATAACTAACAGTATAGGGAAACGGCCTTTACAACGACTCCTTGACAATGAAGGACCTGAACCACGACTCCTTAACAACGACCTGAACCTGAAAAACAAGTCTTTTAACAACTAATGCATTTACAACTACGAAGTCTTAACAACGACCTATAATATTATTACGTTTAAAATGACCTCATAAGGCCAGTAGATGGCACTCTTGGATTGTATATGACAGATGTATAAAAAATACATAGTAAAAAAAAATACATTAAAAAGTAAGTGTTTTGATAAGTATTAAAGGTAAGTATTACGTGTAATATATATATATACACATACATATATATATACACATATATATATACACACACACACATATATATACACACACACACACACACACATATATACACACACACATACACACACACACACAAATATACACACATACATATATATATATATATACATACATATATATATAGATATATATATATATATATATATATATATGGTTGCAAGTGTATTTTTAAGGGTTTAGGGTGAGTATGGGTTTTTGGGAGGCAAAGGGTAATTTTAGGGTTTTTGGTGGGTATGGGTTTTTGGGTGGCAAGGGTAATTTTAGGGTGGGTATGGGTTTTTGGGTGGCAAGGGTAATTTTAGGGTTTAGGGTGGGTATGGGTTTTCGGGTGGAAAGGGATTTTTTAGGGTTTAGGGTGAGTGGGTTTTTGGGTGGCAAGGGTAATTTTAGCGTTTTGGGTGGGTATGGGTTTTTGGGTGGGAGGGGTAATTTTAGGGTGGGTATGGGATTTTGGGTGGCAAGTGTATTTTTAGGGTTAAGGGTGGGTTTGGGTTTTATGGGTGGCAAGGGTAATTTAGGGTGGGTGTGGGTTTTTGGGTGGCAAGAGTAATTTTAGGGTTTAGGGTAGGTATGGGTTTTTGGGATTGCAAGGGTATATTTAGGGTTTAGGGTGGGTGTAGGTTTTTGGGTGGATGGAAAGGGAATTCATAGGGTTTAGGGTGGGTATAGGTTTTTGGGTGGAAAGGGAATTTTTAAGGTTTGTGGTGGGTGTAGGCTGTTGGGTGGAAAGGGATTTTATAACATTAATAGTGAGCATAGGGGTGTGTGTGTGTGTGTATATATATCAGCCGCGGCAGGTAAGAGCGGTGGGGCCAAGTGAGGGGGGAATATGAGTTTATACTTGCCTGTAAAATAGATACATTAATGGGATAAAGGCAATTGTGGTAAAGGCATAGTAGTTGTAAAAAATAGTTGTTGTTAAAACTTTAGTGGTTTAGACTATTTATGGTTAAGGAGTAGTTGTTTAGACTGTAGTTGTTCAAGTGATCGTTGTTCCATAATATAACCAAGAGTATATGGAACAGTTGATTTGTTGAACTATCAACCTTTCTATTTGCTGTATAACAGGTCTAGATTCATGCCTAATGAAAATTAAGAAAAACATTTTGTTATTATGTAATTGGTAAGCTGAAAGGAAAAAAAAAAAATGCCGAACATGAATGTAGTATAATCCATGGCATCACTGGCATATATCTATCCTATTAACAAATTACAGCAACAATCTACTAGCCCATGCGTAACATATTCCATGCATCAGTAACACATCCAGACAGCATCCTGCGCAGCAGCAAGATGGCTGCATGTTCCCTTCAGATTTCTCAGACTATTCTTGGTTGGCCCTGGGCACTACAGCACTTGTCAGGATCTCATCACAGTTTAATAGAAATTGTTTGAGCGGTTGCCAAATGCCCTTCAGGCGTGGGGCTCTACATAACAATTTTGCATATAGTTCCAATTGTTCATTGCAATAAACTAGGTCCCTTATCTAATGATCCGTTATAGGCACCAAGACCCAACTCCATCCCATGGCACACAGCGTTTTACCATCAGTAATGCAATTACTGCACATTTCCTAAATTGTACCGTGCTCTCTTTTACAGAGCCCAAAAGGATAACTTTGGGGTACTGAGCATCATTATACTACAACATTTCCCATAACATCACTACGTTTTTTATGCGTTTGGGATGTCAGCAAAGGCGATAGAGACTGCAGTGTTGGGGCTCCCTGGGATATGTATCAATTAGATTTCTAGATGCTACTCTAAGCATAGAATACAGAAACTGACTATAATAGGAGGAGTTTTCTAAACGGTGTATAATAAGGAAGGATCCCTCCTGGAATAATGACCCAAAAGTTTTAAACCACAGCCTTTGTCATCGCTGTAGTGACTTCTCTTCTCCCGTAGGAGTTATTGTGGGGTGGTGTAACAGTGGTAGTTCCAGCGAGTACAGAACAGTAAGGTGCGCTCTTTCATTCTATGGCATGCAGGTCAATCTCTAGTACCCTTCGGGCATCAACTGATGTATCTTAGTCATCAATGGCACCGTTGATGCTCTGTGTTCTTCCACTGCTAGGTGAAGTAAGAATGGGGTCAGGTGGTACCAGTGTGTTGCATACTGTGCTTGTGCAGGTAAATAATATAGTTCCATATCAGGTTCTTTAAAACCACCCTGTTCATAGAGTAAGTTGAGTATTTCTCAACACGGACTACGCTGCTTAATTGACCATACCAATCTAAACGGAAGACTTTACCGGCGCGGCGGTCGGCGCGCAGTCTCTCAAGATGGCAGCCGGGGGCGGACTGCTCGAAGCTGAGGGCTGGAGCTGCGGAGCCTTCACCTGACGTGCCGGTGGTGGGTCTGGGCAAATGCCCATTGTGGTGAGGAAGAGCAGCGCCGAGATCGGACTGGGCCCGCCGCTGTGCCGGTGTTACCAGAGGTTTGTGGCTGCCCTGTGAGACCTGGCGGCTGGCGCGGCGGCGCCGAGAGGGACGGGCGGAAGGCTGCTGACGGAGTGGGAGACTCCCCCTACCGAAGAGAGATGGAGACCTGAGCCGGGGCACCTGATAGTGTGATATGCGGGTGCTGATCGCAGAGAGGGGGGAGTCCTGCGGAGCCCTTCTTCGGCGTGCCGGTGGGGGTCCGAGTGAGTGTTGATTGCGGAGATAGCGATCTACGCTGTGATCTGACTGGGCCCTCCGCTGCAGCGGTATATGCGGAGACTCGCGGCTACCCTGGGAATTCTGGCGGCTGGCGCCGCGGCGGACAGGGAGGCAGATGTCGAAGGAGTGGGAGGCTCCCCCCATCATGGGGTGGCGGAGGTCTACAGCGCCCGCTATTGTGATCTGCGGGTGCTGACTGTGGAGTGGAGGGAGCCTGCAGGGTGCGACACAACTCCCTGTGCCTCCCGCTTCAATATAGAACGGCACAACGGTGCTAGACTACATCCCTGCAGCTTGCATTGCCCTGGTTGTGCAGAGGAGGATTGCTGGTAGGGGCGGTCCTGCTCTTTAGCTGTGGTGGCAGAACGGACGACTGGCAGTTGCACTGCAGGATCCTGCGGGTGGTGAGTGAAGAGCGGTGGGCTCCTGCAGGGTGTGACACTCAGATTCCTGTGCCTCCTGCTGTCACCTGGGCCGACGCGGCGGTGCTGCCACGCATTTGGGTGGCACGCACTGTCTTGGGGGTGCTGAGGGAGACTCCCGCTGCGAGTTGCCTTGTTCCCTCCCTGCGATGCGATAGCCCGAGGCTGGCAGCTGTATTGTGGACCCCCTCTCCTGGCGCGGCAGCGCTGTGGCTCTGGACACTTGACTCCCTACGCCTCCTGCGGTGCTAAAAGAGCTGAACGACAGGGGCTTGCCCACAGACTTACCTTGCACGCTGCGACACATAGCTCCCTGTGCCTCCCGCTTCAATATAGAACGACACGACGGTGCTGGAATACATCACTGCAGCTCGCATGGCCTTGGTTGTACAGAAGAGGATTGCTGGTAGGCGCAGTCCTGCTCCTTAGCCGTGGTGGCAGAACGGACGACTGGCAGTTGCACTGCGGGATCCTGCGGGTGGTGAGTGCAGAGCCTTGGGCTCCTGCAGGGTGTGACACTCAAATTCCTGTGCCTCCTGCTGTCACCCGGGCCGACGCGGCGGTGCCGTCACACATTTGTATCAACACGCACTGTCTTGAGGGTGCTGAGGGAGACTCCCGCTGCGAGTTGCCTTGTTCTCTCCCTGCGATGCGATAGCCGGAGGCGGGCGGCTGTATCGTGGAACCCCTCTCCTGGCGCGGCGACGCTGTGGCTCTGGACACTCGACTCCCTGTGCCTCCTGCAGGGCTAAAGAGCTGAATGACAGGGGCTTGCCCATAGACTTACCCTACACGGTGATCGGCCCAAGACACCAGTGACCGGCGTGAGCAGACACTTGATTCTGGGTTCCAGTTGGAGACTCCCTGTGGCCTGATCGGTGTACTAGTCGCGGTGCGACAAGCCTCGTGGGGGTTTGAGGGGACCGGTGTTGGACCTTCCCTTCCCCCCGGAGCTGTGGTGGGTGCCTAACTTAAGCGGGACACACGGCGGCGGCGGTGATTCGCCAGCAGTTCATATACAATGGCAAAAGATAAGGAGCCCAAAACATCTAAGCAGGGGAAGCTGGATCGATTCGCGAAGGTCCTCTCTGTGCCTGTAGGGGCGGAGGGAGGTGTACCCCCCTCGACCGGACACAGATGCGATATTACAGGCGATTCATGCGTTGAGAGAAAGCCTAGAGGGCAAGTTGGCGGAGGTGCAGACGGAGGTTTCCTTTCTACGCCAGGACCTGCGCAAAGTCTCTGAGAGAGTGACTGAAGTTGAGCAGCGTACCTCGGAACTTGAAGACACCTCGCGGACCACAAGTAAAGAAGTAGCCGGACTTCTGGCGACAGTGAAGGATGTGGCCTGGAGAGTTGATGATGCCGAAAACAGAGCCCGCAGGAATAACCTGCGTTTTATAGGTTTTCCGGAGAACGCGGAACACTCTGACCCGGGGCATTTCCTACTGACCTTTCTCAAAGACGCCCTTCCAGAGACACAGTTCTCATCGTGCTTTGTTATAGAAAGAGCACACAGGATGCCTGGGGTCCGGCCGCCGACGGGGGCTCCCCCTCGGCCACTGATAGCTCGATTCTTGAATTTTCAGGATAGAGATTTAATACTCAGGGAGTTGCGGAAGAAAGGTGAGATTAAATATGAAAACTCAAAAGTGATGGTGTTCCCTGATTATTCCCGGGATGTCCAGAAACAGCGGCGCACCTTTGACTCTGTAAAAGTGAAGCTTCGTGCTCTTGGGATCCAGTATATGTTGCTGTTTCCTGCCAAACTCAAAGTTATCTTCCAGGAAAATACGCATTTTTTCCAGACCCCTGAAGATGCTTGGTCCTGGATTGAAGAACGGCCTCGATTGAGGTGTGGGCCGCCCTCCGCTGCTCTCTTGCCTGCTGACAAGCTGCCGGGTCCCAGTTGGGAACAGTCGAAGGGAAAGCGACGGAGACGAATACCCAAGAGCCGGGCCTCCATCAAGGCTACACCGGGGAGATCCGTGAGGCCCAGGGACCGGAAAAATACCATATCGGACTCGGACGACGACACGGCCTTGGAGTATATGTCGAGAACCTCACAGAGATCAAGTGGTAACGTAGACTCTGATCAGTCGGAGATGCAGGAGTCCAGGGCGGTGGAAGATGCACATCCACTTTTGGAACACATTCAGCACCTGGAGGCTTCGGGCTTGACCCCTCCAGGCGAGAACTCACAATCACGGCAGCCTTTAGATAATAGCGAGGAGGAATGATGATGTGGGGCCAGACGCCCTCCTAGAGACGCTGTACGATTCCCGTGGCTTGGTAGACAGTCGGACTCTTTGCCACGAGAAAGGGAAGAATACAGTGGGCTGTTATTTTTGTTTTGAGTTGAGTGAATAAGGGAAGGGGGGAGGGTTACAGACCTCTGGGTGGTTTGCCTGCACCAGTGTTGTCATGTTGACGAATTTGGGGGTGGTGGGGGTGCCCGCAGAGAGTGGGGAGGGGGACGCAATGGCTATTCTTCAATGTTCTGTTTTTTCTTTTTTGAGTAGAAGGGAGGTTAGTTTTGTTCGGATGTTTTTTGTTCAGTTAGTATGCATGAATGTCGACACTGAGATGCAATGGCACTGTTTACTCGATAGATGGGGACCTGAGGGGGCGTGGAGAGTTTTAGTCTTTCCTTTGCAATGGCCATGGGCGGGTGCACTGTGATGACGTGGAACGTAAATGGGTTAGGGAATAAAATCAAAAGAGGTTTAGTTTCTCACTATCTTAAAAGGCTTAAACCAGATATCATACTACTGCAGGAAACACATTTGGTGGGCCCACACTGTTCCTTCCTGGGTAGGGGCAATACACCGCCCTAGCACATGCAGGTTTCACTCGCGGTTCGAGGGGAGTGGCAATCCTTATCAAAAAATCTCCCCCCTTCCGAGTCACCCGACGATGGGAAGACCCAGACGGTACATATGTAGCAGTCCAGGGTACCTGGAATCATACACCTTGGTTCATTTGTAGTGTTTATGCGCCCCCGCGCCTCCAGCAGCGCACGTTGGACAAACTGGCGGACCTTCTTTTACAGTCTGGCCCGGCTGCACATATTATTGGGGGAGACTTTAATGACGTGATTGATCCCTCCCTAGATCGCACTGTGACGAGACCAGGGCAACATGAAATTACTGCATTGGCGAGGTTTCAGGACATCCTGGGCCTTACCGATCTCTGGAGGCGCCATCACCCGTCTACTCGTACATACTCATACTTTTCCGGGGCCCACAGGGTGTTTTCAAGGTTGGACTATCTCTTTGCCCCAGCTGGTGAGGTCGGCCGGGTGGAGGAGGTGGAGTACTTAGCTAGGGGTATCTCAGACCACTCGCCACTTTATCTACGGATGGGGGGGAGACGGGGAGGTCAGGGCATGACGTGGAGACTAAATGCTTGGGCACTTAAAGATGAATCAGTGTCCGAGGAAATTAGGGTGGACACCGAGCTCTATTTTAAAGAAAATAATGGTTCAGTGCAATCGGCTGTCACCCTATGGGAGGCTTTCAAGACAGTGATACGAGATAGAGTCCAAAACATTATTGCCCATAAAAAGCGGCAGGAACTTCAGGAGATCTTGGCGTTGGAACGTAGACTGGTGGATCTCGAAAGTAGAGAAGCTCTTCCTCCTAATGCGCATACCATCCGCCAAATTGACATTACTAAACGAGCATATCAGGCTCTGGTCACTAAAGAGGCGCGGGCTCATCAACTCGCAATACAGCATAGGTTATATGAGACTGGAGATCGAACGGGTGTTGGCATGGTTGGGCAGGAAGGAACAAGAGTCGAGGTGGGTTGTATCCATTAAGGAACAGGGCCAGATTTATACCACGTCACAGGATATAGTGGGGGCTTTTGCCCGATACTATTCAGCACTCTATGCGAACCAGACACAAGTAAGTGAGGCACAAATAGCTCAGTACCTTGCCGTGGTTGACCTCCCCTGCCTCGCCCAAGATGAGAGAGATAGGCTGGAGGAGGATATTACTCTGGCGGAAGTGACAGAGGCTATTGGTAAACTGAAAGCGGGGAAAACCCCAGGCCCCAATGGCCTCCCAGGGGAATTTTTTAAAACATACAAGGCCTTGTTGGCCCCGTATATACTTCAGATGTTTGAGGCCGCTAAAAGTGAGGGGGTACTCCCTGCAGACCTTAGAATGGCAACGGTGGTGGTGATTCCCAAGGCAGGGAAAGCCCCGGAAGATTGTGGGTCTTACCGCCCCATCTCCTTACTAAATATTGAAACCAAAATTTTGGCCACTGTCCTTGCGACACGTCTTGTACCTGTCATCACTTCCTTGATCCATGGGGACCAAGCCGGCTTTATGCCAAAACGGGCCACACGCTATAACTTACGGAGGGTGGCCAACTGGATGGATGTTGTTCGCGACAGGAAAGAGGCTCATCTGCTCCTCTCGCTAGACGCCGAAAAAGCGTTCGACACCGTCCATTGGCCTTTTATGAGGCATACTTTGGAGAAATTTGGATTCGGTCCGGAGTTTAGAGCGTGGGTAGAGCTACTCTACAAAGGACCTGTGGCAAGGGTTAGGGTCAATGGAACTCTCTCGGAGCCATGGCCGATCCAAAGGGGGACTAGACAGGGATGTCCCCTTTCCCCCTTGTTGTTCGCCCTTATTCTGGAACCCTTGGCCTGTGTAATTAGAGATCTCCCGGGGCTAGGTGGCTTTGTGGATGACTCCCAGCGGTTGGATGAAGAACGCATATCTTTATATGCAGATGATATTCTGTTATATGTAACGAACCCGGTGGAGACGCTTCCCCGAATCCTACAAGTCGTTGAGGAATATGGGCGTCATGCGGGATATAGAATCAACTGGACCAAATCTACCCTATACCCGGTGGGAGGGGTGGTAGAGCCCCAGAGATATCCTAGTTGTCTGCGCTGGTCGACAGAGGGCTTTACATATCTTGGTATCTATATTACTACGGATGTGGCAACTAACCTAGCCCGTAATATTAGGCGGGTGTTCCTTAATTTTCAGACAGACGTTAAGAGGTGGAGGAGACTCCCCCTAACAATTATGGGAAGAGCCGCCATGTATAAAATGATTACTCTCCCTCAGTTACTCTTATGTGTTACAGAACACCTACACTAAGATACCGGATGTGATGTTCAAAAATATTGACAATGAATTGCGTCTACTCATATGGGATGGGGCTCATCCACGTATTGCACTCCAAACATTACAGAGAAATCCATACAATGGGGGCTTGGCCCTTCCGGATATTAGGACATATTATAGAGCTTCCCACTTAATTGCTATTAATGAATGGATTCATGCGCCGGGAGATCACCCGGCATATAGACTGGAAAGGTTACAATTTCGAGACCGTACTTATCTTCACTACATTTATGGTGGCAAGGGATGTAGCCGACTGCTCCAGGCAACTCAGAGGACGCTTGAGGCATGGAAAAGTGCTGAGAGACAGATGAGGTGTGATCACAAGTGCACCAGAGAGACCCCACTGTGGGAGGGGACGAGGCTACCTGAGATAGGGAAACTGAGAGGCTTTAGGCAATGGGATTTAATTGGTATATCTAAACTAGGGGATGTTCTGGAACACGGTGTGCTGGCCCCCTTTGGTACACTCCAAGCTCGATATCAACTCCACGACACACAGGCATATGCATATCTCCGCTTGAAACACGCCTGGGCTGCTGAGGGATTGGACAAGGAGACGCTACCGGAGTATGCCCCCTAGAGGGCCGACTCCTCCAAGAGGAGATCCCAACTAAAGCCATTTCGTTCACTTATAAAACCCTACTTAATAATATGCCTGATAAATTGGGTTCACTCCGAGCAAAATGGGAGAAGACCACTGGTGTACTAGAGGACATAGATTGGGAAGCCGCTCTTATGCACCCACGCGAAGTGGCAATTAAATTAAGGCTGCGTCTTATCCAATACAAAATCCTACACCGAGCTTACTTTGATAGAGCAAAATTGCATACAATAGGGAGAGCTGCAAGCTCAGAGTGTCTTAAGTGTCACACAGAATGTGGAACATTCATACACACCCTTTGGGAATGTAATACGATCCAGAACTACTGGGGCAAGATTGTGAGAGAGTTAAATGCTATATTAGAAGTCCACCTAGAGCTAGAGCCGAGGTTTCTCCTTTTGGGTATTCCGTCCGATGTGGATATCCCACGACGCAAACTTGTACTGGCCAATTTGGGGCTAGTAGTGGCAAAAAGGGATATAGCAAAGTATTGGGGGGCCCCTCAAGTACCAACACTGAAAGAGTGGAGGGCGTGTCTTGATTTATACATGGTGGCGGAACAGGTGACATACAAGGCCAGGGGTTGCCCTCGGAAGTTCCAGAAGATATGGGCACCATGGATCAAGTACTATGGTCTGGAAGTGGTGGGGGAGGAAGAGGGAGGGGGATTGCAATATGGAGAAGTGAGAGAAGAGCCTTGACAGATACATTGCTAGTTCCTATTGTTTGTACTTATGCGCAGTGTAACCATGACCCCTTATTTTTATACGCTCAGGTGGCTCGGACCCCCGCCATGGATTCAAATGAGACAGACATTTTGTTTTTACGACTGCCATATACGTCATTGCGATTTGTCATTAATGGTGCATCATGTATACATGCTTTGTTGGAAGTTTGTTTTATTTTTCAAAAACGAAATAAAAATATTTCAAAAAAAAAAAAAAGAATGGGCAGTACAATTTGGCAAAGGCCATAATGTTGATATACAATCTGGCCACATTCGCACTGCGGATGTCTTAGTGGGCACCTAGTAGCCCCCCACGAGGGTATCCCCCGACAAAGTTGAACTGATTGTTATTTGTTCTATCTGGGTATGTCTTTGGCATGTTTGGGATGCTGGAGTGGGTGGGGGGTTCGGGGGTTGTTATTGTTTACCAGGCAAACCAAGATATGGCTTAATACCACAAAGAATGTACCTTACAAATGCTAGTACAAGTGGATATATGGCTTCACTAATAGCACATATGTACACTCTGACATGTCTATCAATAAGAGGTTAAACCACATTAGATTTCTCACCTGGAATATACGAGGATTAAATAATCCGAAGAAAATTAGGCAGATGTTTGCTTACTTTGATAGACACCAGGTGGATATAGCCTTGATTCAGGAGTCTCACCTCTCAAAAGTCGGAAAATGCAGAATTGGCAGTAGGTGGGCGGACAAAGTACTCGCATCATCCTATTCCACATACTCACGGGGAGTACTGATACTAGTTAAGAAGGGAGTTCAATTTCGCACAGAGAGAACGATTACTGATGACAAGGGAAGGTACATAATTGTAGTGGGACATCTACGAGGACACCTAATGGGCCTAGTTAACGTTTATGGTCCTAACACGGATGACGCTGAATTTTTTCGGACCCTATGGAGAGAACTACGGGAACTCCCTGATATAGAACTGGTTTGGGGGGGGACCTCAATGGGTCGCTAAATGTCAGACTAGATAGATCGGCTGGCACGACGGAACCACACAAGCAGGCAGTCAAAGTATTGCAGGATGACCTAACCGAATTTCGAATGATAGATATATGGCGGGAACGTCACCCAAATAAATTGGAAAGTACACACACATCAGCGATGCATAATAGCTGGTCCCGCCTTGATTACTGGCTAATGACAGAACTAGCCAGTACATGGGTACAAAACGTCACTCATTTACCAAAAACACTATCGGACCACAATCCGGTATTACTCACCCTCGATTTACCAGATTATATACCGCCGCCCCATTTATGGCGATTTAACTCTAAGGCACTGTTAGATCCCCTATATAACCACGCAATTAGGGAAGCTATAATAGACTACTTTAATATAAATGTTTCATCAGTGAGTGATGCAGGCCTGCTGTGGGAGGCCTTTAAGGCCACCATACGCGGTATATGCATTGGCACACAGGCGGGGATTCTGCGAGACATAAGGGGACAGCTTTCTAGATGCGAACAACAGTTGGCGGAGCTGGAAAGGGAGTATGAACGGGCACCAACACCCGATATTCTAGCCACTATTAGAGACAGACTGTCCGAATATCAAGGATATGCTGACAGTGAATTGAAGTATGTATCGCTGCGACACACGGCTAGAGCCTACGGAGAGGGAGGTAGAGCAGGCCGTATGCTGGCACGAAAAATTGGCATACAGTAGTCCAAGTTAAAGATGTAAATGGCACCCTATGTACCAGCACACCTTCCATTCTGGAAACATTTAAGAATACATATGGTGAACTATATACACAACTAGGGACTCAGCTACCACTACTGAGATACTAGAGTACTTGGAAGATATAGCTATAGTGTGGCTGTCCGACGCACACAGGGAGCTCCTGGCACAACCCACTGCGAAAGAGGAGATACAAGCGGCAATTAAGGCACTACCGAATGGTAAGGCTCCGGGGCCGGATGGCTTTACGGCCGAATTTTATAAAGAATACTTCGAACTCCTTTGCCCATACCTGGCAAGCATGTATGAGGAGGCATTTGAGAAAGAAATACTCCCCCCTACCCTGCGCGAGGCAATGCTGATAGCACTTTTGAAACCAGGTAAAGAACCTGACGAGTGTGGATCATATCGCCCACTTTCATTAATAAATACTGATGCCAAAATATTGGCGAAAATACTTGCCCAAAGATTACAGCCACTAATGACAACCATAGTACTACCGGATCAATCAGGTTTTATCCCCACAAGATCCACTTCACACAACCTGCGTACACTATTTGCCCTATCGCATCAGCTCAATCCAGAGTTGAAGGCGGCGGCGGTGTTACTTGACGCCGCCAAAGCCTTTGACTCGATTGAATGGAGGTATCTCTTTGCTGTATTGTCTAAAATGGGCATGCCCCCGGCTATCCTAAAGTGGATAAAAATGTTATATACAAAACCAGTGGCGTGTGTTAGAGTGAATGGCCATGTATCGAATCCAATACAAATATCCCGGGGCACGAGGCAGGGTTGCCCGCCATCTCCGCTTCTATTTGCTATAGCGCTGGAGCCTTTAGCGTGTAAGATCCGACAGGGCCATCAATGCACGGCACTGCAGTTCCCACAGAGACCGCTAAGTATTTCATTATACGCGGATGATATGGCGCTGTATGTTAGAGAACCCAGGGAGAACTTATCCCCCCTTATACGGGAATATATTAAATTTAGCAGGCAGTCAGGTCTTCAGATTAATTGAAGCAAATCCATTATTGTCCCGCTAACAGACATTAATGTGCCTCATGCGGTGGAATATCCACTGGAATGGCAAACGGACCCTGTGAAATATTTAGGGATTTGGTACCACCGAGACCCGCCCACAGTGATTCGGGCTAATTATGGTATAGTCTTAACAAAATTGGAGGAACATATTGAGAGATGGCTGAGGCTGCCATCGTCGCTGGCCGACAGAGTAGCTATAGTCAAAATGGTGATTCTACCTAAAATGTTATATTTATTTAATAATATCCCCATCACACCACCTGCATCCGTGTTTGGAAAGCAGAGAGCGCTGGCCATACGGTTGATATGGGCTGGAAAGCAAGCACGAATTGAACTGCGAGCTCTGACTCTCCCGTTCTCCAGGGGCGGTTTTGCAGTGCCAGATTTTCTGTTATACTATCTTTGCGCACAAGCGCAATATGCGCACTATTGGTTTCATCCGACGTCATATATGGCACATATAGCGGTGGAGGATGGAGATGCTCACCCGGTGCCATTGAGTAGCATTATCACACACCATCGCCCACATATAGCCTGAACTGAAATTAATACAATATGCACCACCAATTCCGCGTGGCACTGTATGGGGAGATTGACAAATAAACTTCCCCTTTATGCACCGGCCTTGCCGCTGGAACATCACCAAGCTATGTCGGTAACGCAAGGGAAGGCAAGCGTGAATGTGCTACGAAGAGCAGGGATAACTACAATGGGTGATTTATACATTAATAACACCTTCTTGGAGGGTACTGACCTCAATTATATTAGCAATCAGACACTACTATTTAAGCTAGCTATACACAGGCTAAGAGGCTCAGCCCGGGAACTATACCCAACATTTCCCACCGAACCGCCAACACTAGCGGCATTACAAATGGTTATTGCAAACCCGAGCTGTACAAAACTGGTATCTAGACTCTATAAAGCAATGCAAGACGATATTGCTGGAACTGCAACGAAAGCCAAAGAGCGATGGAATGCATGCCTGGAAGCACCAATGGAAGACGCAGACTGGACCGCTTGCTGTGCGTTAACTGGCATGTTGACTCCAAATGGCAACCTCAGAATAATACACTACAAATACTTGCATCAGGCATACCACACACCACTCAAATTATACAAATAAGGATTACGGGAGGATGCACGGTGTAAAAGGTGTGGGATTGACGATGCAGACTTTTTGCATTTAGCATGGCGATGTAATAAAGTGGGGATATATTGGGGAGAAGTAATGAGATTGTTAGGCGAAATGCTGTCATGTACGATGGAATGCACAGTGCAAATATGTCTCTTGGGCCTTGTGAAAGAGTTACGTGCCATGGCGAGAAAATTTTGTACTATTGCACTGCTATTGGCGAAGAGGCGGGTATCTCTCTGTTGGGATAGTAGAGTGTCCCCGACAGCAACCTGTGGTTGAAAGACATGGTATACAGCAAAGATACCTTAAAAACCTATGAGGAAGAACTTCCATCCGGCTCGAGGCCAAGAGACTACTGGGCGCCGCTCACGGAGTATCTGCGCACGCACCCTGATGGTGTAAAGGCTGCTTAGATATTATATCATTACTGTACGGTTGTAATATGTGTAATAGTAATGTACGTTCTTAACCGTTAGCCATAATGATGTAATATGATGTCATCTGGAGGTAATGCCTGGTTGTTCTGTTGTATGGTTGTAATTCCATGTTGAATGGAAACTATGGAAAACTTCAATAAAAATATTTAAAAAAAATTAAAAAAAATTGATACTCTTTGGGATGGAAATGTTGTCATACCTCCTTCCCTAAATAGAATTTTCCAATATTCTAACAATATGGCTATGGAGAGTATTGGTTTGTGGTTTGGAGAGTCTCAAAAAATCAAAAGAAAATAGGTGAGTAATCCTGTTTCAAACTACCCAGGGTTTAATAGGGATGGTGATGCCAGTCAAACACAGGGCATCGTTGAGGTCAAATATATTGTTTTCTACACTGGAAAATCTCAAATCACCATCTATTAGGCATTTATGTAATGTGGTCCTATGTACTCTGGGGTCTTGCTAATCCATATGAATGCAGTCAATTTACATTGCATTTGTATCAATATATCATTAGGAAACCTAAAAGTCAAAGTTTGTGCTACGTTGAGTAATCTTGGCAAGAAAATCTTTTTTATGTTTGCAATACCTCCCCGTGATGAGATTTCAAGCTTGCTATATCTATAAAAATGTTCGTACATAAAAAAATTGAACAATGGAGGAATGCTGCATGTATATAAATATTTGATTGTGTTGGGAGGATGAACTCCCAAATATTTAATGGGTCCTAAAGTCCAACTCAGACCATGATTGTACCGTCTAGCAGCAGTGTGAGGGATCCAATAAACCCAATCCCAGTAATTTTGTGCAATTTATTTTAAAACCAGAGACCTAAGTAAATCTGCATGATTCTTCAAGAACAGCTGGTAATGACCTCTTAGATTCGACTGGCTAACAAGCACGTAATCTGCAAACATGGTAAGCTTGTTCATCTTTTGATTCACTAACAGACCAACTGTGTTAGGGTTCTGTTTACGTTACGCATTAATGGTTCCATTGTAAAAGCTTATAAAATTAGACAATGGGCACCCTTGTTGTGTGCCCCTGGATAAGAGAATGGGAGGTGGATATTCTCCATTAATTTTTATTTTAGCTGAGGAAATTAGCCAATGTTTACATATTAGGGCTCAGACGTGTTTTTGTAAGAAACTTTGATATACTTTGATATACACTGTCATATTAGTTGGTCAAATGTATTCTCCCTGGGGCGTGGCTTTAAACGCAACTGGATAGGGAAGTCTTGAGAGATCTCCACCTGGCACCCGACCCCCCTTGACCATCCTGGCCAACCAGCCTCAGACTATTTGACGTAGTTCCCTTGCGCCTCCCCATGACCCTCCCCATAGACCTGGGAAGACCCTGATTCAGCCACTGCTGCAGGGCTGTGGTATTTTGCAGGATGAGAGGCGAATGCAGCGGACCAGCAGAGGCCTGGAGGCTGCATAGAAGAACAACCACCAATTCTTGTGAGGAGGTGAGATGTAATCGAGCCTCTTGTGCCTGCAGCCTGCACCCAAGTCTTGACCAGGGCCCCTCAGGTAGGAGTGGAGGTCTCCCTCGGTGCTCGAGGGGCCCGAAAGACCTAAAGCCCATGAACCCTAATAACTACAAGCCTGCAGATACTGCAGGTCCTGTACTATAGACCTGACAAGGACACGAGGCACCAACAAGAAGGCAGCTGACCAAGCGCTACTACTTCCTAGAGGGCCGCCTAACTGATCCTCTGTGTAAGATGCATCAGACTGAGGCCTGCTGAGGCCCAGGGGAGAGGTGCTCCTGACGCTCTGCCTTTGAATTCAACCACACGTAGAATCTGGACTCCTTAACGACTCTACCCTCAGGGAGGGCTGATTTAAGTCAGCTCTTGAGCAGAGCTCCAGGTCTGCGGGAGACGTGCCAGAAGGGGCTGCAAAGAGCTGAACTGTCAAGAGTGGGCCCCCATGGTGCTCCTAATACCATTCGACTCATCACTTCCCCTTGGGCCTAAGAAATAAGGCTGATGATGCGGTGCCCCACAACATCTATGCTGATCTTTCCAAAGCAATGTGATTGCCCTTTCACTTGTACACCACAAGTCCTGGTTAGCCTTTCCCATTTTTCTTTGGGGGGGGAGGGGTTGGAGGGGTTAGTGTCCTCCTCCTCTTTTCCTGCTATTCCTACTTATATCCAATCATGATCCCTAGTGATTTGGCGTTTGTGATTCATTGGGAGCAGTTCAGCAAATTAGCTGAGTGCCATCTTCAGTATCAATGTCTTTCTCTTGGGAGTTTCAGCACATATCCAACAGTCCAACATGAATACAAGGGAGGAGGCGAACATCCACCTGCATGTAATCTGTCTTTTCCTGAGCTCTCTAGTAACCTCCTGAAGGACTCTTTTGTTGAGGGTGTTCAGGGACAGATCCTAGTAGCACAGGAGACCATTATCATCATCATGTTCATTCCTCAGCTCTCCCACTCCGTGCGATATCAAAGCCATCATCCTCTTGAAAGATGTGACGAAACAGGCCTGTGCAGTAGGCTTTAATTTTCTCTCTCTCCACTGACTCTGTGGCGTTCCTTATATTATCTAATTGTGATCTGTCCTCAAGATCATCACATTTGTCCTTGATCACTTTCATATCAGCTACAGCTTTAGTGAGCATAATCAGTTTATCCTTCATAGTGGAGTGCATGGTCGAGATAGCATCCTCATTAGCACTCCCTGATAGCCTGGAAGTCCTTAAAATAGTACATTCATTGTGGCCACCATCTCAGTTTTGCCTGCAGTTGTTCTGCAAAGGTTTTGCACAGCTTCTGTTGGAGATCAGATATGAAGGTCAGTAGGTCATCCTTACTGGGTGGTCTATCCTCTTCTTTCTTGCTCGTCTTTGTGATGCCCTGGGTTTTTGTCAAATCTTACCCTCTTCTGTGGGCAGAGTTTTTCCACTTTTCACTCCTGTCCCAAAAGGATATAAGGCTGCACTGCCTCTTTTAATTGTCTGATCCCTTCATGGATATGCATTCTCGAAGGGTCAAGACTTTCCCACTACCTCCAAGCTCAATGGCAGCTCCAGAGTTGACAAAAGGAAGAAGGGTACGAAGTTCCTTAGTGTCTTAAAAATCTTGATCAGAGACCTAGTTATAGTCACATGAGGCAGGTTGACCTGTCAGTTGAGTAGTGGGAGGAGAGGAATTCCTCCTTTCGGAACTAGTGCCCTCACACACCCAGCAAGCTAGGTGTCATGCTTCATCATATGGGCCTGCTCCTCGTCGGGTCGGCGCTGCAATACCCGACGGGCACCCATAAAGGGGCTCTTTATCGGAGATCTTTTGTTCCTTGCCGTTTGGTGCCATGGGTGTGAGGGCCCTAGTGTGTTTGGATGTAGTAGTGAGTAGGATGATTAAAACAGGTCAGGGGTCCTATGGAACCAACTTTATTCTAGCAGGGTCCCTGCCCGATTAAAAAGGGGGGGGGAGGCGACTATCTGACTATAATGGGTCACGATAAGGGCGCTCTACTCCTGGTGGGTCAACATGTTTCACGCCTATTTGTCTGGGGGGATCAGTGGCGATTCTTCCGGACCTTAATGTGAAACTTATCTACACCCAGTGGTACGGTGAAAACCTACCTACCACTTAGTGGATCAGCGGGAAATGTGTCCGCGAGTTCAATGGGCAACCTAATCGCTATTTAGTTAGTGCCTCATCAATTCCAGCGGGCTCTGGACACATTGGAGATATGTGTCTGGTTCAAGTAGAAACCGAGTGGTAGACCTACCATGCACCGCTGGACCCGGCTCCAGAGTTGAACAGCAGACAAAAGGACCATTCCAGAAAAACTGTGACGCTATTCCACCTGTATGCTCTTTTAATGGTGGATGCTCAAGGAGTCAGGGAACCAGAGACACAAATCCAATGGAAAATCTCTGGATAGCATCCCCTTTGCCCCCACCAGATCAACTTATCCTATGAGGAATCCCTATTTTAGATTCCATGGGGCCCATCGAAGGCAATATCGTCTCCAATGTCCGCTTGGCTGGTGCAGTGCACGCTATGTGTTTGGTACTCCCTGCAGAACCCCACAAAGTTCTGACTGATGGCTGCAGCACTTGCCCCTCAACATTGCCAGCCCCCCTACCTTGATGTGTCCAGGGTACTCTGAAACTGCACTCCCAGCAACACACCCAGTGCACCCCAAAAATGTATTCTGGTGATGTCACAGTCTACCATAGTTTTCAGAAGGCCCAGGATCGCGGACCTGTTCTCTTGCAGTGGTGGGCTCTCAGAGATTGCTCCTGCGTCAGCTGTTTTTTGCTCTGAAATGCTAGATGCACAGAAAGACTAAGGGATTTTTACAAGGAACCCAAGCACTCATAATGGGACCCACATTGTAAATTTTCTAGCTGTTCCAGTTTGGCCTCTAGCACACTAAAACCCTCTACCAGCTTCACATGAAAGGACATCAAGTCCTGTACCCCAGCACTGGAGTCCTTGATCTGTTACTCTAACACATGGACTCTAGTTAGAGGTTTATCCTGATCCTCGTCGACTCTGTGGGTCCAGCATCATGTTCTCCTTTACTCTTCCTCGATGCAAACCTTGACTGGAAAAAATATCTTCTTTGCACCGCCACCTGTTCACCATATCACTTTAAAGCAGTGCAGTCACAGTTATTAGTGTTCAATACAAGGACCAGTACACAGCGCATATATGTCTTTCCAATCCGCCTGGCACTCAGTCCTTCCTCAGCTTATTATTCACCATTGGGAGATCCATTAGGTGCCTGGGTCACTGAACTTTTTGCAGTGCTCCATGTTTTCAACTGTTGCATGATCCTCGGGGCTCAAAGAATAGTCTTCTCCGGTGAGACCATCCTCCATTAGCCAGCACCAACATCTTTGTCTGCTGCAGCCTTAGTTAAGCCTTAAGACACGGCCTGACCATCAACGTTTCCCCACCTCAGCTGGTCTCTGCCAGCTGCATGGGTCTGCACCACTCAGGCAGTGCTGGGCTTCCCCCATCTAGCCACCTCCTTCAAGGTATTGCAACTTTGCATGTACTCCAACGTCCTGTGTTGAGACGCGCACCTCCTCTACTAGGCGGAGGTCAGCCAAGAGCAGGGCCTCCGCTGTAACTGCTGTTTGAGCGTTCTCAGAGTCGCATCATTTCAGGCTCCATGTCTTCACCACCTACCTGGTCTATGCGTTGTGATGGACCCTCTACAATCAGTGGCAGACAAAACGGGAGATGGATTAGTACCCTAACTCAGAATCCCAAGAAGCACCACCAAGTAGGTCAATAGTTTTTGACATGTTACACCACATGTAGAAAAGATTTTAAATCAAGTATATTGTTTTTATCAAAATACAATGTGGCGGACATCTGGATAAATTATTTATTGTATACTAACTATGCCTAATTAGGCATCACTAATCAATAACTTCCCTTTTTAATGTTAGTTTATTAAAGAACTAAAATCAGAGGACAGGCCTCTACAACTGCCTTAACATATACACATCCATCTTTGTGGTGCAGTGGATACAGAAAGTGCTTCATCAAACAGTACAGAAAGGGAGAGGTGAGGCAGATACGGAAAGTGGGGCACAGTCAGGCACACATTTGAAAGCTGGAAGTCTGGTTTTTAGTTCTTCTGGAACTTTCTTTGGGTTGTCCAATGCCTCTACCCCAGTTTGGAAGATTCAAACAAATTCAATAGGGGAATCTCATCTTTTAAAAGGCCTACTTCACCTCATGGTGTGGAGGATTTCCAGGGTCACAGGGAAGACTCAGACCATTTTGCAACAGGCTTCTATGGTGAGTCTGGGGATAATTAAACAAAACTGATATGTCTGCATAAATTGCAACTATAAGTCTGACAAGACATTTTACACGCAAGATAGCTAGGGGCTTAATTATTAAGACAACTGAATGCTGGATACAGGATTTTAAAAGTAAACCGGTCCCGGAGCAGAAGCTAGTGGAGAGCATGCCATGTGGTTGTCATTTTTTTAAAGGCTTGCACAGAGATCATTGCAATATTCCAGTCAAGTATTTATGCCTACACCAACCAACCTCTTATGCTCAGTTCTTGAAAGATAGAAGTAAAAGAATTTGGTTGAGCATTTTGAGTTTGTAAAAGTAGCTTTTTACTATACAATGTATTTGGGACTTAAGGAAAGATTCAGATGGAAAAGAAATCCCATATTTTTCACTTTTTCTGCATGGTGACATTTGAGACCAAAATCTCAGGGGACTCAAGAGCTTGGAGTGTGGGTCTAAGCTTGATACAGAGGTTTGCCCCTCAGTTTTTGCCTGGTTCATTTAACAATAGTTCATCCTAATCCAAATGTGGATGTCCTCTAAAATGAGAGACAACCATATACTGGGTTGGAAAGCTTGTAACAATCTAAAATAGATCACT
Organism: Calotriton arnoldi; assembly: GCA_963921515.1. Taxonomy (NCBI): domain Eukaryota; kingdom Metazoa; phylum Chordata; class Amphibia; order Caudata; family Salamandridae; genus Calotriton; species Calotriton arnoldi. The sequence continues at coordinate 225,549 of CAWUFW010003752.1, read as the reverse complement.
CTGTTGTTCACATAGGATTACCCAGCAACTCTGAGGTTATTGCCAAGCTCAAATAGAAGCCTTATGCAAATAATAAAGGAGGTTAGGGAAAAGTGGACCCTCAAGGCACTCTATACAGAGGCACGACAGGCTGTGAGAAAAGGGGATACCCTCAGTAAGAAACAAGCATGAACATTCAATTGTATCAGATGGACAAATGCTGCAGAAGGATTGTATGAAGCACTGTATCAAAGGCACATGAGAGGTCCAACGCAGTCAGCAGAGAAGCAGTCTCTTTGCCAATTAATGCCAACAATCATACCGGAAACTCAGGAGTGCCAATTCAGTGCAATTTGCAGTGATTAAAAAGGAGTGGATAATCTTCAAGATCTTAGAACTAGGAGCTGTGGCTTCAAAGGCCATGTGATGCAAATATTTTTTTTAGTATTAAGTAAATTTTAAAGGAGCAGATTCCGGTCCTTACACGGAGCAAAAAGTAACTTAGCTAATGCAAAAGAATGTTTCAACCTATTAAGGACATGACGGCAAGAATTAGTCCAGCAAGTTTCACTGAACAAATAAATGGTTATGTGGTAGAAGATATTACCCAACTGGTTGATTTACTACGGGCGTCGTCATTTATTGTGGGTGTCTTGCTACTGGAACGTTGTGACTTCACCCTGCTAATTTTAAAATAGAGGCTTTTTCATTTCAAGGAACATTTGGGGCCCAATAAAGGTATCAGAACCATTGTTTTCCTTCGTTCAGGGACCCGTTGGCCATTCACTGATCCCTGAACACAAATGGCTGGGTTGTTTCTTCAAGTGGACACGGTTACAAGATATCAGGTCACAGGCAATGAAGACTGTCTTACAGGCACCTGTGTTCCTTCAGTTCAGGAGGAAGGATAGGTAGATTGATAGGGTGGTCTTCTGCTTCCTCACTGCAGTGTCTGGCATTATAAGAGCATTAGAGCAGTCTTCTGAATTATACTGGGCTTGTAAGGGTGGGCAATTTCAGTTTCACTCCAATCTTGTATGCAGTGTACATCTGAGAGGCAGAGAAGCGGGCAGACAGGCGCTCCTAAAAGTGGCAGTTTGAGAAGGCTCCCAGCAGGAAATCAATTTAGCTGGAGCCCTGATGCTAGCGGAGGCCACTCTACGTCTCATTAGCTGACACTTCAGTCAGTCTGAAATGAGGTGGGGTTTGGTAGGCATGAGGCAGCCACTGCTAGCTGATTGTGTCCCTGCTCTCATTGTCATCTTCTTCCTGCTCCCAATGGACCTGGCTTGCCCCGAATCTATGGCCTCTCCCACTTGAGACCCTATCCTGCTGCATGGTAGCGCTCAGTCTCCTTAAGTCTCAGGAGGCAGAGAGTTGCAGCCTCAAGCTCATGGTTCTATCATCCCTGAGCAGTCTGAGCACCATACAACTGCTAGGTCCCAAAGTTAGGAATTTCCTCCTCTGTGCACACCACTAATGCCCCTTACAAGCAGCTGAGGGGAAGTAAACGATCACAGAGAAGCTGAGATAGGATGATCATTCACATGCGGCAGGTACATTTAAAAGTGGGATGGGCAGTGATATTGAATGTTTGGGTGCATATGAGTGTGCACACTAGTAAATAAGCAAGTACGTTGGTGCATGTGTCTTTCTTTGAAAAGATATGTGGAGTACCCAGCAGATGGGGCAACATTTCAGCTCACCCTTGCGTTTACCTGAAGTCCACAATTTAGACTTCTTTCTTATCAATCCTTAGCTCATGCAACCCAGATTACCAAAGTATCTTTGTCATGTCTGTTCCACATTCGGTAGCTGTAAAAGAAAATTCCCTTCCTTCCCCATTCTTTTCATTAGTTACTTTACCTAAGACTCTCAGCTAGTCTACTGCAATTCCATTTACCTCTCTTTTTGTCTCTCTTTGCTCCACAGGGCACATCAGGCAGCAAATCACTTAATCTACAGTCTTGTGCATAACACAAATCTTTTCTTATTAAGGAATAAATTAATAACTATTTGAAAGTGCAGCGAACACCTAAAGGTAACTCGGTGCTAATGGAGCTGAAAAGGAAATGTTATAAAAGGGCTCTTAATAGAAACAAAAAGGGCCTAGAAATATTCTCAGTCCTTAGAAGAGAACCTCATCTCTCTACACAAAGACATAACATTTGATTGTTTACAAAAAGTCAAGTTGGCAGCTAATTTCAAGCTTTGGAAGAGGAGACTGAAAAGGATGTGCCTCCTAAGCGAGCACGCATAAACATGAGAACTGAGGACATAACTTGAGAGGCAGAATGAAGAAGGAGAGACGGATCATATATATTTACTTGGGCCCGAATGGCAGGAGCTGTACTATATATAGGGATTGATGAATCATCTTAAAACAATTGCTCTGTTCCACTGGTAAACAGGCAATTTACACCTGGCCTCAGTAACCATCAAATGTCGGTATTTCAGAAACCAGTTTCACGTCCATGTTCTGAACCATTTGCAATCTGGAGAGCAACTTTGTGGAAAGGCCTAGATAACAGGCGTTGGTGTAATCCAGCTTCGAAAGGATAATAGCAGCCACCACTAAGGCACGATATTATTACGGGTGTATCCTTCAACTTTTCGTACAAGCTTCAATTGCAGAAAGCAAGTTGTTACAACAGAGTTTACTTGTGATTCAGGTCAGAGCTCTTTACTGAATTTAAAGCCTAGATATTTATTGTATTCGCTGGAGGGGGAGAGACTCCAATTTACTGGGCCAAAAGTTGACATTCCATAGGAAATTTGAGGTTCAAATGCGCACTGCCATTTTATCAGCATTTCATTCAGCATGTCTCTGCTCATTCATGTTGGACTGGAAATGCGTCTGGTCGACTCCTAGCATTGTGCGGTTTAAGTGAGCATTTGCGGCACCATTTTGTATTCAGCCGCCATTTTGTGCCATGATCGAAACTAAGCTTCTGCCTCGTACTGTCTGCCTCAGCAGAAAAGCAGCCTTGATTGTTTCTCTTTATTTCTCCAAGGTTGAGCTTCGCTGAACTAATGAATAGATTGTTCTGTCAATGCATACCTTTCCCAGTAGATAGGCCTGCTCCCACTCTTAGAGAGACGGGCACGGGCAGAGTAACCTTGAATGCAAGATAATGTGTGCTCGGTCCCAGGATCGTAGCTCATCCTTTCTGTACCTCCTTTGTTCACCAGCTCCCAGACTGGAAAATTCCTGTTTGGGTGGGTCTTCAGGGGTATTGGAAATGTACTTTATGCTTTGCCATGTGGTCTAAGGTCAGTCCCTCTGCGGCAATCTGAGGAGGCTGGTCAGACCGGACTCCGCTCGAACGTATACTAATAAATAACTTTGGTTTGTATTCTCTACTGTCTGACTGACTCTTCATTTGCATGGAAGGCTGAGAGGTGGTCGCGAGTGACCCGGGTGACCCTAATCGGGTCACTTCCTTCATTCAGGAGTGAAAAGCTAACAGATAATTTTGGAGAGAGAGAGTTGGATATCCTAAATATGACAGTTTAATCTGAAAAGGAGAAAGGGTATTACCAGCATATGACAGTCAAAAAAATTCAAATGACATTGATAGGAAGTCGTATATGAATGTTAAAATCCAATACAGGAACGGATGACTGCGGGGCCTCACAGCTTACTTCATTTGACCTAGATTTAAAAGAAGCACCCATTACAAATTTGCTACCATCCGTCAAAAAGAGGATAACCAAGCCAGTGCAGGGGAGCGTGGCCGAACAAGATGGCCGATCGGTCGTAATCTCAGGAGCTCCCGTCGGCAGAAAAGTAATCCGCCATCATCCTGGTAAAATAAGGAGGTATCAACCCTGTGAACGACGTCCTGAACCACGGCTGATTCACTGTTGAAACGTGGGGCTCTTAAAAAAGTACAGACGCGCACACATCGAAGAAATCCGCCCGGCTCAGTGTGCGGCGCCATCTTGGAGGTGAGGGCCGACTCGCGGAGTTCTCAGAGCCCGCTGCCTGGGGGAGATTTCCAGGGCGTGCGCAGCCAGCTGCCTGAGATGCGGACCCATACTGTGTGGAGCGCCCGGCAGTAGCGAGGGGGCGCCGGATACCAGCGAAGGAGTCGGGATCCGGCTAGAGCCTCGGTTGGCTGCACGATCCGTCTCCGAGTAAACCGGGAGACCAAAGACGGGAGTGTCTGGGCACGAAAGACCTACACGGCACTCCGACTCCGCTGGAGAGCACAGGTACTGTGTGCAGAGTGCGGGACAGCGGCGGGGAGACCCGCATGGCGCCTTGGAGTGTGTCGGGCCCGCTGGGGAGGCAGGGAGCCCAGGGGCTTGGTACCATATCTAGACTGACGACAAGGAGAACCCGCGAGGGCGATTGCAGGTCCTGATCAGCGCTGAATGGTTGGGCTTGCTGTGCAACGTTCCTTAGGGCCTGCTGTGCAACGTTCCTTAAGGCCTGTGGGGGCTGCTGGTGGAAAAGTGGACACGGGAGAAAATGGAAATGAACCTGGACCAATAAAGCAGGAGTGATACCCGCGGGACCGTGCAGTAGAAAAGAGGTGGCCGGGGGGCTCAACATAAAGCCCAGAAGGTTCCTAGACCGTCTAGGGTGCGGTTTGGAGCTGTATTCGGTGAGGTTCTGTGGGGAAGATATCTACGTAAATGTCATACATGATGGATGGTGACGACTGGGACAGTCAGAGTGAGACCTAGTTGAGCAACCCCCTGAGAAGAACCTCGGAGTCCTTTATATTGTGCTTGCGGACGTGGGGCCCGGGGTTCTTGCGCCCCAGGGGACGCCCTGTGTTGATGACAGTACTGTGTGCACCGCATATTCCAGAAGGAAGTACTGAGCTCTAAGGGGGTAGCATGGGAACTGCCAGTGGGGTCAACGAGGCTTTGTGAACTGCTGAAAGAAGAGGGAGGCCCGCGGTTGGAGGCGGAGAGAAGTGCGTCTCCATCGTCTGGAGGGGGGAGCGGTGACATAACCGGAGCTGCATCATGGTGAAGGGGAAAGGTAATTGCGTACAAGCCAACAAAATTTCCAATTATGCGCAACCATGCCCACTGGAGCAAACGAAACACAATGAAGACGCGGGGATGCAGAGGGAGGAGGCCGGGCAATCGGAGGCTCCGGACCCATCGCTGGCGGACATAATGGCTGCCATACAGTCTACCAGGAATGACATGGTAAACAAAATCGACGCAGTGCCCATTGACGTCAATCTATTGAGATGTGATCTCCGGAAAGTGACTGGCAGGGTCACTTCCAATGAACAGACTATCGAGGCCCTTCAGACGGAAGTTAAGAAACTGAAGGAAACGGTCCTGGATTTCCCAAAGCGGGTGATTACTCTTGATGACAGGGCCGAGGATCAGGAGGGACGATCAAGGAGAAACAATCTGAGGTTTGTGGGGTTTCCGGAGCATGCAGAGAGACCCTCGGCGGAACTGTTCCTGGAGGATTAGATAGTTAAAACCCTGGCTCCTAAAAGACTGTCGAAGTTTTTTAATATTGAGAGAGCGCACAGGGCGCTGGTCCCTCCCCCGCAACCTGGTGCGCCCCCGCGAGCCATAATTGCACGCTTCTTCAACTTCCGGGATAGGGACGTGATATTACAGGCCACCAGACAGAGAGAGGCACCTACTTACGAGGGACACCGGATTGCCATTTTCCCGGACTACACGTAACGGGTACAGGACCAACGACGAACATTCCTAGCGGTTAAAAGACGATTGAGGGAAGATGGATTCAAATACAGCCTTTTGTTCCCTGCTAAGCTGAGAATTGAACACAGTGGGAGAGCACTGTTTTTAGGTCGAGCCTCGAGTAGCGCGCAAGCGCTGCTAGGCGAAGACTTTATGTAAGGGGGTTTCAAAAGCTGACCAGACGCTCGTGCGTCGTGGCCTTTTTCGGGCGGTTACGCGCGCAGGGCCGACATCTGTTTCCCATTATCGTGCCCAGACGCGTGCGCGATAATTGGAAACACATGCCGGGAAAAGGCCATGACGCAGGAGCGTCTGGTCAGCTGAGCAGGCTGCCGCGCTCGCTCGCCCTCGCCCCCGCTCCTCTCTTGTAATTTATTGTCGTTGGCTGTTTTTATTCTCATCACCATCACCACCCAGGGTCTGGTTCGAGTAAGTTCACAGGTCGGATTTGCGCGTGGCTTTTCCTCTCTGCTCCCTTTTGTGTCTAATGCACGGCGCGCTGGCTCTGCAGGGCGTGTGATCTTGGGTACATCGGTCAGTCTCTCTGATCCGACCCTGAGCCGCCTGGTAATTTATTGTCGTTGGCTGTTTTTATTCTCATCACCATCACCACCCAGGGTCTGGTTCGAGTAAGTTCACAGGTCAGATTTGCGCGTGGCTTTTCCTCTATGCTCCCTTTTGTGTCTAAAGCATGGCGCGCTGGCTCTGCAGGGCGTGTGATCTTGGGTACATCGGTCAGTCTCTCTGATCCGACCCTGAGCCGCCTGCATGCACGCTGGAGACAGCACGGAGGGCTGTTATGGCATTGCACACCCCTCACAGCCAGCAGACAGCTGTCGAGGCGCACAGGGCCTCACCTACCTGACGTCCGCGTCCTTCGGGGGCCCCTTCTCTGGAGCGTTGATGCGTTTAGAGAGGCTTTACATCTTTACTTATGCATCTCAGTAGTAAAGCGCCAAGATGCAATCTATAAGAACAGAAAGCGCTAGTGTTTACACTGCGAAACACTATCCGTGTTTCACTAAAAGGGCCTCCGAGTAGCCATTCAGAATATTTTTCTTGGTTCTTTAGCAGTTTGTCGAGCCCAGAGCGTAATATAAAAAAATAAAAAAAAGTAAGTGCACGGCCTCCGTTTTTTCCCCTCAGAAGCCGCCGCCAGCGCTGCCGAATGTTGGGGTTGCCAAGGCTTCTTCATCTTGATTCAACCTCATGTCTTTTTCTTCCGTCACCCTATATTTTCTGTCTCTTTTTCCCCTGAAGCGGGTTCCTTTACATCCCAGTCTTTCATCTCGTGTCAGTCACTGTTTTACTCTCTTTCTCTCCCAGTCTGTCTCTCTTTAATGACTGCCTCTTTCTTGCTCAAGGTGAAAGTTTTGTGAAAAAAGTCCCGCTGGTCCTAACATGAGCAGCAGTGCCTCCACTTCCAGCCACAAATTAAGCACTAAGGCTCAGATTTACTAACGCTTTATGCCGGCATAAAGCAAAATGAACTGGTGCACGGTATTTACTATCTAGCGCAAAAGGTGTTGTGCCACGTTTTGTGCTGGAAGGTCGCCCTTTTCACAGCACAAAAGCCCTTTGCGGTGCTTTGTAAAGTGCAAACAGCACAAACAGCCTAAGTTTTGACATAAAGCCCTATTTTTGAAGGTGGTTGTTACAGGCTCAGGTGCAAAACTTGAGGCCGGTGTGAATAAGGGGAAATGTGCCCTTTAAAAACAAGCATTGGCATAGCCAATAGGTCTCGCCTTTGGGACCTTATAAGTGTTTAGCCATGCAACAGTTGATGTTGTTGCACCAAGGATATTGTGCTGCATAACTAAATACTTATAAGGTCCCAAAAGCGAGACCTATTGGCTATGCCAATGCTTGTTTCTATCGGCAGCGGAGGCAACAGACTGGTTGGACGGTCTTGGGAGGCAGGGCACTTGGAAGGGCAGAGCATTTCAGGAAGCAGGCCAAGTAAAGCCCACTGAACGTCAGAACTCTCAAGGCAGCATGGTCATCAAGACACAGCAGGCCTCGGTGGGTGCATCGGGCCGAATCCGGGTGGGCTCCGACGGAACTCTTTGTATGGCTGACCCCTCTTCGGAGTCTGATACATCTACACAGGATCTGCTGGTGCCTCCTACGGACCTCCAACTGAATGTATCCTGAAGGATCACCAGAGGAAGATAAAGGACTCTTTATAGTCACAGATAAGTCATGTGGGTTTGATCGGGACGGGGTTCAGATTCAATGGGAAGTTTCATTATACCACATGTTTAATGCCGACGGGGTGGACACGCCCCTTTCAGAGGGTGAGGCACGTACGAGGAGCTAGAGAATTATTTCTCGCACCTCGGCAATGGCCGGACCACTGGCAAACCACTTTAAAAATCACAATTTCAAAGTTATATTGCACAATGCCGGCTGGTATTGTTGAGAATGCTAATGTTTGTCCTACATGGGCTGGCTACTATTTTGGAAGACATTGGGTGTGATGGTATGGGGCGGGAGAGGCGGCTCCTGACACCTTGTCAAGGAAGACTGGGGATCGCACCACTGCTCAAGGGGTGGGGGGGTAAGACGTTGGGGTTCGAATGGGGAAGGCTTTCATGGGAGGGGGTGGGGATCTAAGTTTATCAATGGTTCTGTTGTATCAGCGTCACACTTCAGGAGGAGGCGGAGATGGGCACAATGGACAAGTGCTATGATGTCACTGTTTTGGCAACTATGGCTCCCTCCTTGATTAAGCTCATTACATGGACTGTGCGGGGATTTGCGATGTTAAATAAGCAGAGACTGGTGTTTTTTATTTATAAAGGTATAAAATTGCTATTGCATGTTTGCAGGAAGCTCATGTATGGGGGGGATACATAGCATGTATAAAATGTAGATGGAGGGGGCAGCTCTATGTGACGTCCTATTCGGGGTTCGATCGGGGGGCTCTCATCTGGGTGGCCCCTGGGGTGCTGTTTCAACACCTACATCATGTTAGGGATCCGGAGGGTCGATATGTGGTCCTGCATGGAAGGCTAGATGGGCGGGAGGTTTGTATTATTAATGTTTATGCCCCGAACTCGGACTGTCCAGCATTCTTCCCAGCGGTGGTGGCCGCAGCGACCCCCTACTTGGGTGACAGAGTGATTCTGATGGGGGACGTCAATTGTCTGCTTGATGGGGAGCTAGATCGGGAGCCCCCCAGACAGAATACTAAATCAAGACTCACAGGCACACTGAGAGACACGCTGCAGGGATTGGGGCTGCGAGATGTTTGGAGGGATAGAAATCCCCTGGGGAGGGCTTTCTCCTGTTATACCCCCACTTACAACACACATAGTCGTATAGATCAGTGTTTTTTAACTGATGTGATACTCACGGAGGTACAAGACATCTCATACTTGCCCAGATATATTTCGGATCATTCCCCAGGGCTCCTTACGTTGGATTTAAGACGACCACGACCAGCAATACCGACATGGAGGCTGCAGGTGGAAGCACTGTCGGACCCGCCATTTGCCAAGACAATAGAGGTGGGGCTTACTAATTATTTTAGGGAAAACTGGGGGAAGGTGGCCAAGAGGGCTACGGAGTGGGAGGCGATGAAAGTGGTAGTGAGGGGCCTGTGTATTAAGACTTCCTATGGAGTGAGGCAGCAGCTGGAAAGGGATGTGAAACTACAGGAAAGAGAATTACAGAGGCTAGAGCCCCTGCTCCATGCACATCCCCAACGTATAGTGGAGTGGAGTGAGACCCGTAGGGTCCTGATGGAATCCCTTGAGCGCCTAGGTAAATATAATTGAGTGGCATATAGGCAGCGACTCCACATGGAGGGAGACAGGTCGCGGGCATTGCTCGCGAAACTCTTGAAAAATGAGAGGCCTACTCCCCCTGTGGTTCAATTGCTGGATCAGGGAGGGAATACTGTTTACAATCAGGCAGCAATTTTGGAGGTGCTAACTGCACATATGGAAAAGGTATATGCCTCTGGGGTCTCTCCTCCATTGGAGAGAATAAATGAGTTCCTCTCGAGGGTGGAACTGCCATGCCTGGACGAAGAAGCGGGAGACGAACTAGAAGAGCCAATCACTAGGGAGGATATACTGAGTGCGATTCAATAGTTGAAGCCTGACAAAAGTCCGGGCTCGGACGGGTTGCCGTCCGAATTTTATAAAACATATGCTCCCCTTCTGGTTGACCACCTGTTGGAGGTATACAACGAAGCCCTGCAACAACGGATTTTGCCAGAAAGTATGAGAGAGGCTGTGGTCATCATGATCCCCAAGCCCGATAGGGACCCCCATTTGGCGAAGTCATATAGACCGATCTCGCTTCTCAATATAGATATGAAAATTCTGAGTGGAGTGATAGCACAACGCCTTTTACCCCATATGTCTTTTTTGATCCACCCCGATCAATCGGGATTTATCCCCAAACGTAGCACTGCAAATAATCTCAGGAGATTGGCCTTGGTGTGGCACTCCCCTAGAATTGAACAGGAGGAATATGCGGTAGCGCTGCTTGATATCGAACAAGCGTTTGATTCTGTGGACTGGGGGTACGTCTGGACAACATTGAGGGCAATGGGACTGGGTCCAAAGTTCCTAAATTGGCTCCAACTAATTTATACGGCCCCACGAGCTAGGATGCGCCAAGGGGGATTGATCTCCCGAGCATTTGAACTACAACGGGGTACCAGACAGGGGTGCCCCTTGTCACCTCTATTGTTTGCGGCTGCTATGGAACCGCTGGCGGAGAACTTGTGGCGGCGACTGGAGGTATGGGGGATACGACTAGGAGACACAAACCACGTGGTGTCTATGTATGCGGACGACACTCTAGTATATCTGCGTCAACCAGCCCAGGCAATCCCGACATTGCTGGATGTACTGTCCCAATTCGGGGAGGTTTCAGGTTTGAAGACGAATCCTAATAAGTCCAGGTTGCTGCCGGTGGGATGTTTGGCAAAACGGGCAAGGGGGGCCCTTCAGGAGGTGGGATTTCCGTGCCTAAACTCTGATCCGAAGTATCTGGGGATCAGACTGATCAATGACCCCGCCAGATATTTGGCTCTTAATATAGGGCAGGTGATCGAAGGTATAAAAGGTTCAATTCGTTTTTGGCAACAGCTACCGCTGTCCCTCATGGGCAGAATTGCAATTTTTAAAATGATAATACTTCCTCGATGTCTGTATGCCTTACAGCACTCCCTATATGAGGTGCCGGCGCACTTTTTTAAGACCCTGAACACATTGTTAATAGAATTATTATGGGGGCCCAAAAGGAAAAGAGTGAGTCTTGAGACATTACAGAGAACATGGCAGAAAGGTGGATTGGAGGTCCCACACTTAGAATTATATTACATGGCATCCCAGCTCCAGCATGCAATTCATTGGCTAGACGAGAATGACAACTGGGAGAAAAGATTACTGGCAGGCACAAATGGAGGACACTAATTGGCAGCATTACTGATGTTGGGGGCGGGCACTCCACGGACCGTCCCGTACATAGTCCGTCATGTGGCACGGATATGGGAACGAGTCGTTAAAAAAGTTGTGAGACACGCCCCTTACGCCCCAAATATGCCCCTCTGGGTGGTACAACCATTCGCCAAAATAGAGGCCTCAATGTCGATCCGACGATGGAACGAGGGCGGGTGTCTGACGATGGGGGATCTTTTCCACAACAAACAATTCACTGCTAAGGAAGATGCGGAGTCAATGTTCGAGTTGGGGACAGGTCAATTTCTGCAATATGGAAAGATTAATCAAGTAGCAAGAGAGATATGGACTTCCACCCCAGATGAACCTGCGGAAACCAGGGTGTTACAGGTTATGTTATATATGGTGCAGGGGAGACGCTTCATCACGCACCTGTATAGAGCGTTGCGAGAGGATCTGACTAATGCACCCCTTCCGGTCCAGGGTAGGTGGGAGGAGACACTTGGGGAGCCCTTTTCCGAAAAAGACTGGATTAAAGTACACGAAGGGGTCAAAGTTATCAATTCGAATGTCAGGTTTAAACTAGTCCAATAGAACTTCATACACCAGGCATAACTCACCCCCAAAACACTTAGCAGAATCTTTCCGACCAGATCTGATAGCTGCCCTAGATGCGGGGCTGCTGACTCGGATTTTATTCATATGGTTTGGACATGCCCGATGCTGTCTCAGTATTGGACTTCAATTTTGGAAATAATAAAGGAGGCGACGGGATGGTCCGTGCCCAAAAGGTATACGGGAGGTGCTGTTGGGTCTCCTGCCTGCTCCAAAGCAAAGAAACTAAGTAGGAGGTTTGTAATGCTTGGGTTAGCATTGGCCAAACGGCGAATTGCTATATCATGGATGGGCACTGCTCCCCCGAAGATTGAGTCGTGGTTGAAAGATTTGGGTGAATGGGCAGCGGCGGAAGCAGTAAGAATGAAGAGAGTGAGACGTGATGAGAAATTGGAGGACGATTTGCGGTCGTTGGCGACCATGCTGGCAGATATAAAGGACTTACAAACTCCGGCGATAGCAATCCCTTATACGCAATCCCTCACAGATCGGACAATGACGCATTGTACCTCATTAGGCATTACGGAATCAATATAGTGAATGCCAAGACCTAAACGGACATTGGGCATTGTAAAAGGGAAGGTGACGCTGAAAAAGTTGTGAGTAATATGAGGTTGGGAGGGGGTGGGATATGGGTAGTTGGGTACTTATATAGTTATCCTAGATGCAGGAAACAAGGTGGCGTAGCGGAACAGATATGTGCGTACTGTAATGTTGTTTAACAATGTACGCGGACTGTACTAGTAGCTGTAATAATTGCATACAGATGTACGATGTATGTAAATTAAATGATGTAAGTTCCTTAAATGCCAATAAAGAAATAATAAAAAAATAAAATTTTAAAAAAAACAAGCCAGTGCAGTTCCTATTTTCCAGGTTTCTTACATGTCATCCTTGTACTGGCTGCCTATTGCTAAGAGCGCTATCTTTAAATCCCTCTGCTTTGCACTCATCTTTCCACAATTCGGGATCTCATTCTTTACCATCTAAACTGCTCCCACACGCTTTTGCATATACACTCAAATCTGCTTTGGTGCTCCACCAAGTTCCTCAAATTCAAAAACTGTAATCAGAGGCTGCACTTTTTGTTAGCTTGGACCAAGCGTTGGAAGGTATTGCCTGGTAGGCTGTCTCTTCTTAATGATCATTGTATGTTATGAAAGAGTCTCAGAGCTTGCCTCTTTTCCCTTTCTTAATTGCCTCCGGTTTCTGCTGCTTCCTAACTTTGCTTGAATACTCCAAATAGCACCAGGATACCCTTCTAGGTGGCTATTCTCTCTATAAAAACAATCATTATTTTAGAATTGTGTCTTGGCCATGACATAGTGGGGATTATTGGCAACATTCTGAAAACCATTGGCATGAGGGCAACCAGTCCTTGAGATAGTGAATATTTTTTCAGCATTCTGGCATAATGGTGGCACAAAAATAGAAGGAATTATTGGCAATATTTTGGCTCATCATGGTATAATGGAGACACATCCTCGACATAGTGGACAGCATTAGCCACATTCTGGCTACTCTTGGCAAACTAGTGGTCCATACTTGCCTGTGTGAACATTTTGGCAAAATTCCAACTGCCCGTGATACAATGGTCGTGAAAATCAATGTCATTATATCGACACCCCAGGAAATCATGTGAAGAAATAGGACATATAAAGAATGATAGGTGATAGTTTCTTCTTTTCTTCTATGAATCCCGCCTCACTCAATCCTTGATGAGCACCATACATAATTTCTTTGGTGATCAGACAGCGTTCTACAATGTGTTGCTCCTCTGTCTCTCTAGGGCAGACTGCATGTAATAGTTATTGATGGTTTAACAATGTCTCCAATGGGTTATTCCAGTGCTTCGGGTAGATTCCATATAATATTCCCTGGTGTTTTAACAGTGCCTCCTATGGTTTGTTTTTCTGTTCGCTTCTCCCTTGCTCCCAATCAGACTCAGGGTAATATATTTTTGTAGTTTAACGGTGCCTCCAATGGGTTGCTCATCTGTTGCTCCTCTGTAACCCCTGGATACACTGGATTTAGTACTCCCAGGTGGTCTAACAGTACCTGCAAGATTTTGATTCCTCTGATGCTATCATGTAGCCTGAACGAAACAACTTGCATGTTTAAAGGTGCCTGCAATTGGCTGCTCTATTGTCATTCCTTGAAAGACTCCATATAATACTCTTCTGAGGAGTAACAGTGCCTCCAAAGGACTTTTCCTCTGCACCTCCAGGGTAACCACACACAACATGGTAGTTTACTAGTGCCTCCGACGGGTTGCTCATATGTCGCTTTTGGGTTGATGCTTTCTAATACTCTCTAGCGATTTAACAGTACCTGCAATGGGTTGCTTTTCTGTTGGTTCTCACTTGCTATTGGATAGACTCCGTATAATGCGTATTTGCGGTTTAACTGTGCTTCCAATGATTTGCTCCTCTCATTTCTGGGCACACGCCTTTTCATCACCATTTGTATGTAACAAAATCTCTTCAAAAAAATAATGGGCTGCATAAATAACATGACTACTAGATCTCACAAACAGCATGACAACTAGAATACATATTTGTGGCAAAGCAGATAATTAACTCGAATACATGCAATGAAAACCCATATATGGAACTGGCACAAATTTTGCATGAAAAGAATTACTACAAATTGAATGACTCTGAATATGAACATTATGATTAACTGTAACCATTATGCTTGACTAAATCACTAACATCGCTTCAGAGGCTTGTCAGGGGTAGTAAGTGCTATAAAAATACCAATACTCCATGTGAGATCTGGTGTTTTGAACTGACTGTAATCCATACATCACTTTAGACAATTTTTTGTGAAATTATGCTGACATTTTTTTTTTTACTATTTTGCCCTTATTTTTTTCAAAGACTTCTCGTGGAGGCTAAGTCCCAACATCCCCTGGAGAGGGGAGGGTTACCTGGCATCACTAAATAATGGAATATTTCATTGCAATCACTTTAGAACATCTACATTTTGTGTCACCTAAGTGAAAATTGTGCTGCAAAATTCAACTCTGGCCCTACATTTTTTTGCTATTTTTTATTTTAACAGCATCAACTAGGATCGATGAGATTACAAAGAGCACACATGGCTTTCTCTTGTGAGTTGTGATCTTGTTATTCTGGCTTGTGTTTTTTGGAACATGGATTTTTGTCCATTATTTTGGTACCAAGTCAGTACTTTAAAGCGGTGCTCACATTCAAATATCTTTAGCTTTATTTTTGTTAATCATTGCCTCTGAAAACTAAAGAGAACTAACCGAGTGCACCGACATCAGAGTCGATAAGAACCTAACCACACCCCTTAAATAACATAGTCCATGGGGCTGAATGATAAAGAAACGTTAGCGCTTTCCACAAGGGAACAAGATACATGTTTGGGGAAACAGCTCAACCTCAGAAAGTGCTACCACCTTCTGATTTCTGTTGGCTATCTTAATTATAAATGTACTATTAACTTATCTGATAATAAAAGTCCTTTACTTTTCAAAAAGTAAAGTTGTAACTGGACTTAACCTTGTTGAGGTTTATCTATTGTGTCATACTAATTATCTGAATATCTAACTACTTCTCCTCTACCACCTGGACTGAGCCTTGACTGCTCACCCTTGTTACTCTGGCTGAAATCAAGGGAGTACCAAGGCTAATCAATTTGGAGAGCCTCAGTACTATGGCTCTGGACACCAGGTAGTCAACAGCAGTAACCACGCAGGATACTGCCTCAGGAACCCAAGAAAAGGTGTAACGGTGCTCAACCAGGACATCATTTACACATCATACGATTTCCACAAAGACCAAGCACAATACAGCTACACAGCAACACACTCAGATTGTAAACATGGGTTACAAGACGTCACTCCTAGGGACAATGTATGACAAATCAGTCAATCAGCTATAAAGCAATTAGGAGCCTCTCCAGTGGGTTTTCGGGTGCCAGGATTGGGAGATTCAATGTTACAAGAATAGCAAGTGCCCAGCACAAGGGAACTAGAAAGACGTTTGGGGACGATTTTAAACTCAGAAAGTGCTAACACTTTTTGGCTTTCATTGAATACTTTTTTTAATATTTTTTTATTGGCATTTTAAGTAACATTATATATGGCACCACTGAATATATTTGTTAGGTGAAGTAATACAGTTGAGATGCATATCACTTGTCCGCTGAAGAAAGTGTGTTTCATACAGTGTACACAGTTCACACACTGCATCACAACATGCGTGAATACAAGCCTTTGTAATAATTATTACAATTATTCCATAAGTAACCTACCTTAAAACAATCTATGAAACAGGGGAAAGTGTGGAAGAGACATTGTGTGACTGCTAAAAGCCGTAATACAGTGCAGCAACTGGGACGCAGAAAGAGTGAGGCCAATCGTTCAGGGCCATTAATCTATCCCACTATCACCACTCACGGGTGGGGGGGTGATTGGATGGGGGGGTGCAACACACGTTGTGGGTGAGGCAGGTTTAGGATCAGTGCCCCCTGGACCTACAATGTGGCAAGTGCTGCTCGCGCAGGCTTTCATTGAACACTTCATTGTAAATGTACTATTTGCTTATCTGTTAATAAAGGTCCTTTTCTTTTTATAAAGTAACGTTCTGACTGTATAATGGCAATGCTGAATGTTATCGATTGTGTCAGATGAGGGCGGGGGAAGTCAGCTAGCCAGGAATAATACAGCTGTCTGCATATTTCTGGAACTTCTTTGTACACTGCTGTCATTGTCTACCTCTTTGCATATGTTTAGGGAGGAAGTTGTATTGAATATTGCTGTATTGTAACTTTCTTTGGCATGCTGTTCTGTAACACCTGGCTGGTGGAAGTGACTGGGTTATGGATAAATATGCTGGATATTGCTAGTTTCCGAGTGGAAAGATACTCAGCCTGTTTCTGGATTTTGTTGTAAATTGTCTTATCATTCTTTAAAGTTTCCCAGAGAATCAGAAAAAAGTTTTCAATGGCAAGGCTTAACTCCAAGCAGATTAAGGGACGATATATGGTTGTCCTGCAAAAATAGAGGTGCAATAACTATTTTACTTGACCTCTTCAATAATAACCTGGCCTATTGGCTCTCTGGGACATGTAGAATGTACTGATTAAACAACAGCTGTCCTCTGGGCATGGGCTATACTGTTCACTCACAAAATATATATATATAAAATACAGTTTGGGTTGAAATCGTAGGAAAAAAATGCTGTGGATATAGCTCAAAGGGATTAATTAGACCTAGAGCTGCCTCTCTCGGCCTTCAACAGTTGCAGGGTCCACCTTTGGCTCAGGGTTTGCCCTTTGTGAAGGGCACCTCTTAAGTTTTTTGTGGGAGGCATCAGATTACAGAGATCCCCTTGTTTACCTTATGAGCATCAGAGTTGAGCATACGCAGGGCCTCTGGAATTATGCGGCAGCGGAGGACCAAATTATGCAGCAGGGTTGACTAAATTATGCTGCAAGAAAAGGCAAATTATGCACCATCATGCGGCACATTTTGTGATAGTATTACTTCCTTATTTTGTCATTTTTTCACTTGGAAACACTGTTTGCGCATACGTTTCACCTCTTTAGTACTAGCTGAACACCCAAAGATTAAGATAAGCAACAGAAAGGTAACCAGTAAATGTTTTCTAAATGCCTTTCACTGCAGCAACAAGTGTCACTGTGTTTTTAGTAACTATTGAGCCGTTTGAACAACAATTTTTTTGTTAAAATTTGCAGATTATGCAGCAGATAATGGATGCTGTGGCAAATGCAGTAAATTCATGATTATGCGGAAAACGCCACAGCAGAAAAATTGCATAATTCCAGTAGCCCTGTCCATAAGTGAGGAATATGTGAATGTATAGGCTCATATATACATGCCATAGAGAGTAGAAGTGAAAGTATGGTTGTCAATCGACGGTGACGTGTGCTGTGATTTCACAACTGTGTCATGTGCTTTACCCCTTTCCTGATTTTTGAACACTCATGTCATTAATGTATTCAAGTGCATCGTACAATTTAAATATTTATCGTTGAGTGCACGATTTTGTTTGCTGTTTCATTTACTGGTATTCATAGCATAATGATGGTCGGTTTAGGTTAATAGAAGGTCACTAATTCATATGATATACATTAACATAATGTGATACTTAGGAAGACATACAGTGGTCGTGCGAGTGAATTCACAAGTTGCTTTTCACACCTTAAATCATAAATCACGAGGCTCGCCTTTCTTTGAATAATGTTGAGAAACATTATATAAGTTCAGACCAAGAGCCTCATTGCAGGACAGAAGCGTCTGCATTCCGAAAGGAAACACTGAATTCATACACAGCCTTAACACTGGTGCTCACTGGCTGGGAAGCTATCTGCGT
The DNA here is from genome assembly GCA_963921515.1 of Calotriton arnoldi. Classification (NCBI taxonomy): domain Eukaryota; kingdom Metazoa; phylum Chordata; class Amphibia; order Caudata; family Salamandridae; genus Calotriton; species Calotriton arnoldi. The sequence continues at coordinate 207,476 of CAWUFW010003752.1, read as the reverse complement.
CTCCAAAGCACAGTGACACAACCCAAATTAAAAAAACAGCATTGTTTCCAACCAGGCTGCAAACTGAAAAAACACAATTATGAGCAGGTATGTTTTTGCCAGGTCAATAAGGAAACTTATATTAGGGGCATTTTGGTGGTATTGTCGACATTACCTCGGTTCTAGGGAAGAAGTGAGTTCATCTCTGATTTCATCTTCATCTCGGAGGTCATCTAAATACTGCCATGTAATATGTTGCCAGTTTTTATAGTTTTCGTGTATTGCATTTATTCTATTCACCCTATTTTTCATATCTGCAACTACATTTATTCATATACTCTATATAGAATAGGGCCTGAAACGATCAATAAAGCTTTTTAAATTTATAGCGTGGGTTTCTTGTGTGTGTATATCTTTAAGGAAAGGTGTATCAACAACCCACTTTATATAAATGAACGCCTGCAAACGCGGTCGCCGGCAGGACTGATCGTTACTCAATACGCATTATCTGCAGCATAGTGGGAGATGTGTGTCTTTCCTGTTGAAGCTGGCAATTTGGTTCAAATCTGTTCTTGCAGAAGGACCACAAACATTTTAACTGGCCTGTATTTATCAGACGGACATGTAAAATGTATCAGCTTTTCATGTGTGCCATTCATCCTGTCAGGTTTCCTAAATTGTTTACCATAGGTTGCTGGTAGCATGAGGGGACAGTCAAACATGTGCTCTACAGAAATGGCAAATAGATTTATGCAGCATAGTCTACACAGGACAAAATGGGCAGCGGGAATGATGTATATTAATGCAGGATTGTGGAAACTAGACAAATATATATACTATTGCAGTACTCTGAACAGAAGGCACATGTATTCTTAACACAGGCAGACTGAGCAGTATTTTGCTAATTTATGGTACTGCGCTTTATTATCTGGGTTAGCATGATTATGTTGCTATATTTTGTTGATTTTAAGAGGCAATTCTATTACAGAATACAGTTTATTTGCCCTGATTTTGGGGGACCATTGGTAGACTGCCAGATAAATACTCGTGATGCAAAGAGCAATAGGAAGGGGGCGCAGGAGCAGGATACGTGCCGCAACAGGAACAGAGTGCATGAAACAGCAGGGAGTTTACCACAGCCCTGGTTAGGCAGTCTCCCATGGCTTCATGAGCCAGGGCTGCTCCTAGTTCAGCACCTCTGCATACCCTTGGGCTATGCCATCAAAGTACGAAGGGCACCGCCTTCATCAATAGGGCTCATGCAGACGAACAGTACAAGTATACCGTGCATGCTTGGATTTTACCTTCCCTCTGCACCCCTAGCGCTCCTTGCCACGGGTGAAAAGCATGTTGGCTGGCTACTAGTATGTTATTGGATGTATGTTGTAATCTCAGTAGACTGAATAAATATCTTTAAATCACAAATAAGAAATGACTCTTCATGCGCCCAATGAAAGATCCAGCGATATTTAATCCATAACAACCTTGTGGTAACGGTATAGAAAATAAAGTTTGGGAACTTAACATTGTTTATCTGTATATAATTACTGCTGAGTGCTGACTTCTAAACGCTGAATTCTATTTGAGATTTCTTCTTTATACATTCCCATAAGTTCATTTCTTTCAGTTCTGCAATTTAGATAAATTATTATTTCATGATGTTGCTGACTCCTGGGCCCTTCCTCCCAATTTAATCACGGGCCGCATCGGTGTTTACAGAAACATTTGAAAAGTCTCTCCTGCGATATTTGTAGGAACATTTGTGTCCCATATTCAAGTCAGCACTCAGCTGTAATTATATACAGATAAACAATGTAAAGTTCCCATATACAAGGACTGCATTTCCCAGAATGCTCTGTACAAGATTATAAGCAACGCAATGCAAGCAGCTGAGAGCGATTACCATTTGAAAAAGACGGAAGTCGAAACACGTCATGGTGCTCTGTAATGAGGCTGATCTTGAATAAAGCCTTTCCAGGACTGATCAATGTTACCAGCACTGTATGCCTTAAAATACATAATTTGTCAGATCCTTTCAGAAGGTTTCTTGACAGAATCCTATCAGTAAAACTTCCTTACCAATGATTCTGATGCATTGTGCTTTAAAAGACAGGCACATTTGTTGTATTTTCCTGAATATACTTGGAATAAAACCCACAACCCACCTCTTCCTTGTAACAGGATGTTTAAATACTATCCATGTATGTGCAACTTTAATGGCTGTTTTCATTTTAAACTACTTCAAGATAACTTTAAAACGCATAAGTTGCCACATATTTCTCCAAATGGTCTTTTGAACAGAGCACCTAGGGCCTTCTCGTAAGCTGTCTTGCAATTCTTTTGTATTTTAACAGAGGTTACTTACCAAGTGTGGTTTACAAATCCACCAATATTGCCAGAAATTCCAGGCATGATTGGGTTAGAGCAAACTGACCCAGAAACCCCAAAGTAAAAGTTGCAATTAAATCTAATACATTTTCCCAATGGTTTTAATACAGAAATTTTTAACAATATTTCCCACAAATACAGGTAAACATTGGCTGCTAAGGTCCAAACCAAACAGGGTTTGTGAATGGTGCCCACTTTTTACTTGGTTCCGAGGACCATTTTTCAGCCAGTGGAAACCTAGTGAATGAAATAAAACATTAAACACACTCACTCTAGAAAATACACCATTGTTTGAACTCTTAGGAGCTGAAATCAAGTTTCAAAAGAAACTGCTAGTGAAAACACTCATGTTTAATACAACCACTGGGTAACAACATAGTCTTTCTAGAGCAACTTATGGAAACTATCTCAATCAATTCTACGTAACTCTCTAATACAATATTATTAGGAGATTCCAAACTGCACTGGAACAGTGAAAAAGCCCCCACTATGGCTGCACTCAATAACCTGCTCCAGGATCTGAACATGATCCAAGCATGAAATGGTCCAACCCACAACAAAGGTGCCACACTTAACCTCATCATTGCTAAACCAGGATCAGTAAACATGCTAGACATCATCCCAACAGACTGGTCAGACAACCATTAAATTATTTTCCAAATCTCTGCTCAAGAAACTAAAATCAAGGGCCAACCAAGAAGGGAAAAAACGTAGGTGAGGGATTAAAACCGCTTAAACTGAACAAAACTGGTAGGTCTACACCAAACCTCCATGGCACCTCGGATGGATCAAACATTGGTTCATGATCTGACGCACCTCTAAAACATCAGTATGGACAACATAGTGCAGAAGGCTGCCCCATTACGTCTAAAAAGGCAAAAGATAAAACCTACTTTATAGTGGTTCAACCAAAATACTAACAATTAATGAACGACTTTGGAGGAAAGACCCAAATATTACCCACCTTGAAAAGCTGAGAATGCACAGAAACTCTTACAAAAAGAATATATTGAATGCCAAAACAACAGCGATCAGATCTCAGCTAGACAGAGCGAAGAACAGGCGCAGAAAACTCTTTGACATAATAAAACAACAATCAGGAAAACTTGCAGAATCCACAAATCCAAAAGCCTCAACTGACACCTGTAACGCCTTCTCCACTTTCTTTAAAGATAAAATTGTAACCATTAGCAACTCTTTTCTCTGCCAAGCAAGCACACAACCTAGGGAATCCATCAATCCCACCCTCACAGTACACAACAAGAATATTGATCAACACACCCCAAATGTCCCAAGAAAAAACAGACTTCTGAAACAGCTTCAGATCCCTGTCTGAGAGGGAAATCGAGAACACCATTCAGGCACTGAAACCTCTCTCACATTTTGACTATCCCATTCCCTCCCACCTACTGAAAGAGATCCACCAATCTGTCACTCCTTTATGGACGAAAATAGTAAATGCATCTCTCCAAGGATCCCACCCTTCATACCGCTAGAAGACCTCAAAACAATGGTGCAATCTCATGGGCTCTCAAGACTGGATATTGGGAATGCCACTCCCATAGGTCTACCTAAACCTAGCCTAGCCCCAATGAAAGCTACAATAAATCACGACTTTAAAGAGGCACACAATGTTATGATCGCTTTTCCCCATCACTCAGAGCCCTCAACTGGCTCCCAGTTGCAGTTAGGATCCAACTGAAGGTTGCATGCATAATACACAAAGCGCTAAAGAATTCTGGTCCTAAATACTTGGCAAATAGGATCAAGCTATCAGGAGATGGAAGGGATTCTTGAAGTGCTAAATCCCTCATACTAGAACCTCCCACATTCAAAAAAAGGAAAAAACTCACTGCTGCACTTTTACCGTATCTGCCCTAAAAATTAGGAACTCCCTACCACCATCAACAAGAGCAATTACCTCACTCAGGCTTTTCAAGAAGGAAGTAAAAGTCATACTTCTAGAAAAACTAGTGTCATAAGCGAACTATTTTGAAATTTTCATTCCTCCCTATTCGATATTGCACCCTACAATGTTATACCTTGCTCTTTGAATTCTATGTACAATGTAACTTAAATATTAGGTGTTCTGATTGTATTGCAACCCTCATCAGCGCTCTCGTGGTACAGCGCTTTGATACCGTGTTGGTTATGTTCACGCTTTATAAAACACAACAAATAAATGATAGTTTGAAAGTGGTGTGGCGGACACAACCAATTTTCACATTTTTATTTCCTATGACTTATTACTGGCTCCTTCTAAGGACACAATTACAAGTGCTGCCAACCCCACTGGAATCACAACCTGCTGGTTTGAAGGAAAAATATAACCTTTATAAAACATTTAGGAAATGTTGAAATAGTAAACAGAAAAGGTACCTTCTAAATGTATCACACGCTTCAAATATTTCTGCTAAAACGTCAGCTGTGTAATATGCAGTGTGATTACTGAACGTGACTGAAGATGCCTGCAGACTGATCCATCCAAACAAATTATTTTTCTCCACAAGAAGATTTGAAAAACAAGCTTACACCATCAGTGGCATCCCCCCACCATACTATGGGAGATTTTTCAAAAGGAAAGGGCGTGCAACAAGTTATACAGTGAAAATCTGGTGTTCAATCACATACTTTCTCATAAACAGTAAGGAAATATAAATTTTAAAATACAAAAAGCAACAGCAACAGTGAAGGTCCACCTTAATATGCTGAGAATCTTTTCCAAGTGTTTAACATCTGTGCATGTTTCAATGAACTTGTAATCAAGATGGTCGATGGGAATGTTATAGGTTTTTGTTGTCCCGTAGTTCATTATGGATGACATCTCTGAAAATTAGGAAAAAAGAATAAAACTCATTTAGTACCAGAAATATACCTTTAGATATTCTCATCTTAAAAGTGCAGGAAAAGGCAGAACGTCAAACATGCCTGTAAGAGCTCTGCTTACTTACTGAGTTACACAATGGTGCACAAGAGGCCCTCACCAACAAGGTGTCCGTCCATGTGAAAGCAAAAGCAGCCCTGATTTAGTAAAATGGCATAAGCACTACAGAGAAAGGCAGTCGTAATGAAAATATATATAGCCCCAATTTACTTCATCAAATTTTATAGTATCTAGCACTGTGCCAAAGCTTGACCTCAAAATGAATAAACTAGTGCCTGGAAAGAAAGTTACATAAAAATCCACTGAGCATATTGCGGCCTTAGTATTATTTTAACTTTTCTGTTGTGCTCACTCACTGAAGCCTCATGAGTAACTACATCTAGCCTGTCAATCAGAGCACCAAGAAGGATAAGACACAACAGTATCATTCTTGGGGTGGGGGGGTTATTTCCAGAAGACCTGTGCTTTTCAAGCCATTCAGGAAGAGAGCAGTTCCTCAATATACCTCGAAATAGAAGAAGCCTTTTCCTGGCAATAGAGTTACAATGCAAATAAATGTCGTTTTTCAAGATTTACACATAAAGTTGTTCAATTGAAGCAGTTTAATTTGAGCTAATATAAGAGATCTTGCTTAACATAAATGTGTTTACTACGAAGTCTTCTGCAACAAAATCAAAGGTTTAAAGCTACATCACTCACAAACGAGTACCCAGTATGGTTTTCTCCGCACTGGGTAAATATGTGTGCTGGATTAATTTGCGTTACTAGTCTATCTGTTTCACTAATCTCACAGCATATTTCTGTAGCTTCACTAGACCATCATACAGTGTGTAATTCAGTTTGTTGGAGGTTTAATCCTCAGTAAATTACTTTCCGACAATAACAATGCCAACTCTACCATGGAATTTGCACATAAAACTACATAATGAGAAAATGTGTTCACCTCTAGTTCAAGTTTCAAGGAGTTAAATAGAAGAACAACTTGCAAAGTGCAATATACACCCAAAGACATTTTGCGATAGAAAACATGCAGCTAATAAAAGAAGCTGATGGATTTCAACCACAGAGGTAGTGAGTTCCATAGCGGAGGACAAAGAAGAAAGACAGTCCCCCCCCCCTTCCCACACCCACATACTAGATCTTTTGAACTTATGGTCAGAAAAAAGGAGAGAGGTACTGGACCCTTCTAGAGGTATATAAAAAGTAAAACAGGAACCTAGGTGAAATCTTTCCAATGGATAAAAGCCAGGTGCATAGGGCCTTAAAAGTGATCCTCTATTCAACGTTCATTATTGTATGATGCCTGATAAACAGAAAATATTCATCTTATTAAAATTTAAGATAAGTAGTTAGAGGGGAAAGTGTAAGAAAAACTGATTTAAAATCCTAGGAAAAAAAGTCTGTTTCTGTTCATCCCAGCTTATATTTGATTCATGGTCTGTAAAACCTTCCTTTGGTGGGGTACCCCAAACAACATTGGTAATCACTAGCATAAATATGCTATCCAACCCCTGAGGCCATTGGTACGTCACCAAGGGGGTTCACATTGATGTCAAACACTGAAAACAATAGTGCTTACTTGTTGATTCTGACGTTAGCCTCTTATTCGGACAGCACCTTATTCGTAGGCTAAAGTTAGTATCTTATTCGGCCAGCATCCTATAAGCAGGCAACATTTTACTAAACATATTTCATTTACTGTGCCTTAAATAATTCAATCAACTCCATGTAATCAAACATAGCAATGTCATACTATGAATATGATTTTTCTCAAACATAACACACATTCCTATGACATCTATAAGGATTTAGCCTTACCCAAGTAACTTTCACATCGGGAAGTGTGCCAACTGTGCCATATTCACATAGATCCTAATAAAAAATTCTACATTACTCATATGTAAACTGTCTGAGCTGAACGAAAATTGTGCCAACAGGTGGCATCAAATGAATGAACCTGGCATCAATGCATTCCTTTGCAGTTATGTCGAAATAAGTAACCATCAACAAGAGAGGGACAGGAGCAGTTGAGGTCCAGCATGCACGCTCCCCTGTATATAGCTGTTAGAAATGGGGGTCTCTAGTTGGCAGAGGTAGGTATCTTTGTCCAAATAGGGACCCTTGCTTCTAGTCAGGGTAAGGGGAATACACTCCTAAAATAACCCCTGCTCACCCCCTTTGTAGCTTGGCACGAGCAGACAGGCTTATCTCAGAGGCACTGTGTTAAGCATTTGTGAACACATATAGTATTACAGTGAAAACACTACAAATGGACACCACACCAGTTTAGAAAAATAGTAAATCTTTATCTAAACCCACAAGACCAAATACGATAAAAATCTAACATACAATACTCTTGAAAAATAGTACTTGCGAAAAATAACCTTTAAATTGCAGGAAAATCAATAAAACACAGTACTTCCGACTCAGTAGCTCCTCCTGGGGCTACCGCGATACTGAATACGACAGAGTCTAACAATTCCAGGCGACCGCGTCGATACGGGCCAGCTAAAGCGTCGACAGACTCGGGCACAGTACCTTTTTTGTTGCGACCAACACGTCGGTGCGAGTCGGTCGGGGCAAACGTCGCGGTCGCGTTGTGAAGCGGAGCTTTGCGGCGGACGATGTCCTCACGATTCGGTGCAGGCAGCGGCTGGTTGACGGAGTCTGTGAGACCAGGGCTTGCGTTGAAGGGTGAGGCGGTGCTCGCTGCGGTGCTGGCAGGACATGGTGCGGCGACAGAGCCAGTCGATGTTCCGGTCCGGCAGCGACGGAGTCGGCGACATCTCTGCAGCGTGTAGCGAAGCGTTGCGGAGTGCGGTGCCCACAGGACGCGGTGCCAGCAGCGGCTCGTTGACGGAGTCAGTGAGACCAGGGTTGCGTTGCGAAGCGAGGCGTTGCTCTCGGCGGTGCTTTCAGGACCCAGAATCCTGCGACGGACTCGATGACAGTGTCGGTTACCCTTTACTTCTGCGGCGGCGATCAGAGACAGTGCACACAGACACGGTGAGGTATTTGCTGTTCCTGAGACCTCTAGAACAGGGGGCAAGCTTAGTTCAAGCCCTTAGAGATCTTTTTCTTCAAGCAGGGGGGACAAAGCAAGCAGCAAAGTCCTTTTCTGCTTTCCTTGGCAGAAAGTAGCCACTGCAGGCCAACCCCAGACAGCAAACAGCACAGGGGCAGTATTCCTCCTCAGCTTCTCCGGCTCTTCTCCTTGGCAAAGGTTCCTCTTGATTTCCCAGAAGTGATCTAAAAGTCTGGGGTCTGGGCCCCTCTTTTTATACACACAAATCCTTTGTTCTCTGAAGGCAGAGAGTGTCTGTACCCAGCCAAAACCAGTTCTGTCCTCACTGGTGCAGCTTCCTGGCAGGAGGTGGAGACTGCATTGTTGAAGGCAGACCAGGCCCAATCAGGTGAAAGGAAATCTCCTCCCCCTACTCTAAATGCAGCCCAGGTCTATTCAGCCCAGCCCTGACTCATCAGGCTCTCTCGAGCCACTGCCCCGCTCCAGCCCCCGTCATCCGAAAGCCAGACATGCAATACACAAACTAACAGAGGAACACTGGATGGTTAAGCAAGAAAATACCTACTTTCTAAAAGTGGTATTTTCAAACGCAGAATGTAAAAATCACCCTCACTAAAAGATGCATTTTAACATTCTGAGTTCAGGCATACTAAACGTTATGTTCCTACCTTGTTCCCAAGGGTAGTTTTGATTATAAGATGTTATAAACCAACCCCCCATTCTGTCCTATGGGAACAGGTAGCCTTGCAATAGTGAAAAATGAAATTGGCAGTATTTCACTATCAGGACATGCCACACACATCAGGGCATGTCCTACCTTTCACATACAATGCACCCTGCCCACAGGGGTACCTTGGGCCTACCTTAGGGGTGACTAATATGTAGAAAAGGGAAGGTTTAGGGACTGGCAAGTGTGTGCACTGGCCAAGTCGACATGGCAGTCCCAGACTGCACACAGGCTCTGCGATGGCAGGCCAGAGTTACATTTTACAGGCTGCTTCTGTGGGTGGCACAATCAGTGCTGCAGCCCACTAGCAGCATTTGATTTACAGGCCCTGGGCACACACAGTGCACTATACTAGGGTCTGACAAGTAAATCAAATATGCCAATCATGGAATCACTAATCCATAACAACAATCTACAAAGGGAGCACTTGCACTTTGGCACTGGACAGCAGTGGCAAAGTGCCCAAAGCATCTAGACCAACAAAACGGAGTCCAACACACAGCAAAAACACAGGAGGCAAAGGCAAAAAATGCAGGGGAGACCCACGCCAATGGTGCCAGGTCTAACAATAGCTAATAAACAAGGAGTGTGCAGTTCCTAATATTTCCTAGGGGTGAAACACCATTAGTGTGTCCTCATGGAGATGCAGTCGGTGGAGTTTTTACATTCAAAAGCAAGAGCCCTCACCCACCAAACTTGGTGGCATGCTTCATCATCGGGCAGCTCCTCATTGGCCCATTGCTACAATGCCCAACGGACCCCTTAAGGGGGCTCTTTGTAGGAGTTCTTTTGATTGCTTCGCCAATGCAAGCCTGTTGTGAAAGTGCTGGGAAGGCGTAGACTGGAATGAAAGTCAGTGAACTACAAAAATTAAAACTAACTAAGGGTGTCCACGTCACTAGTTTATTATAGTGGTGGTCCATCTTAATGGATAAAAACAATGTGAAGCTAGAAGGAAAATAATGTCCCTCCTTGTTCAGAATATACTATTGGGTTCAATATCTGGTCAACTTGTTTCTTGCCATAAAGGGAGTCAAGATGATCTGTGGAAATTTGTCAGGAACAATTGGCACCCAAACCTACACTGGATTGGGACAAGAGTATAAAGTGGTGAGGGGCCCAACTCTAAAGCCCACCTAAAAAGTGTGAGAAAACTAGTATCTCTTGCTCATTATGGAGATACTGTCATGAATAAAAAAGGGATTAAAGGCCTTTGATATTTCCTGGAAAAAATATCAGGCCCCTTAGGTATAGCAGGATTCAAATCACCGCTCATTGTGCAGTTTGACCTCATGCGAAGTCAGTGCCGTGAGACCTATCCCGTCACTGCAATCCAGGACTGGATAGTTTCAAATAAGTAACCATTCTTTGTCTCATGAAGAGCAACTTGGCTCACCAATATTAATACTGATCCTGATAAAAGGAGCATCCATCTACCTGATCTGTATGTAAAATGTCTGACGCAAGCAAAATTTCTTAGAACAGGTGGCACCAGAAGGCTAGCCCTCACCTCAATAAATTCCTAAGCAGTTATGGTGAAATAAGTAAACAAACTTGTCTTATAGGAAAACCAAATTGTCTCACAAATATTTATGTTGATTTCAAACATACTATATTCCCCTACATGATCTATGAGGATTTAGCCAGACACAAAAATAATTATCACAAATCATGGGCTGACTGGCCACCCTCCAGCCAATGCATTCTATAGGAGTTATAGACAAATAAGTAGCCATCTATGAAGATCAACTTGGTTCACTAATATTCATATTAGATGCTATGAAATCTAAGTTTTGTACAACATTTAGTACCAAAACACTTTCGGCGAAGAGGACAAATGATCTTTTGAAACTTTTCTACATTACCAATGTGTAAAAAAAAAATGTATTGCTGTAATCTAAACTTTTCTTAATAAATGGAACTTTCAGAGTAATAGCTTACATCCCCTCCCCAATCGCCTAAGAGGGGGGGGCTTTCAGGTAAGCATGATGCTGAAGTTAGCCTCTTATTTGCTGGCAGCATTTATATAAAACATACTCTATTTACTGAACCTTGAATAATTCAACCAACTCAATTTAATCAGACTTTAAATTGTAATACTATTAATATTTTGTTTTCAAACACACCACACATCCCCTTCCAATGTCCCTGAAGATTTAGCCTGAAACAAGCAAAGATCCCACCAAACCACAGGAAACCTATTATTCCAGTCAATGTATTCATATATGTATTACAAATAATTACACGAATGGGAAGTGGCCAAAACCGTAACCATTATAATGGCAAATGCAGTACTAGTGGTAGATTGCTGGAATGTATGGGTTTGCTGTAGAGCTTTTCAGATTCAGGCGAATTGGGGCTTGTTATAATGCTGAGAGACAATACCAGGAGCAAAAGAAGAAATTGATAGATGTTTGGATGGACGTTTAGGAACATGGATGTGGAAGGAGGGACAGACTAACTGCATGTATAAATGCTAGAATAAGTGACTAAATGGACCGATACATACACCAGTCTTAATGGCACTCTTTATAAACACAAAAACCTACGACACGTGCACTGTTTCACGAGCTGATCCAACTAAGTTGAAAGGAAAGGCGGACTGAATGAGGCAGCCACCTGTATCGGAAATGGTTTTTTGCCACAATCTGGTTGTACCTTACCTGTGGATAGGAAGGTGATGTACTGTGCCAAGCCTCTGGATGGCCTGTGTCGTTGTGAGCAGCAGTTGGTGTCTGCGTGAAGTGGAGTATTGAAGTCCCAACACCCTCCGCTGATTCAATTGTTAGCCTTTTCCAGCTGCAGGATGAAACTGGAAAATCAGAGTTCCTGAGTGATTTATGCGCCCGTCCTACCTACACGTATTATAGTTCCGCAAGGCACCAACGTCTTCTCACCGAAGCCCTCTAATCTTGTATAGCGCCTTCACGCTCCCCTTACAAGCTGAATGGTATCGTCTGTTTCCATAGGAACGCACCAAACAGGCACGAAGAAGGCTAGTACACGAAAAGAGATAAAGGACTCCAGGGAGAAAAAAAAAGACCGCAAATCGTAACGCTCTATGTACGTCACATGGCGGCCATTTTGGAATTGGGATTATTATTCAGGCTTTAACATAGATGAGTGAAAGAGCGCCAATATGGAAATTGACGGCAGGCAGTCCGCGGAAGGAACGAGGAACGGTTTGAGAAATCAGAGATAGAAAACGCCGAGACAGCGACCAGAGAGAGAATGACCAGTTTTTCATACCCCAAAAAAAAAATGGGATGGCCAGAAACATAAAAATAGGACTGAATGCGCTCTCTCTCGTGTGTTCTCTATCTATCTAGATACAATATAGATAGATAAATAGATAGATAGATCATTCGATCTCAGTGGTTGAAAGTGCATTAAAAAAGTATGGGAACTGTGATGCTATGCGCAAAGTTCGCAGGGTGAGTGAGCGCAGAGGCAGGGTCAAAGGCGTAGGTAAAAAGCAAACTAATCTGTAACTTTTTCGGTCTTTCACCAGTGGCGGCTCGCATAGGGCGTGCTGCGTGGCGGGGGTGTAGTAAACTCGGACATACGACGGAACGGAGGAAAGTAATTATTACGTTCCTCCGTTCCGTCGTATATCAGAGTTTACTACACCCCCACCCTGCCCCTCCCTCCCCCTCCCCACCACCCCGCAGCACGCCCTATGCGAACCGCCACTGTCTTTCACTTTCAGGCAATTACATATAAAATAAGGCACATCTTTAATGAAAAATAAATGCAACTAAAGTTAATCACTGGAAAATGCACTATCGTACATTAAGAACCCTCTATTAATTAATGTGCTGCAGAGGTCTGTGTCTGCAACTAGAGAGCCACTTAATTAAATCCTGGTTGGTGCTAAAGAATAGGGACTTGTGTATGTTTAGTGCTACGAGGTGCCAATCTGTGACACAAAGCACTGTTAATATGCAAGTCATTATTTTAAACGTGCATTACACTCAGTGTAAGATCATCTGCTACAAAATGGTTTAAGATGAAAAGTGTTCCAAAATATATATTTTAGTAATACCTAGACTGTCCATGGTGCATTGTTTTATAACAGTCCTTAAAAAAAAAAAAGCATACACTTCACAACTCAGCTGATAGCTCTCTTCTAATACCGCTCGAAAAGAATACATTTGTGTCATCAGGAAGCTTCTAGTGATTCTATCAATTAAAACCAATACTGGCTTCAAAGCAACCTTTACATTTGCAGATTAACAAGCTGAGCATATTCACATTTCTTTCAGGCTAAGAGGCACCCTGGCAGGCTGTCTGCCCCTCCCTCAGTTTCCCAGCACAGGAAACTCCCTGCCTTACATTTTAGCTGAAGCATTTCAGCTCTCGGAATTAACCGTCCTGGGACGGTTGTATTTTCACAAAAAGTAGGGGAACTGTTTCTATGAAATTAAAAAAATCATGGCATCAGATCCCGCCCACTTCGACCACTGACATATATATATATATATATATATATATATATATATAAATATACACACATATATATATATATACACAATTGAGGACCTGTACACATGGCTATAATAGTTTTTATAAGTCCTTTTCAGTCCTATTATTTTAATGGAAATCTCGTAATATCATGTATGCATTCTTGCACATTATATATGAATCTGTTGCACTCTTTAATCCCTGTTCAGAACATCCTTGCTGTTCTTGGAAACAATTGTTTCTTAAGAATCAGCAATTTGCACTTAGACACTTTTTATGCGAAAATTTGCACTTTAGGGTAACACTTAGGAGTAGGAGTTTAGCACTTTAACAAATTTTGCACTAAGAAATTATGCACCTTACATTTTTAGCAGGGAATAATACGTTTTTTAATTCTGGTATACATGTATTAAACGTGTCAACATCATAAACATAGCACAGGAACCGTGACATATTGGAATGGGCAATAAGCATGTATTTATCTGCAATTGCAAGTCAATGGGTTTTTAAGTGCTTTTACATGTTCTTAAAGTGATTTTATGTATTGTATTTATACAGGAAGTACATATTTATCTATATGTATCAATTCACATTGAGTTCAATGATTTCCAGAATGGAAAAATGTAAATATGCTGCTATTGTGTAATGTGACGTAGAAACAGGACGCAAGTCTGTCTTGTATATTGTTTATGCACTTGGCACTTTAAAAATGGGGAGGGTTTGTATGCACGTCATGTGATCAAGGCCTGCGAAGGCCGAAATGCGTCATGGCGGCAAGCTAAAAAGAAAAAGAAATAATATGCACTAAGAAAGTGGAGTCCGTTCCTGTTTTTGTTCCAACTATACAAGGAGCTTCAAAAAAACAAGGTTGTGTGCGAGATATATATATATATAGAAAAACACCCCTCCGATATGAAAAGGTAAGAGGCCACTTCGGGGAAGACTTGGAAACCTTTTATTCAGACAGCGTTTGGCATAATGCATTTCAGCATTGGTAGCCTTCTTCAGATGACACTGCTACCAGGATGTAGATCACCCACTCCTTTAAGTATCCTGCAGGACCCCCATTGGAGGGAGTATGGTAACCCCAAGTCACATGGTCGCACTGCCACTGCAGCCCAAACTTCTCTACAATTCCCATAAGGCATTGTTCGCAGGTGGATGTTACTTTGGGAAAGAACTGCTCAGGGCAAAGGCGCGGTAAATTTTAATGAAAAATCCCGGTGAAAAATAAAGTCCTCAGGTTTCCTTGAGTCCCCTTTAACGTTCAAGCCCCTAGTGCAAATGTCAGCCGGGCCGCGAGTCAAACTAACAGTGTATTTGACTCCTCGTGAAGTCACGAGCTGCACCTGGCAGCAATCCCTGGCTTGACACACACTCGAGGCGGGCAGGAGTTGCTCCAATACCTTGGTCCGAAAACAAGCTGCAACAGCTGAATGCCAGCACTACTCCCGCCACTTTAGAGAACGGGGTCTCTTTCACGCGACTGGCAGGCGCGCAAAGTCCATAGAAAAACACCCCTCCGATATGAAAAGGTAAGAGGCCACTTCGTGGAAGACTTGGAAACCTTATATTCAGACAGCGTTTGGCATAATGCATTTCGGCATTGGTAGCCTTCTTCAGATGCCACTGCTACCAGGATGTAGATCACCCATGCCTTTAAGTATCCTGCAGGACCCCCATTGGAGGGAGTATGGTAACCCCAAGTCACATGGTCGCACTGCCACTGCGGCCCAAACTTCACTACAATTCCCATAAGGCATTGTTCGCAGGTGGATGTTACTTTGGGAAAGAACTGCTCAGGGCAAAGGCGCGGTAAATTCAAATGAAAAATCCCGTTATGGCAGAGGAACGTCACCCCACTGCTGGAAGCGGCAGATCAAAACATAAAATAAAATGATAACAAAGGAATTAATAAAACTGCTTCACTATCATTTTATTTTACCAGTAGGAGCCGGAGCCGTCAGCTGAGTCTTGGGGGCGGGGCCAGCAGGAGTGGTGGGCACAGGGCACTGCTGTCAGTGCGCATGTCGGTTTGGCCAGCCGTCTCGGAACGGCCAAACCGACATGTGCACTGACATCTCCCCAACCCGAGCTGTATTGCCAGGTGGAGAGAACAGCAGACGCAGGCTTCAAGTCCCCTTCGGAGGGGAAAACAAGCCTGCTTAGGCCAACCCCAGCGCTTCTCGAGAAGCGCTGGTATTGACCATAGGGGAGTCTGTGCTTATGGGGACTGCAGTTCCTGAACCAGAGGAGCACACAGGCAGTGCCTGGCAGCAGTAGGTAAGTGTACTTAAATACATTTGTTTATTGTTTTCCCCTCGCTCTCCCCCTTTGTATCTGGGGCGGGAGAGAGGGCGAGAGAGAGGATATATATAGTTAGGATCGTATTTCGGTAGAAAATGCCTTTTTTGTGTTGCTAATAATTTTAGTGCCGTGTTACAAATCTCCACAAAGCTTTACAAAAAAGTGCTACGTTTTGACCAGTTTGTGCATGGAAAGTTTCGGGGTGGTCAGTCAAGCAGGGGCCGAGAAAAAGAGGGCGTCCAAAAACGCGTTTTCCCCATTTATTTTTTTCATAGGAACTTTAAACATAGCTGCAGTCCAAACCGCTGAACAGTTTAATACTAAATTTGGCAGAAAGCTAGATCTTTTTCAGAAATAGTGCTTTTTGCATTTTGGTGTAAATCCGTTCAGTAGTTTTCGAGCACTTAATGCTCAAATAAATTGTATATCTAGGGAAGCGGAGCCTCCGCAGATCCGACAGATCTTCTGCTGAGATCTGATTGGCTGCTACCAATTCAACCAGGGGATGGTGGCAGCCATCTTAGGACTTGGGACTTGGTCCAGAGTCCTAAGAAAAGTGTAAGAAAAAGCCATAAGGGGCAGTATAAGGATACCCTGACCCCTAGGCCGGGTGGTAGGGTCCCTCTGCAATCCCGCCTGGGAGCCAAAAGTTTTAAAAAAAACTTTTGCCACGAATTTGCTGAGGATTCCCGGCAAAAAAATGGGTGGGTTCCGGCACGTTTAAAAATAATCCCCCCCAGGTGGGACAGGGCGCATGGCTTCACTCTTCAAGCCTCCAAGAGGCCCCGGGGACCCCATCCCCGAGAGGCAATAATTTCATAATTGGAAGCGGGCCATATGGCTCCCCCCCCCCCTTCCACACGGCACTTGGAACCCCATCACCCGGGGCTGACATTTAAAGGAAGGGGAATGCGGTTGACAGGCCCACCCCCCCAAGCCTCCCTAAGGCCCCAGGGACCCGATCCCCTGGGGCCGATAACTTAATTAAAGAGGGCTGGCCCACGCGGCCCCCCTCCCTTAGCCATACAATGGCCCCAGGGAACCCATCCGCTGGGGCAGGTTCAGTAACTCGCGCCCCCACCATGCATAGTTTTCACATCAATAATTTAATTGCAAATTTTGCAGTGATATCAATGATGTCATAGAAGATGTCATGAGTGATGTAATATATGGAACAATTGGCAGTGCAAGGCGAGGGCGCAAGTTATAGTTACCTTAGGACACATGTCATAGTTACTTGGGATAACTATAACTGGTAAATTTCTGTTGTATTTAGAGTTTAAAATGTCACATTGTTACTGAGCATTTCACCTAACTACAATGTTACTTTAAACTTTGTTTTTTTTTCCCAATTAATATCTAGGTTTTTTTTTACGTGAAGTAATATTTTATTACCATACGTAAGGCCAACCCAGATTCCCCCACCCAAAACCCTATATAAAAAGCAGATCTATCATCTTTCTCCAAAAATTAGCAATCATTTTAATCAAATGTACATGTCAATAATGCACACAGTACGATGTTTATTATTATTCATTACTCAAAAAATATTTATTAAAGTTTTATTAAACTACATGTCTGTGAGTCTTTCTTTTTACATAGTTTTTATTATTACATTTTTGGGGTGAAAAATGTGAAATTAAGTAGTCAGAGATATATTATTTTTTCTTAAGAAAAAAAACCAATATCTCTTACTTTTTAACATTTTACATCCCAAAAAATGCAATCATAAAAACAACCACTGGCCTTGTAGTTTTGGGAAACACTGTATAACATAAACTGTAACCATACCACCAGCACCTAGTTGGCACTTCAATCCCATCTGTAGAGCAAAAGCTCCAGCCTGGGAAATACTTTTTAAATATGTTGTAAGTTCTCCTTGGGTCATGGTGTCAATGACTCAGGAGACTTACAGGTTTTTTTCTGGACTTGCTGGGGGGCTGCAGAACTCCCTACAGCCCCACAACATAAAAACAATTGGTGATGTCCCTGCTCATTTTAGAAAAATCACCAAAAACAAAATATATGGAAATAGCCTTCCCAGGGCATTATGGGGCGCTCCATGAAGGAGCAGTGAATAATAAATGAGCGGCTATAGCCGCTCATTTTCGAAAAATCACCAAAAACAAAATATATGGAAATAGCCTTCCCAGGGCATTATGGGGCGCTCCATGAAGGAGCAGTGAATAATAAATGAGCGGCTATGGCCGCTCATTTATTATTCACTTCTTTATTATTTTTTTTTAATGTTGTTTCTGGGTGTCCTGGTCACACCACGGACACCCACTGTTTAAAAAAAAAAAAAAAAAATGTATAAGGGGCCACGAGAGGCCCTGTCAGCTACCTGCGCCTGCAGGAGTCAGCATTGTAATAAAAAAAATATATATAGTGATATGCCCTGAGGCCACAACTCGTCACATTTATTAAAAAAAAGTGAGGTGTCCTGGCATCCACCCGGGGCACCCCATACCATTATTTATTTTTGGGGGCCGCTGGTGCACGCACCAGGGGCGCGCAGCCCCGCCGGCATTTTTAAACAAGCATTGGCATAGCCAATAGGTCTCGTCTTTGGGGCCTTATAAGTGTTTAACCATGCAACAGTTAATGTTGTTGCACCAAGGATATTGTGCTGCATAACTAAATACTTATAAGGTCCCAAAAGCGAGACCTATTGGCTATGCCAATGCTTGTTTAGATTGCATATGTTTTTACAACGTATGCTTTTTCCACGCATTATATATATATATATATATATATATATATATATATTCCTGTTCCACCGTTCACCACTACTTCCTTTTCCTCAGGAACAAACGGAGACGAAACCAGGCTTCGTGCATAAATTAAACTTTAATCGTCCATCACCACAACCGCCATGACGCGTTTCGGCCTCACTCGGCCTTGATCACATCATATATATACATACATACACACAATGTATTTGTGGGGGGAGAGACCCCTCCACACCCCTGAACTTACCTAAAATGTGTGGTAAAGGCATACGTTATAAAAGCATATGCGTTCTAAAAACATGCGTGGTAATAAATGTGTGGTAAAGGAACAGCGAGGTAAAAACCTCGTTGTAAAGGCTGTTTCCCGTTGGGAAACATAGGCAAATGAAAGATATGAAAAGGGGGAAAGAACCTGAGCAGCAACATATCCGAGTAATCTCAAAGCAAATATAGATTTTCAGATTGAATTCGCGTTGTGGCCTGGTTGTGCAGGCATATCCTGAAAATTGGGCCATATTTCTTTCCTTTTTATATGGCAAAATAGAAAAAGGACAACATGTATTTATTTGAAAGCTCAGGCATTGTATATTTCATACAAGAGCTAATTAATGCAGCTAATAAACACATGCAGCACAGCAACTCTTCTGGCGAAATATGGTCTGTTATGGCATCCAGAATGTCAACTTTTAATGTTTTTGCATCCGATTACTTCAATGGCATGAAAGAATAGAGTAGCTTTCCCTTCCCTACCCGACTCAGTATACGGAAAAAAAAAATCTCGTAGTTGAACATAACCACTGTAAAAACATACAGCCGACTTCTCTAAGGCAAGTAGAACATACATGCTTTCCATGTGACCTGCACGTACTCCCAGCATAGCCTTTACAGATCACAGCCTCCTTTGACCTCCTGTACAGCAGTAGGTATCACTGACTCTTGGTTTGCAGAGTACATGGGGCTTTTGGTATTCATCCCGTAAAGTTGATACTTTCATTCCCATCTTTATTTATTAGGGTCATATTTAAGCATTTTTTAAGAGTGCTCGTCTGTTTGCACTTGAAACAGGCAGCACAACCTAGCAGCTTTGCGACCTTATGGAGAAGTTCCTTATTTCTTGAATAATGTCGTAAAACGATGTTGGTACAAACTGTGTGTAAAACGAGTAGAAGCCATGTTGAAATGCAAGCACAATGATCTAGCTCAAATCATGTGCGTATTAAGACATAAACATTCTTTATAACTTGCAGGAGAAACAGTTTCTCAGCGCCCACCAATCTATCATTTGGAGTCTGCTGAAATACTCTAAATTGAATGTATGGTTATGCATAGGTGTTTACATAAAGTTTATACGAATATCTTGCTTAGACAGCAAATCATTACAAATGTACTTTAATATTAAGGGTTAAGATCACTGCATAAATGTGTGGAAGATTTGGTATTTAAGGGTGGGTTGGCAACACTGATTGCAACTGAATGAAAGTACTGCAGAAGGACTCATTAAACAGATCAGTAAGGCTTCCTGGGTGGATTTGCTTTGAAATCATAAATACTGTCAAAAGCAATGGTGTGCAACAATCGCATAATATTGGGACCGGCAAAATACTTTCACTTGTAGCCTTGACGAGCAACCAACATGTCCTGGGAGAACTAGTAGAATGCAAGAAAATAACTTCCTTTACACTTCACGTGGAAGCATGTACGAGAAGGAAGCGCTTTCCAAGAAGAGACAAGGGGAGCATGCCAGTGCTTAATTTGTGCTGGTGCTTTCCGGTGCTCAGCACCGGCACTTAATTGCCAGCACCGGGGCTTATGACTGTCTGCCACATGGTAGTGGTGTCTGCCAATTTAGGTACGAGCACAACAACTTCTGTTTATTATTTCAATTTACATTTCAAATTATTAGTATTTGCCTCCAAAGCCATTCTTATAGCTTTGGGGGCCTGTAATAGTATGAATTGTCACACTTTTAAGAGAGTGATGATTAGTTGTGTGTTGGTGCTGTCATTGGCAGTGCTGCCAGGGGCAACGGATGGTGGAAGCTCTAGTGTCCTCCTGTCGAGGGCGCCAACACTACGTTTTTTACAAATTAAGCACTGGAGCATGCTCCTTTTTGCAAACTAGAGAGATGCAGTAAGAGCAGGGCAGCCAGTCCTGACCGGGTCAGGCAGGTCTTGAAAGATTAGCCATGGAGAGGTGATGTAACTGTGGCATTATTGCTTATGCTTTCTTAAAAGAGGGTGTTTGAAAAGGTTACATTCTATTCTAGACAAGCATTACCAAAGCCTATAGGGCCGGATTTAACATGACAAGGAGTGCAAATACAGTAAGGCAGGCAGATAAGTTTCCAAGCAATAGGACATTAAAGCAAGAAATACTGCCTTGGCTAATGCTTGGCAGTGATGCTGGAGGTTAAGTATTTGTGTTGGTATTGGGAATGGAGGAACTGGTGGTGGTGGGTGTATTGTGGTTGTGCTATTGACGTGATGGTGGCGGTGTCTGGTGGGGGTGATATTAGTGATGCTAATGTTCACAGTGGGGTGTTATTGGTTGGGGTTTTCAATATGTTCAACATCTCCTTATTACGAGTGTGTGTCCCCAATTGTTTTTTAAGGTGGAGCAGTCACTCCCTTATTAAAACAAGACGACATTATATACAACTGAACAACCTGATTAAAAAGATTTTAACATAAAAAATGTCTTCTAGTTTTTTGTACTTGCACTGCTGGCAACTTCTTCCTGCCTGTTATGCTTGTTTGTTATAATTTTTTTTGTTATGGGGGAGCGGGACATAAATAACGGGGGAGTGGAGGTTGGAAAACAGTAATTTAATTAGAACACGAGCAGCGGACGGACACTAGGGGAGAATCAACAGATGCCAGATTCCGAGGGCAGACTGACGTGATGCTTAGGTGATGTTTAGGTGATGTTTAGGTGATGCTTAGGTGGGGCGCTGATGCAAAATGGTGGTGGTGAGTGATGTTTGGTGCTTAGGTGGTGCCACTATATGGTGTGGATTGGAGGTACGTTGTGTATTGTGGAGTTGAAATATGTTTGGTGTGTAATTATGTGGTGTGTATTGGAAATGTGTGGAGTTGAATTGTGTGGCCTGGAACTGTGGTGTTGAGTGAAATTATGCTTAGGTAAATTGTGTCATGGTGTGGAGTGCATTTATGTTGATTGGTGGTATGTGGCATCGAGTGCATTTATGTGGCGTGTATTTATGTTGCATTGAGTAGAGTGCAATTATGTGGCATGTAATTATGTGGCACTGAGTGGTATTATATGGAGTGTATTTATGTTGCATTGAGTAGAGTGTAATTATGTGGCGTGTAATTATGTGGCAATGGTATGTGGAGTGTATTTATGTTGCATTGAGTAGAGTGTAATTACGTAGTGTGTAATTATGTGGTACTGAGTGGTATTATGTGGAGTGTATTTATATTGCATTGAGTAGTGTGTAATTATGTGGCGTGTTATTACGTGGCACTGAGTGGTATTATGTGGAGTGTATTTATGTTGCATTGAGTAGAGTGTGATTATGTGGCGTGTAATTATGTGGCACTGAGTGGTATTATGTGGAGTGTATGTTGCATTCAGTAGAGTGTAATTATGTGGCGTGTAATTATGTGGCACTGAGTGGTATTTGCAGTGTATATTGCATTGAGTGCAGTGTAATTATGTAGCATATAATTATGTGGCACTGAGTGGTATTATGTGGAGTGTATTTATGTTGCATTGAGTAGAGTGTAATTATGTGGCGTGTAATTATGTGGCACTGAGTGGTATTATGTGGAGTGTATTTATGTTACATTGAGTAGAGTGTAATTATGTGGCTTGTAATTATGTGGTACCGAGTGGTATGTGGGGTGTATTTATGTTGCATTGAGTAGAGTGTAATTATGTGGTGTGTAATTGTGTGGCACTGTGTGGTAATATGTGGAGTGTATTTATGTTGCATTGAGTAGAGTGTAATTATGTGGCTTGTAATTATGTGGTACCGAGTGGTATGCAGGTGTATTTATGTTGCATTGAGTAGAGAAGGGGAGAAGTGGGAGCAAACTGGATGGGAAGAGGTATGGAATGAATGAGGCAGAAAGTGAGAAGAGGAGAAGAACTGAGGCAAACTGAGTTTGGTAGAGGAGTAGGGAGAACTGCAGTGAAAGAAGATAGAAAGGGAAGGATGCAATAGAGAGGGGGAGTGATAGGGAAGAGTGAGGGGTGGAAGGACGCAAGAGGAGGGGTGAAGGGGAGATATAAACGCGAGGGAGGATGAGGTGCGAGTGAATAGCGAGAATGAGGAAAATAGATGAAAGAGAGAGAGAGGGGAGGTGGAGTGAGAGCCCCCAATGATGATTCACAGTGATAAGAGTCAGTTCATGGGAAGGGGGTATGTATCTTGGACTGAAAGCAGAGGTGATAAGGGATTCTAACAGCTGCTCTTTCAAATGTCAGACCTGTAAATCAAAAAACAGAGACACGTGTCTATTTCTACAGGTAAAGGTCCCAGCTCCCCGCCACTTCACATGTGATCTTATGTGTGTGCTAAAGTGAAAGCGTGTCATTTCGTCGCTTTCCCAAAAGGAAGGTGTCAGGAAAGTGCCAAGTGGCAGGTCTAGGCCTTCTTTGAGAAAAATTCTTACTATGGCAGATATTCCCGAAATCCGAGAAAGCTGCAGCCTGGAATGGCCCGTTTTGTGCTGAAGGTAAAAACACACTGTTACAAACCGCTAGTAATGCGCCAGATCTCTTCTGCTACTCCCCTGGAAGCGGAAAGGCAGGGTGCACACACGTCTACGGCGGACAGAGGCGCCCAACCTACTGAGCTGCTTTACAGTTTTGTCCCTGAGCAACAAAAGCCCTTCTAAGTCTATAAACACGCTGCGAGTGGTCACTCATGCCCTCTTGGGTCAGGGGAGACATGCCCTGGCGCCGCGCCCCCTGCTGGGCCCCTCATTAACAGCACATTTTTAGGGAGATGGCTGAGGGAAGCTCGGCTCCCATTTCAAGGGTGGGGGGCCATGAAAAGACGCACACCCTGCCCCCCTCCCACCATGGCCTCTAGTCGGGGAGACATGCCAGGCTTCAGCCTGCTGACCCATTGGGAGGGAGAGCAGAGCAAATGCACAAGAATGAAAGGGAAACCAGCGTGCTCGTGGAACTGCTTGGGAGTCATCAGCCTCGAAAAAGTGAGGCTGATGAGTGACAAGAGGGCAGAAAGAGTCAGATAAGTGAAAGGAAGACAAGAAAAGATGGGAGGGTGGGGTGGGGTGAGAGTAGAATGCGAAGAGAGAATTCTGGCAGTAGCACATGGGAAGGGGCAGGGAAAGGTTACGAGACAATGAGAAAGAAGAAAATATAGCGGTGAGGAATGATGAAGTCAGACTCGAGTTGAATCTGTATGGCTGTCTGTGAGAACAAGGATTGTTATGGCAATGCTGCCACATGTTGGGATAAAGGGCAGTGACGATTTGGACCCAAAAAAATCTTGCAACGGAGCTGCTGGGGGTTCCCTCTTCGCCGACTGTGACTAATGTTATGTGTCATCATCATGCTACAAAGGGGCGAGTCATTGGGTGTCAGATGAGTGGGAAATGAGCAAGACACAATGGTGCGGGCGTGGGGTGCAGGAAGAGAGGAGCGACATGTAGAAGAACGAGGAGAGAGAGAGAGCTGGATGTAAGGTGTGCTGGAAGCGGACGGGCGCAGTGGAGAGAAGGTGACGTGGAGGAGGAATGGGGGCACGCGAAGTGAGGTAATCACGGGGAGTGGTTCCGTTAGGTAACAGCTCAAGGGCATCCTTAATATTTTTAAACAATTAATGTCTGTGAGACTGTGACAGTCGTGGGTTTCGAACTGCAGGGACGATATTCGGCAGTCCCATGCCAGGCACGCGGACCATCACGTTTTCCTGCCACGGATTTTGAACTATCTTACAGCGACCAGTGATTATTTGTATCAGGGCTGCGACTCGCAGTACATTCTCTGGAACGGAATTTCTAAGTTTGAAACATATTGGCTACAAAACCAAACTGAAACAGCCTCAAGAATGGGGCTTTTGTTCGGCCGTGCATTCCTAGCTCCACTCCCCTACAGATTGTAACTCTCTCTCTTCCAGGCGAGCCTTTCAGTAATGTGCGCCCTGCCCAGGCAGACAGCAAAGCACGATTCTGACACCAAGCATTGGGAGCGATGCCAGAGGAAAACCAGCCTTTCCTGAGAGCCCTCCAAAGACTCCGCAAAGACTGAAGGAAACAAGAGAGGAGCGGGGACGAGAGGAGCGGGGGCGAGCGTGGCAGCCTGCTGAGCTGACCACACGCTCGTGCATCGTGCCTGAAACGTGCGGGTAACCGCACGGAAAAGGCCATTGTGCACGAGCGTGTGGTCAGCTTTCAAATGCCCACTACATATAGTCTTCGCCAGAAGCAACGCTTGCGCGCTACTCTAGGCTCGACCTAAAAAATGAATTGTCAAGCCCTGGTGCCCACCCAGGGCACGCCACAACTTCTCTCTTTTTCTTTTTTTTTTTTAAGTGGTGTGCCCCGTTGCCCACCTGGGGCACTTCATGGCTAGTCCCTGATTTGGAGGCTGTGGGGGGAGGCCCAGGACCCCCGCAGCTCTTCTGGCTCCCCAGCTTGCATCCATTGCGGGTGCAGCAGGAGCCGGCATTGCTCCCCACCCGGAAAATACCACAACTAGTCCCATTTGAAAAAAACAATAAAGTGGGGTGTCCTGGTGTCCACCCAGGGCACCCCAGACCACAATTTATTTTTGGTGGCCGTTGTGAAGGCACCAGGTGTTCCCAGCTCCTCCAGCATTTTTTTTTTGCTGCAGATTCTTGGATCCTTCGCGAATTCCTAGCAAAAGTAAATAAAAACATTTGTGGCCTTAGGCGTGGTCCCAGAGGGACTTCACCTCCAGGCTTAGGGGGTCAGGGTAGCTGCACCCTGCCCCCTTATGTGTTTATTTTTGCGTTTTTCTTAGGACTCAGGACCGAGTCCTAAAACGACTGCCACCACTTTTTAAGGTGGTGACAGCCAATCAGATCTCAGCAGGAGATCTGTTGGATCTGCTGTTATGAACCCCAATGTACCCCAATATAGGCCTAGGTTTTTACACGACCTTTTACCTACATCTGTCCTAACATTGTTCTACATAATGGGTCTGGCGCTGACCTTTTACCTAGTTAGGTGCTACATGACTGTCGTGTGGTTTTATCAGAAAAACTAGCCTCATGTATTATGCATGAGGATTCTCAGTATCACAGCAGGATTACCATCTTCTGCATAATAACTCTGTATATGGGTCATCTCTATCGTCATCCTTGCCCGACATGCCCATAGTACACTTCTAGACAGAACCTCTGAGGGTACCTTTCGGGTATATAAGCACTACATCTTCACTGGGCAAAACAGAGGAGAAAAAGACTTCCATTCTGACACGAGACGCTGAGGTCCCTGCACGCAGATACTCCAGCACGCAGTGGTCTGACATCCCTTGCAGGGTGTCCATCTCGTGCCAAAGACAGGGTCCTTCGCTCTCCCACATCAGGCAATGGGGTTGGCTTTATCCTAAGGGGATTCTTGGCTATACACCTACATACATGCTAGATACACTTAGGTACACTTAGTTAGGGTTTGCATCGTAGGAGTACACATTATTACTGTCATTGATTCATATGCCTGCATATATTCATTGTTTTAGCACTATGGTAGAATTCTACCTTTTCTTTACTCGGTTGATGATAATAACCGCATATATCTTTTTCTGTCTTACTGTCTTATGGTTGTTGCAGCACACGTATTTTACACTAGAATGACACTGCTTCAATAAATACTTATTGAAAACGTCCCCATCATCTATTCTGTGTATCTCTCTGAGACAAAGTGAGCACGAGTGACTGAGCGAAAAGTACTGTACTGTTTCCACGATCCCTGAAGGGTCAGGGTTGTCATGTTAGATAGTTGCCAGAAGCTATTCGCTCCTTGGTAAGAGGGGCTCATTGTGGCACTTTGAGCTGGCTGGACTAAGAGACTAACATATCCTCTGGGGGTGTCTGGTATCAGTCTAAACACCAATCCCTTAGTTTATGTTGTCTATATGCGCAGATCCTATATAGATTTGTAGGAACTACACAACACTGCAGAGGCACCGCGTCCCTAGATATACAATTTTTTAGCATTCATATCTCCAAAACTACTGAACTGATTTACACAAAAATCATTCTTTCTGGACCAAGATCTAGCTTTCTGACAAATTTGATGTAAATCCGTTCAGTGGTTTGGGCTGTTGCTGTATCTAAAGTTCCTATGGAAAAATAAATGGAGAAAACGAGTTTTGGTACCCCCCTTTTTCTCTGCCCCTGCTTGACGGATCACCCTGAAACCTTTGATGCGCAAATTTTGGAAAAGTTTCGTGAAGATTCATCAAAGGGCGCCAAAGGTAATAGCAACACAAAAAATGCATTTCCTATAGAAACACGATACTAACTATAACTACCCAGTGGCAATCACCACTGGGTAATCTATCTATCTAAGATTTCGAGGTTTGTGTGTGTATATAGATATATACACACACACAATATATATTCCTTGTTCCAAGGGCAGGCTTGCGATCCCGGACCTGGGTGATGGGCTTTGTAGTTGCTGATTACCTCCTCATTACATCCTACTATGCCGCATGATCGAGGCCAGGCAACACAGGATGAGACTCTTTGATCATGTAAACTCTGACCCTGGTGTGATGAGAGTGCAGTGGTACTGGAATGATTTTCAGAGTAGGGGTGCTGGTCAGTGACACAACCTCACTAAAGTCACAGGAGTTGAACAAAAGTGATTTTACCAATCATGGAAGAGTAGACACTTTCTATAAAAAAATCGTTGCCTCCCTTTGCCATTTAAAAAAAATGGGGGCACAGGGTGCATTTAAAGCACCTTTCCCCAAAATATGAAACCAATGTGGTTTGCTATGCTTTTTTTTTTTTATAGAAGCCCCTTTCTAGATCGAATTGCCAATTGATACTGTGAGATCAGCAGAAATGACTTCCAACTCAGTCTTACTGAGCAAATAATCATTTATGAATTACTATTCAAAATTTAGAGAATGACCATCTCTTTTAAACATAGACCTGAACATGATTCATCTTGATATCCAGACTCACAGAAGGTTCTTTTCTAAATGCTGAGAGCCTTTTGGAACTGTGCTCCCTATAATAACATTTGTGGTTAATAACTCTATTCATGAAAATACCGAAACTCTTTTAAATGTAAGCATCTGATAACCCATAGACTCATGGGAAAGTCATTTCAAATGTTAATTCAAACTCAATTAGAGTAATGACATGTAGATTCACTCACTCATATTTATGTACTAACAATAGAATCACTCAGATGTTTACTCTGAACAGTTACCAAATTGTGATTCCATGATAGATTCATATACTGCTTTACAGTGACATACAGTGCAGCAAATACAGTTCAATGCACTGTAATATGTCCATGAGAAACATTGTGCAGCCATTTGGAGCCCTCGACGATCAACACAAGAATGTTGACTAGCAGAAACGCAGTTGACCTAAAACACTGAGCAACAACAGATATAATATCCATCATACAAATTCTATAAGGAAAAACTGTAGCCATTGGGAATACTATGCCTACTCATGGGGAATACTACGCCTACTTTAAAAATAATCTGTCAGTAGAAGTAAGGTGCATGTTATGGTGGCCTTCAAAATACTGTGCCACGAAACAAAGACCCCCAGAATAGCAGACACAATCCATACCCTAAAAACAAAGCACCATAAAATACTGCATTTGAATGTAAAGTATATTAATATAAAGTATAATACTGTATATGGATTATTATGAATAGTTGCATCATTACGCGAGAGGCTGAGCTATTAGGCTCTTTTTCCGGCTACAAGCTGAATGTTGCTAAAACTCAGACAATTTTAAACTTTCAATCGGAAGCCCTGCCTCCCGCATTAGGGGTTACACAAACAGCTACCTATCTTGGTGTATGTCTTAGCAGTCAGGTTGATGATATTGTATCTCTAACTATGAACCGCTTCTCAAGACGGTTTCGGCTAAACTGCGTAGTTGGCATCGGCTTCCGCTAAGTATATATATGGGAGGTGGAACATAATAAGAATGAATATTCTTCCTAAATTCTTATATTTATATCGTTCAATACCCCTGCGGGTTCCTTGGTCTTTTTTTAAGAGATTAGACAGTGTCATATGTAGCTTTATTTGGGCCTACAGACGCGCCAGGAGGGCTCTCAGGCGTATGAAACTACCTTATATACAAGGGGGTTTAAAGCTCCCAGACTTCAGGCTCTACTATTGGGCTGCTTTTGTTGGTCGGATCCGGGGCCTGCTTTGCGGGTTGGACGCTGGTCCGGCTTTGTTGTCTTATCAGTTAGCCTGCGGTCCGTCGGTTGGGTTCATGCTATATCAGACTTCCGACCCTAAATACTACAAGCGAGTGAAGTTTAAGGTAGTTAGAGCTATTATCCGGATATGGCAAGATATTTGTAAGCAATACTCTTTGCCGCCGTTGCATCAATACACGGTGCTATGGGGCAACCCTATGCTGCCCGATGTATTTCAAGATCATATCGGAAAAGGCTGGCAACGTAAGAGCATCATTCGGGTTTGACAACTATATGATGGACGGGGGTTCGCTCTTTCGCCTCACTTAAAGACGAGTTTGGTCTCCTGCAAAGTACTTTCTTTAAGTATCTACAAATAAGGGACTTTTTTCTACGAGGTAAAAAGATATCAGCAATGCCGAACCGTCGGAAAAATTGTCTGGAATATATATGAGCTCCGGCCGAGGCGCTATTGGCGCAGCTTATCAGAAATTTCTTGCAGCAGCTAATGATGATAGCTTACAGATCGCTGCTAAACTCAGCCGGGTTCTTAGGGTTGAAATAGCGGCTGAGAAAATACAGGAGTCTATGGGCGTCCTAGATCGAGGGGTAACCTCTGTTAATCTAAAGCTACAACAGCACCAGATAGTATATATGTTGTATTACACACCGGAGATTATATCTAAGTGGGCTACATCTCGATCTTCCGATAAGTCATTTTGTCCGAAATGTCAACTTTTTACTGCAGATTTTAGGCATATGTTTGTTGACTGCCCCAGGAGTGGGGTCTCCAGTATTCTCATACCACTTCTCGGCCAAAATTTCCAGCTTACTGAAAAGGAAATATTTTTGGGGATCAAATGCAAAGCTGCTAGCTATGTGAATCTGTTGGCTACCATCATTATAGCATGTGCTCGACTATGTGTCGCCAGAGTTTGGATTGACAATGTCAGTCCAAGCGTTAATGAAGTTTGGGCTCTACTCAGACAGGTGTACGAGATGGAACTTGCTTTAGCTAAAGCCAGAGGGCCTCGCTCTTGGCTTAAACTCAATAGGATTTGGGCCAGCCTTCAATGGGATTAACGATGCACTGTCACTTTATAATATATGCTCTGTTATGACTTTATCTCAGATATTAATTCTTAATTCTCAATTCTCATCTCAAATCTCAAATTGGGAAATTATTGTTGTTTCTTACATTTCAGTTTGGATTGTCTTTCTCTTATACCTGGTTTATTTGCGGTTTCTTTTTGACTACAGTGTCAGTTACTGATTCGGAACTATGTGATGTTAACATCTCTAACGTATATGTGTAATATATGTCTTACTTATGGCTGAATAAAAAAAAGAATAGTTTCATCATAAATCGGCAACCTTCTGGTTCTCTCTGGCATCAGCGCCTAGACACCCTTGGGCATTTGAGCACTATACAAATTTTCAAATCAAATCATAAATCACTCCAGCTCATCCTTCCAGTCTGCAAGCACATAGAGTAGTGTTGAACAATGGTAGCTGATGTTCATTAAAGAGTATTTTGAAATGCTTGCTCACTGTTTTCTTGACATATGGTCCTTAAAATGGTGTAGACTCTGAAAGGATCTGCACCTGAACATATACTCTTTCATAGTTATTTTTTAAATTGTTAGAATGAGTTGAATCTTTAAGATACCATTATTTCCTTAGATATCTAATCTTTATAATTCTGATACCGAATTTTCTATTCTTGGCACTACCTGGTTAAACTCAGAGAGCTGTTCTTGATAAGGGGGTATGCTTACTCTGAGCACTACTCGAGATTCTATCCAGAGTAGCTGAAAGTCTGAAATTCGAAATAAGCAGTTTCACCTGTATATTTATGTATCTAAACCAAGTATTACTTAGAGACCTGGTCCTATACATTTGAGACTCACTAACTGTAGAAAAGTAGGATCTGCTTTCATGGTTACCCCCTCTTTTTGCTGGTGTCAGTATGTTTTTTTGACTAGTCTGACAGGGATCCTGCTAATCAGGACCACAGTCACTGTGCTTCCTCCCTAAATTGACTATAGTAAGTACTTCTGTACATCCACAATTGGCTACTTGTGTACCCTTACATGTCCCTAGTATATGGTACTAAGGTACCCGACGGCACAGGTACAACAGGGGTCTCCCATGGGCTGCAGCATATATTGTGTCACCCACGAGAGACCACTCAAATTGTGACTTCAACGCCGGCCAATGCAGCCTGTGTAAGCTGGTGCTAGCACCACTTCCGACAGATATAAGTTTTCTTATATCTGAGATCACTACACTTAAAACCTATAAGTCACCCCTACAGCAGGCCTTTCAGTCCTGAAGGCAGGGTGCTGGGTTATGAGTGTGAGGGTACCCCTGCATGAGCAGGACAACCCTACAAACCCCGAGATGATGCTCCAGGCTCTGTAAGTGCGGCCAGGCATTTTGATTCATATAGTGGCTATCCGTCATTACACAATGGCTAACTATGTAGTGGCTGTTCCGAACCTGGGCATGTTTGGCATCAAACATGTTGGAATCATACCCAACACCGTTACCAGTGTTGGTGGTATGATTCCAGGCACTGGGCGGCTCCTCCGAGAAGCCCCCAGTACTCCCGGTAACAGCCTTTCAGGGTCTGCCAGCAAGCTAGTGCTGCTGCCGACCCCAGACACGATTCTGCCCTCCTGCAGCTGAGCTTAGCTTGAACAGGGGAAGGTAGTGTTGCGGGGATTCTGCTCATACACAGAACTATGCACAAGAAAACAGGACCTCAGTAAATAGGGGTGTACCTCCTATCACCTTAGTACCCAAAATCCCAACCGACTAGCAATAGTGTCTCATTCGGTCTCCTACAAATATGAAGAAGCTACGAATGTTTAGACAACCCAGAACACAAGCACTCCCGACTCACCTTAGAGTCGCGGGAACAAGACACTCTTTCGCTCTCACGTACTTGTCCACAATAAAAATAATCAGTCACTAAATAAGTTCAAAATGTTTATTTTGACTATAGTGATTCATGAAACAGTATGCGAACCACAACTAGCAGCAAAATGCAAAAGGCAAGAATCATTAGCATTGTACAATACCATAGAATATAAAAGGAGTCGTCATTTTATAAAGACTGTGAAAAAGGCTAAATAACTGGGTCTAATCACCCTCCCCACGGCAGTAAGAAGTTATTTTATATAACAGAAGATCTCTAGGCGTTATTAGCAGACCCCTACATGAAAGCCTAAACCCAAAGGTTTACATCATAGGAACAGCAGCGCTCAGCTCCATGGAACGGCTTTCTTCGAGTGTGTTTCAAAAACATGCCGCAAAGTTATATCAAAGCTCGATTCTTCCACATTGCAGCTGTTAGTAACATGTTTTGTCTAGGTAATAGGGACTGACCAGAACAGAATAACAAGAGACATTGTTGACCGACCTTGCACATTATGTTCAGACAGAATTGAAGGGAAAGCTGAGAACGTGAAAAACAATCTGTTATCATGTACAGGGCAGAGGCAAAGTGTCGCGAAAACAAACTCTTAGCAGAGGCGTGCGCAAAAGCAGCAGCATAGGGCAAGCAAAACTCATGCTAACTTAGCAATGTCGACAATGTGTCTTAGGGCCATATAACCCCATATAACACCCTCCCCCTGGTAAGTCTGTAGGACATAGACAGAAGAACAAAAACAGAGTTCAAAAGTCAGGCATTGTTTAAAATATTGGTAAGGGACTTTCTAAAAAAAAAAAAATCAGAGAGAAAAAAAAGGGAACGTCCGAAAAAAAAAAAACTAAAAAAAAAAACTAAAGGCACTTTGAGCTTGAAAAAAAGAGTCTGTATGCCAGACAGTGGAGCAGGGACAAACCAAGTAGTCAATCCATGAAGGTTTGGGTGCAAAGGAATGCAATTCCCTCCAATAGCTCATCGTTGTCATTGGAGGAAAAAAGCGATGACATCCAATTTAGTAAGTCAAAGGAACAGTCATGTTCCTCAGAAGCAGGAGCATCCAAAAGTAGAAAAGGCAAACTTGCGTGATTTTCAATGAAACTTCATTGTAGGAAAGTCTGCGCAGCCGCACAGATATCCCATCGATGCAAGATTCCAAGTAAAGCTGCACGTGTCATTTGACCATCCACAGAACAAGCCACGTCATGCGTCTCTAAGGGACCCATCAACCGGCTGAAATCAGGGATTGGACACCACGTGTTTGATAAGCAAAGTTCCATCGCCCAGGAGCAATGACACCGTTTGCAATGAAGCACTGGTTGCACGCAAGTAAAGTAGGCAAAGCGGAATGTCAAGTCGTAACTGACGCCAAGCGTTGCTAAAGGCAAGGATCCAAAAGCCTCATACAGGCGATAACGGTACAGATGAAGCTGGTCCGGCTGTGCAGAGCCACAAAGTGAGCAGCCATTGCGAAGCACAAGAAGGAGAAGCAGGACACCAGCTGCCAGCACCAATATTAAGGGGAACCCTCCGAAGACGCTGGAAAATATAGAATGAATAAAAGCCGGTATTACCCCGAATATAGTTTGAAAGGAAGAGACCTGGCCAGATCCCACACATTTAAAAAAATGGGCAAGGCCTGTCGTATCAGATGCATTAAATATTTAGTGAATTAGTTCCCCAAAATGAAGTGGGAGGTTAGTGTTAAGAAGGGACTGTATCTCACTCGAGGTCCGTGCCACCTGCAACCTGAATGTTTCACGGGCGGAAGTGAGGGCCACCTCCTGTTGGAATAAAAGGGCTTTGAGCCTGCTCAACATGTTGAACTCTGTTTTCATAGTCAGAATGGAAGGCCAAAGCGAAGAATCTAAACTCCCTTGCGGGGGCGGGAAAAGGACATTGCTACAGCAAGTTATGCGCTGGGAAACAGTTACCAAGTATGGGACACCCGCCCGCAAACCACAGCAGTCTTGATTGTTTAAAATGAGATAGCTGCCGTTAGTAAGCAATGTAAAGACAGGCGTGATGGATGGTACTAGGGTCCCTTTCAAAAAGCAAGCTAGATTGGGCGCTGACACGTTACACTCGCCGTGCAACTTAACGTGTTTGCACACAAGAGAGTGACCCACTACTGAATCACACTCCTCCCCTGTGAGGAAAACTTCTTTATCCTCCCTCAAACACCGATAAGCAAAGGGCAGGACCCATAATTCATGCAGAAAAGCAGTGCCAAGCGGTTCAAAGCGGCCAACAGGAAAGTGTTGCATACATGATTTAAACTGAAAAAGTGACAAGGGCAAAGTGATAACGCCATGAATTAACCAAACAGCAGAGTCCGTTTCCGCTATGGAGAACGGCAAAGGCTCCAATTGTTCAATATGTAACAGCGTGTATACAGCATCTTTCATGGACATAAACTTCTGTTTATCAGTTAGGTTAAAAGGCAAAAATAAAGCGGTGGCATTTAAATAATCCCAAGGCACTTTACCCATTTTCAGTGTCTGCAATGTCCAAGCAAATTGCATGACCGACCTTAACTGATTCTGACCATGATATAACACAGAAACATCACTTTGCACAATATCTATTACAGAAGAAACAATATTGTCTAAGGTGTAAATGCGTCAAGAAAGCGTGTTAATGCTGTTGTCTACTACAGCAAGGACTTCCATTTGTGAAAGTTTCCAAATTTCATTATAAGAGGCATAAAGAAATCTCTTGGCCCTTGGATTACGTGGGCCGAGAAGAAAATCAGCCAAATCAATATCATTCGATAGGATGGAAAGGTGCTGTTTGACAGATGCAAGGTTAGAGTGTACTAGCCACTGCTGGCACAATTTACCTACCGAGTATGTAGTCACAGAATGATGAGGTGGATCACGAGGGTCAGGCTTAGTCTGAAAGAAACCAGGTGTAACATTATAGAAACGCAACTGGCATGCATTAGCATTAGATTGCCACAACAACCATCCCAATGGATCGATTTCAGAAACATTAAAGGAGGCATTCTGAAGTAGAGCCTGCAAAGCCTCCATGGTGTAGTTATTATGTAACCGCCAATTACTATATTCAGCTAATGATGGAATTGAGGGGGTATTTAGGTTTTTGACAGTTGCAAGGCCATAACAGGATGTTTGGTAAATGGTTTCATTTAAAAACAGCAATTGAGTTTGGATCAGGCAGGCACGATGTAATGCCTCAGTGCCCTGAACCTGCCATGGCTTTGTTCCCCAGATGGATTTTAAATCAATAGTCTGTTTCCAATGGTCATAACCGTGTGTGGCCAACTGCGTTCTAAACGAGTTGGCGTAAACTAGTTTCGTGTGGGATAACAGGTACTTTGATGTAGGGGATTTTTGAGGCCGAAAATAATAGGATTCAGGATTAGTCAAATCATAATCTGAAAAATAGGCGAACTTATTTCTAAGAGTTTTAGAACTCCCTTTTAAGGGAGTGGGACAATGTTCCCATTGGGTAAAATTAAAAACAGGTCTCATGGTGTTTGTTTTGTGTAAAAAATGATGCCCATAATGTTGATAGCAAAAAAGATCACCATAATTGGAAGAATTTAAATACAAATCTTCAGCATCAAAGGCAGCATAATATTTTAAGTCTGAAAACAATGCATGAACGGCCTGCACATCCCAATCATCCGAATGTATGTCCCGTGTCACCACATCTCCTAATGAGACGCAAAATACGTACGGAACTCTAAGGACCTCTGTCGGGCCATGGATTTCGTAAGCTACTTTGTCCCAAACGATGCCATCATGAACAGGAAAAGCTGAAATATTCACAAAAGTCTTGTCACGTTTCATGATATGGGACGATGTGTGAGGAGCCAAAGTACCATCGACCATTTTGACTGCAGAGCGTTCAGGGAGATAATGGCCATTTATAAGTAAAAAGAACACTGTCACAAATCCAATTGACATGAAGAGAAATATCAGGATAAGCACCAACCAAATGTAGGTCCATGGGGGAACGAAGTATGTCTTTTTGAACCAGCAGTAAAAGATACGCAACTTAGACTTAGGTGCATCAGGCAAACTGTATGATGAGGAGGACGAGGCAGAAGAAAGGTGTGCCGGTTCCCCTTCACAGGCACTCACTGGACTTGGAAGCAAAGGGGAAAGCGTTGAATCCTCCATTCGTACACGTGGGCTAGATGGTATCACACACACGGAATCAGTACCTGGAAAAGGACACACAAGATCCATCGCAGAAGATGATTGTCGCATAGGCTGAAGATCAATTACAGTGTCCATCATATGAGCAGACATTCTTGTGGCAGCAGGAGACGACAAAGTTAATGGTGCTAAGGATATTGCGTTGCACGAAACTGCAGGTGTCACACTATTCAGAATCGGCCACACGGTGTAACTTGACATTGTCCACTGAGATGTATCTGTTGTCTTTGCGACCTGGCAATGGTGGTAGAATGACAGTACGAGTACAATTCAGTCCAAGTACAGAAACCGGAGCACGATAAGAGGGACCAAATTCTTTTTTGTTTTCAATCTTCTCCCGCACTAGATCTCCAACTTTAGGAAGCCAACCGGTAACAGGAATCAGTTGTGCATCAGCAGGCGAAGATGGTAAATGCTCAGTTGCCAGAGTATCACAGGACTTTTGTAGATCCTGTATCATAGCAGAATGATTATCTACGTCAAACTTAGAGGCAGCCACCACAATGTCCAGACCATCAAGGTCAGGAACAAACATGTGAAAGCCAAAGAGCATTTCTTAGGGGTCCGCCCACCCAGAGATCTTCTAGGGAGATTATTTAAAGCACGTTGGACCTCATACAAGTGGGACAGCCAGTCCCTGCCAGTACCTAAGACTCTAGCTGTCAAGGATTGCTTTAAGTCACGGTTCATTCGCTCCCCAACTGAATTGCCCTCAGGCCTGTATGGAGACGAAAACTGCACCTGTACCCCCAACGACTTCATCGCATCCTTGTAAGCCTTAGAGGCAAACGCTGGACCTTGGTCAGAATGGAAGGTACCACAGGCAAACATCCCGATAAAGACCCGCAAATCCCTGATGACATTTCGAGCGTCAGCACTACGTTGTGGCCATACCCACAGGAATCGAGTGCACGAATCAACCGCAACCAAGATATACTTGTATGCAGTATCAGAAGAAAGAGGACCGCAGTGATCAAGATAGACACAGCCAAAAGGTCTATTAGAAATACATAGCTGTGTTTGTGGCGGACGTGGGACTGGAGAAGGCTTTATTTGTTGACAAACATCACAGCAAAGAACATAGTTACGAGTCTGTTTATATAAACCACGCCACCAATAACGTTGCTGAAGAATAGAGACTGTTGTCGACACACCAGCATGTGCCGAAGCAATGCCTTCGTGTGCGGCCTTGATCAAAGCTTGTCTGCGGTCAGAGTTGGGAATCAGCCGATCCCCAACTGAAGGAATGGTAGCATAAGGAACCTGTTCGGGAGTTACATGATAAGAGTATTTAGAAGGGAAACCCGCAGGATAATTACCTCCCTCCCTAGTTGCAGCAACCGCTGCCAGAATTTCATTATCAACCTTAGTCATAGATCTTGTAACTGCTGCTACGGAACACGT
The DNA here is from genome assembly GCA_963921515.1 of Calotriton arnoldi. Lineage (NCBI taxonomy): Eukaryota > Metazoa > Chordata > Amphibia > Caudata > Salamandridae > Calotriton > Calotriton arnoldi. The sequence goes on along the minus strand of CAWUFW010003752.1, from coordinate 170,070 downwards.
GGCTACTGCAGACTTGGCCGCTTCATCAGCCAGAGAATTACCAAGAGCGTGTGTTCCGATACGCTGGTGGCCAAGAGTGTGAGTAACATGTGTGAGAGGCAGACGTTGTTTAAGATCTGCGACTCAAACCCAAAGCGTTTTATGCTTAATTGCGCTGCCTTTAGAATCGCGGTAATCATTTTGAGACCAAAAGAATAAGTTGTAATTGAATGACTGGACACAATAGTAAGAATCGCACACAATAAGAGTATTCACAAGAGGATCAGCAAACTCTAGAGCTAGAACAAGAGCACGCAGCTCGGCCAATTGCGCCGTGCAGTCTCCTAGTGCCTGTGTGTGCACAATGGAAGACTTAAACTCTCCATCTTCAATGGAGCCAGCCACAATAGCACAAGCCGCTGAATAAGCATGTTTGGAACCCGTCGCCGGTTGTGCCGAGCCATCAGTATAAATGATGCATTTGTATTCACACAGAGGAAGAAGGGACAAAGGAGGAGGATGAACATATTCATACTGCAAAAACTCCTGAGTCTGAAGAGATGGATCAAAGACAAACGTGACATCCGAAGACGTCAAAGAAGTAGCCCACTGAATCCAACGTGGGTGCAATGCCTTAGAGTTAGGCACACTAGCTTAAGTCACCGCTTCCAAAGCAGGGAAGGGAGTGACCATAAGAATGCGTTTGCCCTGCGCCAGGGAGCGTTCCTTTAGAATCGCCATCTGCACTGCCGTTAAGATTTTTTCTACAGAGGAAAAACGCATTTCAGCCGCAGTGTACAAGTGTGATTTGTATGCAATAGGTATTGTGTCTCCTTCATTGAATGTAAGTATGTGAAACCCACTGCCCCAGAAACGATACGTATTACCAGGTTGGTGGTGTTATCACGAGTCATTAAGAAGTTAGTCGCAAGCAAATCCGCCTGCAAAGACTGCAGAACGGAAGTATGTTCTGGAAGCCAGCTGGCAGAAGAGAACTTAGGTTGTATCAACGCATAAAGCGGTTTGATACGCTGGGCATAATCGGGAATGTAAGTCCTCCCGAAGTTTAAAAAACCCAGCAGGGATTGTAACTTTTTCAAAGAAGAAGGTGGTTGCAAATGTGCACACTTCTCTAGGAAATGAGGTGCTAGACCCTTTCCCTCATTATTGAGCTCATAGCCCAAAAAGAGCACTGCCAGATGGGCAATGTGTGACTTTGCAAAATTAAATTTGTAACCGTAGTCGGCAAAAGAAAATATTATGTGGTCGACTCGGTCAAGATGCGGCGCGAGGTCGTCGTCAGTCAAATAGATGTCATCAACATACAAGGCCTCAGGGTCAATGTCATGCAACAAAGACACAATGCGTGCCGCAAATGCCCCGGGGCTGTTCTTGTACCCCATAGGCAACCGTGTAAATTTTTTCTGATTTCCGACGGCACTGAATGCTGTCAGGTCACCACTCGCACGGTCGAGATTGTGACTGTAGAAACCATTCGAAATGTCAAGTGTCGTTTTGTATTTTTTACAAACAATATTATTCACCAGCACCGAACTGTGTGTGTTTTGTACCGCAAAGGTGCGGCAATGGCTGTTCAAATTTCTATAATCCAATACAATCCGAAAAGAACCATCAGGTTTAGGGACAGTAAAGAGAGGATTATTCATAGATGATACACATGACTCAATAACCCCCTGATACTCCAATTGTCTGAGAATGTCACAAACAGAAGCCTTCGCTTCTCGTTTGGCAGGATATTGAGGTTGAGGTTGTGGCATAGAGCGCAATGGTATCTCATGAGCTGGCGAATCAACGTCCCAACCCACCTGATTGCGATACACCGCTGGGGCTAAGGCCAAAGACCATTCCTCCGTGAAAGCCTGCGCTTGTTCCTCGGGGACACAACGTGAAAAACTCGGAAGTATCACATCTTCCCCTCTAGAAGAGGCTAACACAAAGGGTGGCGGCCAATCTTTCTCCGCCAATAAAATGTCATATGTAGCGGCTAGATTCTCCCAGAACACAACCTTAATGGGACGCAGTATATCACCTTCAATTAGAAAAAGGACTTTGTGTAGTCTATCCGGGGGGGCAACCCGGGTATCTGCAGTCTCAATGGTAACAAATGTGTCAGTTGCTGTCACATCCAGACGGGGACGTAGAGCCTCCCTGACTATGGTAACTTCCGCCGCGCTGTCGAGCAGAGTCACTGCCCAAGTCTGATCCAGGAGTCGCGTCCTCACCGTCTGTGGCATATCTTGCTGTTAAAGCGGCAACCTTTTTCTTTTGAAAAGGAGGACGGGTTTATGCGGAATCACCCTGCTTGTCCTTGACTTCAAACTGTCGAGGCAGTTCACGAAGGTGTGACGCAGGTTGACTTCTACCCCGATCCTGGCGATCCTCTCCACCGGCTTGTGAGCCTGATGTTTCCTGTAAAGAACGAGGAGAACGCTGATCAGGAACCTGAAATCTTTCAGGAGATTTAATTTTAGCGCGATCGCGCAAGTCATAAGTTCGATCAGAAGCATCAGGGGTCGGTGAACTGGCACGCGAACCCTGCTTCTGTTGTTGGGAACCCTGTTTCTTATTTCTTTGCCAATTATTTTTAGGAAAGAAAGGGCGCCCATCCTTGTCAGGCTGCGCTTTCTGTTGTACTTGAGGCTGCATTTGTATTTGAGTCGTAGGCTTATTTCCCAGACTATTGCAGCCTATGGTTTTGTAAGCCTTTGCAATAATCTTTGGTAATTCTTGTGGTCTCTCAGGCTCCGCGACCGCCTCTAAGCGGTTTGCTACTTGAAAGCTAACGGCATCGCCCTTGACATTCACAAGGATCATATCAGCAACCACGTTGAACACTCCCACCAGTCTCATCCCCAGCTCAACAGCCGCCTCTGCACCGTGTTCATCTTGAACACGTTTAATCACAGAGGGGAGTACGGTCATGGAGGGGGTGCCGAAACACATAGAATATACCGCTGCAAACACCCTGCCCCAGGTGTTACAATCAGCCAATTCGGGAATTAAGTCTTTAGGTAAACTAATAGTTAAGAGCCTGTGTTTATCCACAGGAGTGGTATTAGGAAAGACAGCTTCTATCTGTCCAAATTTCTCGGCAAGCCAATAAGGAAACTCATCCTTATTCTGTGGGCGCTTGCCCATGACAGAATTAACAATAACGGGACTGATGGTTACGCCACCAGGACCCGCAGGTTGTACCACAGCGCCAGGTGGTCCCACCTGGACGGTGCGTGTCACGTACTGTATCACAGTTCTATAAACGCGTACCAACGATGTATGTAAGACGCGGAGCACTGCCAAAGTAGCAGTTGTAAAAGCACGTGGGTGTGGGGTAAACCCAGCCACAATGGGCCATGTGGCCCCAGCTATAGATAAAGGGCCCAAACGGACTACCGTTAATGGGTGAGGAAGGGCGCCATTAAACCAAATACGGTGTTGCCAAGCTGTAAGCGGAATCTCAAGCGCTCTATAAGGCTGATACTGCTGAGGAACGGCGGTGGCAGCATACGTGTGAAACAAATCATCAGTGCCATGCACCGCCGGAAATGTGACCCAAGAGTAAAAAACTTCAAACTGGTGAGCCGGATCGGCTTCCACCACAAAAATAAGTGTGGCCCTAGCATCAGGAACCGCATAATGAGTCAAGTGCGCCCTCAGCGCGGCTCTGCTATGAGCCGGAATATCAACTACAGCCATTAGAACAACAGTAGAACAACTTAAAGAGTGGCAGCGCAAACTCGGGTTATAAGAAAAGAAATACCTTTTAAAACTTCAAGCTTGAATAAACCTATAAAAATGTCAATATAGGAGGTTACTCCGTCACAGCTGTCTCCGGAAACAGAAGTGAGGGTAATGTGGACCAGCACGAGCACTACTCAAGCGTCTCGCAGATAAGAACCAGACCAAACGTTGGCGGTGCCATGTTGCGGGGATTCTGCTCATACACAGAACTATGCACAAGAAAACAGGACCTCAGCAAATAGGGGTGTACCTCCTATCACCTTAGTACCCAAAATCCCAACCGACTAGCAATAGTGTCTCATTCGGTCTCCTACAAATATCAAGAAGCTACGAATGTTTAGACAACCCAGAACACAAGCACTCCCGACTCACCTCAGAGTCGTGGGAACAAGACACTCTTTCGCTCTCACGTACTTGTCCACAATAAAAATAATCAGAGTCACTAAATAAGTTCAAAATGTTTATTTTGACTATAGTGATTCATGAAACAGTATGCGAACCACAACTAGCAGCAAAATGCATAAGGCAAGAATCATTAGCATTGTTACAATATCATAGAATATAAAAGGAGTCGTCATTTTATAAAGACTGTGAAAAAGGCTAAATAACTGGGCCTAATCACCCTCCCCACGGCAGTAAGAAGTTATTTTATATAACAGAAGATCTCTAGGCGTTATTAGCAGACCCCTACCTGAAGGCCTAAACCCAAAGGTTTACATCATAGGAACAGCAGCGCTCAGCTCCATGGAACAGCTTTCTTCGAGTGTGTTTCAAAAACATGCCACAACGTTATATCAAAGCTCGATTCTTCCACATTGCAGCTGTTGGTAACATGTTTTGTCTAGGTAATAGGGACTGACCAGAACAGAATAACAAGAGACATTGTTGACCGACCTTGCACATTATGTTCAGACAGAATTGAACGGAAAGCTGAGAACGTGAAAAACAATCTGTTATCATGTACAGGGCAGAGGCAAAGTGTCGTGAAAACAAACTCTTAGCAGAGGCGTGCGCAAAAGCAGCAGCATAGGGCAAGCAAAACTCATGCTAACTTAGCAATGTCGACAATGTGTCTTAGGGCCATATAACCCCATATAACAGTAGGACAATAGGTTTCCTGTCATAGGGAGGTGTGATCACCTCCCAGACAGGACTTAGTGTATTGAGCTGGGGTGGGGGCGCTTGCCAGCGCCACTAAACTGCTTTGAAGGGCACATTTGGTGCCCTCCTTGCATACTCTGGTTTGAGCCAGTTCAGGGAGCTCTTGGCTCCCACTCTGGCACAAAACTGGACAAAGGACATGAAAGTATCCTTCCCTCTGTCCAGCCCCTCCTATGGGAGGGACCCATGAGTCGTCCTAACCCCTTTCCTAGGTTATTTATGGGCTTACCTGTGGGTGGGTCCTCAGATTCCTCGTGGGACAAGACTCAAGCCTGAACCCACGTAACTCTTCGATCACCTGGACAATTAGAGTTCGCTGGACTTCGCCTGGTACCGACACTCCTGCTCTTCTTGGTCTCGCTGTTCTGAAAGTCTTCTTCGCCGTCTGTGTCTGTGCTTCTTCCAGGATCTTCAACAGATCTGTGGGCATCAAGGCCACCCAAAGTAATTTCCCTCGGAGTGAAGGAGTCACTCCTCTGCAGGCACCACAACGAAGCTGACCAGTCTTCTGCTCCTGAAGTCCCATGGACTTCGAAAGGCCCAGCAACACAGGTGGTGGTTCTGCAACTCCCTCGAGGCCCGACCTGTTCTCTCCTCAATTTTGAGGCCAGTATCCCTCGTCGGAACTGCTGGGACCAAACCCCTGTGCACTGCGTCGACTTGCCTTTGCTAAAAACATGTTGGCTCTGCACTCCATAGATCTTCGGGCTACAAAAGCTACACCCTCCAGCATCTCTTCCTGCCAAGTACAGCGTCCTCACTGGAACCTCTGCATTGTGGGCCTTCATCTCTGGTGAGCTGCTTGAGGTCCTCTTGTGACTCCTGTGCCTTTGGCCTGTGGGTCCTCTTGAGGGTCTTCTTCTGCTCCAGTGGGCTCCCCTGCTTGCTCAGGGCCTGTTCTGACTCTTCTGCTTGTGGTGAGCCCCTTGGACCTTGCTGTTCCCAACGTTGCTCCTTCTTTACCTTCCACGCCTGTTGCAGCTGCTAAGGCTTATTGGTTCTTCCGCCAGACACAGACCCCCTGGTTCTTGACTTCTGACGTGGGACAGCTTGTGCATGGCTCCTGGTCTTCCACAGCATCGCCTGGTTCCCACAGCTGCAGCGGCAAGGTCACCGTCAACTCTTCTGAACCATCCGACATCGGTGGGCATTGCTCTTCCGTGCCTCCTGGTCACCTCCAGGTGGCATAGACTCTGTCCCCTCTGCTTGTAAGTTCTTCACTTAAAAAATCCACCCTTGGATTCCACTGGACTCTTGCACAGTCTTCTCCAGCAGCATCTTTCCTGAAGTCCTCCATTGTGGTCTACGGCGGTTTCAGACATCACTTCGCACCGATGCACCCAGCTTCCCTGGTTTAGGTATCCTGGCTTTTGGGGTATCCACGGGTGGTGTGACTCTCCAACCTATCTTTCACAGGGTTTCTTCAGGGTCCACTGAGAACAGGGGCGGTTTCTTTTAAAGGGCGTAGGGGTTACGCCCCCCATAATTCTTGCCTCTTTCATTTTTTCTAATTACATAAATCCTACCTGCAGTAAGTGTTGATTGCTCAGCATAACTTCTGACCTTCGCTCTGCGCGAGGGTCTGGCAGTCAAAGCATGGACAGGCTCATGCACTTACTGTGCATTAGCATGTCGCAGGATTTGCAGGGCTTGTCTGATTTAAGCCCTTAATTATGTGGCCTGCCGGAGCGTAGGGCCACTCCTCTTCCTTGATGAACCCCACCCTCTCTGACTGATTGCACTTGGGCGCTTCAGGCTGCAGCCTGGGCTTCCCAAAACACTGCGTCAATCAGCGAGGGTTTGGTTTGGAGGCAGTGCATGGGATAGGCATCATCACGGACGCTGGGTCACATGCTGTAAACGGATACAGTGCGCATGTTTCAGTTTTATATAAACATGCACGCTGTAGATGTTGTAGAGTACTACTGCCTGTGAGATTTCCATACTTATGTCAGCACAGAGCAGCAATCACTCTGATGCGCTGGAGCGTGCCTCTCTAGAACGTTCCATCTCCTTTCCCCAGACCATCCCCATGAAGTGTCACTATTCACGCCTCACAAGACATCGCACAGGTCATTCAAGTGAGCGTGCCAAAGGTCAGGAGAATACTTACGTGCCTCAGTCCGGGTGGTTTGGCAATGTCCATTGTTCAGCAGCTCCCCGTGGCTGTCTCAGGGTCGGTGAGGAAACAGTTATTATTTTTTTTATTGTCAAGATAATTTCTTCTCTTAGGGATTGTCTTCCGTCTTGACGCTCCAAGGAGGACTCCAATTAGAAGTGGGCGAACCTAAACGTAAGAGTGAAAGCTAAAGAACATCTCTGGATCTTACAGCCTGCCACAAGCTGAGCTTTGGCAATATTTGAAATGTAAATGAATCATGCAATAAAAATGCCAGCTAGCAATAAACTCTGGTCTTTTCAACATGCTTATTGCGCTGCTCAGTGGTTAATGTTTTGATGAGACTGATAAGATGCCATCAAAACTCAAAAGTGTATTTCTTTAGCAGTGAAAGCTTTTCACGCTGGTATATCACGTTATATTTCTCTATCAATAAGTGTTATTTAAAAGTGGGAGTTTTGAGTTGTGACTGACCTAGATGACAGTGCTGTTAGCGGACTAGGAGGCAGTCTTCTACAGCAAACAAAAGAGACTTTTATTTACAGTGCACAATCATGAACGCATGTATTTGAAAGTGCTCTAATATGTGATATTGAACAAAAAGGAGGCGTGGTGAAAGAAAGTGTTTGCCTAAGATCACATACTTTGGTGCAGCAGGGTTGCCAGGGTTGATCCCAGATTTTCCAGTTTCATTCTGTGCAGTACAGTCACGAGAGTTCATATTTCTCTGACATTTAAGATGAATGCTTTGTGTTTGAATGCTTTGTCCTTAACTCTTAAAGGATGTGATTGGAGCATGGGGTGACAGGCAGACATTTTATTGTTGGCAGTGTTAAATAGCAACAACACAGGCCTTCCCCAAGGCAATACAAATGCTTTGTAACAGACGCAGGATATGTTTTGCCACGAGTCACACAATGCCTAACCTAGGCCAGGAATTGAACCTGGGTTTCCATGTTATATGGTCAGCAGCTGTAGCCATGAGGCACGATCGCCTCATGTGAGAGCTCATCTGGTCTTAGGTTGGGGGTTTCAAAAGGACCTCTAACTTAGCCAAAGCCAGCCTTCTGGCTTGATCCTGGCTCCAGCTTTCAGTTTGCTCGTGCTTCTCTGTCTCCAATCCCTTCCTTTCTGGCAACCACAGACCTTCACACCAAGCCTGCTTTTATGCGCCTCAATAATAATTTTTTTAATTTTTTTTTTTTAAAGTTTCCATTGTGCTGAACAATTAGACTTCGACTGTCTTCTGGGAGATGAAGTGTTGTGAGTTTGTTACCAATGAGGGAGATGGATCAGGGGTGTTGAACCCAGTGTTTATTCTCACTGGAAAGCGTGCTTATGCATTCTTCTTCATTTCACACTTTTCACTTCACATGGTACGGTGTGGCTATGTCCCTATTTCCTCCAAGCATGTGTTTCTCTGACTTTGTTTTTCTTGCAACATACACGTTTTTACAGCGCACACTGCAAGGTATGATTGAGAGCGCTATGGTTGGAGCTGAAAGCCATGGGAATTTCTCATAATGCCTGTCACTGTCATACAGGGGTTCAGACTACTTGCTCTTCCAGTACTTGCACACTGTATCCGAGCAACAGAATGGCAGTCTCTTTTTCCCACAGTGGTACGGTGGAAGTGAATGTGTTTACAAGTGTTGATGTGAATGATGCACAGTTCTTGTCAAACTGGTCACCCTCCCATGGAAGATTTATTTTTTCGACGCAACATGCTTAATGCACTGCTCGGTGGTAAATGTTTTGATAAGACTGTTGTAATTGTACAAACATTCCAGCCAACCGCATAATGCAGGGTTACACTTTTATTTTCAAAATAGTAAATAATTAAAAGCTGTATAAAAAACAGTTCATAAAGTTCCAGAGCACACTCACTTATTTCAAACAAATTAGAGCCTGAACTCGAGGGCTGAACATAAAATGAAGCATTGCTTAGTGTGATGCATCCACCTGCCTGTCACATGTTTATATAATTGTGGGGCTACATTATGCCTCGATTTAGAGTGTCTAGACGAGGTGATATTTAACACACTTGTTGAAAACCCATATGCCTGGGTACAGAATTTAAAGTGTGTGATAAATTTCACTTATTACAAATTTGAGCCCTCTAAGATTGGGTATAGCTTGTGGGGTTGGTCTTACGCCCCCACCACCTTTAAAATTTACAAGCCGCAACTGACTGGGAAGGGTCCTCCTTCAAAACTGCAAGCGCAACTTTTCCATTGACTTCTATTGGACATGTGGGTGTTTCCACTCTGCATACAGTCTCCGTGGAGTTCCTGGGTACTTACCTTGGGTGGTTCCTTGTGTCCCCAGATCCTCTGAATCTCCTGGTCAAGTCCCGAATTTGGTTGCAGTTCACATTCCACTTTTTTAGTATATGATTTGGTCTCCCCCTGGAGAACACTGTATTTTGTGCTTACTTACCTATTGCAATTGAAGTATTATTGTGTATTTGTGTTGATATCTCTGGGTTGGAGATATACCAATATGTTAGTGAGTGTTGTGTAATAAAAAAAAATAGACATATTTTTATACATACACTGTGCGGTTCTTTTTTCGTTTAACCTACACTACATGATTAGATCTGGTAAAACACGTTGCTTAACACTCCTTCAAGATCACCACAGCTATCACTTTGAGAGCTTTCTATGGTTATCAAAGACCACTAAAATCACCATAAGGATTGCCTGGATTAGTGCAGGGTGCTTCACTTAAATAAGTGGGCACCATATACTAAGCCAGCCTTCTACACTAAAAATCCAGATACTCTTAATACCCCAACTCAAATATTCTGCTCTTTATAATATACAGGGTTGCACAGTTAACAACAATAATGGCAAATGCTTATGTAGATCACTCTTCTGAAAAGGTTAGCATAGATTCATTCATGCAGTGCTATGTTTTTGCTAATACCTGTAACAACTAATTGGCCTATCCTTGCCAGTGATAGACTTACTCGATAGACTTACTCAGGCATCTTTACTTAATAATACCCCGAGCTACACACACTAATTTAAAGCTATCTAGACTCTCTTCAAGTAGGAAGCAAATTCTATGTTTCTTTCCTTGTGTTAGATGATTCCTCATTATGTAGTTTATATTTATTAGTTAGGATTTATGTAAATCTCTACATGTTTATAATAACAGCATCAGAGTGGTTTTGGGTGAAAAGGTATGTTGCATAAGTGAATCAAGCAGTTGTACGGCTGCAATCAAACATGATCAAATCTTTCAATGCTTCCATGGGATTTTCTGGCAGGTTGGATATTGAAGCTTGATAGATGAAAACAGTTCAATAAGTTCGTGGGTGTCTGACTGGTCTTAGGTCTGGGTCTGTCCAGACACTGCAGGACAATAATGTTGAAATAGAGATGAAAATGACTGATGTTGTGATAGAGAGGGCTCATGTATAGTTAGAGACTCTATTTCTTACATACTGCTAAGAAAAGATGAGTCAGGAGTCCTTTAAAGTCACCTTTGAATATCTGATGGGCAAGGATGGTATTCCAGAGTGATGAATACTGTATTTGGTGAGTTTAGGCCACCTTGAAGTAGGTGCTGTCATCCTTGTGTAGCACCAGCTGATGACCCCTGTATGCCAGGTGTGGGCCACCGTGAAATAAAGGCCAACCCCTGTGCAACAGGAAAAGGCTGCTGTGGAAGCCGGGCCATTACCCGGGATCATCGAACCCCTCCTGCTCTGAGGAACATTTAGAGATTACGAGGAGCTGCAGCGGGGAACGTCCAACACAGATGAGGGTTGTCTGGAGACCGAAGGAGGCCCGACACATCATCAGGGAAAGAGCATGAGAGGTCATGGACCCTTAGCAACCGGTGCCTATAAAGACACACTCAGGTCCTCCCCCACTTGCCAGATGGCATCAGGTTACATGGCTAAGACTGTTCGTGGCCAGCAGGCTTTTTGGGACTTAGCGTGTTTCGCTGTTGAAGTTGATTCTTGAGGCCAAACCTAGGTTTTTTTGCATTGGGACTAGCATGGGCCGCATCTGGGAGTCGAATGGGGAATAACCGCCCATACTGGAAGGGGACGGAGGGACTTGGGGATACCACCTAGCATGACACTATTACGCCAACCATGGTTATTATTTAGTGTGTTGCCTCTACGCTGTGTGTGCTTGAATTAAAATACTTTTTTCATAAAACAAGTATTCGATTGGACAATCACCTTATTGCAGTTACTATTTGTACTTTTAGTCTGTCTTGCTCCTGTATATGCCTCACACGTATCTTCCCCTCGAAGAGCCTTGGACTGCTCAACCTGCACTGCCACTGAGATTAAGTGCTGAAAAGAGTAGTACTTGGCCCAGTTACTCAGTACCCATAATAAGTGAGGCCCGGGACATCAGGAGTGAAAGGCCTCAATCTCCATGGGTGGGCCCAGTAACACCTACTTGCCCCGAGCCCTCTGAAAGGGGTTATGAAGTGAGACTTTCAACTAAATCCATTAAACCCAATTGGTATATGACAACTTTGTTCTCAATGGGGGACTTCAAAATTAGCTTTTGGGGGGTTTCTCCCACATTGCTGCCCTCCTCTGGGCCTTACACTAGTCCCTTAGCATTGATGACTATTCCACAAATCTATATAGTTATTGATAATTATTGCAATATATAAATGTTAAACACAAGTTAAACTATCGATATTCAATGTATGAAACTAGAAAGGAAAAGGCAGAGTTGACCTTGCTGGCATTCAAGCTCATGATCTGCAGACTGCCCAGTGTTAGTAATGAGTGCTTCACTTGTGGAGCCACATTACCTGATGGCTGTGAAACATGTGAGACAATGAGCTTGTGATATTAATTATTCTTTTGCTCTAAAACTGGGAACTTTTCAACATCTAATACTTGTGTAGTGCCCGAGCTTCATTCTCAAGAGTAGAACTTTAAGATAGTTTCTAGAGTTTTCTATAAATACATTCGAAATTGGAGGTATTTTTTGTACTCCGAGAAGCACCTTTCCACCCCCCAAACACCTTGTTCAAAACAAGCTACTCCAGTTGTCTAAATTTCAGTGGCGGATCAGAATGGCTCTCTTAACCACTAGGTGGACAACATTTAATATTTTAAATGATGAAGTACATCAGTGGGTTTCTGTGCTTTCTGCTCAGACCACAAAGCCTAACAGAGAAAAAATAGCAAACGCATAGTTGAAAGTTTTTTCAGATATCATAGCAATCCAGATTCATGAAGGAGATATTTTCAGTGCAATGCTTTGAATTTGACTGCGAGCACTGTTACATCCTGTGCTGTGAAGGATTTGATTTTCCTTCCCTGTGCAGACGGATGTGCACAGTGACGCACACACTGCTCAGCTCTTTAATCAGGTACAAACTGTTTGAGCACTTCATTGTTCACAGTAGCGAAGCTTGGACGCAGGTCTGCAGTCTGCACAGTACAGTAGACCTACATTTCAGCATTTGACTGCAGTGTGCCCTCATTGTGACCCCTGTGCAGTGCTTAATTTGTAAAATATGAAGTGCAGGTGCTCAAACTTTTTTTAGGAGGTCACACCCACTTTCCTCAGCTCCACCCACTTCTACCAGTGGCTCCACCCACTTACTCTAGTTGCTCCCCCAGTGCTTAATTTGTAAAAAAAAAAAAAAAAATAAGTACCAGGGCCCTTTTCGAGAGATCACGACAGCCTGCACGACCCATTGCCCCTGCCAGCGCTGCCAGTGACAGTACCAACACAACTACATACCACCTCAGTCCTAATAGTGATATAATTCAGACTATGTTTATGTATTTTGACCTATTAAACACAGTTGTTGTGGGCAATATTTTACAGGCATGGTTGGGATTTTAATTTTAAGGTAAATAAAAATTAAGAAAAAAAGAGAAAGAAAAAAAAACTACTGAGGAAATCATCCAAAAACCGGCATTTTCCCTTTTGTAACATACACTTTTAAAAAAATATATATATATACAGGAATAATACAATTCAAATCTGCTTTAGACCCATCTCATCTATCCATAAATGATTAGTAACGCAAATAAAGACAGAACAAACTTGTTAAAAAGGTGATACAGAGGACTGTAAACAAGTTCGTATTGAACCTTCCAGAATTACAAATTAAGATCAAGTAAAGGAATATTTATTTCACTAAGTAAGGGGCAGCGCTGGCCTCAGAAATAGCAAGAGAGGGGCGGAATAGGGAGAAAGAAGAGCGGAGAAATGATTGGAAAAGGACGACGAAGAATAGAGCACCTGCAAGAGCAAGATATATGAACAGAAGTTGAGCGAGGTGCAGAAAGAGGAATGAGGGAAATTAAGCAACCTTGCCACTGGGCTGCGCCGACAGGCCCCAGAAATCCTCGAGGCCCCTGCGCTTAAAATTTTACAAGATAAGCATTGAGCACAATGCACCTCAATCGTATCCAGCAGCAAAACATGGCACCCACGCACAGCTTCTATGCTAATGCACCTCAACAGTAAAACTCACTTTACTCTGGTAACGAAAGCACAGAACTCCCACAGTTAATGCAGGGCAGAAAAGACCGGTAAAGAAACATAACGATGCGAAAACCACCACGAACACCACCCACCCAGTATGGCAGCATTATACTTTAATAATGTAATGTAAAACATCCCATTCCACCTGGGTCTCCTAGCGTTAGGTCATAGCTGCGAGGCTGGGGCCCCTCCCCCTGGGCTTTGATGCGGTAAAATATGGTTGCGACTGCGAGGCCTACTGGGGGCCCCTACTACCATGGGTCTCGCAACAGTAGACCTTGGCATTGTACTTGCACATGGACGGTGCCGGCGCCGGAGACATGATTGCTCAGGGCAGGCCTTGGACTCGCATGAAGTGAACTGTGAAGTCCACTCTCCAAGGCCTGCCCTGAGCAATCATGCCTCCGCAGTCGGCACTGTCCGTGTGCAAGTACAATGCCATGGTAGGGGTCCCCAGTAGGCCTCGCAGCCATGTTTTACGGTACCGCTGCAAGCCTAGGGGGAGGGGCCCCAGCCTCGCAGCCATGACCCAACGCTGCCTGGGAGGCCCACTGGCCCAGGTGGGGGAAACATGCAAAGGTCTACTCTACTGACTGCCAGTGCCAGGAGAAGGGTGGTCTGCTGGATGAAGTGCAGCAGGGGCCGGTGCAGCCTGCAGGGCCTTTAAAGTTAACCCCGGAGGGCTGGGCTTCATCACCGAGCGGGAGCCGGAGCTAGCCTATGCCCACCACGCCCTTGACCGTCGGTCGCAGACAGTGTCACGCCACCCACCACGCTCCAGTCCAAAATAAATAAAACAAGCATTGGCATAGCCAATAGGTCTCGCCTTTGGGACCTTATAAGTGTTTAGCCATGCAACAGTTAATGTTGTTGCAGTAAGGATATTGTGCTGCATAACTAAATACTTATAAGGTCCCAAAGGCGAGACCTATTGGCTATGCCAATGCTTGTTCTTAATTAATGGTTGCCAACTAAGACCAGAACTGAATAGAAGCCCAAGGTAACTTTGACAATGGCCCTCTGATTTCCCGTTCCTTGCTCTCCTCTTACCATCCCCGAAGAACCTTGCGTTCTTCTAATGCCTATTTGGCCAAAGGACCGCAAATTAGAAGGGAAATATTTGGAGAGCACTACTTTTCATACAACGTGGCAAGGCTGTGGAGCACCCTCCTTCTTTCGCCACGCTCTGTAAATAAGCTATTCTCGTTCCGGAAAATGCTTAAAACATGGCTATTCCAGAATATCTCCCTTTAATAGTGTATAATTCAAATCCTTGGTGCTTCTGTGCTGCACTATTAGCGCTGGGATACCTACAAGTAGCTATGCGCGCTACAAGTGCTTCATAGAATAGAATAGGAGGTAGGAAAATGTTTCCACCCTACTTAAAATCGGTCCTTGGGCTAAAAAGCTGGAGGTTTTCGTGTTCTTAGGGCTAACGACCATAAAATATATATATTTTTTTATAATTAGTGGACAGATCTAGACTGTCCATAAAAACAATGAATAAATCTGAAAGATGCTAAAGGCTTCTGACTGTACAAGCAATTAAAACCACATCATCGGAGTATAAAAGCACGGGAATCGCTCAACCACCTGCTCTAGGGACATCAAGGCCACGGTTAGATAACACCCCTTCCAGCTGATTAATGTACATAATAAATAGGAAAAGCGCAAGGATGCAGCCCTGTCGAACATCTCTTTTTAATTTAAAGGGCTCGGTACATTCCCCGTCAGTTTCATGCCTAACCACATCTCTCACAATATAACGAAGATCTCTCAAGAAGTTGACAAAGGCTGGTTGAGGTATTTCCCCACACTGAAGAGGGACAGGGACGGTGAGTCCGTTGCACCCTTCCAGAGGAACCATACGAGTCTTAACTGCTTCACGGGCTATCCAAAAAGGGTGCTTCTAGAACGAGACTGGGTTTTGCTCCTCGCTCCCTAACCTGTCACAGCAATGGTAGTGGTTGGCATTTTTGGAGTCTCGAACAACCTGCCAGGGGGAATGGTCTTTTGCTCTTCAACTGACTTATGTGGGGTGCAATGTTCTGGCCTACCACAATTTACTTCTAGGGTGTTTTTTCCTGGGCTTCGTTCCCGACAGAGGTTGTGCAATGCAAAGTCCGTGCCCCTGGTCTCTTTTTACTTAAAACAAATCTACCTTCTTACTGACTCAGTATCCGGTCTTGCTCTTGAGGAACTGGTGCCACACTGCTTCAATTTCCTATTGCCCCAAGGCGAATGTCACAGTGTAGTGCTTGCCCCATTTTTACTGTATTGTCAGTACTCTGCCTGATAAAGTAAAGGGTCAGAATCTTTCTGGCCCATAGCCCTAACAGATATATTCCCATCCAGAGTCCAGCAATGGAAAAAGGTTAAAGACCTGCTTGAGAGCTCCATGTTTCCACAGGTGAAGAATCTCTTCTGGCACGCACATACAGCTGATCTGGTAGAATGGTAGAGCTACTATGAAATTTAGAAATCTTGCTCGACCTTGAGCATTTAAAAAAAAATATTTTGTGAGGAAGAACAAAAAAAAAAAGCGAACCCTTGTTTAGGATATTTAACAAGGCCTATTATACAACAGAGCATTTTTCTCAAGAATGTCTTCAATATAAAACAGTACGATAAACCATTAAAAACAAACTACTCGAGGAAATTCCACTAGAACAGTTTCACAATTACTTTACAGGATTTGGTTGTTGTGTTTGAGTTTTTGGTTAACATGAGCTCAGCCAAAAAAAAAAAAATTTATTGGGCAAAATAAGACAAGTTCAAAGACAATCTTTCTCCAATTCCGCACCCACAATTTGGAACACCCTCTTAATCAGTTTAAGAAGTGCCTAATATTCTTTACTTTAGCAGTAACAAAAAAAAAAAAAAATAAAGAAACTCAAGGCCTACCTATTCACAAGATACCTCAGCTAAGAACTTTCAAGAAAAGTTACTACATCTCAAGGAACCAAGAGCTCACAAGACAATATATATACACACACACACACACACATTACAACTGCCCAGTATGTATAGTATGTCGCAGTAGCAGATGTTACATTAGGGTTTCTACATAAGATCCACCATGTCTACCTCCCTTCCACAGCAGCCATCCCTGCTGATCTGCACATTTGGTAGATTTTATGATGTAAACTGATGCATGTATACGCAGTTAACGATACATGGAAAGCACTCTAACACCAACAGGTGAAATGATGTTGTAGAAAACAACGTAAACAAACAAGACACTAATAACCAGGAAAAGTCGTAAATGTAACCTACTGATTTTGGCCTCAGACGTTTACGTGTCCACAATTCCAGATTTCACTAACTGGATTAGGCTGAATCCCTGAGCAGCGAGCCAACTGAAACGCCCACACAGTAAACTGCAACACAAAGACGAAAGACACACGGGCATTTGAAGTTCTACGACATGTTTTCAGGAGTCAGTAGCCAATTGAAAACACATTTATGCAAATTCGCAAAGAAAACTTGCAATCCCGCATCTGACCTTCAGTAGCACGAACAGGAAGGCAGGAAGGAGAAGCCAGCGCCAGACAGGACTTGTAGTGTTTTAGAAAGAAAAGTCTGAAAGGAACGGTGGGAGGGGAGGGGGTGCTGGAGGAAGTGAAAGGCCTGGTCACCCATCGGAAGAAACAACGAATTTGACATCAGTATGTAAGTTAGGGCTTCCTGTACACGAGGCTGTCACAAAAGTCTCTGTCCACAGAGCAAGCAAACAGCCCTTCCGAGGAAGCCAAACAACAAATAAAACGACAATGAATCTGGAGAATTTCAGAAGGAAATGTAAATAAGAGAAGCACAGGGTTTAGAGTAGACCAGTTATTGAATTGTTGATCAAGTTAGAATATACAGTACGCACGTGAGACTGCCAACCTTGAAGAATCGTGACGTACAGCACCTTATTTAAAACACGCACAGTTCAATTAAAGAGAGGGATTGAGGAAGGGCACGAGGCTGTCACCGAAGGAATCTGGCGCTTCTGACCCCAGAGACTTACCCGCTGAGAGCTCCGAGTTAACTGACGGAGTTTCATACTTTACGGGATTTTACATCCTGTGAAACGAAGCGAAGCTGTATAGGGTTCTACGCGGCACTTACCCTATGTGAGAGTTGACCGCACTCTGCTGGCTGCTCTGCGTGTTCGCCACACTTCAGCCTAACTACAGGCTTTGTCAATGCTCGCTTCCCGCGGCTGCAGGAGTCAAGCGCAGCAGTGCTCCGGAACAGTTTTCCCTCGACACAAATGAAATGCTTTTATTGCAGTGAGTAAGGAAGCTAACGCTGCTTTCCGGAAGCGCGCTGATAGCATCTTGTTAGGAGACAACGAGCTGAACGGGCTGCAATGTTACATAAAGAGGAGTCACTAACGTTTATGGCCATGAAAGGTGAAAACGGCTGTGCCAAAGTTATTATGCCCTACATATTAATATTTTATATAAAAAAAAGAAGTGCAATCGTGAAAAACTTAGTGCCGTTTTGTCAATGCCTGTCATAACTACCTGTTGCAAATCAGTACCACGCTTTTTTACATCCTAAAACACAATTCTTTCCTTCCGAGTCCCATAAACCATAAAGCCAACTCGATTTAATAAAAATCATTTGGAAGGGGTTAGATGGAATTTCCACAGTCCTGGCTAGTCAGTTAAGTATGTGTGATGCAACAAGCCTAGCCTCTGTCACAAAAAGAACGAGTGTGCCTCGAACAGCCCTCTCTTCTCGGGACGAGGCAGCGTCAGCACAAGTGAAGCGCTGGACAGCAGAGACGGCAGCGTCAGAGAGGAGCGGGGGCGAGAGAGCGCGGGAGCGTGCTGAGCTGACCACACGCTCGTGCACCATGGCCTATTGCTTGCGGTTACCCGCACGGGCGCCATGTGTTTTCAATTATCGCGCCCGCGTCTGGGCACGATAATTGGAAACAGATGGCGGCCGTGCAGGTAACCGCACGGAAAAGGCCATTGTGCACGAGCGTGTGGTCAGCTTTTAAAACCACCTACATAAAGTCTCGCAGAGCAGCGCTTGCGCGCTACTCTAGGCTCGACCTAAAAAAGCAGTGTTGCTACTTATGGTTACTGCTGGTGGTGGTGGGCGGCCGGGCACTGGCCTGCCTGCCTGCATTCAATAGGTGGCCTAGGCCTGCTGCTGCCTGCACTCGACGTCGGGCTAACCAACTGCCTGTGAACCGCTGATGAGTGATGGGGAGGACGTGCGTGCATGTGTGCCGGGGCGTGGCATACTGAAAAAAATACAAGCCCATGCTGCCTGCCGCACAGCCCTACCCCCACAGAACCAAATCCAGCCCCCTGCCCAATCAGTGTCCCAGGGCCGCGGCCCGCCCATTGACAGCAACACTGAAGGGCCGCAGGCCATCCGCCGCGCCGCCTAAAGCAAATTTAAAATACGTCATCATCTGCATCATTGGAATAAGTAAAATGAGTCAGACGGACGTCTCTGGAGTCAGTAATATGAATCATTTACATTATTACATATGTGATGCGTGCCCCGCACCGAGTCTGAGCCTGAGGTAATTTAAGTTTATATACTGACTGACATTCACATTGCCTGCCATATGACCAATTATATGACGTGCAGAGTCAGAGTTGCAGACGCGTGGTGGTGTTATGTAGACCCGGCCCTTAGCACCGGAAAGCACCGGCACAAATTAAGCACTGCCCCTGTGCCATAAAGGAACAGGAGTTGCAAAAATACAAAAGTGGCCCATTGTGAAAGGGATACTGGGGGAGGAAGGGGGTAATTGGCTTCTAGATACCACTGCCTACTTTTTGCGATGCTCATAGTTTTGAGATGCCATGGGTAAGCTCGCAGACATTGACCGCTTCCACTATGAAACTGGCTACCAGCTGCCATTAGCAGTCTGAGACAGTTCCAGGCTTTGTGACGGCAGGATAGGTAAACAAGCATTAGCAAAGCCAATAGGTCTTGCCTATGTGAGATTTATTGGCTTTGCTAATGCTTTTTAGCTATGTTGCAAATGGCTGAAAGCAATGTAAAGAAGCTGTATGACACAGCCAGCATTGTCCGCGTTATAGTGCTTATTTTAATTTTCAAATATGCTGCATTGAAGCTAGCGCTGCTGTATAATATGGCTAAAAAAACATTGACAAAGCCAATAGATCTTGCATACCGGATACCTATTAGCTTTGCCAATGCTTGTTATGGACTGCCATATGGTAAGTTTTAAGTATTTATATAGTGTTTACAACAGCTGAAGTGCTAATGTTATAGATTGGAGAATGGCCTTGCTAAGGTATTAGTGTGTCCAGAGTCAGAAACATTTTACGACCATACAAAAACTGTGAAAATGCATAAATGCGCTGAATGTAATATAAGTTGTAGGTAGACAGAAAAGTCTAATAGGTTACAGCTTTTATTACAGTGATGTTTTAGACTATGTGTTGCTTTGGGTGCAATGGTTAAAAAAGAACCAAAAAAGCACTCCTGACTGCTTGTTCTGTAGTAAAATATAGCAATAATCGGTGTTCAGTTGGTTTCCTAGATGTTTTGGCTCCAGTGCCACTGTACCTGTTGCACTGTTCAGATCATGACCCCTAGTGCCTGCAAGGTAACTGCAATAGTGACTGCTTGGCTAGTAGGAAAATACAGCAATAATCTGTGTTCAGTGGGTTTCCTAGACATTTTGGCTCCTGTGCCACTGCACCTGCTGCATCATTTTAATCATGACCCTAGTGCCTGCAAGATACTTGCACTTGTGACTGCTTGTTTAGTATTAAAATATAGCAATATTCGGTGTTCAGTCTGTTTCCTTCAGCTTTTCGCCCCTGTGCCACTGCACCTGCTACACCATTCAAATCATGGCCCTAGAGCCTGCAAGGTAATTGCACTTGCGACTGCTTGTTTAGTATTAAAATATAGCAATAATCGGTGTTCAGTTGGTTTCCTGGACCTTTTTGGGCCTGTGCCATTACACCTGCTGCATCATTCAAATCCTGACCCTAGTGCCTACAAGGACAAATGAGGAAATCTTTTATATCCAGTCATATATATGTTCCGAAAAAGGCACAGTTGTAGACGGAACACATAATTATTGTGTAGCTAAACAAACAAAAAAGCTGTCATAAAAAGTGCCTTTAAACTTATCCAACTCTCCAAAACGAGTTGCCACAGATGTCATAAATAAAGCATATGCTTTACACATCAAAGTGAAAGCCAAGTATTGTTAAATTGTGTTACAATGTGGTTGGCTCTTTCCTGTGAAAATATCTTATCCTGTGCTTCACAGTGAATGGGCCATAAACAGTGTAAATTGCCACAGATCACCATATGTTAGGTTGACGCGGAGACTGAAATGCGGTTTTGTACTTTGTTCCTAAAAAGGCAGGTTCACAAATTAAATGTATTGGCCAAAGAAGAGGAACTTTGCAAAAAATGTGCAAATGTTTTGTGCAGCAGAAGAACGAGATACCTTTTGAGATGGCTATGCCTAAAATGCAATCCAAAAAAAGGGTACAAGCAGTCTACATGGAGAAAGTACGCTGCATTCCTCTTTCTTTTAAATGCTCTCAGTTTGAAGAAAGCTAAAAGTAAAATAAACATCAGGCTCACTCAAAGACACAGCTTGACATTTGGCCTCGGTCTCTGAATGCCCAGTAAATGTGACAAGATATGAACAAGATTTAAAGGCCTGTTTATTGCAGAAAACACGTTTGTGGAAGAATACTGTAAACACGTCTTTAGCATGGGGAGTTATGAACTCAAGCTGCACAGCCTAAAGCAAAAGGGGCCAGCAAATGGAAAGGCAGAAAAATTGAGTTACAAAGCCAATAGCAAGCCACGGGCAGAATGCATTCCCAGGTCAACTTTCTGAAAGTCACTAAGATGTCTTTCGTATAGCCAGGTGGCGGCCTAAAAATTGTTTGTGCATTACCTTATGCATAACACAAACATAATACGCAAGAGCTCCTTCTGAATACCAAGATAATGTGAAATCTGAAGTAAATAATTCCTTGTATTCTTTTAACATTCCAGGTGCCAAGGAAATGGTTATTTCCCAGGGCAATTTTACATTACAGTATTTCCAAGCAAGTCGGAATAAGAGCCATAATATATATTATTAATACACTGAACTTTCTTTCATTGCACAAATTTACTCAGCAAAAGCCACTGATGTATTAATCTGTAATGGGGTCAGTTTCAACTGAAAAAAGGAAATGCCTAAAACAGAATATTACAAGAAAGTGTGTTTTTTTAAATCTTTTTTTTTAAATTTTTCACAACAAATTTTATTGCATTTCTTGCCTTCAAACAGCCCAAGGGGCTACATATACATAGACGCATTCTTGCATATAGTAGCATTGCATTACATATGAATAATAACAAAACCATAACAATACAACCCGCTGCGATATTGTTTGTCCATGTCTCACTAAGTTTGTCCCAGGTGAGGTCCATGGTCCTCGGATGGCGTCTCATAACGTATGTCACCCAACTTGACCGTATGTTTGCACTTCCACATCTATGGCATTGGTAATTGACATGGAACGTTCTAGGGTAAGGCCTCGGTAGTCAGCCCATTGCCGCCATATCTTTGAATGTTTCTGGGGGCATTCACGGGCTTGAAAGACAGACACCTCCAACCCCATACAGAAATCCATCCCCTTTTCCCATGCACTCACAGCAGGTGACGTATCAAACCTCCATAATCTGGCTATGTCTAGTTTAGCAAGTGTGAGGGCTAGCAATAGAAGATGGCGCTTATATCCATTACCTCCAATTTCATCAGTGATATGAAGCAGGATTAACCTAGGAGACCTAGGAAGCTCCCACCGTAGGACCTCAGCGAGGCACGTAATCACCCCCCTTCCAGAATTTATCTAAAGCTGTACATGCTCACACCTTGTTTATGAAAGTGCCCTCGTCCTTCCGGAAGCGCAGACACACACAGCATTCTATCATCCCAGCCCTCCACAGCCTATATAGTGTGCAACAGGCCGTGTGCAAGTATGTGAATTAAATCAGCCTTCGGCGTGATGAGATGGCTTCCCCTCGAGGAGATTCTAGAACTTCTATCCAACCCTCATTGTCAAGGGGGCCTATGTCTGTCTGCTACGCCGTCTTTAGGGTCTCGAGAGTGGTGTTGCTATGTGTAATGAGAGATTGGTATATTTTCGATATCTTGTGGTCGCCCGAAGTCACCCATTAAAAGCTTTCCCCCTCCAATGGGTAAAAGTCTGAGAGAGACTTGATAGTATTTATGTATGGCATGGTGAAATTGTATGCATCTATAGAACTGGGAATGGTCCATTGAATATTCCTCTCAACTCTTGGAATGATTTGAGAGTGAGGCCGTGCATTACGTCCCCAACATTGGAAATCTCTATCTGGTCCCACCCACGAAAGCCCTGGAGATCTGCCAGGTGAGGTAGCAGTCGGTTCCGCCATAGCGGCATCTCGCATGTGATACAACCCCACTAGCCCATCCGCCGGAGAGATTGTCGCCATGTAAGTATCACCACTCTAGTGGCAGGCAGCAGGGCCTGAACGTCCAACCTACTGTATAGGTATGATAACATTGTGGGGTCTTCGAGTAGCCATCGCTCTACGGCATAGGCCGGATCGTCACTGGGCTCATACCACCAGTCGTTAGGCACCTACAGATGCGAGGCTGCATGATAGGATTGGACATCCGCAGCTGCAATACTGCCACAGTATGTGGATTGAAAGCATGTGCGCAGCGCCACCTGAGATGCCCCACCACCCCTTATGAACTGTCCTAGTACAGCATTGATTTGGCGGAACCAGGATATCGGAACTGGATAGGGGTGGTTCTGTAGATGATAAAGTAGTCTCGGGAGGGAAATCATCTTGAATATGGCAGACCTCCCATACAAGGATAGTGGCAATCCCGTCCAGGATCTTATGTCTGTCCCTACCTTTTCGGTCACAATGCCTATGTCTTCTGATCGTCTGATGAAAAAAGCCCCAGATACTGCAACCCCTCTGAGGCCTGCAGAAGGTCCGCAGCCCAACCACTATTCCTGAGTGTCCCCTGAAATGGCCAAATAGTCGATTTATAAATGTTCATATGGAGACCTGACGTTTCACCGAAGACACGCGTTATCTGCAGGATTCTGGGGCCCGATTTATGCGGGTCTGTAAGAAAGTATAGAATATTGTCCGCATATAACGCATTGCAATCTGAAATTTCTGTTATCCATTAAAGCCTTGAACCAGAGCATCTTTACGGACCCAGACTGCCAGGGGTTCAATGGCCAGAGCGAATAGCAGGGGAGGTAGGGGACACCCCTGTCTAGTGCTGCGCCTAACTGGGACAGGGAGGGGGGGGGGGAGAGAGGGGGGACACTGCCCGATACCTGTACGGATGCAGTCTGATCTGTATAAAGTAGTCGAATATATGTCAGGAAGCGTGGGCCGAGGTTCAGCCGTTTCAGAAGTGTGAAGAGCTATGTCCAGCTGACCGAGTCAAATGCCTTGTCCATGTCCGCCAGAAGAAAGAGTGGTTTTAACTAGAAGAAAATGGCTGCCGGGAAGGAGCTTTAGGAAGGAGCTCCCGGGCTTTGGGATCACTTTTTGTTGAAAATCCCTGTTGCTTTGGGATCACTTTTTGTTGAAAATCCCTGTTGGCACACCCCCGACTCCGGCCTAACTCTTGAGACCTACTGTGGATGTAGCACCAAGAAGTTGATCCGGGAACCTGCTGCCCCACCCACCATATGTGGACATCGCCGACCTCAGACGCTCCCAGCAGTAGACACTATGGGATTGGACCTCAGGGCTGGTCCAATCCCATAGTGTCCACTGCTGGGAGCGGGCTCTGGAGGCTGAGCTGCACCACGCCGACCCTCAGGCCTGTTCGGATGCCGCGTTGGGAGCACGAAGGAAGGCAAAAGCATCACCGCCCCACCCCACCCCACCCCTCAGGTGAGCCTGCTTGCTAGCGGCTGTGAGCATCGTTGCAGCAGCTCGGAAAGAAAAAAAGGGATTGCGTCGATGCAGAGCCGCTCTCAAGCGCTCACATCGGTCGCGTCCCTCGCTGAGCCAGCTTGCAGGGAGTTGACCTGTATATTTCAAGACCGGGGTGGCTGGCCCTCTGTGCCACCCCAGCCCTGCTGTGCTGCAGGAATCAGGTCTGCTGCACCGCCAGGGTTTGCGGGTACTATCCAGCCACCCTCTAGATGCCACAGAGGCGCTGAGGACTCCCCCCCCCCCCGGCGGCAACCTGGAAAACTCCATGGACCATAGTCACCGCCATTTTAATCAATTTGCACCGACCAGCACCATATTAAAGGGAACCAGGGGGAGGGAAAACCCCTCACACGATCTAATATGAGAAACTAAAAGAGGACTCGCACAAAGAAAAAAAAACACGTGGGCACTGACAAAGGACTAATATTACCCTCGCAGCACAGAAAAAGACAAAGGAAACCAATTTTCCAACCAAACTTCCTGCTCACTGAGATAACAACAGAATCAGCCTCTCTCCAGCTATGTAGGCTGATTCAAAAGGAAGTTATATAAAATAAATAATAAATACTGGTTAAGCTCCCATACTCTCAGCCATTAGGGATTGGGCTGATTCCAGTCCATCTCCAGCACTGCCTTGTTCTGGCCCTCCTATACCAATATCTAGGGTTTAACCCCTGGTTGGAGTCCGCCTGGTCTACTCTTAAACAACATCAGGGTACTCACGGAGGATAGGATGTTGCCTGCCTCATCAACATCCCTCTGCCCTTCAATGCACAAGTGCATGAAACCCCATGGTCCAAACTCTTTCTCCATCACCATCCCCCCCAAATCTCTCAGTTAAGGCGACAAAAAACTTCTAACATAGGCTGATTAAACAACACCCTGAAACACTCTTCGCTGATATATATTACAATACCGCCAAAGGCCAACAGAAAATGGATCTCATTTTCCACCCCCAACGACCTGCGAGATGGAACACTATGCTAATGACCTACCTTCATATATCCAAAACAACCAGCACCCCACACAGCTGCAAACTGACAATCTCTAACTCTAATTCTCCTACGTTCAAAGGCAACACCTCTGCTACCATCTACAGAAACGGAATAGTCTGGATTCAAGCCAACAACGCCAACCTAGATTAATTTGAATCCCTATTCCCTATGCTACGGAACGCCATTATTCATTTGCACTTTACCCACTCGCACAACTTACCCTCCCGTAACCAACCTCCCCCTCTAGTGACAACACAAAATAATCTCACGACTCACACCAACAACTTTAACTTTACCCCCTCCTCCACCACTCTCTCTGCCTCTACTACTATCCCTTACTCGCACACTAAAGACACGTTAACCAGATCAATTCTGAGGAACATCACTATTTCAACTCCCCAACCCCCTGTTAACACCCCCCTTGACCCTTCCTTTCCCATGATCCTCTTTCCCACAGGCCGTTCGTGAGGGTGACCCACAAACAAATGCACCTGACTCTCACAACCTACCATCAGCACTCAACAATCTGTTGTCTGAAACAAGACAAGAGTGATCACACAACGTGTCCACAATACCCATCATGAACAATATATTAACCAATGACACCGTGAGTCACACTCTTACTGACAGACACTCTCCATCTCTGGACTGCCTCACACCGGACAGCTTGAAATTAAACACCCTTACCCCCTCCTCACTGAATATTAATCAGAGACTTTCTCTGATGGAAAGCCAATTAGAGCTAGTAATACAGGGTATAAACAAAATCTTAATAAACCTAAGCACACATCCGGAGCCTGCCCAACACTTACACCTACCACCCACCAGCACCAATTATCAACACCCAAGTCTTCCCAAGACACAGCCGCACAGCTGGGACTCAACGCCTTTTAAAAACCAGTCTCAGAGACCCAAAAGAACAGGCGCCACAATGTCTCTGAGGGAGATGACGGATCTTGCCAATTCTTACGACTCATCATCAACTAATGACAACCCCAGTTCCAAGATCCAGGTAATCACTGGATTTGGGAGAGACCGCATTCCACCAAGAACGATGAGGCCACCAGCTAACCACATCAATATTCCCATTGCACCTCCCCCTAAGAAGCTCAAAAACAAGGGAACAACCAACTGCATGCTTATAAACTGCAGATCTGCAACCAAATACGCAACAGAATTGGCAGAAACCATCCTAAACCATGACATTGATATCACGTTCATCACAGAAACTTGGCTGAATGAATCCTCCTACCCAATCATTGACATGCTAGTGCCCCCCGGGTTTTCAATCATCAAGAAAAATGGGAAAAACCATTGTGGTGGGGGCATTGCAATCATCCACAAGAACAATATTACCATTACTGAAACTGACACCTTCACCTACAACACATTTGAATATCTAACCTCCACCTTAACGATGAAAGACAACAAAACGCTGTACTGTCACCTCATCTACCACCCGCCAGGCAACACATTTACCTTCGGAGAACACCTATCCGACCTGATAACACACTGCTCACTCTTGGACTCCAATAACATAATATTAGGTGACCTCAACCTTCATCGGAACGACAAGAACAATACTCTAATCCAATCCTTAAACGAACTTCTACTCAATAATAATCTTATCCAGAACTGAAAAGAACAAACTCATAACAGAGGCTCAATCCTTGACGTCATTAAAGCTCATGAAGATACAGTTACTATTGACCACAACCCTCCTGTCGACTGGTCAGACCACCACATCATTCTATTTCACATTAACCAAACGATTCTTAAATTACCCCGTATACAGAAATCCCTTCATTGGGCGAGATGTATAAGATAGATTCCCCTAGCCGACCTGGAAGAAAGGGTTTTGACACTACTTCCCCCCCCCCACTGCGGATAACCTCTCTACAACCACACTTACTACACACTACAACACAACGATGACAGCCATCCTAGATCAAGTAGCTCCTTTGAAACAAAAAAAGAGTAAAAGACACCCCATCGAGATCCTGGTTCAATATAGACCCAAACTCTGAAAGAAGACAACTCAGAGCTGCTGAAAGACTTTAGCAGACTAACCCATCCATAACCCACCTTGACCAGCTCAAAACAGAACGCAGGAAATACAAAAAACGCATCAGGAATGAAAAAGCTGCCTTCTTCCGCAACGCATTAGACAATGCAAAAAACTATCCCAAAGAGCTCTTCAATATCATTGAACAACAAACCTCCAAACCACCCACAAAAACCGTGCAGGCCTCCAAAGAACTCTGTGACAATTTTGCCAATTTCTTTAATGATAAAATCACTAAGATTGAGCGCTCCCTTGACGACCATATCCTGTCACCTAACAAAAGCCCGCCCTCCAGTAATGAAGGAAACAACTCACCCACACACCCCCTGGACTCCCAAGCATGGTTCTCCCACCTGGACTCGCAAACATCGGTCCCTCTACTGGACATAACCAAAGGCAACCAACTCCTAGAGTCCCCCAAGTTGCCCAGGAGCTGAAAGACATTCAACCCATCTCAGAAGCAGACATCACTGAAATGATTAATATGTCCAAGCCCTCCTCCCACATAGCTGACTGTATTCCTGCTCACCTGGCAAAAAAGCTGAACCACGCCCTAGCCCCTCTTTGGACCAAGATTATATATAGCTCCTTGAGAACCGGAGTTATGCCAGACTGTCTTAAAATCAGCCAAATCACGCCATTACTAAAAGAAAATGGGCACAGACCCAAATAACCTCAATAACTTCAGACCTGTTTCCAACATCCCCTTCTTAGCCAAAATACTTGAAAGATGTGTTCTCCTCCAACTCAACCAACACATTGACAGCAACAACCTACTGGACACTCACCAATCGGGCTTCAGAAAAGGGTGCAGCACTGAGACAGCGATCCTGGATGTTATAGATGATGTATACAAATCACTCGATGTAGACCGATGCTGCCTACTCATACTCCTTGACCTATCGGCAACCTTTGACATGGTTGACCACAAGCTTCTCAAACTCCCTCCGAGAAAGAATCGGAGCAGACGAGGTGGTCCTACAATGGGTCACATCCTTCCTACAAAACCGCTCTCAACAAATAAAAATTAACAATTCTACTTCTGACATATTTCCTATAACCCAGGGTGTCCCACAAGGGTCAGTTCTCTCCCCCTCACTGTTCAACATCTACAAGGAGCCCCTCACAGTAATACTCAAAAAAGCCAACATCCCCTTCCACCTCTATGCAGACGATACCCAGCTCTACCCGGAAACATCCTCAGTAGGAGACATACATAGACTAAATGACACTCTAAGAGAAGTCCAGCACTGGCTATCACTCAACCAAGATAAGACGGAAACTCTTCTCATATCCAATAATGAACAGACCCCCCAAATTGAAGCATGGCTAAAATCCATCGATGCTCTTAACTGAAATCTTACCCTGGCTGACTCTGCAAAATCCCTTTGGTTCACTCTGGACCCACGTTTGAACATGAACAAACATATAAAGAGCACTGCGAAGAGCGCATTCTACAACCTAAATCTCCTCAATAAAATCAAACCCTTCATCCCTCCCAGTGTTCTTAAACATGCCACGCAATCTCTGGTTCTGCCCAGATTGGACTACTGGAATGCAGCCCTCACAGGCACGGCAAAATCTCACTTAGCCCCCCTCCGAACAACTCTAAATGCAGCTGCTAGGATGGTCACCAGAGTCAAGAAATAAGCCCACATCTCACCCTCTCTGAGAGATCTAAAATGGCTCCCGATTGCCCTCACAGGCACAGCAAAATCTCACTTAGCCCCCCTCCGAACAACTCTAAATGCAGCTGCTAGGATGGTCACCAGAGTCAAGAAATAAGCCCACATCTCACCCTCTCTGAGAGATCTAAAATGGCTCCCGATCGAAGCGCATTCCAACTTCAGAACTGCATGTCTCACCCACAAAGCTCGTCACACCGGCAAACCAGCTTACCTTGCATCCAAACTCAAAAAGGCAGGCCAGACGAGAAATCTTAGGAGCACAAACGCACTACTTCTCATTACTCCCAAAACTCGCAAACAAAAAACCTTGTCACGCTCCTTCTCTGGAAATGCTCCTAAAATTTGGAACTCAATCCCAGTCCATATCAGAACCAACCCTTCCTTCATAAACTTCAAAAGACAGCTAAAGGACCTCTTCCTCAACCAAACTCAACCAACTGGATAGCAACCACCTATCGAGAGAGAGTACCTCTGCTACAGGTATCTTGTCCAGCGGTTAAACAATTTACCTTAGCAAGAGAGTTTCTACACCACCTGTCTTTTGCTCCGCTTCTATAATCCCCTCCAGGCCTTAACCTGATTCGACACAAGACAATGCTGTTTACTAAAATAATGTGTGTCCGTTATCATTATAAATGTTGAAAAGCGCTCTGATACCTCCGGATCTGGCCAGCACTATACAAGACTCTTAAATAAACTAGGAGTGCATCACACAAAGAACACTGATGTATTTAGCGCAGCGACTTTGGAGTTCCCGATATTCAGCTCTATTTCTATGTAGCAATGTCTGGGAATATGTCTCTCTTCTCGTTACTCTGTTGACGCTGAATTTGGATATGAATGTATAATTAAGGCAAAAAAAAAATCTAAACATTTGTTCCAATAAAAACAAATGTAGTCTCAATGATAGGCTGAAAAGTTTACTCATATTGTAGCCAATTTCCCCTGATGGAGCAAGGTTTCATAAATGAAACTTGCTTGTATTCAATCCTCCTCACAGTATTAATTTATTAAACTTGTATTGTTAATACTAACCTTTGCATTCACGACACGACAGAAAAGGAAGCTTGCCTATGTGTTTTACTAATGAATAACGCTTGTTTGTAATTCAAAATGGCTGCTATGCGCGGGAAAGCTCAATGCGCATGTCGCAACCATATCACATGGTGTGACGTCTTTCTTTGCTTGGTGGGAAACTTCTGCTTCTGCACAGTGTGCATTAAAATGGCTGTTTAATGTTTTCACATGCTTCAGCTTGCTCTCATGTCATTAATAAATTGTCGTTTCCTAACGCTACTAACGCGTGTTAGAATATATAATTAAATGGGAATAGAATAGAAAAAGTGGGCATACAGTGAAACATTTTATTTGTGATTTTAATATTTTCTTCTTGCACTTTTATTAGTTCGTAAACTTGGGTCTGGGTTGGTGACCTGAAACTCGAGAGGCAAATGGTTCTGCGCATGTGTCCTGTGTGCCTGCCAAATGAAGTCAATCTGGACGTCGTCCAAGGCCGCGACCCGATGGCCGAAGATGCTGTATTTTGGCTTTCCTGTTGCATATTGACACATTGTCTATGAAAATTGGTTTACATTTGTCATGAGACGGGTGGGAAATAAAGCGAATGTATTAATTTGAAGGGGTGGGAATGTAAAGACAATAGGCTTTACAATTTAGGCCAAATCGATATGGTGCGAGAATCCACCCCCTGTCCCTGTCCAATCAGAAGTAGTGGCCCCATATTTTAGTAACATTAAGGGGAGGTACAGGGGCGTAGAAGGGTATAATAGAATATAACATTAGTTAATTAGTCAGAGCATGCGTTCATGAAGAACAGGCGTCCATGCTGCCAGAGCGCTCTTAGCTCCAGACTGCCAAGCTGATCGATTGCAGACCAAATTGCTGTCCAGAGAGAGGTCCTGAGGAGGGGGGCGGCAGAGTCCATTAGAAGGAAGGCACGGGAGAATCGAGGAGAAGTTGAGTATCAGAGAGGGGAACGACGCAGGCGTCGTTGTAGAGAGGTCACCGGTCCTGTCCTGATCCTGGAGGAGGTCTTTGCTCTTCATCCTTCCTGGGTCCTATTCTTTCCAACTCCTTGGCTAAGGGGTTTGGTTCTCACACTTAGGTAAATATAATGCAACCTTTAGTTGCGCTGCTATCTCTATCCTCTCCTCTTCTTTAAACACCGTCATTGATTAGCAATAATCATTTCTATGCTTAATCTTGGGTATTGCGATTAAGTACCATGTGGCTCTGTATTTTACTCTGCTAAATCTTTAGATAAACATTTTAAAACTTCCTGACTCAGTGGTTATTTCAGGATTATGTACTATAATGAATGTCACTCATTTTAAATTTCCCAATTAGCAAAGGATTCATTGGTAAGTCATTACTCTTCAATCAGAAGGTAATTGGTAGCAGGGATTTTGATAGAGAATAACAACTGATAAAACCCAGCGTAAGTATTAGCGTAGTGTGAATGTATGGGCCCAAGTGAGTATCTGGTGTATGAATGTTGTTTGCTGATATCGCGCTGGATCACCCCAAAGGCCCTCCCGAAACTATTGGATACATTCTTCCAATGTTTCACCCATTGTACACCATGTGTTTCTTGTGATATTCAATGCACTGCTTTTACGAAGGCATTTCGCTCAATAATCAAAGCTGACACAACACAATTTTCAGTGGGGGACCCAATTTTTAGTCTCAACGATACCAACAATAACCTCAGAATATTGTTACAAGAGCATGATCTAACAGACAAATTTGCCTGCTTTGAGAATTATCTGAGTGATGGCGTTGACATGCTAATCATTTATTTTATTTGATAGTTTTGTAGGGTGCCCCACATAGTTTCAAGATGCATTTACCGACAAAAGCAGTGCCAATAATGCTTTATAGCATTGATGGGTTTACAAGTTTAACATACGTACCTGTAGTTTCACACAAGGCACTTGTAACAAGGTATTGCGTAGGCCGAGGCTCCAGGAGTCTTTGGTGCAAAGCTATTCAGTGTTTATAGGTCCGTGACAGAGGTAGTACTGAGACAGAGGCCGATCTGGCCATTTAGCTCAATAATCAAAGCCCTGACCATACACTTTCAGTGGAGATCCCAAAAATATTTAGCCCCAATGAGGCCAATAATAACCTCAGAACATTGTCAGAAGAGCACAACCTTAACTGTGGGGTTGACTGCCTTCCAGACGCATTGAACATCTCGAAGACATTCACCAAACACAAATTTTCCCACGTTGAGAACTGTCTGTGGGATGGAGGTGACATGCTTATTCATCGTTCATCGTGTTTAAAGGGTTTACAGGGTGCACCACATGGCTTCAGGTTGCATTTACCAACAGAAGCAAAGCAATAATGTTTTATGGCATTGGTGGGTTTACAAGTTTAACGTATTCAAAGGTAATTGTAGTTTCACACAAGGAACGGATAACAAGGTTGGTGAAGGCTGAAGCTCCAAGAGCCTTTTGGTGCAAAGCTATTCAGAAGTGTTTGTGGGTCCTTGACAAAGGAAATACTGAGGCAGACTTCATTTGCAAAACATACCCTCTGGTCTTTTTGACGCTAGTGCAAACTGAACACCAATAGGCTCCTGTATATTGGCTTCCCAGCGCTGTTGGACTTTGAAAGGAAATTTTACTCCATCATTCTTAAGGGCTTTATATAACCGGGATATTCCCTCCCCCTCCTCCCCAATCAAGTACTAACTCAAGCGTCTTAATGGTGGACTACATCTGAGGGAATTCTGTACAAATCCCCCCCACACACACACACTTTTCTAAAGAACAAAGTTGATGTTTTAGTCTATGCATATATACGGATTCTAATTATTTAAAATGTTTGTTTAATATACCAGTGAAAGTATTGATTTCATGAATTTCAATAGAGATAAAAACATTTTTTCCTCAACAAATGGGCACTGCCAAATGGGTTTTGATATGCTTCCTTCACAGCCTGCATACCCATTCCTTTTGCTGAGAGTATGTGAAGAAAAACAAAAGTTGACAATGAAGCAGAAATAAAATTCAGGAAATCCTCTGTTTTGTGTGTTTTTTTTTAGGTCGAGCCTAGGCAGCACATGCTCTGCGAGACATGCTGTATTGAGGTAGGGACTTGAAGCTCCGCCCACTCTGCGCCCATAATTTTTCATTGGCTTGTGTCATTGTCCACTTTAAACTGTGACTGTTCATTGGTCAAAAGGCTCAGTAGTCCCTCCTTAGTACCGCCTTGTCTATTTTGTAACATCCCATGGCAACACCCCCGTTACATGTGTTGTTACTCGGCATGTTTTAATTACAGCCTGGAGCACTATTTTCTTAAAAGGCTTTTTAATTTTTTTTTTAACCAGCGGCACGCTTTATGTTTCACCGCTTACAAAGCTCAGAAAAAGCAGCACGCGAAGTGAGGGGCTATTGTGTAGATAAAGCATTTTTTTTTGTTCCAGAATGCACACTGCGTTTTTTGAGAGGGGGCATCGTGTGGGTAAAGCTTTTTTTTTTTTCTCCAGAGAGCACAACGCGTTTGATCTTTAATACGGCGCCAGCTTTACATTAACACGGGCACAAACAATCAACAATGGGGCCTGTGTTTTGCAGCCGTCATCTCCATCCTGCCCCCGGGTGCAGCGCTTAATGTTTCAGCATTGAACCCGCTTTTACTTCAACAACACAGGTGCACACAATCAACAATGGCGCCCATAGCTCACAGCCCCTCATCCCCGTCCCGCCCTTCGGCTCCGCACTTAATATTTCAGCAAGGCGGCCGTTTTTACTTGAGAAACCCCATCAACTTCACTCAGTGAGCTGCGCACATAAGAGTAAAGTTAAATGTAACTTGAGTGTGTTTATATTACATTATACATTTGCTGAAACCAGCGCAGATGTCTACAATTAATGAATATCAATATATGAATTTGCTAATTCCTCTCTGTGGTGTCAAAATTAAAAATTAACTGCCCAGCTCTTCAACAAGCAATAGCAATTACAGAGCGCACTGAAGACAACTTTGTATGAGTAAGCACAAAGCCACAGGGCGTGGCTTACCGAGCCAAGATGGTGGACTCACCTTGAGAGTGCTCCCGGACCCCTCCGCCATCCGCTCAAAATCCTCACGTCCAGTGGGCCATCCTGCCCAGAATTTCGTACTCCCACCAGCGCAGCACCTCTGGCTCTGCCTCTGGGTGTGCAGAGTCCCGTGCTTCATCGCCCCGCTGCAGTCGATCGGCCGGCCGTGCCTCGCGGCTAAGATGGCGGCCCCCTCGCCCTGACTGCGGCGCCTGCCGCCCTTGATGTGCCTTGCCTGGCCTCTGCCCGTACGCCTGGAGGGGCGAAGAGGCCCTCCTGCTGCCGGACTGCCCAGGGGAAATCGCTGGCTCCGAAGCGGGACTTGTGTCCTTCTCCCCGCCTCGCCCGACTGGGCTCGAGCGGGCGCGGCTGAGGCCGCGGCTTCTTAGTTCCACCCGCTGGCGGGAACGGGCCCGGTGTGCAGCGGCCCGGCTGCCTGTGTCTGCGGCGACGGCTGTGGTTTCGCCCGGCCCCCCCCAGCGGCGCTGCTGCGACATCGGCTGCCATATCGGGCAGCGGGGGCTGGAGGAAGGCGGTGGTCGTTCCCCGCCTGCCGTGCGGCGACTCCGGTGACCCGGGAGCAGACGCGTGGCGGACCTTCAGACGGGTGAGTCCCGGCGGTGGAGGGGGTCCAGGGACATTTGTTGGGGGCCCACCCGCGTGCGCGGGAGGCCGGCTGGGGTGGGGACCGGCCCCGGGTGGTGTCACCCGTCGTTTGGCCTGGCTGGGTCCCCTCCCCCTTCCTGAACTCTGCGGTTTCTGGGCCGGCTCCCCCCAGGCTTTGGCGGCATCCTGAGGCGGTGTCCTGAGACCGACATCGCACCCCTGGCTGGGGTAGGCCTGAGGGGTGGTACCGGCCGCATACATCGAGTGGCGAGGAGCCCATGGTCGGGCCCTCGGCCGCCGTCTTGCCCCCCCGGCCTGTCACCGCCTGGCTTGAGGAGAGAGCCGGGACTGTTGCGGAGGCAATCCCCCTGGCCAGGCCCTAAAGCCCCAGTTCCACCACACCATCTCTAGAGACAGTGACGTTGGCAGCGGGGGCACTCGGCCGCACACACCGAGCGGCGCCTAGCTCCATGAGCAGACCTCCCTCATTGGCCCTTCTTATCCTGCTTCTACTGGGTCCACGGGCCCATCTTGCTGCGGCCGGGGCCGAGGTTCCTCTTCCAACGGCCCCTCCGGCTTCTCCGCTGCTGCCATGCCCGAGTGACGCCTGGAGTAATCTGCGGGCAGGAGCCTCCCTGCGGCCCTGGTCCGGAATTCTCTCCCCCCCCCCTTTTTTTTTGCTGCTGAAGGACCACCCTGCCTGTGGAAGTGGAATCGGCCGCGTATACCGAGCTGCGGCGGGTCTGAGTGGGCTTCCTCCTTTGCTCTGGCTGCCCCCCTATGTGAGCTCGGCCTGTCCGGGGAGGACTACCTGCCCCCTGCTGCAAGGCCCATCTGAGGTGACTCGCGGAGTCCCCCGCCCCGCGGAGTGCCACCATGGGCAGAACGGATAGACTGACCAAGACCCCTGCCACCCAGACCAAAATGGACAGTTTCACCACCACAGATGTGGGGGCGACCGGGGGTACCACGAACCAGGAGCCTCCACCGCCCACGGATTTGTCCACTATCCTACAGGCCATCCACGCCTCACAATCCTCGGTGGAGGGCAAGATCGCGGAGGTGCGAGTGGATATGACCCTCATCCGGAAGGACCTCCGAAATGCCACGGCCCGGATCAAAGAGACTGAAACCCGAATTTCTACTGTGGAAGACGACGTCCAGCAACTTAAGGGGCAAGTGGCTCGTCTCCAGTCGCACACCCAGGAGTTGCATCGACGGGCGGAAGATGCGGAAAACAGGTCCCGGCGCAACAACCTCCGCCTGGTGGGCTTTCCGGAGGGAGCGGAGCAGGGCCTTATGGTAGACTTCCTGGAGAGGTGGTTGCGATCATGGGTCCCTGAGAGCTCTCTCTCCCCATGGTTTGCGATCGAGCGGGCCCACCGTTCTCTCGCCCCTAAACCACCACCAGGTGCGGCCCCCCCGACTGGTCACAATGCGGGTTCTCAATTTTAAGGACCGCGACGCTATCCTGGCTGAAGCCCGCAAACAGCAACGGCTCCACTATGAAAACCACGCAATCATGATCTTCCCAGATTACACCCGTGAGGTCCAGGGTCAGCGCTGCTCGTTCGGTGAAGTCAAACAAAAGTTAAGAGCACTCAACATCCAATATAGACTCCTCTTTCCGGCAGGCCTGCAAGTGGTGTTCGCTAACAAGACCCTGTTCTTTGACACTCCTACTGAGGCCTGGGCTTGGGCGACGGAGGAGCGCCCTCTACGAACCAACGACCAGAATCCACCACCTGGGGAGGTGGATGGCGGGCCCGTCCACCCCGTGCCTTCCGCCCCCCCGGCCTCAGCGCAACCGCCCCCGGCCTCAGCGCAACCGCCCCTCTCGACTGCCAATAATGCTTCCTGAAGAATCCTCGGCTGGGAGGCGATCCGGCTCGTCCGGCCGCCTGGACCGCGGGGGTATTTCGCCCCGGCCCTCATTGCTGGACCTCCCAGACACAGACCTTTCCCGTAGCCCGACGCTCCTGGGAGACCCTACTTGAATTCGTCTCTGCCTGCCGGGCTTGGCTCCGCAGCCGGAGACTGTGCTTTGACTCATATTGTTTTTTTCCCCCAATGGACTTGATTATGTACATCCTGCCATGAGGAGGGGTCCTCCACGCTTTCCCATTCCCAAACGTTCTAGTTTGGTCGTTAGTTCATTTGTTCATTGTTAGGGCGACAGATGCTTCCGTTCTTGAAGTGTAGGGTGGGGGACGGGATGGGGGGGGGGGGGGGGACCGTTGTCCCGAGTTCTCTTTTTAGTTTGTTTCAGTTGCTTTCCAGTTTTGTCGCACCAGCATTCACATGGCACCCGGATCTGCACCCGGTGGGATGCAATGATTTTCCTCTGGACACCTAACCAGGCCTTCAAGCGATCCAACTTGGATCTGGGCCTCCCTTTGGGATTTTGTCACCACACTGTAACACTCTGCCACTATGTCCGACACACCTTTGCTAGGCGCCTCCCTGCGCATCATGTCCTGGAATGTTAATGGCCTCCTGGACCGTTTCAAGCGCATGGCTGTATTACGTTATGCACAACGCCTTGGGGTAGACATCCTACTGCTACAAGAGACGCACTTGTTGGGTAACCACTGCCCCTT
Source organism: Calotriton arnoldi (assembly GCA_963921515.1). Classification (NCBI taxonomy): domain Eukaryota; kingdom Metazoa; phylum Chordata; class Amphibia; order Caudata; family Salamandridae; genus Calotriton; species Calotriton arnoldi. Next base: position 132,552 of record CAWUFW010003752.1, on the reverse strand, counting down.
TTTAGCACGCTACGGTTACGATAGGATTTGGCACTCAGGGTTCACTCGGGGATCCCGGGGGGTGGCGATCCTGGTGAAACGTTCTCTTCCACTCGTGACTGCGCATGTCGTTCATGATGCCGAGGGCACCTTCGTGGCCCTTAGTGGCACACTGAACAGTAGCCCCCTCAATCTTGTGTCGCTCTACTCTCCTCCCTCAATGTTAACAACGACCCTAGCCAAATCCACCAACCTCTTAGCGTCCCTACCTCTGGGTCCCATTTTTCTCGGGGGCGACTTTAACGCGGTCTCCTCACCTGCCCTGGATACGACCGCTCCCCCTTCCCCTAGTAGGCTTGCACAGGTGAAACAGCTGACGACTTGGTCCGAATCGTTGGGTCTATGCGATGCATGGCGTACTTGGCACCCGGACTCTAGACAGTTCACACACACCTCAGCAGTGCATCATACGCAGGCGCGCATTGACACCATTTTCGTCCCATCGACGGACTGTCTCACGATTCGAGACGTCTCTATCCTCCCCCTTGGCATTTCTGACCACTCCCCAGTATTGATTCACACGGGCTCCCCTCCTTCCTCTATGCGTCAGACGTGGAGGCTAAATGCTTGGTTCCTTCAGGACAAGGAGTTCCGGAAGGTGGTGGGACGGGAACTTAAACAATACTTTCTGTCCAACGACGGGTCCGTATCCTCCCCGGGCACCCTGTGGGAGGCTGGTAAGGCTACGATTAGGGGGGTCGCCAAGGGCCAGCTCAAACTCCAGCGGCAGGCTCAACTGGAGCAAATTACCTCACGGGAGGCGCAGGTTCTGCGCCTTGAGCGTGCCTCCGCCCGATCCCCGGATGCATCCGAGGTGAGACATCTTGCCCATCTCCGTTCGGAGATTAAGCAATTGTTGCTGGAAGCGGCCAAACTCCTCTGGCGCTCATCCGTGGCCAGGGTGTATGGTTGGGGCGACAAGAATGGCTCACTCCTCCACCGCTTAGCCACATATCCTAGGGCAAACCGTATAATCCCTGAAATCGTGGCACAGGATGGTTCGGAGTGCCGCTCCCCAGCGGAGATGGCCTGGGCCTTTGCTTCATATTACCGCCAATTGTACAAGGCTAGAACTCCAACCCTCACACTCACGGGTCTACTGGAGGTCGGGAACGGCCACCTTCCTCGTCTAGACCCCATCATTCATGACAATCTAGACCGTCACATCACCCGCGATGAAATTGGGGAGGCGATCACCCTTATCTCCTCCGGCAAGACGCCAGGCCCAGACGGCCTCCCTCAAGAATACTACGCTCACTACCGGGAAACTCTCACCCTTCATCTAGCGGAACTGTTTCGGGAGGCTGTTGAGAATGGTTCCTTCCCCCAGGAGACGGACATGGCCACCATTGTGGCTCTTCCCAAGTCTCAGCCGCCCTCGCCACGATGTGCGGATTACCGCCCTATCTCCCTCATTAATACCGATGTCAAACTGTTCGCCATGGTCCTCGCCCAGCGGCTCAAACCCCATTTATCCGTGCTGGTTCATCCCGATCAGTGCGGGTTCATGTCCTCACGTGGTACCCGGCACTGCCTCCGTAGACTGCAATTGGCCTTGGCCCACCTCCACCTGCTTACCCCATACCTTGCGATTCTTCTTGTAGACTTTGAGAAGGCTTTTGATTCGGTGGACTGGGGTTGGACGATGTCCTCGACGAGATGGGATTCGGTCCCCGCTTTCGTGCCATGGTCAGGGTTCTTTACGCCCATCCACGGGCCCGTGTCCTGGTGAATGGGGTTCTGTCAGAGCCCTTCTCGGTCTGCAGGGGAACAAGGCAGGGTTGCCCTCTTTCCCCCCTGCTCTTTGCTCTGGTGATGGAGCCCTTGGCATCCTTGATACGATCGTGCGAGCACGTGCAGGGATGGAATTGGCCCAACACCGAAACTGACAAAATAGCCCTTTATGCGGATGATGTCCTCATCTATTTAGCAAATCCCGCCCGGTCAGGCCCCCACTGTCTCCGCATCCTGCACTCCTTCGAACAGACCTCTGGCCTCCGGTTGAACCCCGAAAAATCAGTCCTAGTTCCGCTCCACGGGTCCAGAGAATGCTTCGATTGGCAGTCCACTATACCACTTCGCCGCCAATCATTCAAATACCTGGGGATATGGACAACTCTACTCCCTGAGCTTAGCTGGGCCCTCAACGTCACTCCCCTGGTGAGACGGGCTAAGGCGGACCTCCAGAAGTGGCAAACACTGCCCCTGAACCCCATGGGGAGGGTCGCCCTCTTTAAAATGATGGTTCCCCCCCGGTTCCTCTACGTTCTTCAAAATACCCCCCTATGCTTCCCCAGGACCTGGTTCCGAGAACTGGATAGCATGTCCAATAAGTTCCTTTGGGGGAAAGGTAGGGCCCGACTGGCGTTGAATGTCTGTAGGATCCCCTCATTTGACGGGGGTATGGGGATGACTCACCTATATCTGTACTATCTTGCCACGCGCCTACTCTCTATACATGACTGGTTCAGCGGGGGATGGTCCGACCCAGCTTACAGGCTTGAATTGGGCCTAACCAAGGCTCAGTCTATGTTGTATGGGGCTCCTATCCCGTCCCACTTACCAGAGGTGACGCGCTCCTCGTTACTGGCCTGGCGGGCCGCACTGCGACACACCAAGTGGACACACACACTGACCCAGTGTACACCCTTGTGGCAGGGGACCTGGCTCAAAGAGGTGAATGGGATGCGGGGTTTCCGGGCATGGGACCTTATAGGAATCTCACAACTAGGCGATGTCTGGGTGGGGGATCACATGCGTTCCTTCAAAGATCTTCAAAGTAGATACTCCCTGCATCAGTCGCAGTTCTACAGGTACCTGCAATTGCGACATGCTCTTCATACGCACCTCCCAACAGGTACACTGCTTCCGGACCATAGCCCGCCTGAGGCACAGATTATGTTGGGGGACCTGGGGAAGGGTGGCATCTCCCGCATCTACCGCACACTGATCAATAATACCCCTACTTCCCTGGATCGACTACGAGCTCAGTGGGAGGAATGGGTGGGCACTCTGGAGGAGGAGGATTGGCGTGACGCCCTTATGGCCCCTAGGATGGTCACTGCCTCTGCCAGGCTACGCTTGGTACAGCTCTATTATTTACATGCAGCCTACCTCACCCCGGTGCGCCTTCACCGAGCGGGATTCAGTCCGACCTCCGCTTGTACTAGGTGTGGTCACGATCCAGCTGATTTTCTCCACGTGGCGTGGGCTTGCCCCCGCTTGACGGGGTTCTGGGGGGATATTGAGGAGGAACTCACCGAGATATTGGGGTGGGAAGTTCCCCACAATCCAAAGCACACAATCCTGGGTATTACGGACGGGTTGGATGGGTCAAGGAACGAGAAGTTGTTTTTCACTACAGCAATGGTGGTAGCCAAAAGGGACATGGCGGCCTCCTGGAAATGCCCCGACCCCCCCCCCCCCCCCGAGTGTTGGACGCTGGCGGACTGGGGTGGATTGGTGTGCCACGCAAGAAAAAATCATGTATGAGGCACGCGGGTGTCCCAAGAAATATCGTAGGGTCTGGGGGAAATGGTTGGGGGGTATGGTTTAGTCTCATGGGGAATGTCCTGAATCATGTTGCTTTGCATTTACTTGTGTCTGTAAACTGGGTCGCACACAACTTTGCATGTACTCCTGGACTTTCATGGTGTCGTGATGACTGGCTGGTGTCTTCTGTCAAATCATTAAAATCAATAAAACTTGTTTATCAAAAAAAGCACAAAGCCACAACAAAAACATAAAAGTCTTGTTGTGCCCCACACAACTGTGCGTTAGCCTGGCATTATGGGGTTTCGGCTGTGCACCGTCTAATGTAGCGACTCTGCCTGTATGCCGAATGAAACTATCTGGCCAAAAATAGGACGACAAAACGTACACATTTTGTAAAATATATTTTTTTCTCCATACCAAGAACAAACACTGCTGCTTTCATAACCGGACCCAATATTACTGTGATGCACAGATCACACAAAAAAGAAAAGTGCTCTTAAATCTATGGCCTAGCATATATTGATAATGTATGTTAAAACCAAATAAAGATGTCATCTTTCAGATCTATGTAAAAGTCTAGCACTTGAAACTGAAATTAAACGCTTACAATTGTTATCGGCAAGATAAACACAGGGAAAGAAAGTCATTTGCCTAGTATCATACAGTTGATTAAGTTGAGAAGCTCAAATTACAAGTCTGGAGTTCTGGTTCTGCAGATATCAAAACAACCGACAAACCAACCTGCGCCTTTGGTGTTTCGAGCTACAGCCACAGTAGAGTCTATTTGATATCTCACATGAGTGCAACAAGCCTATTTGCAAATTGGCAGCGGTAAAGAATTATGGTGTTAATCTGAGTACTAGCACATGCAACAACCAACCCTCGTAAAATAAACACTACTTTAACTTGCCCAATGCAGGCCTCTTATTCAAAAGAAGTGAGGCTGGGGGAACAATGTTGGGGCTGTTGAATTTCTACCTACATAGTCATTAATTGCAACGGACATCAAATTAGATTCCAGATTAAAATGTCTGAACAGTACGTTATGGAATAATAAGGTTTCCAAATGCAGCATCCTATACGACGTACTTGAATGCAAATCATGGCCATTGGAACTTACATTTAAAGCCCATACATTCCCTGGTGAGTTGTGGAAACGGTCTCACATTTAGTGGCACTGGTAAAGTCTTTACAGAAGGAACATTTGTAAAGTCTGATTGCATGTGAAATCCGAACAATGCACCACTGTCCCATGAGTCCATGCCCAACATCAGTTTTTAGGTCAAGCCTGGACAGCGCATGTGCTGCTCTGCGAGGCATGCTGCATCAGGTAGGGACTTGAAGCTCTGCCCATATTTTTCATTGGTTTGTGTCATTGTTCACTGCAAACTGTGGCTGTTCATTGGTCAATAGGCTTATTAGTCCCTCCTTAGTACCGCCTGGTCTCATTTTGTAACCTCCCATGGCGACACCCCCATTTACGTGTGTTGTTACTCAGTAGGCTTTAATTACAGCCTCCGAGCACCATTTTCTCAAATAGCTTTGTCCTGCCTGCAACACACGCTCGCTCCTAAAGCCTTTTTTTAGGTCTCGCCTGAGCCAGAGCGCATGTGCTGCTCTGGCGAGACTTTTAGTAAGCGGGTTTTGGAAGTGCAAACAGTGGCTTTTGCTGCGGACTAGCCTGCGTGCACGCGCGATCAGACGCCATATGGCTTCCCTCGCCATCTGGACGCTCGCGTGAACGCAAGCTGGTCGCCAGCAAAAGCCACTGTTTGCACTTCCACCCGCTTCCTCACGAATGCTTGTTTTCCTTCAGCGCGCGCTTGTTTGATCTTGTTTAAATGTGTGTTTATTTTTCCATTCGGCCGCGAAGCAAGGGACATCTGGTGGCTTAGAGGTCAGACTTGTAATCAAAGTGCTGAGATCCATGACGTAGCATTATGTGTTCACCCGACAGGAACAAAGGCTGAAATAATATCCAGTGTAATTAAATATCTGTCCGCTGTTACTGATCTTATGTGCTTGCAACTGCATCATTCTGCGTACACTTTCCAGAAAAATAAGTTGCCACAGTACACTTTGCACTAGAGCTGTGATTAGAGGATCCAAAAATAATTTTAACCCTATCTCTGATCACCCACTGTTAAAACTCTTAGCCCCCACCCTCCCAGCTCCTAGTCTTGCTGCTCCCACCTCAAGACTTTCCGCAGCCCGCACTCTGTGATTTCCGTGCACTGCCAGCACCACAGCACAGCTGAGCCGGGCGGATTCCGCCTTGCTCCGTGAACGCACCTCACTGTGGGAAATGCGCACATTAAACCATGCTGCGGCGTCTAGTCCTCGCTGCTGCAGCTGCTGAATCTCTGATGACCCACTGTTAAAAATCTTAGCCCCCCCCCCCAGCTCCTAGTCTTGCTGCTCCCACCTCAAGACTTTTCACAGCCTGCACTCTGATTTCTGTGCACTGCCAGCACCACAGCACAGCTGAGCCGGGCGGATTCCGCCTCTCTCCGTGCACGCACCTCACTGTGGGAAATGCGCACATTAAACCATGCTGCGGCGTCTAGTCCTCGCTGCTGCAGCGGCTGTGTTTTTTTTGTGCAAATGTGAGATTTAGTTCAGAAATAAGAAGCTGGAAAAAAAGATCCCAGAGTCACCTTTTCAAAATGTTACCTCATTAGGCTGACAGCTTTTAAATCGCCATTTCTAAGCCCAGCTCTGTGTCTACAGAGCTGCTGACAGGCACCGGCGAATGGTCGTTTGTGGACGTATTTAAGCTCTTTTGACAGAATTAAGGTGGTTCCCTCTGACAGACGAAAAAGTGGTGTTGCTCATTTTTAGGTCTTGGCCTGCACCAGCGCTTGCGCTGGTCTGGCCGAGAGTTTTAGTAAGTGGGTTTTGGAAGTGCAAACACTGGCTTTCGGCTGGCGACCAGCTTGCGTTCACGATGGGCGTGCACGCGCGCAGCTGCCATCTGGGGTTTCCTATCTCTTCCTCATTTCCTCGTCATGGCTCATTAACTCGCTGGACTCTGATGTTTCAATCACAGCAGCAGCTCACATTACCAACTGACGGCCCTGGACTACAGTCACATGAAAAACAACAGCGATTAGCATTGAAATGCAAGCTTTTTTTGTCTACTTAGAAATATTGCTTCAGTGGGTTGATTTCACCTTATATCGCTATTTGTTTTATATTGGGAGTCACAGCCTAATTACCAGTATTTTTGTCTCACTCTTTTTAAAAAAATATTTATTCGCGCAAAGCACAAAGCTATATTTAAGGTTACCTTTTCCGCGTCACTTCTTCACTCTATTTAAACTCCACACCCCCACTCTTATTGTCTCTCTCCTTCTCTCTCTCTCTCCCCTCTCTAATTCTCTCTCTACTTAATTAACTCTCCCCTCTATCTTTTTAGCCTTTCATTCTCTCACCCCTTTATCTGTTTCTCTTTCAAACTCCTTCATTCACTCTCTCTCCCCTTCTTTCTCTCTCTCTATCCCGCTCCACTCTTTATTCTATGTACACCCTTTCTCTCTCTTTCTCTCTCACCACCCTCTCTAATTGGTCATTATATCTTCACTCTATCTCTCACTCGGCAACACCACAGCATCACTCAGCGCAACCACAGCATCACTCAGTGAAACCACAGCATCACTCAGCGCAACCACAGCATCACTCAGCGCAACCACAGCATCACTCAGCGCAACCACAGCATCACTCAGCGCAACCACAGCATCACTCAGCACAACCACAGCATCACTCAGCACAACCACAGCATCACTTAGCGCCACAACAGCATCATTCAGCGCCACCACAGCATTACTCAGCAGCACCACAACATCACTCCGCGCCACCACAGCATCACTCAGCACCACCATAGCTTCACTCAGCACCACCACAGGATGACTCCGCACCACCACAGGATGACTCCGCACCACCACAGGATGACTCCGCACCACCACAGCATCGCTCAGCGCCACCACAGCATCGCTCAGCGCCACCACAGCATCGCTCAGGGCCACAACAGCATCGCTCAGGGCCACCACAGCATCGCTCAGCATCGCTCAGCACCACCACAGCATCACTCAGGGCCACCACAGCATCACTCAGGGCTACCACAGCATCACTCAGCGCCAAGACAATATCACTCAGCACCACCACAGCATCACTCAGCGCCAAGACAATATCACTCAGCACCACCACAGCATCACTCAGCACCACCACAGCATCACTCAGCATCACAGCAGTATCACCCAGCAACACCCGAGTATCATTCAGCATCACCTCAGCATCGTCTCCGCAACAGTCACCGTCACCACCACCACCACCACCACTACCACCTCAGCATCACTCAGCACCACCTCAGCCTGCTCTCGGAATCTGGCATCTGTTGATTCTCCCCTAGCATCTGGCCGATGCAAGTGTTATAATACAGGTACTAGTTCCCAACCTTCACCCTCCGATTGTTTATGCCCCCTCAAAAAAAAGCTTTAACAAACAACCATTGCAATAGGCAGAAACAAGTTGCCAGCATTGCAAGAACAAAAGAAAACTGAGGAAATTTTTTATTGTAAATACTTTTTTAATATGGTCGTTCAGTTTTACATAATGCCTTCTTGGTCATATATAAAGTAACAAAAATGCTTCTGACACTTTTTTATTATAACTTTTCAGCATGCTGCACAGCAGCCACACTTCTCTACAGCACAGCTTGAAGACATTGGCAAAGTCAATAGCTCTGGCTAAACACTTATAAGGCCCCAAAGGCGAGACCTATTGGCTATGCCAATGCTTGTCTTTATTTTTATAGCACGGACCCTGGCATTTGCGAGAGTTTAAGTTATTGGCATTGTAAATGACAATGCCTTTTATTTATCTGTTTTAAAAACACAACAAATAAAAGGCACTGTCACTTACAATGCCTATAGCTCAAACTCTCGTAAAGGCGAGGCCCATTGCTATGCAAATGCTTGTTTTTGTAGCAGGTAGTTACCTGGCAGAAGGGTCTGTGTTTGCCTTGCTCTGGTAATTCACCATAGAGGTTGTTTTGCTTCATTCTGCTGCTCATTTTACAGCTCTGTGGAAGTCACATTCCTTCAGATCAGTTTACTTGGTTGAAATTCGATATTTGCAGATAGGGTAAGGACCCTGCAACTGCCCTCTTGGCTGTGTGAAGGAAGAGGAACGGGGCTTAGAGAGAACTTATAAGATAAGGGAGGCGGCGATACCATTCAACATCCGGTTTCTCCAAAAACCTCAGCAGCTGCAAAATAAAGAGCGTGTTGTGCCTGGTGTTTTATCACCCTCCTGCTCGACAGCAGTGAAAATAGACTTCTCTAGTGCACACACGAGTGTCTGCGCATCCACTGAAAACCAGAAAAGCTTTGCAGACAATTGTTGCACTCGCAGTTTAATTTGTACCAACACTTCTGCTAGTACAGTGGCAGTTTGTGACATTTGAAAATGGTGAGGCGTAAAATTAGTGGTGGAGCACACCACGGCGAGCGAGCGTAGCGAGCGAGCCCAAATGAGTGGGCAAATGGTGCATTTTCAAGACTTTCGGAAGCCACTGTGCTAAACAGAAACAGGCCACTGCCTCCCCTCAAACTATCGTCAGTTCCAAGGACTCATAAATGAACCATTCTAAATTGCAATAAACCACAATTAATTTTAATAATGTTGCATAAATAGGTTGGATCTGTCTACTGAGCCATTGCCTACGTGAGATAAAGTGGCATTCAAGATGGCCCAACAGATGCAAAACTGATATACTACTATGAGAAAATCACAGTGCGCATCACAGGACGTTACCACAGGAAAATAACACAAGAATGTGCACACCTCAAAGGGAAGCAACAGGATAATATTCCTGCGAGGTGAACAGTACACAGCTGCACACAAAGAAAGCAGGACTACAGTGTACACAACTCAGAGGAAAGACAGAGGTAGACATTGCTTTAAGGTGCCAATAGGCGACTTCCCACAAGAAAACGGCACAATAATGAGTACAAGTTAAAGAGAATAGTTTAGGAACATAAGCCAACTGTCTACACACTCTGTGGTATAATAAACACAAGATTGTAATGCTATAAGAGCCACTGGAATTACAAGATTCTTCGGCAGCAGCGTGGTCCACATACTCATTGACTTGCTGCACGTGCCACATAATTCCTCCTCTGCTGCATAGTTGGCTTTTTTCATGCCGCATAAATTAGTCAATCCTACCACATAATTTGGTCCTTCTCTGCTGCATTATTGCAATTTCCAGAGGCCCTGGAGCTGTAATAGATGCGGTCTAGAGACTGACCACAAAACATGGTACTATAATGTGTGCAAATGATTAAGCAGAGGACCACGGCACTCCAATAAACACTGCCACATGTCCAATATAACATGGGATCCAACACCATAATGTGGTAATTCTGAGAATAACAGCCAGAGGACAATATGGGCAAAACTCGCAAAGCAGAGTTTGGCAAGCGCAGGAAAACAGCACAAAATGCGGAAACCAGGAAATAAACAGTCAACGAGAGGTATGTGAACACAATACTATAATACCCACAAACCACAGAATAAGAATCAGTGAAACTAACACTGCCATAGATCTAGTACCCTTACGATATATTACAGTATGTACAATGCGCCAATTAGCATATGAGCACAATACGTGTGTGTTCCGAATTCCCCGACTAATCATTACACTGGAGTGCTTTAAATCCGGCACACCACACAGTAGTGCACTAAGCCCCAGTCTTCTATTACAACAGAGCTCACTCAGGCACGCTGAAGCAGGGCTAAGCACTGCCACAGCACTTGTGTGACAAACCCACTGCATGCTGAGCGCGCAAGTGCACGGCTCATGAGGCCTAGTGAAAACATGGCGCCTACCGGAAGGCGCCCAGTGATAATGGCACCCGCTAGCTTTAGGAGTAGGAATAAATGTGTCATTGTAACTACCCTCGAACATTTCAAACATTTCACTCGGCGCTCTTATACGTATGCCTGTGCTGGGAGGCAGCCATAAAGCAAAGGGCAGCACATGAAAACTCCTGAAACAAATAAAGATATTAGATGTTTCTATTGCCCAACTCAATAGACCTCGTTATGTCAACCTCATTAAATAAAGGCGTGATGCAGAACTGACGGGAGTCTTATGTGTGACTTTGAACTCAAACACAGATGAGTGCAGCAGTCCACTCACAAAAACTTACCCACCCTGGCGAGACTCGAGTCTGCTTTCCCACCACGGCTCTACCGTAAACTTTAAAAAATGCCAGCCTGGGCCTTACCTGGGCTGCTGGTGACTCCTGAGTTCACTTTAGTCCCCTGCAGTCGAGTCAGTGCTGCTGTGGTGGCACCAGCAAGCAGCAACAGTGCACTGCAGTAATGGACTGTCTCGGGGGACTGCAGTCCGTGTCCGTGACGCAGTGGCTTCTTTCCTGAAAGTTCTACCACGCGCGGGAAGCAGTCTGAGGTCGAGTCTGCGCAGACTCGAATCCTCGGCTTCCCGCCTGCCACACCCCTTTCCCAACTCATCACAGGGTGGGTCCCACCACGCCCTGTAATGAGTTGGGAAAGGGCTGGGTGACAAGCTCTCCACTCTCTGATTGACGTGGAGGGTTAGCGATACCGGGCTTGGACTTAAAACGCCCAGGGCTAACTTTGCCTCCACGCCATCAGGGGGTGGAGACTGGGCCCTGAAGCTAGGTCTTTGCCGAGTTGATGACATCACAGCCTTCAGGGCTGTGAGGTTGTCAGCCCGGCAAACACTTAGGCTTCTTGCGGGCCGCAAGGGGGAGCATGCAAGGAGACCGTCACGTGACATGCCTCCAGCCGGCCTCCACAACGAACGGCCACTGTCACGGCGGCGGTAATATATTATTTAGAAGACATCATAAAAAAAACTGATTTTTTAAAATAAAATAAGAGCGTATGAGTAACGGGGGCGGAGCCCTGACGCCCTCGGGGAGAAACTGCCACTGCATCACAAAAGCGTGTGCGCACACAACACTACATAATTGTAACCAAGAAAAATGTAATTAACAGTAAGAGCAGCGTGGAGCACACGGATGAGCGAGAGAAGGGGAAAAAAATTCCAGGACAAGAGAAAACACAAAGGAGACAACTCGAGAACACATGCACTCTCGTGGAGAGCTTTAGGAACAAAAAAAAAATCCTGAAAAGCAAGCACTCCTGGAAGAAATGAGGAAAACAGTCAGAGAGGTCGAAGAGGGGCATCGCTCCACAGAAGGGGCAAAGACATGCTGGACAGGCTAAAACAAATGGAGCCAGAGAATAGAAAGAAAACTCAAAAAACAATGGTAAGCAATTAGTGAAATACGTTCCTACGTCTGCTTTCAGTATGTCCCCAATATGTCTTTGGAACCAGACAGCTGTGCTCTCTTGTAGGTTTGAACCATCAAAAAAAAAAAATCTCTGCAAAGGTGGTTACCTGCAACTTGTGCCACTGTGAATTTTCCAGGGGTCTGGCAAAAAGTACTCCTTTGTAACGTCTGGCATGATCAAGCATTTTAATGGCTGGCACACCACTTAATTCAGTGAGGCAAACAGGAGGGTTTTTAAGGTCCAGTTCAGAGTCTCCAACCCGGCGATTCTCTTCCTCCAGAAGTCAAATGGGCCAACGTTAAGAAAAATGCTCTTCCTATGGAAAAATCGGACCTAACCATAACTACACGACCCTGTGTGTGTATATATATCTATTACCCAGTGGCAGCCACCACTGGGTAATTATAGTTATGATCGTGTTTCCATATGAAGTGCTTTTTTTGTGTACCGAATAACTTTGGCACCGTTTGACGAATCGCCACGAAGCTTTACAGAAAAGTGCTACTTTTTGACTAGTTTACATATGGAACGTGTTAGGGTGATCAATCAAGAGGGAGCCAAGAAGAAAGGTGGGGGGGTCCCAAAATGCATTTACCTTATTCATTTTTCCATAGGAACTTTAAGCACAGCTACAGCCCAAACCGCTGAACAGATTAACACCAAATGTGGCAGTAAGCTAGATCTAGGTCCAGAAAAAGTGTTTTTTATGTTCTGGTGTAAATGTCAATGGTTTTGGAAAAATGAAGGTTAAAGTCCTAAAATTATTATATATTTTTTTTTTAAAAGGTAAATTAAAAACACAAGAGGCAGGATAGGTATACCCTGACCCCCTAGGCGTGGTGCTGGGGCCAAACAAGTTTTAAAAATGTTGCCACAGGAGGGCTGGGTTGCATGTTGCACGCTCACAGGGAGACTCACGTCTAACTGTAACCTCAGAATAATACACTTTAAATACTTGCAGCAACTTTACTATACACGACTTCAATTACACAAATATGGGCTCCGTGCTAGCTCCCAATGTGCTAGATGTGGGGGAGTGGATGCAGACTTCCTACACTTGGCTTGGATTTGTCCATTCATCTACTGATTTTGGACGCAGGTAGCCCAGGCGTTGACAGACATGGTAATGGAGAGGGTGGAATGCACTCCACAGCTCTCTCTTGGGTCTTATTCAATCATTACGGCCATTTAATCGCAAACTTGTGACTATCACTACGTTGCTGGCCAAACAACAGGTAGCAATGCACTGGGGCAATAAAGTAGTAGTACTTAAGTTGGATTATTGGTTGCAGGATGTGGCGTATCGTAGGGATCAACTAGACTCATATGCAGAGGAATTGCCGTGGCCTCTGGGCCCATAGATATGATGGAGCAGGGTTTTGATAAAATAAAACCTGCTCGGATGGAACCCTCAGTAACATTAATTAACAGTGTGCTGTGAAAAATAGGATTAAAAACGCTAAAATAAGGGGAAATGCTTATGCGCATGTGTAAAACTAATGCGTGTATTAATGCATGGAACTAGGCCGCAAAACTGCTTTGATAAAAACCAATGCTGCTTTTGTGCACGTTAATAATATTTTGCTAGGAATAACATGGGTTGTGCATGGGTTAGTGCAATGCTGGGATGGTGTATAAAATGAAATTACATTTCATGAAAATAATAAATGTTTGTATTTGTTTCTTGTAGAAAAGGCAAGCATGGGCCTACACTTCTACATGTCAGTCTGAGGGTTAAATATTTGACTGAAAATCATTAAATGTCCCAAAAGAAAGATTCGAATGAGAAGAGAGCACAAAGGCATGAAAAATGCGACCTTCATGGAGCCCTGAATGTCTGCCAAGTTGCGGAAAAGATAAATTAGATTACAAATGGAAGTGAACAGTTTCGTTCACGAGATGGCAGAAGCGAATAATAGAGGCGTAGAGATTTGCAACATTCAAGGAACTGCAGGAAATGTTTACTACGATTGTGTTCAAAGTCGTTTCCTGGGATGAATCTGTCGTAATGCTTAATGTTTAAAACAAAGAGTTGTCTAATAAAATGGTCACGACGAGAGTGGTGTGACAGAACACCCCCAATCTTAGCCAATGGGAGATGGATATTGTGCTCATGTTGAAACATATGTGGGTTGGACATTTAGGTTTTAGGGTATAATTGAAAGTCCCCGGTGGGTGTGGTTTAGGAGTAGGTGTTTCAGCTGGTGTTAGCTAGCGGGAGATCGTCGCTGTCGTCAGTTTGCTGTTTCCAGATAGAGGCCTACCTGTTTCCTGACTCCTGACTTAATCTTTGTCACTCGACTCTATTTGAGTGGCCTTCCTGCCCTGACTGGCCAGAGGGGTAGATTTCCCTGATTCTTACTTGGGTTAGAATAGATAATCTCCTAAATTTGCATATTCATTTGCAAATGTATTTTGTCTCTGAAACTTTTCTCTCTTCGCCTATCCACTCCTTCAATGCATGGTTTATTGAAATGAGTTTGTTTTATACATTGCCAATGTTTTCTCTCTGTGATAATCTATGATTTGCATTTGTGTAACTGTACATGATGTATGATGAGCATTTATTTTTATTCTCACATTATTTTACGATAAACAACAAACTACACACCGAGTCTGTTATTATTTGTAGCTTGTGAAGGGATTAGTTGGGTAGTGTAAATGGGCCTATGTTAGTGAAAATTATCGATCCCTGATCGCTGGATCAGTTTTGGTAGCAGAGGAAGGTTGCTCCGCCTTTGTCAGCTCTTTTTATAGTAATGGTCGTGTCATTCGCAAGGGAATTGACAACCGTCAATTCTGCTGTAGAGATATTGTTAAAGTGTCTAGGCATCGTGCTCTTTTCTAAGTCCTTAAGTACAGCTTGCTCGAAAGTGAGCACCTCATTAGGAACCAACCCGCTGTTAGGAGTGAAAGTACTACCCCTAACCATACATGAGGTAATACAGCAGCGCAAACCATAGAGTGATTCACACCACCGATACAAATATGGATTATATCAAGGTCCAATGTTCTCAAATATGTGGCATACACGATAATATAACACGCAATGAATCACACTAACCGATTGACACACACCACTGATACAAATATGGGTTTACGATTATATCACGGCCCATGTTTTTCAAATATTTCGCATACATGAGAATATAACACGCAATGAATCACACTAACCGCTCCATACCACCGGGTAAACTCAAAAACCATTCCAAGATGGCGGTCATTTTTGACCAGGATTAAACATCTTCCAAGATGGCCCCCACGTATTTCTGCAAAAGCTGTAACAGTCTAGTGCAGGCTGTGAATCGACCAGAAGGTTCCCGCCATTTCCACTTGAGTCACTCACAGTATTTAAACAAGCCTGCTGGACGTCCCGGCACCACCCGATCCCGGCAGAAGAGGGTAGGTCGGCCGGCCTTTTGCAGACTTTGCAAGACGGGAGTACACTATGGCACAATACACTGTGCTCTTGTAGGTAATATTGATCAGATACCTTTATTTGCCCATACATTGGGAAGCCTCAGCCGCTTTTTAACTAGTCTGCTCAACATCACGCTAGATGCCCACAGCTCTGACAGCCCAGCCGCAAACAATTTGTTTTCAGATTATTTATAGACCAGATATGCTATACCTACACCAATACTAGTGCTGTTACTTTGAAGCAAAGTAATATTTACTCCACTCATGCCCAGGCTGTTCGTGATAGCGGTGAAGCCAGTTACTCACCGTATTTTGTCAACCCCTAGTAACATCGTTACTAGTTTGAAAGACTCCTGCATTGCTTAACACACCTTAATCACATAGTTTATGTGATATGCTCTAATTTTTGTTTCTTTTAATCCACAACCCACGCAGCACACAAGGAAATTCCTTGTGAGATAACTGCCGGGTATCGATGAAGTAGATCGAGAAACCCAACTAGGGTGAGTTCATCAATTCCTTCTGCAACTATGGTGGTGTTCCACCAGATGCACCTGTGTAATCCTCACGATAAAATATTTGTGAGAGTCACCCACAAGGCATTCACGTTACGTATGTTTTTAGTCATCACCACTGTGTGCTGTGAGCTTGTCACACAGGGAACACAAGAGTTTTGTTTATACTGGTACATCTGATTCCAATAACTGTTTTTATTCCTTTACCAGGTTGGTCATATGCTATCAGGTACTACACATAGCATGTGTTAGGTTGATTTAAATGGGTAGATCACACCATACAACCACCCACGTGTAGATAGATTTGATTTTATTAGGTCCTGATGAATCGCCACCAGATTGTTTAACTACCAGGCGCAAAACATGTTGCCCGCACAATAGAGCGCCCTATCTGAGACATAATCTCAGACATGCGCCTCTGTTTCTTTTAATCAGGGTGGGAGACCCATTGATTAAAATAGTCTTCGCTGGTACTCCCTTACCGGTTTTAAAATTTCTTTCAGGTTATACACCTCCACACCTTCATCTACACTAATTAGGCCCCTCACCCCCACGTCACCAAACGGCATTTGGAATAAAAGATCTCCGCCAAAGAGCCCCTCATAGGGAGCCCGTCAGGTATTGCAGCGCCGACCTGACGAGGAGCAGCCCATATGATGAAGCATGACACCGTGCCGGGTGTGTGAGGGCCCTATATTCCAAGAGGAGAAATCCTAATCCTCCTACACTTCATGACCACATAAAACCAGTTTTCCCTTGTCTCGATATTAGGAACAGCATACCTTTTGTATCTTCAAGAGAGGAGTTAACCGAGAGAATTAGTCAGATGAGTCTGAATGCAGAAGCATTATCGGTACCATTGTATGGTGAGAGTCAGAATATATCGAGAGTACATGCATTGACAATTCCCGTGAATAATGCCAGGAATATTAGTGGATCAGAACAAGTTGAGATGAGTACTTCATTGATTGATCTTCCAGTGAGTGAAAATGTAACTGAAACACCAAAGAGAAGTGTACAGATGGATCCTAGAAAAATAGTGCAGAATGTTAGTGGAACAACTTCAGTATCAGGGAGTTCAGTGGGTCCTTCGCCAGAGGAGTTAGATGACGGGATAAGAGGAATGGAAAGGAATAAATCACAATTGAGTATAGATGTAGCTAGATTGAGAGTGGATCTGGAAGAAATTATTATTGGTACAATAAGTACAGAAAGATTGAGTAAGTACAGAGATGAAGAGTTATTTTTGTGTAGGAATATTACATGGAAAGCAAGGAATCTACATGAGAGGTTTCAGAAGCTGCACAAGAATATGGAGTAGACATAGAAAAGTCTAACGTTTTGCAAAAAATGTATAGATTGGATTTTACTGATAAGGATTTGGAGAGTTTGAATAAGTCTGGCAAACGTTACAAATAAAAGAATTAATGAATACTTTGAAGAAATGGGGAGATTTAGAACGGTGGAAAGGTAGATGGGCGAAAAAGAAGGAAGAAATTCTTGCAAGTAAAAATGCGTCTTTATTTCCATTAAGAGAAACAGGACAGGCTGAAATGGTATGTCCAATGAGAGAAGTTCCAGGTGGTGGATATGTTCACGTTCCCTGGTCAAGACAGAATATATTATCCTTTACAAATGATTTTCCTAGGTTGAGAAAAAAACCTGTCGAGTGGTACAAACAGGTAGAGAGGTTTGTAAAAGTTTCAAAAGTTTTGTTAAAAGAGCTAGATGGTTTGTTCGAGATTGTAGTTCCAGCTGACTTATGGACTGAGTGTAAAATTACTGTTGACTGGCCAAAAGAAGAATATCCTAGAGATGTAAAAACAGGAGCACCTTCAGAAGAAGTGATGAAGAAATATAATCAAGTAATTACTTTCTTGAAAAGTAAAATTTCTCCAAAAGAAACAGATTGGGTTAAAATTGACAGGACAACCCAGGAACCTAAAGAATCGGTACATGCTTATTATGAAAGGTTGTTACAGGTGTTCAAACAGTATAGTGGTTTTGAAAGTATAGGTGATAAAGATATGGGACATTTTGTGTATAGGTTTGTTTTTGGATTAAAACCCGAAATTAGTAACATGATTCAGCAACATTTGATTTGTTGGCAGAGTAAAACAGTTGACGAGATTCTGAGATATGCTAAATATTGTATTGATGATATTGAGTCAAGGCATAAAAAGCTGAAAGCGAAAATGATGTGGGCACAGGTGAAAGTGGCAGAACAGAAAGATGGAAACAATGGTTCTCAAACAGATTTTCAGATGAAAGGACAAAATCAAAATGGTCAGGTACCAAATGGAGGTAGAGGTAAGATGAATAGGGAAGAACTGAAAAGAAATGTCCTTGTCATGCGTGCGGAAAGTTTGGACATTGGAGGAATGAGTGTAGATCTTTACTGAAGAATAATGGAATGAATCAAAATTTGCAGAATGAAGTTGTTGTGAATCAACAACAGCAGCAGGTAGTTACACCACAGACACAACAAGTACAGGTGCCTCAAGCTCCTATGCCAAATAATGTGAATGCTCAAGTACAGAGATACAGTGCAAATTCTGGATTTCACGCAGGTGAACAAGTTGGTAAGAATCAAAATGTACAAGTGGTTTCACAGTATTTATTGCAATGCTCAGATAGTGACTCAGACTCATCTCAATGGCGGTGCCTGAGGGGGGGAGGAAGAGTGCGTGCTTGGCGCATCTCTAGAGGTAGATCAATCAGGTCCTTTTGTTGATGGAAAAGTGGAAGGTAATAATGTTACATTCCTAGTGGACACTGGTGCTACCCGTTCTACTGTGAGAGCAGCAGAAATCCCAAACCTACCCCTCTCGGGAAAAACTATCCAAGTTGTGGGAGTTTCAAATAAACATATTAAGACTCCAATAACAAGACCAATAGAAGTTCATATTGGAAGATTCAGAGACATGCATCGGTTTGTGGTATGTGATACAAGTCCGGTGAACCTTTTAGGTAGGGATTTGCTTTGTAAGATGAATTGCACCATCTATTGTACGCCAGATGGTATTGCTTTTCAAACACCAGATGAGGATGTTGCTTTTAAAAGAAGTGAATGATTTATATTCATTGCTTACAGAAGAAGATTTACCTGCAAAATTGAGAAATGCAGTAAGGCCTGATGTATGGGATTTTACAGGAAAAGACATTGGTCTGATGAAGGGTGTGGATCCTATTCAGGTTACAGTTAAACCAGGTGCAATATATCCAAACACACCTCAGTACAAGATGAGCCCTGAAATAACAGCAGGAGTAATTCCTGTAATTGATCAAATGATTGAGCAAGGTATTCTAAAAGAAATACTAAGTAGTCCTTGGAACTCACCTATTATGGGGATTAAGAAACCAAGTGGAAAATATAGAATAGTTCAGGATTTGAGAAAGATTAATAAGATCGTAGTACCTTGCTGTCCAATAGTGCCAAATCCAGCAGTGATTCTTTATCAAATTCCTTGCGATGCTGAATGGTACACAGTAATTGATCTGTGTCAAGCATTTTTCTCGATACCTTTGCATCCGGATAGCCAATATCTTTTTGCTTTCCGGTTCGGAAACCGTGTTTTGGCATGGTGCCGAGTTCCTCAAGGGTATACAGAGAGTCCTTCGATTTTTAATCAGATTTTGAAAAAATGTTTGGAGTCATTGATCATGCCAGAAAATTCAGTGTTAGTGCAGTACATTGATGACCTACTGGTGGCATCAAAAACACGAGAAGCCTGTGTGACAGATACAATTGCCTTACTGAATCATTTGGCAGAACCGTGGGCATAAAGTGTCACCAGCAAAATTACAGTTTTGTCAAAAAGAGGTTCAGTATTTGGGACACAAAATTGAGAAAGGAGTTAGAAAAGTAACGCAAGACCGAATCAATGTGATTTTGCAGATGGGTCCTCCTAAGACTCAAAAAGTTTGAATGTTTTTGGGAATGGTTGGATACTGTAGACAATGGATCAGTGGGTTTTCACTGATTGCAAAACCTTTACAGAGGTTGACACAAAGATGTGGTTGATCCGATTGATTTGGATGAAGGGTGTATGAAAGCTTTTATTGAATTGCGAGATAGTCTTTGTCGAGCACCTGCCTTGGGAATGCCAGATTACACAAAAGATTTTGCATTATTCTGTTGTGAGAGAGATGGGTGTGCACTTTCGGTCTTAACACAAAAACATGGAATGGCACGTCGTCCAGTGGCATATTTTTCTGCTACTTTGGATTCAGTGGCTGCCGCATTACCAGGCTGTTTAAAAGCAGTGGCGGCTACTTGTGTGAGTCTAGAGCAGAGCGAAACAATTGTTATGGGACATCCAGTGAAAGTATATGTGCCACATTCTGTTGAGATCCTATTAACAAGGACTCTGACTCAGCATATGACGTATAGTCGGCTGACTAGGTATGAAAGTGTGATTTTGGGAGCTGAAAATGTGACAGTGACAAGATGTACAACATTGAACCCAGCAACTTTGTTGCCAAGTTCAAGTTGTGAAGAAGTGAAAGATGAAGCAGATCATGATTGTTTGGATGTGACAGAATTGTGCACGAAACCAAGACCTGACAAAGGATGCACCACTAAAATAGTCATAGTGTGATGTTCGTGGATGGATCTTGTTTGAGAGATGAAAAAGGTGCATTGAGTGCTGCCTATGCAGTATGTACAGTGTCTATGGTTCTTGAAGCATCCTGTCTAAAGGGGATAAATTCTGCTCAAATTTCTGAACTGATTGCTTTAACTAGAGCATGTATAATTGGCAAAAATCTGAGAGTAACCATATTCACTGTTAGTCAATATGGTTTTGGGGTGGTGCATGATTTTGGTCAGTTGTGGATGCAAAGAGGATTTCTGACCTCTTCAGGATCCCCGATCTGGAGCAGTAAAAATGTGAAGGATCTATTGAATGCATTACAAATGCCCAAAAACATTGCTGTGGTAAAATGTTCAGCACATAAGTCAGGAAATGATTATGTGACAAATGGAAACAGATACGCAGACCAAGTGGCTCGTTTCTGTGCACAAAATTCAATTTCAATCAATAGAGGATGGAGAAAAAAACATACAAATTGCCACTTGATGTTTTCTTCTTTGGAAACATGGGAAGAAATTAGGCAGCTTCAGGAAGAAGCAAATCAGGAAGAGAAAGAAATTTGGATAAAATCAGGTTGTAAAAAGAGAGCAGAAGATGAAGTGTGGGTGTATGTTGATGAAAGACCAGTAATGCCAGATAGTTTAATGTCTCAGATGGCAAGGATGTACCATGGAATTGCACATGTTGGAAGAGATGCTATGATCAGGCTCTTCAAGCACAACCCAAAGTTTAGGGTCATTGCAGAGAGTCTATGCCAGAGGTGTATAGTGTGCCAGCAGCAAAATCCAGGTAGAAAGACAGTTGTTAGTTGGGGTCGAATTGGAAAAGCAGCAGCACCATTTACCAGACTACAGTTAGACTTTATAGAACTTCCCCCTTGTAATGGACTGAAATATGTGTTGGTGGTTGTTTGTTTGTTTTCTCGCTGGGTAGAAGCTTATCCAACAAGGAGAAATGACAGTCTAACTGTTGCTAAATTGCTTTTAAGAGAGAATTCCAAGATTCGGATTTCCAGTCTCTTAAGAAACAGATTGAGGAACTCATTTTAATAATGAAATAATTCAGATGATTTGCGCAGCATTACAAATTGAGCAAAAGCTGCATTGTGCCCATCGACCAGAAGCATCTGGAGTGGTCGAACAAATTAATGGCACTATTAAATCGAGACTGTCAAAAGTGTGTGCGTCTACAACACTGAAATGGCCAGACGCTTTACCCCTGGTATTAATGAGTCTTAGAAGCATTCCTGATAAAAAGACTGGATTGAGTCCTCACGAAATTTTGATGGGGAGAGCCATGAGACAAGCAATTGTACCAGCAAACAAACTGATGAATATTACTGATGATCTAGTACTTGATTATTGCAAAGGATTGGCTGATCTGGTGCGTTCTGTGTCTCATCAGGTTGGAGAAATTGCAACCACAACACGGCCGGATCAAGCACATGATTTGAGTCCAGGAGAGTGGGTTCTGGTCAAGAAACACGTGAGGAAGTCGTGTTCAGAACCCAGGTGGAATGGACCATATCAGATCATATTGGTAACAACAACAGCAGTAAAGTGTGGTGGCTTGCCAAATTGGATTCATGCAAGTCATACAAGAAGAGTCCCAAGTCCACTTGAAAGACAAGAAGAAGAACAGCAACTGGTAAAGCAAAGAAAAGAACCAGAAGCTGAAGAACATGAAGCTATAGAATCTAGTGTTACAGATTCTGAAAAGGCTGAACAAGAGGTAGAACCAAGTACAAGTCGAATAAAGTGGGCACCAGCTACTGGGTCTCAAGAGACTGCTGTGGAGAAAGAAAAAGAGAAAGTGACTGATGAAAATCAAGAGCAAGTACAACAAAGAAAAGAACTGAATAAAAGAACTTGCGAACTTGACAACGAAGGTGAAGAAGCAGTTCAAGTTAAGAAAGCAAGAAAAGGTGATGTGTGGCCAAAAGGAGTGAAAAGACTGAAATACACTCCAGAAAAGAAAAGGCCAGATCAAATAAATGAAATATCAAGTCAAACTGGACAAAGTGATTCAGAAGAAGAATTAGTACGAAAAACAAGAAGAATAAGAATTCCGAGTAAGAAATACACAGCTCCAGAATGGACATATGTGGTGTTGGAAGAGATTGAGAACACAAATCAAAAAGAAGAAGAAGCTGGTACTGATCAAAGTGATCAAAGCAAACTGAAACTACCTTAAAAGAGAACTGTGAAAATAAAGGTGCAACAATTTCAATGAAGAGTATTCTGAAAATTCCAAAAGATTTAAAGATATTAAAAAAAAAAAAAAAAAAAAAGAAGGGGGTAAAGAAGAGAGGCATAAGGTGTAAGGATACACTACTCTAGATGGTTTTTGGATAAGTTTTTTCAAAGATTTTAGGTTTTTTCTTATATTTTTTATATAGTGTCTAAAATGGCAAAGATAACAGAGACTGGATATCAAAATCATAGTTTTAAACGTAGATGTATTAATGCTTGCTTATGTAGTATTTTATTATTAACATTGATGTGGTTAACACCTATTGTTATTGTCCCTGTTCTAATGGTGACTAATCACAAAAATAATACTAATGATGTGGGAAGTGAGAGAATTAATTCTAATACTAGAGAAGATTTAAATACTAATATAGAAAAGATAGAAGACGATGGTGTTTATCATCATGATAAATCAATTAATGATTTTTCGTTAAATGTCTTTACTAAATTGTTATATGAATATGTTAACACAATGAATGCGAGAGATTGTTATGTGTGCATGCAATTACCGTCGTGTGTCTCAGAGGGGGTGACTTATCATCACCTACCTTTAACCTATGGTGTGTCTTAACTAGTCTGTTCTAGGAGAGGGAAGGATTAGAATATTATTACTCTAATTTTGATTTAATATTTTCTGAAATTCCTATTAGGAGAGATTTAAAAATTGTTTATGGTCCTGTTTATGCAGCTTGCATGGGAGATTTTTTCATTAGTAACAAACCGATAGATACAATAGATGCACATAGAAATAATTTAACTTGTAGATTACGACATGAAGAAATAGAGTTTATGAATATGGTAGAAGATAGAAGACGAGACTTCAAAAGAAAGCTGCTGAGCAAAAGTCTCATGTACCTCCATGGGCTTTCAGAGAGGGTGATTATAACAAGCATTTGTAATGCAATAGGTCTCGCATTTGCGAGAGTTTAAGCTATTGGCATTGTAAACAACAATGCCTTTTATTTATCTGTTTTGATAATTAACAAATAAAATGCATTGTCATTTACAATGCCAATAGCTCAAACTCTTGTAAATGCGAGACCTATTTCACTTCAAAGAAGCGGCCGCCATTGTCCCGGCCTTCTCGGAAAGTGAAAGCGCGCATAGCGCGCTGAATGTTGCAGGAAATCATGGTGTGCCTGCAGTAGCAGAAACTCATTAAAGAAAATAGTACTTACAGACTAAATAAGACATACCGTATAACATCAGAAGTAAAAAGGCCAGTCCTCATGGGAGGTTACAAATGAAGACAAGGCGGTACTAAGGAGGGACTAACAAGCCTATTAACGAATCAGAAGCCAGAATTTACAAAGGACAATGACACAAGCCAATGAAAAGTATGGGCGGAGAGTGGGCAGAGCTTCAAGTCCATACTCGAATACAGCATGCCTCACAAAGCACCACATGACTGCGAAGGCTCGACCTAAAAAGGATTACCGTGTAGACGAAGGACGGATTGATATTACGCAGAAAAACGTCCTACGTGTGTTAAAACATTCAATTAGGTAAATATTTTAGCAGTGGTGAAAATCGTGCTACAAACCCGATTAAAGATGCAGTGTTTGATGGTTAGTTCCTAACCCTCAACACAAGTAGACTATGATAAAGGGTATCTAATGATCAGGCAAAAAGAGGCTTCATAAATAACCCAGAAAAATATATTTTCTTTGTTGTTAAGATAAGTAATTTTAGTGAAAAAATACTTATTTTTGAAAGACAAGTGAAGTCTGTATCTCTATAAATAACAGTAGGACACTTATCCTGATGTTCACAACGTTAAGATCATATACATTAGTAGCATTTTAATATCAGTCCCAAGCTAATTGACTCAGAGAAATACTGTATCTGTGAAAAGTCAAAGCAGGTAAGTATCAAGTTTTTTTCAGAACTGTCAACATTTCGGTTTCCCATTATGTCTTTTTAAACCTTCTTCAGGACCTAACAGGGGTGCACAAATTATTTATCAAAAGGGTAAATTCTTCTTTTAAGCGTACTAGTATGCAACAGTAAATCTCACAAAAAATATGAGGAACACATCTTTCCATTAATTAAAAAGCAGACCATGATAGATATTTGACTGTTTTATTCAAATATCCCGTTGAGTGATACTGAAGGATTGGGGGTGGAGCTAGCCAGCACCTGCTTAAACTTTCCCTGTTGGAGCTTTGGCTCAGCTCCCCTTGTGGGTTAGATGCGGTGGTAGAGGTGGGGTATCTAGAGTCTGCTTCAGATTCTATGGAGCGTAAAACAAACTGAGCTATTTCTTTATTGACGGATCTGTCATCCCTCTTTGGCTAAAAAAAACTAAGTAAACAGATAGTCTGGTCTCCACGCGGTTCCCCAGAAATGACTCTGAATGGCTCAGTGGTCACGAGTACGACACCCAAGAGTAACTACAGACGACAAAAGGCAGGTCTGAGGATATCTGGCCTCCACCTGGAAACACTTGGGAGACACAGAGTCTGGTTCATGGTAACTGAGTCCACTGCGGAGTACTGGCGCTGTTAGGATTACTACTGAAACCCACTTGCTGTAGCAAGTGGAAGCACTGAGGGTGCAGGACTGAAACAGGACCAAATCGTGCCCTTTAGCTGGATGGCTCTGCTTGGTGATATTAATGACCATGGTTGAAGTGGCGTGTGCAGGCTGGCAGAGTACCGTGCAACAGCTGAGGGGGTATGAGATTTATTCCACACCCACAATACAGAGCAGTGAAACTTCACTATACACTATGCCACTAAGGAACACAAAATACGAAATGCCCATGGTCAAGCAGTAATTATTTTGCCCAAGAAAACATAGGGCGGGCCAGCAATTTAGCGCTCTTGAAGACAAGGAGTTTACAAAGGTGGCCCACTTAATCAAGGGAGAGGCCTTGCTGATGGAGTTATTGAAGGATTTGGCAGCAAGGAAGAGTAGGCAGCACTGACCGCAAATTATCCACAGTGGAAAGCCACCTTCAGGACCGGACTATGAAACCAGTAGCAATTGAGGATCAAGCTTATGGATCTGAGATGAAGGTGAGGGTGCTGGAAACTGCTGCCCAGGTCCTTAGTAAAGAATCAAATAACTGCAAGACGTTTCAATAATGTACTGAAGCTACCATGATACACCTAGAGGGTGAAATCAAGACTCTAGATAATGGAGTGAAGACACTGAGGCTATGCCTCATTGGCAAGTCACCTAAATCTGAGGTAGAGGATGCTGGGCCACGCTCCTCCGCTTCCTGAAGGAGGATGTTCCCCCTGGACAACTAGGAGATCCAGAAGATAAATCACTCCCCTCGAAGTGGCCCTAGCCAGGACCTAAAGCAGTGGCTCTATCCTATAGCATATAGCTAACAGGCAGTGGCAAAGCCAATTAGTATCGCCTATGCAAGCTCATGGTCAATGTTTTTTTAGCCATGTTATACAACAGCACAGCTCGCAGTTCAGTACACAGAGAAGCTGTGACCCAAGCGTAGCAAATGTAGATCTCGTTTCTCAGGGGCTGCAAAATTTGAATTTTTCCAGATGTGAGCAGAACAACCTAGATGAGGAGACGTGCTAAAAGATACAATAAGAAAAATCCCTTCCATAAATACTGCTGTGTGTCTTTGGTTTCTAGATGGGCTGATTGTGATCGAAGGAGAAAACGGTTTTTCACAACTCCTAACCACTGTTATCTGAGGCTCCATGTCGCGTGATCATTTTACCCACTATCTGCTGGGATGCCTACGGAAGGTTTTTTATCTTGCGTTGAAAAAGCATATGCTGTGTCTTCATTTTCCCACCATCCTTCATTGCCCTCATAATTACGTACGTAAGGGTGGATGGTTTACAATGTTTACTATTAGAGGTTTGTGTATGAGATAATGGTTTTCAGGGTGACCACTTCCCTCCAGGTCATTACAGACACTGTTTCCAGTCCTGGGCCTTTGTGTGATAGCACACTGCATTCTGGGTGCTGTAGTGCTGTTTTCCTTCCATTGACCTAATGTGAGGAAAAGACCTGAAATCAATCATTTGTAGGTGAAAAGGTCAGGACTTGAAACAGTGTCTGTAGTAATCTGAACTGAGGGGGGGTCACCGTAATGGTGCTAGTAAGATTAGAAGTAGATTCAGGGCGAATTTAGTGCACAGCTATTCAATTGCTCAATAAAATGGATTTTAACTTCAAACTTATTGCTGTATTTGTTTCAAAAGGGGGATGTTACCCACTGAAAGTAAGTAATGAGTACTATATATACGTTTATGGAGTTTTCACAGTATGTGCATGCTTTCCTTTCATTGTGCATAGACAAATAAGAATATGACATTCCTAGATGACACAGGTTAAACAGCATTTAAAATGTCATACATATTCATGAATTGTGCCCATTAGGAACTGGCTTGTAACAGTTAATGTGGAACGAGGGATTAGTCACCTTAAGCCGCCTTGCAGGATTGCACAGTTGCCTGCCATGGTCTGCCAACACATGCTGTGGCCATCCACGCCCTGCCAGCTCCACACGTGTGTGTCACTTGGCAAACGGGAATGCGGGCATAGTTGATGGCCTGAGGAGAAATGTGTTAGAGACACTCTCTTGGCGGAAATACCACAAAGGTCACCGCCTGGTCAGACTTTAGCAGCTCTTTCCTGAATCTTTGAAGGTGGCTGGAACTGGTACACCGGTTTCTGAGCAGCTGTTGTTCCTAATTCGACCCTGCATCACAACTTAATCGCTCCTTGAGCCAAACGTGTACCTTTGTTTGATTTCCTTAGAGTACTCTATTGTTCTTTATATCTTGCTAACCCCGGTTCATCTCTTTTCTTTCTGTCTAACAATTCACAGTTCATGAGATGCCTATGCTGCTGGCTATTCCTGGCTTCTTCTGCCAGCTGGACACCACATGGTCCAACCTTTGTTTTGAGTTAGGTTGCATTCTGCAGCACGCTCTAGGTTTGCTTCCAATTAAGCTATTGCTCCCAGCATTCTGTTAAGTTTTCTTCACCGCATCATCTAACACCGACCAGCAGATCTTCTCTTGAACATGCGGTTTAATGTATTTGTCATACCATACCATACAATTACAGGCCATGTCATGCCATACTATACAATGACAGGCCACACTATACCATAAAGTACGGGCCATACTATACCATACCATGAGAGGCTAAACCATACCACTCAATTACAGGACATACCATACAATTACAGGACATACCATACTATACAAAGACAGGCCACACCATACCAAACAATGACAGGACATATCATACTATACAAGTACAGGCCATACCAAACCACACTATACAATGACATACCATACAAGTACAGGCCATACCACACCATACTATACAATACCATGGCATTGTTGTATTACAGACATGATATTCTTTTGTGTTGCCCTCTCTCCCTTTGTCCGTCCGTGTTGCATTTACCAGCTCCTTCCCTACCGCTCTCCATACATGTGCCTTTGCCTCCTCCTCCCTGCCCTCAGTCCTTTTGGCTTTTGACCCCCTCTCTTCTTTACCATTCCTCACCAATGACAGGCCATACCATACTATACTATGGCAGGCTGTATTATAATATACCATACCATAAAATACAATGATAGGCCATACCATACTATACAATTACAGGCCATAATATACCATACCATACAATGACAAGCCATACCATGCTATACAGGCCATAGAATACTATATGACAGGCCATACCATACCACACAATGACAGGCCACACAATACTAAACAATGCACCAGAGTCACGCTATCGCACAACATGGTTTAAAAAAACATCGTCAAAGCCAAGAGATCTTGTATAGGGGAGACATACTGGCTTTACCAGTGCTGGTTAGCTGTATGCTTCACAATGGGGGCACATTTATTTTGGTGCCTGTGCCCATTTTCTTCTCCTGTGTGGCATCCAGTCAAACGTTCGCTCCTTGCCCCATAGCTTGTCATTTGGGAGGTGGCATCTCCAGTTTAAAGAACCTGGCCCCCTGGTCTCACAAAATGCCAAGCTGCCCCCACCACACACACACACGGGGCCTACAAACACGCACCTGCGAGGTTTTAAACAAACTACCAACTTCAAGCCCCCCCTGTATAAGGATCAAGCTGGACTTGAGCAGCTCAGAACAGTGGCCTATCAAACAATGCCCAACAGACCCCCTCTGGTTATCTGCAGCCAGCCCTCCACAGACCCCCCTCTGGTTATCTGCAGCCAGCCCTCTGTGCTTCACCAAACATGGGGACTAGAGCTGCCCCACGCGAGAGGCAGTAAACCCGAAGGACACAGGGGCACACCAGTAACACGGGTCAATAGGCGACCAGACAGCCCCCTCCTCCGTCTCTCACACTACATCAAGCACAAGGGGGTGGGGAGAGTTGGAGGGACAAAGCCGAGATAAGAGATCCAGAAGGGTAGGATGAAAGATAGACACCTACCTCTTTTGTCAGGTCGTCGTTGCTGGGGGGCGCCACCGCTCCCTGGTATTCCTCTTCTTCCCCATAGCCTTGCTCGGGCACGCAGTCGTCCCTCACCGTGGATTCAAGGTTACCGACCTCCTGCAGTCCACCGACACGGTCGATGGTGATGGGCAGGTTGGGCTGGGCACTGGACACCGAGCTTTCGGGCTCCCTGTGCACCAGCCAGGCATCCACCTCTGCGCTGGGGACCTGCAGCCGGTCCAGGGCTCTCACCTGGCTCAGGAGGCGGCGGGTGGTGGAGTCCAGTAGGTGCAGGTGGCATTCGGGTTTGTCCGACACAGATACGAAGGCCACGCCTGGGAGGCCCCAGTCAGTCACTAAGTTCCCGGGTTCGGCGCCTGCGAGTGCTCCCTTAGTCCCCGCGTGCTCACCGGCCTGGGCTGCCCCGGCTCCAGACGCGTGCTCCCTTTGTCTGCTGTCCTCGGGACGGGTGCGGACTTCCTTCACTCGGAGGGTCTGTCCCTGGAGTGTGGACGGTGCCGTGTGCTCGCTCAGCTTTTCTGACTCTGGGCGCTCCTGGGGGACGGTGAATCTATTTCAGGGGGATGCACTACTCTCCCACATGCGACTCACTCCGCGGCTCAAAGTTCCTTCCAGCAACTTCTGTCAACACTCCCGGCACACAGGAAGCAGCTGGCTGCAGTCACCCCTGTATCAACGACAGCGGCGGAGGCTCCTCGGAGCTCCGACAACCCCAGCCCCGCCAGGGCCTTGTAAAAGCCATCTGTCCGCGGGATGGGAGGGAGAGCAGGGGGCCACGCCCCCATCCCCGACCGGCGCTCACAGATCTTGGCAGAGAGTCAGACGCCCCGTCGGTCAGGGAGGGGTCAGTAAAAGTGCTTACAGTGTAAAGCCGCAAGTAAAAGATCCAGTCCTGATGGGCGGTCCCAAAAGGAGACAGGGCGGTAACAAGGAGGGACTAAGAAGCCTCATTATCAATCGGAAGCCAGCATTTACCAAGGACGATGACGCCAGCCAATGAAAAATATGGGCGGGGCTTCCACACCACTTCTAAAACATACCCTAATACAGCATGCCTTGCAAAGCGAGCAGCGCATGCGCTGCAACGCTAGGCTCGACCTAAAAAGGGCGAGACTTCAGTTGGAGTTATTCTGAATTCACATAAAATTAGAAAATTGATCACAGTGGTTGATCGTTTATCAACAGATACTGCTGGTGGGTTCTTGATGATTGATACTGAAATGGTTGCAATTAGATCAATGGTTTAGCAAAATCGACTTGCCCTTGATATATTATTGGCAAAAGAGGGTGGAGACTGTAGCATGTTGAAAATACAACAATGCTGTACTTATATCCCTGACAAAAGTAAAAATCTTGAGGGGTATATTAAAAATATTACAGAACTTCATGAAGATTTGACTGAACTGAAAGTTGACGGTGCATGGGAGAAACTTGGAAAGAGTTTTTCCTCAGTGGGAAATTGGTTTTCTACCTTAGGGAGTAGTTTGTTAGGAAAAATATTAATACCTGTTACTTCAGTAATTATAGTAATATTAATGATTATTATGATTTACAAATGTTGCAAATGCAAGTGTAGAAAGAAAGACATCAGATCTTAAACGTAGAGCGAGAAAGAGAGAAGAGATAGAATTAGAGGATATGAGAGGGAATTACTATGAGATCATGAAAGACTTAGATGGAAGAATGATAAAACGAGAAAGAAGTACAGTATTTTAAATAAATGGTAACTTGTATGTGAAGGGTATTTTGATGATGGCTCAAAAATACCATCAAAGGGGGGGATTGATGGAGCAGGGTTTTGAGAAAATAAAACCTGCTCGGATTGAACCCTCACTAACATTAATTAACAGTGTGCTGTGAAAAATATTAAAAACGCTAAAATAAGGGGAAATGCTTATGCGCATGTGTAAAACTAATGCGTGTATTAATGCATGGAACTAGGCCGCAAAACTGCTTTGATAAAAACTAATGCTGCTTTTGTGCACGTTAATATTTTGCTAGGAATAACATGGGTTGTGCCTGGGTTAGTGCAATGCTGGGATGGTGTGTAAAATGAAATTACATTTCATGAAAATAATAAATGTTTGTATTTGTTTCTTGTAGAAAAGGCAAGCATGGGCCTTCTACATGTCAGTTCGAGGGTTAAATATTTGACTGAAAATTATTAAATGTTCCAAAAGAAAGATTCGAATGAGAAGAGAGCACAAAGGCATGAAAAATGCGACCTTCATTGAGCACTGAATGTCTGCCAAGTTGCGGAAAAGATAAATTAGATTACAAATGGAAGTGAACAGTTTCGTTCACGAGATGGCAGTGGCGAATGATAGAGGCGTAGAGATTTGCAACATTCAAGGAACTGCAGGAAATGTTTACTATGATTGTGTTCAAAGTTGTTTCCTGGGATGAATCTGTCGTAATGTTTAAAACAAAGTTGTCTAATAAAATGGTCATGACGAGAGTGGTGTGACAGAACACCCCCAATCTTAGCCAATGGCGGATGGATATTGTGCTCATGTTGTGTGGGTTGGACATTTAGGTTTTAGGGTATAATTGAAAGTACCCGGTGGGTGTGGTTTAGGAGTAGGTGTTTCAGCTGGTGTTAGCTAGCAGGAGATAGTCGCTGTCATCAGTTTGCTGTTTCCAGATAGAGGCCTACCTGTTTCCTGACTCCTGACTTAATCTTGGTCACTCGACTCTATTTGAGTGGCCTTCCTGCCCTGACTGGCCAGAGGGGTAGATTTCCCTGATTCTTACTTGGGTTAGTATAGATAATCTCCTAAATTTGCATATTCATTTGCAAATGTATTTTGTCTCTGAAACTTTTCTCTCTTCGCCTATCCACTCCTTCAATGCTTTGTTTATTGAAATGAGTTTGTTTTATACATTGCCAATGTTTTCTCTCTGTGATAATCTATGATTTGCATTTGTGTAACTGTACTTGAGCATTTATTTTTATTCACATTATTTTACGATAAACAAACTACACACCGAGTCTGTTATTATTTAGTAGCATAGATTAGTACTTATTGTCATCAACTTTTCAACTATAGGTTCGCCGCCACATTTATTTGTAAGGAGAAATGCAGGTTCTAAAGTGTATTTAGTGTGTTAGGAATAAACTTGCATCACACTGAACCCCAGCGTGAAGGGATTAGTTGGGTAGTGTAAATGGGCCTATGTTAGTGAAAATTATCGATCCCTGATCGCTGGATCAGATATATGGGCACCAGTTACTGCTTACCTAATGTCAATTCCGGCTGTGAATTAATTGAGCATTGATCACGAACTGACTTGAGGTCCTCAGGGTTTGAAATGTGCTATACTGCTGAATACTCCTTTAATAAAAATGTATACTAGGATATATAGCTGTACCTTCAACCAAAGGATGTACTACAAAATCACTGCACTGTTGTGTAACTTATGTTTGGAAAAACTCAAACAAATTTTAAAAAGTTGCGGCAAATAAAAAAAAAAAAAAAAAGTGCGGTCTCCCGTGCCTTTAAAAAATAAACCCTGGGTGGACCGGGGCTGGTCGTGGGATATGCTTTTAGGGGAGAGGGCACCAGGGCCTCCCTCCCCAAGTCTCCATGAGGCCCTGGGGACAACCTCCGGGGCCGACATTACATTGAAGGAGCGAGGGAGCGCACAGCCCCCTCCCTAGCACAGGAGAGGCCTCTGAGACTGTGCGACTCCCGCTTCCCGGGCCAGGAGAGGCCTCGGGAACCCCATCCACTGATGCCGGCTCATCACAGGTGTCCCAGGGTCCGAGCATGGGCAGGGAAAAGTTCTCCCATCAGGCAGGAGCATTAAGCTGCTTCCGTCCAGTGGGAGAACAAAGCATTTCTCTGCCCACGCTTTGCTTCCACCCACCCTGCGGGAGCAATGCCAGCTCCCGCAATGGGTGGGAGCAGGGGAGCCGGCAGGATTGCAGGGGGCCTGGGCCTTCACCACAGCCTCAAATAACTAGAAAAGGGGAAAGACTTCTTGCGGTGTGCCCAGGGGCATGCCACTTAAAACCAGCATTGGCAAAGCCAATAGGTCTCGCCTTTGGGATCTATTGGTTTTGCCAATTATTTTAGCCATGCTGCAAGTCAGGGATACTCCCAAGTGAGGCCCTCCTGACCTTTAATTGTGGCCCCCTAGTGAACAGCAGCACTGGGCTGCTCTACACTTGACAGAGCAGGAACATTCAGAAAGCTGTGAAACAAACGGGGAAACTTTATTAACAAGTAAACTAAAGTAACAGTAAAGAAGTAAAAAAAAGGTGTCCTAGACAACTTATCTTTAGGAACACCTTTAGTTTTAAAGGCATCTTGCACTAAATATGTAAACAAATGATAAACTCTCTGCAAACTTTAAAAGAGTGTATTTTATTTACATGCATGGGCGTTTTACCTTAGTAGATCAGATTAGATCACTGCATTCAGAGAAATTTATTAGCAGTGATAGTTTTCAAACATGATCTTGGAAACATTCATGCTGCCCCCATTCTGAAAACAATAACATTAGTGAACCAAGAGGCAAGTCGTTTGTCAGGTGCACCTTGATTGTTATATAATTGAAACATTATAGTTTATTAAACGAAACACAAGAGAAAGTTTTGTACAGCACACATCCTGAACTCGTATATTGGAAATGGCTCTCCTATGTGATAATAAATAAGAGGCAAAGTGAAATTAACCAATTGCCTAGGGTCACACAATTTCATCAAGTGGGGAAGCCAGGACTGATACCAGGTTTTCTGGTTCCAAATTTTGCAATTCAACCACCAGATGAGTATCTTTCCCTTTCACGCTTTACATTAGAAGTTAAAGCTTGGACTTTAATTCTTGGTGCATGAGAATAGAACGTTGATGGCAGACAGAAGTCGCGTGAAGGCTCGGTTTGTTGTCCACACCATGCATCTGCTTCGCGTCCCCCTAGGACCACCTTTCATCCCCCTGCCCCTCACATTGCTGGCATCGGTGCGGCCCTCTGGCATGCCACAGACAGCACTTTGCTGCCCCCGGGAAATGTTTGCGTGTACCCATGGTCTAAGTAAAATACTACCCAAGATCTGGACTGCAGTAGCACGGACAGGGACCTCAAACAGCTCAAAGTCAACTGATTGTCAAATCGAGGGAGAAAAGTTCCCTGCACTAATTTCACTGCTGCACACTGATGGTAATGACCTACTGTGCAGACACTGTGCCAGTCAGGAGCTCAGCACGCTGTAGCAACCCCTGCATTATGCACTGCGCTTCCCACGATAACTACTGTCTCGATACTCACATGTTTGGCATCAACATATTGTGGTCAAACTGCTTTGTGATAAACAGTTTAAGGGGCTCTGCAGTTTTATGGGCAAGGACTGCATCAGCTGAGCAGCTGATCTCATTTGTAAAGCACTGCACGGATACCCAGAGGGTGGCAGTGGAATAAATAAACAAGTGCGACTATAACACTGAACCACATTGTTGGAGTTGGCCCTTTTTGCAGGGTCATCCCCGAACTTTTTGCCTTCCTCCTGTACTTTTTCTGACTTGTTTTTGTTGGTTTTATGACTCTGGGCACTTTACCACTGCTGATCAGTGCTAAAGTGCATATGCTCTCTGTTATAAATTGATGTATGGATTAGTGACTCCATGATTGGCCTATTTGATTCACTGTCAGACCCTAGTACAGTGCACTGTTTGTGCCCAGGGCCTGTGAGTCAAATGCTGCTGGTGGGCTTGCAGCACTGGTTGTGCCACCCACAGGGGCAGCTTGTTAAGTGTGTCTCAGGCCTGCCATTGCAGAGCCTGTGTGCAGTCTGATACTGCCATGTTGACTTGGTAAGTGCACCCACTTACCAGTCCCCAAACCTTCCCTTTCCTGCATATTAGTCACCCCCAAGGTAGGCCCTAGGGCAGGGTGCATTGTATGTGTAAGGTAGGACATGCCCTGGTGTGTCATGTCCTAATAGTGAATTACAGCCATTTTCGTTTTTCACTTTTGCAAGGCTACCTGTTCCCCATAGGCCAGAATGGGCAGTTTGATTATTACATCTTATAATCCCAACTGACCCAGGGAACAGGGTAGAAAAACGAATTTAGTATGCCTGAACTCAGAATGATAAAATACATCTTTTAGTGAAGTTGGTTTTAACATTCTGCGTTTGAAAATACCACTTTTAGAAAGTATTGCCCAACTATCCAAGCCTGCCTCTGCTAGGTTGTGTATTCCATGTCTTGTTTGTGAGTGACAGGGGCTGGGGGATTCCAGGAGACAGGGTGAGTCAGCACAGGGCTGAATAGAGAGCTGCATGGAGATGGGTGGGAGGAGTTGCACCTGGGACCTGAATAGGGCTGTGCCTTCACTCCACAATGCTGGCTCCACCTCCTGTGGTGGGTCTGATGTCCCTGGCCTACACTGTGAAAGGAAAGAAGGAGTCTTGTCAACAAAGTGCTCCAGGACTGACCAGAACTGGTTTGGACTAGGCAAAGGCCTCTCTGCCTTCAGAGAACAAAGAGAATACGAGTATAAAAGAGGGGACCCAGACCCCAGAACTTTAGATCACTTTGGGAAGGTGAGGAACCAGAGAAACTGAGGAGGAGACTATCCCTAAGCTGAGTGCTGTTTGGAGGATTGGCCTGCAGTGGTTGCCGGACTGCCAAAGAAAGGAGAAAGGAACTTTGTGTGTACTTTCATCAACTTGTAAAAGATCTCCAAGGGCTTGAGAGAAGAGCTTGCCTCCTGTTGAAGTCTCAGGGACAACAGACTTCACCAACCAGCTCCCCAAGAGTCTTTCTGTAAAGTGCCTGCTGCTGTGCTGGACTTTGAGGGACTGCGTGTCGCAAGGAGCTGGAAGCGCGACTCACGAAGGAGAAGCGTCGCCGCCGCAGTCGAAGCGCCTCGCATCGCCGAAGAAAAGGATCGATGTCGCATCAACGGAGAAGAGTGTCACCGCCGCTGCCACATCGTTGCCGAAGCGCCTCGCATCGCCGGAGAAGAGGACCGACATCGCATCAGATGCCGTCACATCACCAGGAAGCGTGTCGCAGGGCCTGTCGCGGCTCAGAAGAATCGTTAAGTCGCCGCACGGCCGTTGGGCGTGCACTCATCGTGTCGCATCAAGGAGAAGACGCCATCTTTGTTCTTTGCACCAGATCTTCATCGCATCACGGCGTTGCTGGTCGCATCGCCGCGGAAGCGCAGTAAGAAACCGACGCATCACCTCCCCACGCCGAGAAGAACCCAACGCATCCCCTACGCATCAGTAGGGACCCGACGCATCACCGTTCTTGCGTGTAAGGAACCGGCGCGTCACCTTCCCTGCAACACTTTCATTGTATAGCATTACGCATCCAAAGGTACATTGAACTCAAAGTGTCACATATACCATCTTAAGAGAACTGAGCTAATTCTACCAATTTGGAAGTACAGTATTGTGGATTTTTGTCGTTTGTGGTCTTGTGTTAAATCTATATAAAAGATAATTATTTTTAATATACAACTGGTGTGGTGTCCATCTGTAGTGTTGTCACTTGATTACTGTATGTGTTCACAAATGCTTTACACACCGCCTTTGAGATAAGCCTGCCTGCTCGTGCCAAGCTACCAAGGGGGTGAGCAGGGGTTATTTTAGGAGTGTATCCCCCTTACCCTGACTAGGCGCAAGGGTCCCTATTTGGACAAAGGTACCTACCTCTGCCAACTAGAGACCCCCAAATCTAACATTGGTGGTCAGCGGTGAGGATTCTGGACTTGCATTTGTGACTCATGTACAGTGATTGGTGAACACTACTAGTGAGTGCAGACCAACACGCGACCACATACTTTTGGTAGATTGTTTTCCTGGGATTTTCTATTTTTGCCAAGAACTGCCAAGTTTAACCACCATGGATAAAGCAGCATCCATAGCATCGGTTGATTTTGATTGGGAAGAGGAGAAACTAGAATGCTACAATGTGAAACAGCTCAAGCACTTCTGCAGGAAATTTAAAGTTGCTATGACCGGTCTCTCCAAGAAGGATGAGTTCCAAAAGGCGCTGAGGGCCTGGGTTGAAGCAAGGAATACCCCTGAGAATGAGGAAGGGGCTGAGAATGCAGATGAGCAGCTGGAGGGGCCATTGGGTCCAGAGGGGAGGAGAGCAACTTCCCAGTAGGTAGCAGTGTTTCTGCCAGAGGCCTGTCCCCAGAGGAGTTGACGGACAGGAAGGAAAACAGGATGCACGAATTGGAGCTTGCCAAGCTCAAGTGGGGTGGGCAACTGGAGTTAGAGAATAGGAGATTGGCCCTGGAAGAAAAGAGAATGCAGTTGGAGCATGAGTTGAGAATGAGAGGGCTTGATTTGGAGCTTGAGAAGCTTGAGGCCATGAGGGTCTCAGCCCAGCAACAAGAAATATGTGAAGCTCAAGAAATGAGCTTGGCTGAGTTGGAGGTGGAATCTAGTTTAGATGGTGGCAGCAATATTGAATTTTCTAGTGCTGAGGGAGTAGTACACACACCCATAAATGTGGCGCCTGACTTGAAGGAGGGGGTTAATATACACCAGGGGTTTCTAGGATGTGAGGTAGCTCCAGTGGTGCGCAGTGTCCCTGAGGTGGATTGGGGAACTGGCACAGGGGTTCATAGTCCTAGTGGTGGGAGGGACACTCTACTGACTCTAGATGAGAGGTGCAGGGAGAGGGGTTCCCCCATGGTTGAAGTTCTGGTGTGAGAGTGTGAAGACCGCCCAGAAGAGTGTGGGTTGAGTGATAGAGACAGTCAGATACTGTCTTGCCAGTCTCAGGAGAGTGGTGTGGGGTACGTGTGCAAGGCACTGGATGGTGAGGTGAAGGATAGTTTGGTGGGTCTGTGTGATCCAATTGAGGGAGAGCATATTGGAAGTCCCTATTTTCCAGAGCTATGCCAACACCTGGTGGAGTGTGAGTTCTCTGACCCCAGGGAGCTCACAAAGGAGGCAGACCTTTTGGTGGATTCCAGAGGGTCTGAAGAGGCATTGGGGAGTGACCCTAAGAGGAGTGGCTCAGGTGTCTTCCAACCCAGAGTGGTGGGAGAGGTTCAGTGTAGCCCAGCTAGGTCCCGTGGTAGTGGGAGGGGTGTAGGGACTCACGTCCTGTCTCTGCGGAGGAGGAGCAAGTGTGGGACTGCGTGTCCCAAGGTGCCCGAAACCCAGTCTCAGGGCCTGGAGGGTTCCTTAAGAGAACACCAGGTTGGGGGCCTAGACTGTACTGGTAGGCCATTTGAGGGGGGATCTCCCAGGGTCTAGAGAACCTGGAGCGTCTGTAAAGCACAAGTTACTAACTTGTGTAACGATATATCTGTAAGAGACAGTAGTTAGTGACAGATTCCTTACCTTAGAATATCCCCAGGCGTCAGGCTGGATCCGGAAAAGTTTTTGCGTAGCAGTACCCTTGCGCGTCGGTAGGCGGCGTCGTGCGGCTCCGCGTCCGTCGTCGGCGTCGTGATCGCCGGGATGACGTCGTGGGCAGTACTTAGACGCCGCCCCTGCGCGCTGACGTCAGTTCTGTACACGACTTTCCGCGCCAGGAACGCAGAGCCATGCAAGAAGCTGACATAGGTGTCTGAAAAATACTAGGGCCCTGAAAGGGATGTCCTTAACCCTAGAAATCAGGTCGCAGAACGGGGAGGATGGGTGGGCGGTAAGGAATCTGTCACTACTACTGTCTCTTACAGATATATCGTTACACAAGTTAGTAACTTGTGCATCTGAAAGAGACACGTTAGTGACAGATTCCTTACCTTAGAATAGATACCCCAGCAATACCAACCCCGGTGGTGGGTCTGCGAACAAAGATCAGACAAGGAAGTCCTGGAGGACAGAACGGCCAAAGAAGCCGTCCCTCCGGACCTGACTGTCAAGGCAGTAATGTTTTGTAAACGTGTGCAGCGAGGCCCACGTAGCTGCCTGACAGATAACCGGCAGCGGAACACCGCGGCCCAAGGCCGTGGTAGCAGCCGTTGCCCTGGTGGAATGGGCACGCAGCCCAACAGGAGGCTCCTTCTTAGCCAAAGAATAGCAGGTCTTGATGCACAAGGTAACCCAGCGGGAGATGGTTCGTTTGTGCACCGCCCGACCTTTTTGGCGCCCACGTAGCCAACAAAGAGCTGGTCATCCACCCGGAAGTGTTTTGTGCGGTCGATATAGAAGGAGAGCGCACGTTTTGGGTCCAGACGGTGGAGCCTCTCTTCCTCTCTGGAAGGATGCGGAGGCGGAAAGAAGGTAGGCAAAGTGATGGTCTGCCCAATGTGGAAGGCAGTAACCACCTTTGGCAAGAAGGACGGACGCGTCCGAAGAACAACCTTGTCTGGATGAACAGACAGAAAGGGAGGTTTGCAAGATAGAGCCTGGAGCTCACTCACCCGCCGAGCGGAGGTGATGGCCACCAGAAAGGCTGTCTTCAGAGTCAGAAGACAAAGAGGACAGTTATGTAGAGGCTCAAAGGGAGCGCACATTAAAAAGGTAAGAACCAAGTTCAAGTCCCACTGAGGCATCACAAACGGAACAGGAGGGAAGAGGTGTGTAATGCCTTTTAAGAACCTGTTAACAACAGGGGACTTGAAAAGGGAGGGCTGATCAGGGAGCCTGAGGAAGGCCGAGATAGCACAAAGATAACCCTTGATGGTACCCAGGGCAGAACCCTGTTGGGCCAGAGAAAGAAGGAACAGAAGGACCTCAGAAAGAGGGGCAGAAAGGGGATTCACAGCCTTTGCTGTGCACCATGCCACAAATTTGTTCCACCTGCAGGCGTATACCACCTTAGTGGAGGGACGCCTGGCTGCCAGAATCACATCACAAACTTCGGGAGGCAAGTCGAAAGGAATCAACTGCCGCCGCTCAATCTCCACGCAAGCAGGTGTAGACTGGACAGGTTCGGGTGGAGGACCGTCCCCTGCTGCTGCGACAGAAGATCCTCCCGAAGAGGCAGACGGATCGGGGGATCCACGCTCATACTGAGTAGCTCGGGATACCAAACTCTTCGAGCCCAGTCCGGAGCCACAAGAATGACTTGGGCCCGGTCGTGCCGAATCTTCTTCAACACTCTGGGTAGAAGTGGTATAGGCGGAAAGGCGTACAATAGACCGCAACTCCACTCGTGACGAAAAGCGTCGCCGAGCGAGTGCCGCCTTGGAAATTCCAACGCGCAGAACTGATGACATTGCGCGTTCTCTTCGGTGGCGAATAGATCTAACCAAGGCTCTCCCCACTGTAGAAAGAGTCCTTGCGCCACCTCCGAGTGAAGACGCCATTCGTGATCCATCATGCACCTGCGGCTGAGGTTCGTCCGCCCTGGCGTTCAGGGAACCTGCCAGGTGTTGAACCATCAGGAACATGCCCTGATGTTCCAGCCATGTCCAGAGGCGCAGAGCCTCCTGACAGAGGGTCCACGACCCCACCCCGCCCTGTTTGTTGCAGTACCACATGGCGGTGGTGTCTGTGAACACCTGCACTACCTTCCCTTTGACAGAGGGAAGGAATGCCTTGAGTGCAAGTCGGATCGCCCGGAGCTCCAGAAGGTTGATATGGAGCCGGGACTCCGCCGGAGACCAGAGGCCTCTGATCTCCGCCTCTCCCATAAGACCGCCCCATCCCAGAAGGGACGCGTCCGTCACAACTGTGTGCTCTGGCTGGGGAAGGGAGAGGGATCTGCCCATGACCCATTGCCGGTTCGAGAGCCACCACTGCAACTGTTTTGCAGCCCCCTCCGAGATCTGGACGTGATCGGACAGGTTGCCCTGGTGCTGCGCCCACTGGAACTTCAGGTCCCACTGCAGAGCCCGCATATGCCATCTGGCATGATTGACCAGCAGGATGCAGGAGGCCATGAGGCCCAGCAGCCTCAGGGTCATCCGTACCGAAACCCAGGATAAAGGCTGAAAGATCGGAATCATAGCCTGAATATCCCGGACTCGCCGTTCGGGAGGATAGGCCCGAAACTGCGTCGTGTCCAGAACTGCTCCGATGAAAAGGAGCTGTGGAGAAGGAATCAGATGCGACTTTGGCACATTGATGGAGAACCCCAGCGAGTGCAGGAGTTCGGCCGTAGTCTGGAGGTGGGAGACGACTGCCTGGGACGAGCCCGCCTTCAGCAGCCAGTCGTCGAGGTAGGGGAAGACTGAAACCCCTGCCCGGCGCAGATGAGCTGCGACCACCGCCATCACTTTCGTGAACACCCGAGGGGCACTGGTAAGGCCAAAGGGGAGCACAGTGAACTGAAAATGCTCGAGGCCTACCGTGAACCGAAGGTAACGCCGGTGGGCCGGCAGGACGGGGATGTGGAAATAGGCGTCCTGCAAGTCCAACGCTACCAACCAGTCTCCAGGGTCTAGGGCAGTCAAGACCTGAGCTAGGGTGAGCATCTTGAACTTCTCCTTCCGGAGGAAGCGATTGACGTTCCGGAGGTCCAAGATAGGACGCATGTCCTCCTTGTCCTTTTGGGCACCAGAAAGTAGTGTGAGTAGCAACCACGCCCTACTTCTGGGGTCGGAACATGCTCGATGGCCCTCTTGGCCAAGAGGGCCGTGACTTCCTTCTGTAGAAGCACCAAGTGATCCCCTGACATGCGGTGGAATTGAGGTGGCATGGCTGGGGGCTGGTCTCGAAGGGGAGGGAGTAGCCCCTTCGGACAATGTCCAAGACCCACCTGTCCGAGGTGATGGGACGCCAGTGGTGAAGGTGATGGCGGACCCTGCCCCCGACTGGCGTGCTGTGCACCTGAAAGGAGGGACTAGGAGGAGCTTGGAGGCCGCGGACGGGTTGGAGGTGGTGGCCTGACCCGCACGCTGGTTGCCCGAACCGCCACGGCGGTATCCACGTCCTTGGCCACGCGAAGGCGCTTGCTGCGCGGGCCGTTGGCCGGGCTGTTGACGTGACTGGGCGCCCCTTCCGTGGCCACGAAAGGGGCGAAAAGCAGGCGTGAGAGGAGGGCGCACAACAGCAAGGCCCAGGGACTTAGCAGTAGCCCGTGAGTCCTTGAAACGCTCCAGCGCATGGTCTGCCTTCGAACCAAAAAGACCGACTCCATCAAAGGGCATGTCCATGAGTGTATTCTGGACATCCCCTGAAAAACCAGTGGTTCTCAGCCAGGCGTGGCGACGCAGCGCCACCGTCGTTGCAAGCGATCTGCCCAGCGAGTCGGCGGTGTCAAGGCCACAGCGGATGGTGTATTTAGCCGCATCACGCCCTTCCGCAATGGCGCGGGTAAGCAATGTCTGGACCTCCTCAGAGCACTGCGGCAAAACAGTCGCCACCGAATCCCACAGGGAGTGGGTGTATCGGCCCAAGAGGCAAGCGGTGTTAACGGA
The DNA here is from genome assembly GCA_963921515.1 of Calotriton arnoldi. Taxonomy (NCBI): domain Eukaryota; kingdom Metazoa; phylum Chordata; class Amphibia; order Caudata; family Salamandridae; genus Calotriton; species Calotriton arnoldi. Next base: position 90,162 of record CAWUFW010003752.1, on the reverse strand, counting down.
CCGCAAGCCAGCACTGGAGGAAGAGAAAGCCTTCTTCCCAAAGTGATCCAGGCGCTTGGATTCCCTATCCGGAGGGGCGGTAGGGAAGGCGGTTTGGGAGGCAGAGGCTTGGACAACCAAGCTCTCAGGGGTGGGGTGTTGGGAGAGAAACAGGGGGTCGCCCGGAGCAGGGCGATGGCGTCGGGCCACGTTCCTATCCACAGGAGCCCCTGTGGTGGCTTTGGACCAGGCACCCAAAAGAACGTCAGTGAGTGCATCGTTGAACGGCAGCACAGTCTCCGAAGAGGAGGCCGCCGGCTGAAGCACTTCAGTCAGGAGGTTAGTCCTGACGGCCACTGTAGGCAGCTGGAGATTCAAGGCTCCAGCAGCTCTACGCAACACCGTTGCAAAATTAGCCCCCTCCTCCGTAGCCACGGGAGGAGACAGCATGCCAGAGTCAGGGGAGGTGTCCAGACCACTGGCATCCCCAAGTTCCTCAACCCAGTCCGGGTCAAACTCGCACAGTTGTGTGAGAGGGTCCTCAGACCCCTCCCAGCTCTCCTGGTCCTCCTCAGGTTCAAAATATGGAGGAGGAGGGACATTAGGGACCCAAGGTCTCATCGGCGCCGGAACCGGCGTCGGGCGACGCCGGTCCGGCTCCATGTCCGGAGCCGGAGAGAACCGGGGAACGACGCCGTCCGGAGCCCCGGACGGCGTCGGGAACGGCACCGGGGACATCGGCGTCGGCGGAGGCGTGGTTAGGTCAACCGGCGTCGATGGGGGTTGCGGCACCACCGGAGCCGGGATCGAGGCCGGGGCCGGAGCCGAGGCCGGGATGAAGGCCAGTGGGACAGGCGACGCCGGGACCGGAGTCGACGGCGACGCCGGAGCAACCCCATCAGGGCCCGCGGGGCCCGAAGGCGCACCGGAGGGACCTTGAGGCCCGAAGAGGCGGGCCATGGCCGACAGGAACTCCTGTACTTGGGCCGGAGTCGCCCCCGAACCCGGGAAGGACGGGTAATGCGGGCTAACTCGACAGGCACGTCCGGGGCCGCGGGGACGGTGCCGACTGGGGCCTCAGCCGAGTCGCGAGACCGGCGAGGCGAAGTCTTAGAGCGATGATGCCGCTTAGACTTCTTGTGCTTCGACTTACCGGAGGAGCGCGAAGACTTGGATTCCGACGAACGGCGGGGACTCCGCGTCCGGCCCCTCGACCTCTCCCGGGACCGGGGCTTGGTGCGGCGCGGAGCCGACTGCCGGACCTCGAGGAGCTTTCGAGACCGCTCTCGCAAAGCCTTCGGATGAAGTTTCCGGCAGTCAGGGCACGACTTCGTGTCGTGGTCTCGGCCGAGACAGAAGAGACACTTGAGGTGCGGGTCCGTGATCGACATCATGCAACCACATTCCTCGCAGGGCTTAAAGCCGGGCATCCCTACGACACCTTAGGAGTCGTGAAGACTCGTTGAAGAAACAGTGAAAAAATTCACAAAAAAGATAGTCAAAAAGTGACTAGGGCACTGCTCTTCCCGGATCTGCGCTTACTGGCGCGGAAAAAGAAGAACTGACGTCAGCGCGCAGGGGCGGCGTCTAAGTACTGCCCGCGACGTCATCCCGGCGATCACGACGCCGACGACGGACGCGGAGCCGCACGACGCCGCCTACCGACACGCAAGGGTACTGCTACGCAAAATCTTTCCGGATCCAGCCTGACGCCTGGGGATATTCTAAGGTAAGGAATCTGTCACTAACGTGTCTCTTTCAGATTGGAGCTCCAGTGGTTCTGGTGTCTGGCAGTGCCGCTCCAGTTGGGAGGGTGCAGAAGTCCAGATTGAGGGGTGAGAGGGAGATGTGTTCCCCAGTGGGTCAGGGGCCAGCCAGAAGGGCTGAGCCTCCTAGGAGGGACCATGGTGACACCACTTCTGTTTTGGGGGGTCTTCACGCACTGTCAGGTGGACAGGGGCCGGGAGATCAGCGCCAGGCAGACTGTCACACAACACATGAGCTATGTGTTACCCTCTGGGGGGGGCATGCGTGCTCCCCAGGAAGTCCTGGTGCACCAGGCAGATTCTTACACAACTCTAGAGGAGTGCGTTTCCCTTGGAGGGGTGGGTGGGGGTTGGTGTAGCCCCCCCCGGAAGTCCTGGGTTGCCAGGCACAGGTCCAGCCCAAGGGTACAGACACTGGGTTGGAGGGCCAGGTTCAGGGTGTCCCCCCTGACCTGGAGGAAGGGGCAGCTGCTAACAGTGCCCCTAGCAGTTTGTCTTCTGGGGGTACCGCTCCTGATGGGAGGGGGCAGTACTCTGGAAGGGGGTGCAGAGGGAGGGAGTCCTCGCCTCTGACCCCGGATCAACTGGATGGTTTAGACCCTAGGTTGGAGGGCCAGGTTCGGGGTGTCCCCCCTGACCTGGACGCCCAGTTGCAGGATAGAACCCCTGAACTGGTGGGCGGATTGTGCAGGACACCTGCCACAGGTGCCCTGGCAATGCTGGAAGGGGGTACCACTCCAGGTGGGCGGGTACAGAGCCCCAAGGAGGAGGGGGACCGGGTGTGGGAAAGCCCACCCCAGTCTCCAGTCCAGCCGCCGGGTACAGGCACGGGGCTGGTAGGTCAGAGCCAGGATGTCATACCTGACCTGACAGGAGGGAGAATGGACAAAGGGTGCCAAGCACCTGGGGCTACTGCCCCCCGCTCTCTGACGCCACAGAGGTTTGAGAGCCCTGAGAGGCATACGGCCTGGGTCTCATCCCTGACCGCTGTCAGTCTGTTGGGACACACCTGTGAGCAAGCGACGGTTAGGTGCTGCACAGATGGTGTCCACAGGTGAGGAGAAGGGTTCCCCATGGGTTAGCTTGGTGGGCCCTGAGTGTATGGACAGAGGGATCCAAATAGGTTCAGATTGGCGTAGAACTGGAATATGCCCCTGCTGTTGTGGGCCAGGGTCCAAGTTCTATCGCTCAAAGCAGGGAAGCCCATCAAGGTAGTGATTGGTCTACCCTGCGTTTTGGCTGGAAGGGGGTTGTGTTGGACTTGGCCCTTTTTGCAGGGTCATCCCCGAAGTTTTTGCCTTCCTCCTGTACTTTTTCTGACCTGTTTTTGTTGGTTTTATGACTCTGGGCACTTTACCACTGCTGATCAGTGCTAAAGTGCATATGCTCTCTGTTATAAATTGATGTATGGATTAGTGACTCCATGATTGGCCTATTTGATTCAGTCAGACCCTAGTACAGTGCACTGTTTGTGCCCAGGGCCTGTGAGTCAAATGCTGCTGGTGGGCTTGCAGCACTGGTTGTGCCACCCACAGGAGCAGCTTGTAAAGTGCGTCTCAGGCCTGCCATTGCAGAGCCTGTGTGCAGTCTGGTACTGCCATGTCGACTTGGTAAGTGCACCGACTTATCAGTCCCCAAACCTTCCCTTTCCTGCATATTAGTCACCCCTAAGGTAGGCCGTAGGGCAGGGTGCATTGTATGTGTAAGGTAGGACATGCCCTGGTGTGTGTGGCATGTCCCAATAGTGAATTACAGCCATTTTCGTTTTTCACTATTGCAAGGCTACCTGTTCCCCATAGGCCAGAATGGGCAGTTTGATTATTACATCTTATAATCCTAACTGACCCAGGGAACATGATAGAAAAACGAATTTAGTATGCCTGAACTCAGAATGATAAAATACATCTTTTAGTGAAGTTGGTTTTAACATTCTGTGTTTGAAAATACCACTTTTAGAAAGTAGGTATTTTCTTGCCCAACTATCCAAGCCTGCCTCTGCTAGGTTGTGTATTCCATGTCTGGTTTGTGAGTGACAGGGGCTGGGGGATTCCAGGAGACAGGGTGAGTCAGCACAGGGCTGAATAGAGAGATCTGCATGGAGGTGGGTGGGAGGAGTTGTACCTGGGACCTGAATAGGGCTGTGCCTTCCCTCCACAATGCTGGCTCCACCTCCTGTGGTGTGTCTGATGTCCCTGGCCTACACTGTGAAAGGAAAGAAGGAGTCTTGTCAACAAAGTGCTCCAGGACTGACCAGAACTGCTTTGGACTAAGCAAAGGCCTCTCTGCCTTCAGAGAACAAAGAGGATATGAGTATAAAAGAGGGGACCCAGACCCCAGAACTTTAGATCACTTTGGGAAGGAGAGGAACCAGAGAAACTGAGGAGGAGACTGTCCCTAAGCTGAGTGCTGTTTGGGGGATTGGCCTGCAGTGGTTGCCTGACTGCCAAAGAAAGGAGAAAGGAACTTTGTGTGTACTTTCATCAACTTGTAAAAGATCTCCAAGGGCTTGAGAGAAGAGCTTGCCTCCAGCTGAAGTGTCAGGGACAACAGACTTCACCAACCAGCTCCCCAAGAGTCTTTCTGTAAAGTGCCTGCTGCTGTGCTGGACTTTGAGGGACTGCGTGTCGCAAGGAGCTGGAAGCGCGACTCACGAAGGAGAAGCGTCACCGCCGCAGCCGAAGAGCCTCGCATCGCCGAAGAAAAGGATCGACGTCGCATCAGACGCCGCCGCATCAACGAAGAGTGTCGCCGCGGAAGCGCATTAAGAAAACGACGCATCACCTCCCCACGCCGAGAAGAACCGACGCATCCCCTACGCATCAGTAAGGACCCGACGCATCACCGTTTTATTGCGTGTAAGGAACCGACGCATCACCTTCCCTGCAACACTTTCGTTGTATAGCGTTACGCATCCAAAGGTACATTGAACTCAAAGTGTCGCATTTACCATCTTAAGAGAACTGAGCTAATTCTACCATTTTTGAAGTACAGTATTGTGGATTTTTGTCGTTTGTGGTCTTGTGTTAAATCTATATAAAAGATACTTATTTTTAATATACAACTGGTGTGGTGTCCATCTGTAGTGTGGTCACTTGATTACTGTATGTGTTCACAAATGCTTTACACACTGCCTCTGAGAAGCCTGCCTGCTCGTGCCAAGCTACCAAGGGGGTGAGCAGGGGTTAATTTAGGAGTGTATCCCCCTTACCCTGACTAGACGCAAGGGTCCCTATTTGGACAAAGGTACCTACCTCTGCCAACTAGAGACCCCCAAATCTAACACACATTAAGCTGTAACATGTCGTTATTCGGGCATCACCCAGAATACTTGCTGGAACATTACATTAGCAGCCTGTAAGATATATATGCTCAAAATCCCACATAATTGGTACATTATGGGTATAGCGCAGGGACCCTCCTCAGCAAAACAAATTCAGTTTCACAGCCCCAAAAATATAGTATTTGAAACCGTGCGGTGTGCTGATGAAAGAAAATCTGTACTGGCCATCAAATGCCGACAAATCTTTGAGAAACTTTCGCATAACTAAATGTTTATAGAAGGTGAAGACACCAACTCCTCCTTCACTTGTCTAACAATGCGCTAGTAATGGACGTTAAATACCCTCTTAATAAGGAAGAAACGTATTGAACCAGAGAATCACTTACCATTGTAGAACGTACATAAATATTTAAAAAAAATGTTATTAATTGAGCTTTTACACACCTAAATGATTATACACAACATTAAAATACGAATTTTACGAATGAAGAAAACAAAAGACTCGGTGACAAAGCCAGTGTGGCCGTTGAGTGTTTCAGAGCACAGAGGGGGAAAAAAAAAAAAAGAAGTGTGCACCCACCAACACAAATATTAAGCTTAAAAGCTATTTTCCAAGTGAAAGGGTGCAATTACAAACAAAGGCATCTGCAGCCATTGGCACAAAGACTCACCAAAATTTTCAAACTTTATGGCCCGCTCCTATCCTGAAAGTCTCGGGGTGATTCGTCAAGCGGGGGCTGAGAAAAAAGGGGGGTCCCAAAACGTGTTTTCCCCATTTTCCCATAGGAAACTTTAGCCATGGCTACAGCCCGAACTGCTGAACGGAATTACACCAAATTTGGCAAAGAGGTAGTTCTTGGTTCAGAAAGAACCCTTTTTGGTAAATGGTGTAAATCCGTTCAGTAGTTGCTGAGAAAATCAAAAGTAAAATCACATATATATCTATGGCCTCGTAGGGTCCGCGCACCCTCCCGATCACGAGCTGTATGCTAATTGGCTGTCAACACTCCAAATCAGGAAGTGTTGGCAGCCATCTTGTTCCTCTGTAGAACAGAGGAACAAGAAAGCAGTAAAAAAAAGTGCGATGCCATTTGAGATGTCATCAGTGGTCATCAGTGATGTCACTGACCATGTCATGAGTGATGTAATATGTGACGTCATCAGCAGTGCATTGCGGGGGCGCGAGTTATAGTTAGCTGAACTAACTATAACGGGGGAATTTCACGGGTTTTGTACGAGTGCAATGTCCTACTAACTATAACTGTCCCTAAAACCTATGGTTTTTTCAGTGAATTTGTAAGGTTTTTTAAATGCTAATTTCTAACTATAACGTGCCTGAAACCTATGGTTTTTTCAGTGAATATATATATATATATATATATATACATACATACACACACACACGTGCCCCATATATATATACACACACACACACACACACACACACACACACACACACACACACACACACAAAGCACACATACAATACATACATGGGGCATGTCTTTTAGGACATCATTGATAATATCACTGCAACATTTGTAATGAAAGTATTGATGAGAAAACTGTGCATGGCGGGGGCTCGAGTTATAGTTACTTGAGATAACTATAACTGGTGAATTTCTGTGTTTTTTAGAGTTTCAAAAGTTACGTTGTTACTGAACATTTCACCTAACTAGAACGTTACTTTAACCCTGTTTTTTGTGTGTGAATATATAAGTGTCTGGCCCTTGCTGCCTCCCAACCTGAACACACTTAATGTGTAGCAGTCACGTCCACAAAACCTTTATAATATGTTGACTGTCCACTATCAGTTTCATTCACGCCACAGTGAGATTTGAACTCTGCATATTTGATACCCAGGCTCTAACCATGCATCCGTTTGTTGTTTCTAGGAAGGTATTCCTCAATCTCAAATGTCTAGGTCTGCTGTCTCTTTCAGATAAACACAATGTAGTCGATCCCAGTGTAGTTAGGACTCTTCTTTGAATCCCCAGTTGACAACTGGCTCTCAAAGAGTGCCCCACAGACTTTCGTTACTGCCCAATGGATTCCCTGCTGCCCCAGTTTTTTGTCTCTGTCCTCTTACCTTAGTGCTTAAGGTTAGGCATCAACCCCCCCTACTGTCTGCTTCACTGTTCTGGTTTATGAAGGGTTAGGCTCTAGAAGATAAGCATAAGTATGCAGAGACCTCCAGTACCCATCATTCTTCATGCCTCTGGAGGGTCTTAGGATACGGAGCAAAACCAAAGGGGATGATGGACGGAGTGTTGAACAATGCAAGCACTCACCCCCAGTCAACTGATCTGGGTTTAATCCATCATCATTCTTTAGCTCACTCCGCCACCCCAGTTCAGACATGGCCATATGCAAATAAGTATGACCCTGTGCCTCATGGGAACAGTCCAGCCCGAACTGCCAAGCCATGTCTTCCCTGGACCGGAAACAAGCATCCTGGGACCGGTTTCTGGCTAATCAGCCGTCATCAGCCAGGCTAGCTTGAATCCAGTGGCAAAGTGAGCAAGGGACCCACGTCTGGGCATACCCTGCCAACTTAGGGCGAACAAAGCAAAACCAAAGGGGATGATGGACGGAGTGTTGAACATTGCAAGCACTCACCCCCAGTCAACTGATCTGGGTTTAATCCATCATCATTCTTTAGCTCACTCCGCCACCCCAGTTCAGACATGGCCATATGCAAATAAGTCTGACCCTGTGCCTCATGGGAACAGTCCAGCCCGAACTTGGCAGTTCGGGCTGGACTGTTCCCATGAGGCACAGGGTCAAGACTGATTTGCATATGGCTGGGCTCAAACTGGAATGGCATGGTGAGCAAAAAAACGATGGATTTAGGCCCAGATCTCTGTACTGGGGTGAATGTATGACATTGTTCTGCATTCTGTCCATCAGCTGTTGTTTTTGCATTTGTCACCCCGAGTGGGACGGGTATGCCCAGACGTGGTTTCCGTGCTCTCCATGCCACTGGAATCAAGCTATCCTGGCTGAAGAGGGGTGAAACCCCGAAACCGGTCCTAGGATGCTTGTTTCCAGTCCAGGGAGGACCTGGCTTGGCAGTTCGGGCTGGACTGTTCCCATGAGGCACAGGGTCAAGACTGATTTGCATATGGCTGGGTTCAAACTGGAATGGCATGGTGAGCAAAAAAACGATGGATTTAGGCCCAGATCTCTGTACTGGGGTGAATGTATGACATTGTTCTGCATTCTGTCCATCAGCTGTTGTTTTTGCATGGGTCTTAGGATACGACCAACCTCATTCTTTTTCAGGACTACCCAATGCCTGCTACCCTCTTGGTTGTCAAACCCCTCTTCAATTGCAGCCTCCAGGTGTTACTCTGCTGGTGCAAGGGAGCACCATTTGTCTTGCGATACTATGCAGCAATGAACATGAGGGTGTGCAAGATTCGATGTGGCATGACAGACTTCTAAGGGACTGGTTTGTTGCACCCGATCACAACAGTTGCAAGATCTGCAGAAGCTTCTTTAGTTAATCCTTTTTTACTCCCAGCCACACATTGATGAGTAGGAAGAAAGCAATGACTGGGCTAACCTGCAACCCAGGGGCATCAAAGGTGAACTAAATAAGGAAGCTGGAAAATACAAAGCAGCCGATTCCAACCGCTCCCAAAATGTGTGCATGCACCGTCAAAATAGGAAAGCGGTAGAAGAGATTGCACTACAGCGCTGTCAATCTGCTGTTGCCTCAAAGACACAGGGCAATACCCACAACAGCAAACTTCAGGGCTCAAGCGGAATACCTTTAAGACAAAGGTCATAATTTTTGACACTCCTCCTCGAGATTGTGTAATTATGCTCCAAATTTAGATAACTGCCCTAAGCCCATACTATTTGTAGGCAGTTACCTTCAGGAAATACTGGCAGCATTACTCTGGAGCTCACATTGGTAAAACCTCAGTGCTGATCAAATTTCCACCCTTTTCCTATCAAGTCTCCATCACCAATGACATTTTCTCATCTAGGAATGAACTTGGAATATTGTTCATTTTGGCCACACACAAATTTCTGGTTTATGTGCAGAGACTTTAGAAGGCAGGAGCAAGAAAACAAACCCGTAATTCACTGGTTGTTAATTGAGCAGCACATTATGTTTAATGCGGTCTGGTATTTTAAGCTGAGCCAATAATCACAGAAGTCATTTTCTCACCCACAAGTTTCACAGGCATATTGCGGTTTGTGTCCTCCTTTGTTACTTTACTCAGAATCTGCTCAATGATCCAAAATACAGTATACCCAAGGGTGGCAGAACTTCTAGAGTCAAGTCAATGGGCATTAACTTGACGCTCCCTGACATCATGAACATTGGCAAACCAGAAAGTAATCCTCTCTGGAGATCCCTGTCCATTTGGATTCTAGCACCACAAAGCCACCAGAGTGGGAACATTAGTATTACATAAGCACTAGAACTGAACATGAGCATTAAATGCACATATTGTTTCTCAGAGCGAGGTCATATTTCAATTAATGAAAGTATGAAGCTGCAAGAAGCCAGGATTTACAATCACGGACGTAAACAGACTTCAAATCTACAAGGAAAAACATCCTGCTGAAAATAAATTAGATTAGCAACAATCTGTATGGAGATTCAAATTAGAAAACAAAAACGATATTACTACAATGAAAAAAACAAAACAAAACACTGATTCCAAAGAAAGTGTTAATTTTTTAACAGTCCATTTTTAACGTTAAACTGCGTTTCTAAAGGAGCTGTATCCACATCAGATACTGAATGATCAAATAAAACAGAAATAGTTTTAAAATGTTTAATAACTTAGTTTTAGAAAACACAGGCTCGTAAATCAGGACAAACATTTTGCATAATCAAACAATAAGAGGGGAAAACAGATTCCAAAGTAATGCTGGTGCATCACCGTGCATCAAAAACGACCACTGGTACAAGATGAGTTAAGGAACAAATACTTGCAATTAAAAATATATTAAAAATTACAAATGTAGGACAATTCAACCTGGCCATTACATTTTGTTTAGTAAAACCATGCTAGTGACTATATACAAAGAGCGAAATGCATTGCACATAGAGAATCTAGAATTTAAAAGCAAATTTGGGTGCCCTTTTATACCAGACCTGTTTGATCAAACTGGTTACTGGTCACATCAGGTGTTTCATTTATTAAGGCACCTATTCTTAGGAATAAAAAAACCGACAATCTAGAAAACCAACAAAACTTTGAACAAACAGGGTTTCCTCAAACTCAAAATGAGTATGTTGGCAGCACTGAAAACATTACTAAGCACCTCATCTTTTGCATGCATAATTTACCACACCAAATAAAGTCACCTCAGCCCTGGTTTTCTTATGAGACCTATATGAGGGTGAAGCTTTTGAAATGAAAAAAGCACCAAAGTAATGATAAACAGGGAACTGAAGAAACTAAAGCACTTCACTAAGAAGAAAGAAATAACTAATATTGCCATCAAGGTGTTCTGGTAATATTTATAAACCAGGAGGTCGAATGCAGAGTGGTTTATAAAGGTTACCAGAACCCCGAGATGGCAATTTCGGACTATATTACACATTAGTCGTTATATATTCTTTATATTGCAAGATTTATTGATTTTACTACTCTATAGAAAGATTCATATAATTTTGGTGTTTGCCTGAGACAGCAGATAGTTGGTCAATGTTTTAAAACAAATTTGTTTTGTTGGGGATAATATGCTTATATTTAAAATGTGAGTTATGCAACAAAGTATTGTTACAAGTTAAATTTTAACTGCATTGTTCATTGTATGGTAATTAAAAACATTTTAAATTGTGCTTTTCTTTTGGTGGTACATTGCCACTATAGAGAATGTTTGGCCTGCAAGGCTGAGCTTGTCAGTTGCACTGATTCATGCTCCGATTCATGCTCTGAGAGCAGCACTGTCATTGTGAAAGCATTTTTATTCGTTACCAGCCCAGAAAGAAAGACAAAATCCTCTGTTAACCATCCATTTAACTTTACTTTTTTTAGGAAATGCGAATTCAGCAATGAATTACGGGAAATATTTCAGTTAAGATCTCTTTTCTATGAAATACGAGTTTTGAAACCACTGGCAAACATTCAATAAGAAGGTTTACCCATGGTATTATATATATGTAGGAAGACTGCCTTTTTCTGCCTGGCCACCCCAGTTTTTTCACTTTTTGCTTAACCCATTTTCTTTTTTTGCTGGCTTCAGAACTCTATACATTTTACTCCTACTAACCAGTAGTAAAGTGCTTGTCCTCTTAGTTTATAACGTGGTTGAATTAGCATATTCCTATTTGGCATATTTTCCTTGCCTATTATTCCCTACTATATGGTACAAAGTGTACCCACGGCTTGGAAGTTAACTGCCACTAGTGGACTGCAGCACCTATTATGCCATCTACTACAATGGCAGTGCAAACATGGATTGACGCCTACCATAGTAGCCGGACTATAGCAGTGTAAAAAAAACATTGCAATTCTATTAATTCTAATAAATCCTTTTTGACAGATAAAACGTTCCCTCTAAATATTAACAAGTCACCCATATGTAGGCCTTGTAGCCCAGAAGAGAAGGTGCATGGTATTTAAAAAGTAGGACATGGCAACACTAGATTTCTACATGTCCTTAATGTGACCAGCACCCACAGGCTATTTTCACAGTGGCAGTCGTAGTGGTCCTGTGTAGAAAACCAGAATATAGTTTACATACGGATACTGGAAAGGGACCAGCTAGAAAAATAATTGTATAACTATTTTTATAAGTTAATAAAAATCCAATTCAATTATGAAGCTGGATTTTGATAAATATTTAGGGAAAGTAACTCATAGTTACCTTTTCCCTGCCTGAAGTTCCAGGAGGATAAATTTGCATTAAATCTTAAGCTTCTCTCAGGCTGTACTAAGGTGTGAATAAGGTGTGAAATTCTTCTCAGGAGTTACACAGTAGGTCACTGATTGACAGGGCGATCTGAATGGACAGAGATGATTCCTTTGAGCCCAGGGGAAGGGTGGGAGCTATGCCCATCCTGTTGAGCTACAAAGAATCCCTGGGGCACACTTGAAAGGGGAGAGAACAGGATGCAAAGACAATGCTTGTGGAGCCACAGTGTGGTTGCTGGGGGACTGGTTTTGTTCTAGGAGAACTCTGTCTCTGGGTTTATTATGGGTAGAGTGGCTGCATCAAACAGGATTTTAGTGCTGGGTGTGGGATGACACTAGGATTACCATAGTACACACACCCAGCATTATAGCCCAAGCTTAGTGTGTCTAAAAGACTTTGGTAATCTTGAAAATGCCCAAAGTGGGAATGGTTGGACACAGGAACTTTTATCCCATTGGTTCGGGCATGCCAAGGAGTCACTAACCCACCAACTGGTGTTGGGCATAAATGTCGCACCTCTAGGCACCAATTTCAAAATATTTTCTGGACCAGAGGAAGAATAGGACTGAACCTGCTGTGGAGACAAAAGATAAGACCTGAAGGAATGGACCTGCTCCCTCTAGTATCCAGGACAAAGTGGACTCCAAGGGTCATAAGGCTGAGCTCCTGTTCAAGCTACAGGGATACAGAAAGCTACAAGATGCCTTTTTCTGGAAGTACCCAGCTGGACCAGTGGCAAGTGGACTTGAGCCTGCTGCTGGCCTCTGCCAATACCCTGTGTGTCTCCAAGTGCCTTCCCTAATGTCCTGGGGAGCTTTAGAAGTGTACTCCTGTGGTGGACTGGGACTTAAAAAGACTAAGGGCCTCATTTATATATTGGCGGAGAGGGTATTTAGTCACAACGGTGACGGAGTTCCCTTCCCGACAATATAGTGCCCCGCCCATCAAATTTAATTGCTGGTGGACCATAGGTTTGGCTTCTCCAAAGACACTGGGGAGTAAGGACTGTCGGAGAAATGTCTACATGTCCGCCCACCTAATTTAGACTGGCGGACATGTAGTCAATTTTTACTGTTTACCACCAGGTTTTGAAAAATGAAAAACATTAGAATGCTCTACCCGCTATGGGAGAAGACCCCACGGAGAGGGGAGCATTACTTTTTTCATTTTTTTTTTTTTTTTTAAATTCAAATCATGTTGCGGTATTTTCTTTTTGAAAAGAAAAAAAAAATACTGTTTGCTACAGAGCTGCATCCTTCCGATGCAGACCTGTAGCAAACAGTACAATGCATTGATAGGAACCGCCATGACGGTTCCTGGCCTTTATAAATGACCGCCTGCTTGGTGGTCATTTATAAACAAGGTGGGCAGCCTCCCACATGTCATCCGCCCTAATTTAACTCAGGCCCTATCCCGGAAGGTAAAATCTTTGACCAAGATGACCCTGGTTGGTGTATCCGACCTGCGCTGCATTGTGGTCAGCCTCAAATTGGGTCTAGGTCCCGATCTACCACGAGCATTAACTATCATTGGTGCTCGGTGCTTTTGCGCGCTATTTCTATTTAAAAGTTTAAAGATTCATAGCTCTGGTTCACCTCATTGGATTTCAGTTTTTATTGCTTTGCATTTTGAGTTTATTACTGTTTTAGTACTTTATACATACCTTACACATTGCCCTAAGTAAAGCCTGTCTGCTTTGGGCCATTACTATCAGGGGGTTGAGCTCGGGTTAATTTGGTGACTTTGAGGGTTCAACCTGATAAGGGTTGTGACTATTCCTTGAGGTAGGTAGTCACCCACCCCAAACAATCAAATGTCTTAAATATGTACTATACACATATATACACACACACAGTTTACACTGAGAATAACCCTTTGCAGTTATAGTTTAGTGAACTAACTAGAACCTGTGCTCCGTCATATACTGCTCTTGACTTCACATTAAATCACTGATACGTTAAATTACCTCACTGATGACATCATGCAGTCATTGTGACAACTTCCTACATGGTTGATACTTAACGTAATTTAACAAGCTACACCTGTGCATAATCTCCAATCAAGTGATCATGGACACAACCTTTGACCACATGCTGGACACAAAGCCTCTCTTTTGATTCACCAATATTTGGCAAAGTTACCTTCTTTTTACTGATACTCGCCCACCTCCACAGAATTTAATCGGGTTAAAACCTCGAACACCCTTCGAAAAGAATTTGTACTCAATTCACCATAGTTGGGTCACAATCTTAAAGACTTCACACAAACTGAAATTTTAAGCCAAGAGATTAACAGGTACGCAACTGCCACTAACACCCCTTCTGCCAGGCATTATGGAAAACCCTCTGTAGTTTGGTAAACTACAATACACCCATTCCTGAGAAGACAAAAATGACATACAACCATAGAGCCATGCGTACAATTCCACTGTGATTTTAAATAAATCTAACTGTCACCCCTACGTTCTACAAAAACCTGCAGTGCCTCAAAGTGTGCATCTAATAAAGGTCCTGATTACATATAATTGGTCTACACAAAAAGTATTACAGCTATTTAACAAGTGCACGTGACCAGCCATCCACTTATGGATAATCTATGGTAAACAAACTTTGCCTTTTCTCTGTTTTTTTTGCAACAGGCTTGGTCTTTAAGCCACAACCTACTTTGAAACATGCCTCTACAAACCACATCAGGTTCACTCAAGCCCTTTAGTTTAACACGGAGTACTGCTTGCACCCCAAACTTCACTGGCTTGTAAATAGTGCAGCATATAAAACTTGCAATATGCACATTACTATTTCTATTCAATGCAACCACACTTGTACACGCAGTAACTATGCAGTATATGGCATTAGGCACTTCACAAAACTTTTTTGAAAATAATGCAAGGGTTTATGGAATAACGTGAATAGCAGTATCATGGATTATGCCATTGTAAACACCAACAGTGATGTCATGTGATGTAATATTTGAGGTCATAAGCAGAGTATGACAATAGAGCAAGTTATAGTCAGTTCACTACATTTTAACTAGGAAAGTTCATTGTTTTTCTGACCAGACCCTTTTCTTGTGCTTTTAATTAGATTTTTGTCAGTACTACGCTACAAATATCAGCAGGGCGGTTCCTTTGGGATATCTTCCCCACCCGCCAAAATAGTTGGGGGGGGCGGGGGTGGTTCATGTTTGCCCACTCTGCCCCTTTACGTGGCCTTTGATAGCTGCCCACGCCTTAACTCACTGTGCTCAACATGCTGAAAACATACATTTTGCAAAGGCTCAGAAACATAAAAACAGTTGTCAGGAGAACTACATGGATGTATGCGCAGCTAACCATTACTTACGAATCTCGGGGATTGTGCACGTTTGAGTCAGAACCATAACCAGAGCCACTGGAATTGTATGATTATTCTGGCAGTGGCTTTTTCCTCATAATTATTGGTCACTTTTGCCACATAACCCATCGCTTATTGGTCTATAAGGGTGTCAAACTGGACTTAATGGAGTGAAACCTTTGCAAAGGTAGTGCTCACGAGTGAAATCAATTGACAAAGCCAGTAGGTATTGCCTATGTGGCAGCATGCCTAAAAGATGGAGAAAAAAAAAATTACAAAAAAAAAAAAACTTCAAAGGGACGGGAAGTTTAAAAAAAAAAAAAAAAAAAAAAAAAAAAAGCTATAATGCTGCCAGTGCTGGCCGAGCCATAGCGCTTTTTTCCCTTACGGCGGGTGAGGGGCAACACAGACAGCAGACTAATGGACGGAAGACGCAACAGGAGGGATAGTGGGAGGGTGGGACGGAAGAAGCAACAGGGATAGTGGGTGTGACGGAAGAAGCAACAGGGATAGTGGGAGGGTGAGACGGAAGAAGCAACAGGGATAGTGGGAGGGTGAGACGGAAGAAGCAACAGGGATAGTGGGAGGGTGAGACGGAAGAAGCAACAGGGATAGTGGGAGGGTGAGACGGAAGAAGCAACAGGGATAGTGGGAGGGTGAGACGGAAGAAGCAACAGGGATAGTGGGAGGGTGAGACGGAAGAAGCAACAGGGATAGTGGGAGGGTGAGACGGAAGAAGCAACAGGGATAGAGGGAGGGTGAGACGGAAGAAGCAACAGGGATAGTGGGTGAGAGAGACGGAAGAAGCAAGAGGGATAGTGGGAGGGTGAGACGGAAGAAGCAACAGGGATAGTGGGTGGGAGAGACGGAAGAAGCAAGAGGGATATTGGAAGGGAAGGAGCAACAGTTGAATGCGAGGGTGGGAGGGAAGGAGCAACACAGTTAAATGCGAGGGTGGGAGGGAAGGAGCAACACAGTTAAATGCGAGGGTGGGAGGGAAGGAGCAACACAGTTAAATGCGAGGGTGGGAGGGAAGGAGCAACACAGTTAAATGCGAGGGTGGGAGGGAAGGAGCAACAGTTAAATGCGAGGGTGGGAGGGAAGGAGCAACACTGATAAATACAAGGGTGGGAGGACAAAGGGGGTTGGGAAGGAAGAGGCAACAATGAAGACAGTGAAAGATTTTTTTTTAAAACGGTGCCTCCATCAAAGCACCAAAAACAAAAGGAACAAATGATGGACAGAATGCTGAACAATGCAAACATTTACCCCAAGTCACAAAGATATGGAATTAATCCATTGTTCTTTTGCTCACCACGCCACCCCAGTTTGGACCAAGCCATATGCAAATCAGTCTTGACCCTGTTCCTCATGGGAACAGTCCTCCCTGGACCGGAAACAAGCATCTAGGGACCGGTTTCGGGGCTTTACCCCATATCAGCCAGGCTGGCTTGAATCCAGTGGTGCAGTGAAGCTTCAAGTGTCTCAGAGCTTAACCCCACTACTCAGGGTTTAATTAGCAGTCTATTTGTGGAAGCAAAGCAAACGATGCATATTGTTGAATCAGTGTATTTGCGAAAGATTACCATTCTAATTGCAACCAGGATCCACTGTTAACTCAGATTTGCTGGCATAAGCTTCAACAATCCAAGCCACAGAACCATAAAGCCACTGGCCATTATTTTATCAACAATGTATTTCATTAAAGGTACGCAAAGCCTACACATTCTAATTCAAATAAGTGCCCATTGTTAGCCGCACTTTGAAACATTCTTAAGCCAGCCACCCCTAAATAACTATGTAACATATAAAAATAAAGGGTATACATTTATAATATGGGTCTATAACATGTTATTTGGCCACATTTATTTTCACTGGCATGGCATACATCGGCTAGTATTACTTGCATGCATGTGATGTACCAAGCAGATTCCAGTAGCAGAGTATTTTCACTCATATGCAGTCTAAATACATAGTCATTCCTCAACTTAGTTTTTATTTAAAGAAATACTGATATTGTGGTGTTTCCTGTCAAATCATCTTTATAGTGAAGAAACTGTTGCCTCCTGTAGTCATATTTTCTTGAGAAGATATTTTATTGTGGAGACATTTCAAATAAGTTTGATGATCACACATGTTCTAGTGTTTATTAATGTCAAAGAGAACCCAAAGATAAGGAATAAAAATGTGTTAGTGTAATCAACAAACAGTTAAAACCAAGAATATAAGGACTATGTTGAAGCTCACACAAAAAGTTTAAAAAGGATACATCTCTTTGTTCGTTTCTTGTACATTATTCTGTAGCCACATTCTCTGCATCGTATGGGGTCTCTGGCTTTAATTTCATTTTCGGTGTGACACTCTGTAGGAAAAAAAACAGAACACTGTAAATCTAGTACCAACTTAAATGTATGCTTTAGTCATTTTCTTAAAGAGAGAATGTGTCAGTGGTGTGCAAGATAGTTCTGCAGTGTATCCAGTCCATCATTCTGATTGCCAGAGGGCTCAAGGAGAAGAGGAGACCAGACAAAATCCCTGGTTAACAGGTACTCAGGAGCGCCATCCTTAAGGGTGGATATTCTACACCAGAGTAAATGTTTGGAGCAAATCAATACATTCTTTATAAGATGTCATGCCTCCATGGTACAATCTGAGAGGCAGGTTATATGAAGGATACCTGCTATACATTTGCCTTTGCTAATTTAGCACTATCAACGTTTAGCATGGAGCAACTTGAAATTTCTATTTAAACGAACTAGAGGAATTTGTAAAGGTCAAAAATAAGGAGGAGCATGCAATAAACAAGCTGTTTCAGGCAGGTTAATTATTTCTCAGGGGTGCCAATTTAAGAAAATGTTGTCAACTTTAACTCAATTCTCAATGTTTTAGTTTTCAATGTGCATTTCCCTGCTGATTTTTCAAGCTACCTCCCCTTAAATAAGCATGCAATTGAAGAAAAAATACATAATGTGTAATATGGCCCTTAATAGTCAGCTCTTGGTTCTGGTTAAATTTACAACCCACTTGTGATATATATATTTCCTTTTCCACAAAAACGCTGGGCACGCCGGGCTTTTTCAACTTGATATTTATTTCATTTATTACGTGTAACCTTGGCTGACAAACGCGTTTCGGCTTCCTGGCCTTTATCAATCTCGGCATACCATCGTGCCTGCATGATTTAAATATCCCCATGACGTTTCGTACTCAAATCTTAAAAGATAAACATAGACAGAGGAATCACGTCTCATTGTTAGAAGCGTATACACATCCTTTTTCTTGGTGTATAATACATCGTATTTCATGTGTTTCATTACTCAACAATTCATTTAAATCATTTACATCTCGATTTGATTTCTCCTGTCACACCAGACAGTCTAAATTCATTTTGATACCATACCAATTAATGCATAGAATTCAAAGTGTGATCACATCCTCCCTCTTATTATGCCCTAAATGGGCTTACGAACACCATTCTTTCCTATTTTTTCCATTTTCGTTCTCATTTTTCTCTAGGACAGTCTATGCCGGATTTTTTTTTTTACATAAGTCTGCAAAGTTCCCTGGAGATTCATCAAACGGTGAGAAAGTTATTAGCAAGCACAAATCTGAGGAATTAATTTCTCTCTGAATTCTAACTAGAACTACAGAGTGGCCACTGCCACTCTGATCGATATAAATGCACTGCTTTCAACCTCACGCATGATGTAATGGATTACATCCCAAATGACACTGGTGACATTGCATATCACATTAACATTATTATAACGGTCACTATGGATACAGTATCATGACTGGAGATGTGTCTAATGATATTAGGTTGTCCGTACCCGTTATTGATTTGTATAAATATGGTGTGGTTGTAAGCAGTGTATATTCTTTTCATGGCAGGGACGCTAGTTATGATTTAACATCCATTTAACTAAGATTTTCATTATATTTCAGGCTTTTGGGGGGGGGAGATGCTATACTGCATCTATCTTCTATAAAAGAGATCCCCACTGCCTATGGCAGAAGGCTGCACAAAGATTACTTGACCTGGGTGGTGTCAGTCATACTCACTATGGTTTGGCCAAAGGACCTGGCCTGTGGCCAGGCTCTCCACTCAACCTCTGTAATTTGCAACGCAGACTGTGTGGGCACAGGAGTTTTCTGGAATCCTGTGCAAAATATACCAGGACAGGACGCTAAGCATCAGAGGACCCCCCCCCAGGAGTGAATGTTAGGGCAGTCTAAAAGATGTCTGTTATCGTGTGCATTTGGCCACAACTTCCCCAGCACTAGTCTGTTCTATTTATATCCATGGCATGAAGGTGTACAAGGTTTCTCCTCCCTAGGTATCTAATGGAAGATCAGCTCCACTCAAATGTTAGTGTTAAAACAGCAAAAAGTCAAGTCAATATATGGAACACAGACTTAACACTTATTTGTACACATTTAATGTGAAGCCTGATACTGAGCAAAATCGGGTGAGTTCGCCACGTAAGGGTTGTAAGCAGCTCACAGAGGGAGATTAGAGCGTTATGCACTGCTTCCACAGGAAGCTTTTATCGCTTACACCAAGATTCTAAGTCTGGCAATGACGCAGCAACAGTTGATTAAAAAAAACTGGTTACCCACAAGGCCACTTGAATTTTGCGATTCTGCGGCCTCAGTGTTTACCCCATAATTATGAACATCTCATTTGCCACATCATCTGATGCATACTCTGGAAACAAAATGTTTTTTGTTAAAATCTGCAGCTTAAACAGATCAAAAGTTACTAAAAAGGCTGCATCACATGCTGGCTTGCAGTGGAAGGTCCTTTGCAAAGGTCGACTAGTTCAGTTACTTACAGCGAGCGGTATTAGATGTGGAACTGGTACTAATAAAATGAAACCTTTGCCCAGACAGGGATAACTTGCAAAAATGACAAAATAATTAAGTGATATTATTTAAAAATGTGCCGTGTGAAACAGAATAATTTGTGTTTTCTTGCCACATAATTTAGTAAATACTGCTGCATAACTTGGGCCTCCACTGCTGCCTAATTCTAGTGGCCTTGTCAGTATATCAGAGAGATTGGCACATGACTCACTTTACAAAATCCTCTCACTTTGCTGTGAAAGGAAGAAAAGTAAACAACATCCCCACAATAAAAAAAAAAATAAGCATCAATTTGTTAGAATATAGCCTGACATTTACTTAACCAGTCTTGGGACACGCAGCAAATGGACAAAGTAACAAAATAAAGCCAAAATCTAAATGTTTTGTTATTGCTCATTCACCTTCTTAACTCCAGCACCTATATATTGCGCCAGGTGCGTCGGTTGTTTAGGGGGGAAAGAGATTCTTCTGGGCTGGCCCTCAAATGCCATCCCCATGGCTAGGGCCCTATCTTGCAGGTTAGGAACTTAGCCCCTAGAGTCGGAACCTAGCCCCTGTACATTCTGATGCAGGGCTCGAAAAATCCACTAACCCGCATTTGCGAGCCAGATTTATTTAGGACGAGCTATTTTTAGGTCCTACTCGCCCTTTCTGGCGAGTAGGAAGACAAACTGACTTTTGACCTCTGTCTCTGAAAGCAGAGCAAATATGACAAGATAGCAAGATTTAAAGGCATCTTTATTGCTCACAAAGTGAATGAGCAATAAAAAACGCTTTTAAATCTTGTTAACTTGTCACATTTGCTCACAGAGGTCAAGAGCATTACAGTTAGGTCGAGTAGATTTTTTAAGTTAGTTGACCTGCAGGCCTAGTAACAATTTTTTGATTTTTCGAGCCCTGTTATTTATGCAGATGTGGCAAAATTTGATACAAATTGGATTACAGAGGAATCTAAAAGGGCTTTATGCATATACAGAAAAGCATAATCCTAAAATTAATATTTCAAAAACTAAGGTGCTAGCTTTCGGGGTAGGAAATCCATTTTGCTGGTCAATCGTTGGTGAGAAATTGGAACATGTTACGCATTACACCTATCTCTAGAATTTTACAGCACACCCTGGACAGTACAAAACATTTTAAAAGAAATGGGAGTAATGCCTTATTAGGTGGTGCATATGCACTTAATACATTTTATAATTCCTTGGGAAGACATTTGCCACACCTACAAGAAATGTATAAAGTAAAAATTCCACACACCTTAAGTTATGCTTTAGACGAGTATATACCAATATCAAAATGATCTTGTTTGAACGTGTATGAAAGAAAAATTCTTTAGAAATTTAGCGCAGCAAGCTCAATCAATCAATCAATCATGTCACTTATAAAGCGCACTACATACCCGCGAGGGTCTCAAGGCGCTGGGGGAAGAGGGGGGTGGTGCTGCTACTGATCGAAGAGCCAGGTCTTGAGGAGTCTTCTGAAGGCCAGTAGGTCTTGGGTCTGTCGGAGGTTGGTGGGGAGGGTGTTCCAGGTCTTGGCGGCGAGGTGGGAGAAGGATCTGCCGCCGGCGGTCGTTTTCCGGATGCGGGGGACTGTGGCGAGGGCGAGGCTGGTCGAGCGGAGCTGGCGGGTGGGGGTGTAGAAGCTGAGTCGTCTGTTGAGGTAGGCTGGTCCGGAGTTGTGGAGTGCTTTGTGTGCGTGGGTGAGGAGCTTGAAGGTTATCCTCTTGTTGACAGGGAGCCAGTGCAGGTCTCTCAGGTGGGGTGTGATGTGGCTGCGTCGGGGGATGTCGAGGATAAGACGTGCAGAGGCGTTCTGGATGCGTTGCAGCAGTCTCAGGAGCTTAGCCGTCGTTCCTGCGTAAAGGCGTTTCCGTAGTCCAGCCTGCTGGTGACGAGGGCCTGGGTGACTGTTTTTCTTGTTTCGGTGGGGATCCACTTGAAGATCCTGCGGACCATTCGGAGGATGTTGAAGCAGGATGAGGAAACGGCGTTGACCTGCTTAGTCATGGAGAGGGTGGGGTCGAGGATGACCCCTAGGTTGCGTACGTGGTCGGTGGGTGGCGGGGCTGTTCCCAGTGATGTTGGCCACCAGGAGTCGTCCCAGGCTGAAGGGTTGGAACCAAGGATGAGGACCTCCGTCTTGTCCGAGTTCAGCTTCAGGCGGCTGGTCCTCATCCATTCGGCGACGGCCTTCATTCCTTCGTGGAGGTGGGCTTTGGCGGTGTGAGGGTCTTTGGTGAGGGAGAGGATCAGCTGGGTGTCGTCGGCGTAGGAGATGATGTTGAGGTTGTGCTGTCGGGCGACGTGGGCGAGGGGTGCCATGTAGATGTTGAACAGCGTTGAGCTGAGGGAGGAGCCTTGGGGTACGCCGCAGATGATCTTGGTGGCCTTGGATCGGAAGGGGGCGAGGCGGACGCTTTGTGTTCTGCCGGAAAGGAAGGATGTGGTCCAGTCCAGGGCCTTCTCTTGGATCCCGGCGTCGTGAAGGCGTGTTCGTAGTGTGTGGTGGCAGACCGTGTCGAAGGCGGCTGATAGGTCCAGGAGGATGAGGGCTGCTGTTTCTCCGTTGTCTAGCAGGGTCCTGATGTCATCGGTGGCGGCGATGAGGGCGGTTTCGGTGCTGTGGTTGCTGCGGAAGCCGGACTGGGAAGGGTCCAGGATGTTGTTCTCCTCGAGGTAGCGGGTCAGTTGTTTGTTGACGATTTTCTCGGTGACCTTCGCGGGGAACGGGAGCAGAGAGATGGGTCGGAAGTTCTTGAGGTCCTTGGGGTCTGCCTTGGGTTTCTTGAGTAAGGCGGTGATCTCGGCGTGCTTCCAGCTTTCCGGGAAGGTTGCTGTCTCGAAGGAGATGTTGATTATTTTCCGGAGATGGGGCGCGATGGCTGTACTGGCTTTGTTGAAGATGTGGTGAGGGCACGGGTCTAGCGGTGAACCGGAGTGGATGGTGTTCATGATCTCGCTGGTGTCCTCGTCGTTGATGTTGGTCCAGGAGAGCAGGCAGTTGGTGGTTGTGGGGGCAGTGGTCTCGGTGGTTGCCGGGGCGGTCGTGGTGTTGAAGCTGTCGTGGATGTCGGCGATTTTGCGGTGGAAGGAGGTGGCCAGTGAGTCGCACAGGTCTTGCGACGGCTGGATGTCGTTGGAGCTGGGGTTGGAGAGTTCCTTCACGATGTTGAAGAGCTCTTTGCTGTTGTGTGCGTTGTTGTCTAGGCGGTCTTTGAGTGAGGCCCTTTTGGCGGATCTGATGAGGTGATGGTGATTGCGGGTGGCGCTCTTGTGGGCGGCGTAGCTGTCCGCTGTCCGTTCGTGGAGCCAGATCTTCTCCAGTTTTCGGCATGTTCGTTTGGAGGCCTTCGGTGAACCAGGTGGCTTTCTTGCTGGTGTGGCTGTTGGGCGGATTCTTGAGCGGGGCGAGGGTGTTGGCAGCTCTGCGATTTCAATCAAGGCTTTACGGTTTGCATTTGGCCATATTAGCACCTTTGCATATACAATAGCGAAAGCTATAAGATCAGCGTATAATAGAATTAATGCAGAAAAAGGTCCTCTCAGATTACTGAAACCCGAATTATCCTTAGCCCGACATAGAATTATACTTTTGTAGTAAATCTACAATTAGTACCATCTAAATCTGACTGTTCAATAAGACTCCTTGATTCTTGGAAAGATGTAATCATAGCTTAAAAATGCCTTATCAAGATTGAGTTTTGAGAATGGTGAATATTGTTCTAGATTAAAAATGTATTACTTTTCCAAAAAGAGAATCCTGTGAAGGGGTCAAAGCTATTTGTTCCTGTCGTCAGACCATAGCATAAGGTGGTTAATACTTTTACTAAGCCTTGGAAACCTCTTTGAAATCCCTTACTGGTAAATTGGTTGATCAGGGAAAATATCCCCTCATGTGCCAGCCAAGATGCGTCTCATGTGGTTTTCTTCTGTCCATCTCTTGTTGAACCCTGTAGCCGATTTTTAAACCCCTTTTACCGTAGATATAATTTAACAACTATGAAATAATGTTTGCATTTTATAATCTCCCCTCTGAATGAGTGCGTTTTCAATCTTCAAGAGTTTTCTGAAAATATTTTAATCAGGTCTTCTGAATTGCCATTTACATGGACTTTTGAAGGTACAGTTGCCAATTCTTCTTTTATTGTTGTGTACTGTATTATGTATACTAGGATGGTTGACGTCAGTTGAGGTAGGAATCAATCTTAACAAATCTTGAACTTAAATCAAAAGAACCAGTGGAACCCGATCGCCTTTGCCAGCAAAGCGTTGACTGACACCAAAAAGTGCTATTTGCAAATCAAGAAGAAGGTACATTCCATAAAGTGGGCTGGCACCCACTATCGCCTATATTCATACTGGTATTACTTCAAAGTGATCATGGGACACAAACCTCTTGTTTCGCTATTCAAAGGCACCAACCATCAACCAAATCCAAGAAGTGAAACATGGCCCCTTCAGCTCCCAAAATACCAATTTAACCACTGAGTACAGATCAGGCTCCGCAAACTCAGTGGATTACCTATGCTATCACACAAAACATTTAACAAACAATGTTTCTTCCAGGATGTAAGACTGAATTAGTCAGCGGGGGCCTTGAGGGTGGCTAACATCGAGAAGGCTTCAGGTCTGAGACGCACACTTTTTGAGACAAAGTGTGAGCGCTGGAGTACTGTACATCTAGTTATTTCATTCTCATACACCGATGGGACATCACGTTACGTTTCTTATTTAAGATCTTGACATAGCATCTGAGGACCTTAAGCACAGAGCGGCAGAACGCTTAACAAGAGCAAAACAAAGAAATAACAGTGAACAAACAAAAATCTATCATTAGAACAGGAGTTAAGGATCTAGAAAGATATTAGTATCTTTGTAGTGCAGCCAGAGAAAGACCAGATTCAACAGGGGAGCAAGGAGATGGGGATGTGTATGTATACAACTGTATCGTGCACTGCAGCGTTTACTCAAGGAAGCTGCTGAATGTATTGTTTGACTGAGAAAAACTCTCTCAAGGCACAATAAACCAACAGTGTGGATGCACAAACTTTTCAGTAGTTGTGTCTGTCAGGTGTTTGACGCATAATCTGCAGGCTTTCTCTGTAAGAATGTACGAGGGAAGAGCCAAGACAGCTAGGACATAGTTTTGACAATTAATATTTACCGAGTCCCAAATCGTGCCATATCCACACTTTACTACTGCTTTGTTTTATCATTTACAACTAGACGTTCCTTACATTATTCTTGGAGAAGTTACTTTATCTGGTCCCATAAATCCCACAGTTTACAATTAATTTAGCGTAGGTTTGTAGAAAACCCTCACATCCTGTATACGTATATTGCAGTTTTTGCAAACTGTCCAATTGCAATACACAAATCATCATAGGTTGTCTCGTGTAGCCTAAAATAGTACCTGGACACTATATATCTCCACGCTGCAAATAAAGTTAAACATTTCAGCCTAGCAGCTAAATAAACTGCGTCTTGGCTTAACATATATTTAATTAAAATAGGGTGTCATTTGAAGGCTGCAAAGTTGAAAGGGCCCGTATTTTCGGAAGAAAAACGTGGAAAGGTAAATAAGCGTAATCTATCATTTTGAGCTATATATATATATATATATATATTTTTTTAAATTAAAAGAGCAACACTCTTCATTACTGCACTAATGGTAACTTTACTCATGTTATCGCTCCCAGATAGCTTGCTCTGTATTATTGCATATAGGTCGATTATTAATTCTTTGCACGAGAGCAGTTTATTTTTGCATATAAAAAAGCAAAAGTAAAAAACATTGTCAGTTTCAAAAGCCAACAGCACTAACTTTAACACATGCGAGACCTATTGCATTGCAACTGCTTGTTTTACCTCGTTACATAGTCAGAAAAAGGACAATTGGATTATGTTTTTTCACGGGCCAAGTAGATTTCTGGAGCACCATGAGCAATAGGTTATTTGAATACAATGTTATACACCTGGTTACATTTTTTGGGCCACGCCGTACCATCTAAAGCACTGAATACAATAAAAAACAGACATTACTAATTTTACACACGATTTAATTCACGTAGAGTAATCATATGACAGCGCGATTTAACTTGACAGAAAACTACAAAAGCTAAAGGGAAAAGTTAATCTTACCGCCACAGATATAAATCATTGGTTGCTGCTTTGGGGGCGGTGCATCCTTCGGGGGCTCCATATCGTGCCCTTAAAACTAAAAAGAAAATACTAAGATGGATAAAATGTAACACTACACAATAAAAATAAAAACATTTACAAGAACCTTTGTAAATTACTCGCGCCCATTATCTGAATCAATATGACGAGAAGAAAACACGGCACACTAAAGCATTGTATGGATGTCTCTAAAAGAACAGTGGTTATGAATTTGATGGCGCAGAGGACAGCTACCGATAAGAATAGGAGATGGAGAGCTTATTTTCAGGGGGAAGCCGTTTTTACCTCTCTCATCACATCCACAGACGCTATCCAAGCCTTTATTTTCGCAGCACTTTAGAGAACGAACACCGGATACCACTCGTGCGAAGGGCGCATAACGCCTTACGTCACGAGACACGTCTTTTTCCAGCGCAAGCACTGCTTGTTTGAGACTGCGAATGAGCATCAACAATCAGAATTAAGCTCAGGCTGGCACCCCCGGGGCACTGAACGGCCTAAAGCAGTGTTGGACATGGGGAAGTGAGTGGTTGAAATGTTGGGGCGCGGGTGAGAACGGGGACAAAGTTGCCCTCGCTCTGTGGGTCTGGGTTTCGTTGGGACGTCTCCGTGTGGTCCAATGCAGGTGGGCGTTCGGGTCTGACTGCCTCATTGTCCAATGGAGGAGAAGAGTCCTAGTGCATACTGTCCATGCCAACCGACCCGATTCATGCTGGAGACTCCCGAGTTTTTAAGCCAAAAAGGACTTTATTTTACCTGTCTCCCGCCTGAAATTGCCACGGATCCAATGCATTACAATTAAGAAAATCCAGCCTGATTTTTTTTCCCCTCAAAATCTCCCACTTTTGACTTGTAAAATGTTGGCATGTATGCTAATGTGCTACTAGGGGTCCTCTCAGTATGCAATCGCCACCCCTCTATCTGGCTCGATTTTAGGGTAAGCACGTAGGTGCAGCGGTACTGTTCAGTGGATTTTTGCTTGATGGGCTTGCGTACCTGGATCCAATGAGCATGTGCTCCACGTCACGCGCCTCTAACGGATGTGGTCTCACGGCTAGACTGCCGACTTTGGAGTTGGGAAACAAAGGTTCGAGCCCCGGGGTCGACTCCACATCCTGTGATTCTGGGCAAATCACTAAATCTCCCCGCGCCTACCAAAACAAGCATTGGCATAGTGTAGTAAAGGAAGGTAAGACACCAACGCCGGTAAGAAGGATGGAAACAGGATTTATTGGGAGCGGTGAGAAGAGAGAGCGGACGCCTCCAAGCCAGCACAACAACTGACTTGGAACCGAACGCCTCTCGGGTGACGAACCTAGAATGCAGTGACAATAGCGAGGCATAGTGTTCTAGAAACACTATTCCATGTATAACAGAGGCAATCAGCTTGTATGTTCCTCCAGCCCTGAATGTACTCAACCTGGTATTGAAAGCTCTGGAGTTTGGCTGCCAACTTGACTAACCTTGCAGAACCTTTACCAGTCCCTCCCGGGGATAAAACCTTAATTAGAGGTTTATGATCTGTCTTTAGTGTAAACCTCGTTCCCCATAAGTAGGTCCTAAAGTACTCAACTGCCCATGAGGCAGCTAACGCCTCCCTCTCTATTACTGAGTAGTTTTTCTCTGAGTCAGTCAAAGTCCTTGAAGCGAAAGCTACTGTTTTTTCCATCCCAGCCTTTCTTTGAGAAAGTATTGCCCCCAGCCCTGTGGAGCTGGCATCTACTGTAAGGATGGAGTGGGAGTGAACATCAAAGGGGGTTAAGACATTAGCATTGCATATTTCACTCTTTATGTTTTCAAAGCATTCACGATGCACCCCCTTCCACTCAAAACTAACACCTCTTTTAAGCATTGTACGTAAGCATGCTGTCTTATCAGAAAAGTTTTCTACAAACTTAGAGTAGTACTCTATTAGACCCATGAAAGAACGAAGTTGATCTTTATCCACCGGGGAAGGAGCAGATCTTATAGCTTTACACAAATCCTCTTTGGGGCGGATGCCCTCTTCGCTGATTGTGTAACCCAAATATTCTACTTGTTCTACCATAAATTTGCATTTGTCCTTCCGCAGAGTTAGACCTGCCTTGTTAAGTGTGTTGAGTACCACCTTCAAAATTGTGTTGTGCTCTTCCACTGTCTGGCCGTAGACCAAAATGTCGTCTTGGAAATAGATGGTATTGCAAATCCCCTTAAAGAGGTCTGACACCAGACGTTGGAAACGCTTGCGGCTGAGTTCAACCCGAAAGGTAGGCGTGTGAACTGAAAGGTGCCTTCCGGAGTTATGAATGCCGTCATTTGCTTTGAGTCCTCATGGAGTTTGATCTGGTGGTATGCGCTGCGTAGGTCGAGTTTTGAAAAGAATTTTGCACCTTTGAGTGTGGTGACCAGTTCAGTAATGTTGGGAAGAGGAAATAGGTCTGCTACCACTGACTGATTGAGGGTGCGCAAGTCCACACAGAATCTCAATTTTCCGTCGGCCTTCTTCGTGACGACTACTGGCGAAATCCAGGGAGATGCTTCTACTACTTCAATGACGCCAGAAGAAAGCATGTCTTTAATGAGGCTCTTAACCTCCTCTCTCACCACAATGGGAATCCGTCTGACTTTATGTTGGACTGGGATTGCGCCTTTTTTAGGACAATTTGGTGTACATAACCTTTAAGTAGACCCAATTCATCTCTAAACACCGCATGAGCCTCCCCCAAAATGTCTTCCAAGCTTTCATCTTGCACCACCATTACTTGCATAGGTGCTCGTGGGTTGACGATTATGTGTAAGTCGTATTGGTGTACCCATCCTAAAATGGGTGGGCCATGGTCAGCAACGTACACTTTACCATAGATGGACCGCTGCGAAAAGCATATATTAGCCTCAAAATATCCTAGAATATCAATGGTCTCTCCTTGGTAACCGCCTGGAGATATGTCTTTAGGTAATAGGCTTTTATGACCCCATGTTTCCCTCACTAGGCATTTTGGAAGAATGGTGTATTTAGAACCAGTATCCACCATCAATATTACTTCCCGCCCATCGATTATAAAACTCGCTTTGGGTCTGTTTGTTCTTTTATCTTCGTCAGATATCTCTTCTTGAGAAGTAACAACCAAAATCTTGTCTTTATGCATGTTATTCGTGGTATCGCTCACCACTTGAACGCTGGCAAAACTCTGTGTATTTTTGCTTCTACACATTCGTGCGTAATGCCCCACTTTCCCACATTTAAGACACTCTTGACTGGAAGCAAAACAAAACTTTGAATCTGCGTTATGTAAGTTACTTCCACATCTATTGCACATTCTAGTGCTGACACCCCTTTGGCTCACCGCTACCCTCGCGGTAGACGCCTTCTTGAAGAACTTCCCTTTATTCTTCACAACTGACACGCCATAGTCCTCCTCATCTTTTCGTTCGTGGACTGAAACCTCACTTATATCAGTACTGTAATTCCTTTTTTCAAGCTCCTTCATGCATCCCTCAGACTGCTCTATGACTTTCGCGAGATCAATGGCAACTTTTAGATTGGGGTTTTTAGCTGCCCACAAACGTTCTTGTATTTTCTTGTTACTACACTGGACTATCAATTGGTCCCTTATTAATTCCTCATTCATGGCGCCAAAATTACATTTTACGGACATTTCGCGCAACCTTGACACAAAGTCATCTATGGATTCCCCCATCCTTTGATGTTGGGTGTAGAACTTGTATCTATTGAGAACAAGGTTCTCCTCCTTTGTGTATCTTGCTTCAAGTCTGCACACTGCTTCTTGGTATTCGTCGGGTAGTGGTTGACCATTACCTTGGAGTGCTTGAGGGAGGAATTTAAATACCCTTTGTCCTTCTTTCCCTAAGATGCTCAACAAAATTGCTTTCTTCCTTTTGGCTGGAAATTCCTGCCCATCTAGAGCTTCTAAATAATTTTGGAACATAGGGTACCAATCTTCCCAAGCAATATCAGGAGTACCAGGTTGCGCTAGGAAAGTGGGTGGTAAAGCTACTGTAATTTGGGATGTTGCCATATTGGTGTGTAAGACTATGGGAACCCCTGGGAACTCCCCAAGTAACAGCTACTATTATGTGACACTTAGCAGGACCCACGGTGATATCCCCGCTTTAAGTTCCACTGGATATCAACAGATGTCACTCAAGTAATATGCAGCAGACGTGCATATACGTCGAAGAGGTCGTAAAGAGGGTTATAGTTTGTGTCCCTGGAAGCTTATATGGAAAGGGGCTAATTTTTTTAAGTCCCTGTGCTCTGAAGATTAAGGCTTCGCAGCGCTTTTAAGCCCCTGTCACTCTGAGGATTATGGTTTCGCTGCGCTTACCGCTTAGTCACTGTGACGACCGCTTACTTCAAACACCTGTTTCTGTGGTGTTTCGTACTCGTTGCGGTACCTCTCCGGCCTCGGTGCTGGTTGCTATGGAGACGACTGGCTGTGGTGAAACTCAAGATGGCCGCCGACGTGCTGTGAGCGTGTGACGTGAACAGAGGGTTTTCACGTGATAGCGTGATCAGCTGGCGCTCCTGCGTTCTGAAGAGACCTCGACCATCGAACCCTCTCCGCTGGTGGTGTGACGTCGGTAAGAGTCGCGTTGCTAGGCGACTCTCTCTCGATTGCCGTTGATCGCAATGCTGGGCCTGAATGTGGCTCTTCGTCTTGTATACAACTTCTGGAAGGACAGCTCTTGGGCAATTTCTGCACCCTCCGCTCTCTCCTTGGCTCACCGTGCTCTCCTACGTGTTCCCGGCTGTAATGTTCGGCCTGCGCTTCACTTCTTCTGCATTACTTGAGGTCGCTAAAACCGCCGGAGATCCTTGCACTGCGCGTGGGGTCCGTTGACCGTCGTCGCCAAATTGTAGTAAAGGAAGGTAAGACACCAACGCCGGTAAGAAGGATGGAAACAGGATTTATTGGGAGCGGTGAGAAGAGAGAGCGGACGCCTCCAAGCCAGCACAACAACTGACTTGGAACCGAACGCCTCTCGGGTGACGAACCTAGAATGCAGTGACAATAGCGAGGCATAGTGTTCTAGAAACACTATTCCATGTATAACACATAGCAAATAGGTCTCGCCTTTGGGACCTTATGTGTTTAGCCATGCATCACATTATCCATCATATTATATTAGCTATTAAAGACATCAAAGTTTGCGGTAAATGAATTATGCGGTGTGGATTTGTGTATTGTTGAACTGCGTGGCATAGAATTGGGTGGCGTGTTGGATTATGTTGATTATAATTATGTGGAATGTAATTATGTGGTATGAGTTGGGCTAAATTATATGCAGTGGCATTGCGTGGAATTATGTGGAGTGGACAGGGACGGGAAACTACATGGCACACAAACAATGATGTGTGGGAATCAGGTTTCACCAATATTTATAATTTGTGTAATTACCAAATCAAGTGCCTTGATTTGTTTTGACAGTATTAAAATCCATGTTTCCATCATACTTCAGATTTACAAAAAAGGGCTTTATTTATGCTTACCCAACTGCTCATATATTTTGAATAATGTTTCATGTTTATTTACAGGAATTTAAATTTTGTTGTGTGTTTGGAAAAAAAACCTATAGCCTTTCCTTTCACCCCCCCCCAACCCAGCAAGATTGTCATAGTTCACTTTACCAAATGCTCTCACTCTGCAGTTAAAGAAAAGTTACCACCAAAACACCAACCTCCATGTCAAAAGAATAAACCAGCAATCTGACAGAAGGCATAACCACTAACCTCCATGTTAAAAGAATGGGGAGTAAATTGGCAGAAGACATAACCCGATATTTGACCTTCGCCTTTTAACGTATGGCAGATGCAACGAGATGAAAAAGTCATCTTTATTGCTCATTCCCCTTCTGAACTCCAGCATGGTTATTTTGGGGTGCTGCAGTACCTTCCACAGTCCTGCTTCCAGCGCCTATGTATCCTCTATTTTCAGTGGTAACTTATGCACATGCATTATGTATTTCCTGTGTGGATAGGAGCAAGTACCAGGGTACAGGAGACTGGAAGAGCAATTTAAAAAGTGCTGCAGAGGCCAGTAAGGGATACTCACTGGCAGACACAGGTAAAAAGGCCTGTCTCGCTGCTTCAGCCCAGGAAGCTGAAGACAGTTATGCTCTATATAGAGAGTGCACATGTTTTGTCCCTCCAGACCACAGAGCCCGGCACAGGGCCACAGTCGGTGTCACAGAAAAGGCATGCAGTGCACATGCATGATCGCGTGTGTGCTGAGGAGGGGTTAAAACTTGCTATGAACTTGAGGCAGGTGCACTGCAGAGACATTTAAGGGGCTTTTTCCATTCCAACACGTCTCTGCACAAACATGTCAGTAGTGGCGTTAAAGTGGGCCCCGGTGAAACCTTAATTTAGTCCTAGCTTTTTAGCCAAATTCTTTTTGGGTTCTGGGATTTGCAGTTTCTAATTTCTTTCAAGGTTCTAAGTATGGGCTTTGAAAGCTAAGGCTGGTTGAAGAGATGACATAGGTGCCATGGTACTAATAAATATTTTGATACACAAAACCATATTGTGTCCCTGTTTAGACACGATTACAAAAGGAATGGCGTCCCCCCTAAACCGTGGGAGAATTGGAGATGATAATGGGAAAGATTATCGGAGCGAAGAAGATTGTAAGATGCGACAAGTTCTGAAGCACATATTGTTTTCGAACACACGCTCTTGTGCACAAATCGTAACACATTTGCATGCCATCCCAACTTGCCAAGAAGTGCTTTGCTGTACAAGCTCACCGCACACCAAAATGTTCCGCAGCCGATGCTAGGCAGCCCCTTCCATTTGAAATGTTTACAAAAAGAAACTACACTGAAGCGGGAAACACGGACAACTTTCTCCTCTTCCTGCCCCCCTCCCCGAAAAAACAACAAACACAGCCACTTCCGGTCCGGCGCGACCGCTTCCGCACGTTTAAAATAGATATTGCAACAAAAGTGTGCACATTTAAAATACATACTTCAACGAAGCAGAGCATCTAAAAGAAAAACGCAGTTGCTCTACTACATTGCAGTGTGTATTTTAAACGTGCACACTTTTGATGCAGTATGTATTTCAAACGCGAGCACATTTTTTTTATTTTAAAGCATGAGTGCCGATGCGGTTCTGCATGGCATCGTCCTGCCGCGGGCGCTTGGGTTCTGCTGGCATGCTGAGAGCGGCTAAGCATGTGGAAGCAAGAGGGTGAGTGCCAGATACCCCTCATTAAGAATAAAGCGACCGCGCTGCAAAAAAAACAAGTGACAGGATTGTTATTGATTTTAGTGACTGTTACATAGCTGCAGTGCAGAGACCAAGAAGTGCTTTGCTGTACAAGCTCACCGCACACCAAAATGTTCCGCAGCCCCTTCCATTTGAAATGGTTACAAAAAAGAAACTACACTGAAGTAAAGTGTATGCAGAGCCCGTAGTTTCGTGAGACAACGTGCATCATAATGTTTAAAAAAACAAAAGTAGACTGAAGGAAAGTGTCTGCAGATCCCGTAGTTTCGTGAGACAGCGTGCATCATAATGTTTAAAGAAGCGCGGCCGCGAAAGTGAAAGCGACCGCGCTGTGTTTATTGTAACCTGATCCACGACGCAAGGAGGAATGCAGCTGCACCGTGCGCGCCGCTGCTAGCTCCCGAGACCCAAACGCCGTGGGAGTGAACATTTTAAGAAGAGGTGGGACATGCACCCGCCTTTGGCCATTTGCGTGCTTTCATTATTGAAAGCCACACGCAAAGGCCAATCAAATGTGTGGGCGGAGTCACAGCCACACGGGGAAGTTTGGAGTGCTCACAAGAAGCCTCCCATAGAGCAGCGCATGCGCGCTGCGCTAGGCTCGACCTAAAAATGAATGTGTCCTTGTGTAACGTAACTGATGCTCATGTAAAGCGCTCCAATACCTTCGGGTCGAGTTCGACCTATATAAACCTGCAAAAAAAAAAAAAAAAGGTCATAAGATCGTATGGTTTGTTACGAGGGGTTCCTTGAAATAGAGAAGGTAATCCCAAAACTGAGCCATTATCTTTTTTTTGTTGTTGTTTGTAATTTTTTTATTGAAATCTTTATTGTTTTAGTTATTTAAAACCATAACAATTTCGCAATAGGAAAAAATAAAACATAAAAAAGATAAAATGGGTCTATAAAGCATCGATATTAGCCATGACCGGTGAAGATGTGCATTAAGTGGAATTGACATAGTGCAAAATGTGGTTAAAAGGCGTAAAGTCAATGGCTTCCCGATCTTCCATGGACAATAGTTAAAACAGATGAAAGTGCAGGAGTTAATGTCCCCATCAAAAAGGGGTTTGGCGGGAAGGGAAATCACAGGGTCACACTGTAAAATAGTTCGAATTTTTTGAACAGCAGTGGCAGGTTTGGGGGGAGCAAGCGGGGAAATAGTAGATCTTCAAGCTTCTTAACATATTTGCCACACCTCGCTAGGGTTTGAGTGTCCGTGTGGGAGTAACATAGTGCCGATGCCTCAAGGCATGAATGGATGCCCTTTTTTAAATAGAGATGCTTGAGAAGAGATCTGGGGGTGCAGAGCGAAGTACAGCAGCACAGGAGGTGGAGCCATGATTCGGTCAAGTAGTTGCATAGTCTGCAGGCCCCTTCCTCGCCATGTGAAGCCCATTGGTTGAAGTCGACAGCTTACAGACCTAGTGTCGTGTAGTTCCTATAGTACCCCCGCAGGACCTGCGCGTTTGGATAACATAAACAGTGGGCTTGGTGTTAGACTGACTCTGTGCACCCCCACCGTATATGTTAGCCGGATTTGCATTAGCTAGCTCACAGTGCCACTAGAATCTCCTCTTATCGGGGAGAGATTAGTTCCTGGCAACCTTAGATCATGACAACCCTGATTCCTCAGAATCGTGGAAACAATGTACTACTTTTCGCTCAGTCACTCGTGCTTACTTATTCGGTTTGTCTCAGAGAGTTACACAGAATAAACAGTCTGGGCGTTTCAATAAGTATTTATTGAACAGTTGTTATTCTAGAGTGCTGCAGCAACCAGCAGACAATAGCAGAGATATATTATCAGCAGTACGATAAAAGTGAAGGGATAGAACAGTTCTACCATATTGCAATAATCATGAATACATACATGAATATAAAAAGCATTATGAAAGTGCGCGTACTCCTATGATGCCTAACTAGATGTACCTGAGTGTACCTAGCATATGCGTAGGTCTAAAAGCCTAAGAGCCAAGAATCCCTCTAGGATTTAGTCGAACCCCCATACCTGAATAGAGAGAGTGTGGGACCCCGTCCTGGTCTCGAGTTGGACACCCCGCAAGGGCTGTGTTAGACCGCTGTCAGCTGGAGCGACTGCATGCAGGAGTCTCAGCGTCTCTGGTCAGTGTGTCAGCATGGAAGTCTCGGTTCCCTCTATCTTACCATGGCAAGATGTGGTGTATTTATACCCTAAAGTGTCTCGTCCCTCAGTATGGTTTGTATTGGTCTTTGTTAGACATGAGGAAGACGTCAGGGGTGAACTTTGTACATACATATTATGCGGGAGATGTAGCTGGTGAATGCTCATGCATAATTTATGAGTACATTGTAGGCCTGTGTTCGTGAAAGACCTTGCAGGGTCCTAACCACAGACTAGATAACGTTCATCCCTCAGAGTTCGTTGTGTACTGTAGGGAACTAATGTAGGTGAAAGATCATGCCTATATTAGGGCATAGGAGATCATGACTATAATAGGGCATAGACGATCATGACCATAATAGGGCATATGCGAATATCACCATATACGGCATATATGAACGCGTCTATATTAGGGCCTCTATATGAAACATAACACCCACTCCACTTTCGAATTGGATGACAATGACCATACTTAAAGTCTGCACAATTTAAAATTCTTTCTTAAAAACAGCTAAAAACATGGTTTTAAAAGGACAATAAAAATCTTAAAAAATGTTAAAAATCAGCTATTCTTTAGTTGCCACTTGAAAAAGTCAATTCTGTCTCACTTATAAAAGTTGCATTACTACAAGCAGAAGAAAGCCACTCTTTCTCAAGTGTCAATCTAGGAAGTGTTCCAAATTTAGTTTGTTAATTTATGAAACGAAATGGAGAAGCCGAATTCTTTCCCAGGACGCGATGAGCCAATTCCAGATTAAGTGTCCTGGCTGGGAGATACAGCATTATCAGTGTTAGCTACTGCAGACGACAAATCCAACGCCTCACAGAGAACGTCAATCGCACATAGATGGAATTCAGCACTGCCAACAGTCGGTGCTGCAGCAGCTTGTGCGGCAGTTGTTACCTGAGTGCCTGTGGAGGAGCCACCTAACCCAGCAGGAGCAAACGGCACCTGTGGATTCTCAAGGAATGCATTCATCAGAATTGGAAGACGCTGGGGACAATGCAGAGCATGGGCCTTTAGGGGGTCCAGCACAGCATCCATGTCCGGAGGCGTATCTGACGGAAACGTTAGACAGAGATCCAACGTGCATTCTTCTCCGCAAAACAGGCATCGAAGAACAGGTAAGATGCAGTCCACCCAGACTGGTCTAAACGATAGAAACCAAGAGGTGTTCAGTTCTCTTAGGCAAGGTAGTCCCAGAAGCTGTACCATGCGTTCACGGTACTTCCGCTCCATGAGTACGTTCGCCATTTCCTCGGAAATTGGGCCGTCCATTGCGTAGCAGTAAGATTACAATCAGGACTCCTGCAATTAGGAACAGGATAAGCGGGAGACCTCCAAAGACGCTCCCCAATAAGGAGTGTATAAAATTTGGGATTACTCCGAGGACTGTCTGAAAGGTGCTTAATAGTCCTGACCCTATGGTCTTAAATAGATGTACAATACCGCTCGTATCAGACACGTTAAAGATACGACCCACCATTTCTGCGAAATGAAAGGGGCAGTTCGTACGTATAAGCGCCTGTATCTCAGTCGAGGTCCTTGCAACTTGAAGTTCAAAGATTTCTCGAGCTGAGGTTAAGGGCACGTGTTGCTGTAAAAGCATGGCTTTCAGACTGCTCAAAGTATCAAATTGTATGAAGGAAACATTCAACGAAGGCCATAACGGCGCCTCCCTGACCGTGTTCAGTGGCGGAAACAATACTTGTATACAGCAAGTCACCCTGGAGTTAACAGTGACCAGATAGGCGACGCCCGAAAGCATCCCACAGCAACCTTGATCGTTTAGCATCAAGTAACTCCCATTCGAGAGCAGCTGGAAAACCGGCGTGATCATGGCCGCTGGGGTCCCTGACATGTGACAAGATAGATTCGCTACCGAACCACTACATACTCCGTGCAGAGAAATATCCTTACACATGCGAGAACAGCTTAAAGCGTTCTTGCAGTTTGCACCACTCAGATACACTTCTCGATCCCCATTCCGGCATCGATATCTATATGGTAACTCCCAAGTTTCCTTAATGTAACCCTTACCCATTTTTTTCATATTTGCCTGCCTGCCTGCCTTTGCTCAAGGCAATATTGAAACTGAAACGTAGTGACCGGCAGAGTGATTTGGCCATGAATTAGCCATTCAGTTGACGGCAATTCGGCTACAGTGAATGGTAACCTTTCCAGTTTCTCAATACGCAGCATTGTATATTTGGCTCCCCTTTGTGCCATTTCTGTCTGTTTATCAGTTAGATTGTATTCTGAAAACAGAGACGTGGTGTTTATAAAACGCCAGGGCACATAGCCTGCACGCAGTGATTGCAGCGTCCAGCTTAACATCATAATAGAACGTAATTGGGATTGCCCGTGTTGTAACAAGGCCAGATCTTGTTCAAATATGTTGATTGCCGAAGACACAATGTTGCCTAAGGAGTAAATCCTGGAGGTCAAAGTTGTTAACCCATTATCCACTACAGCTAATGCCTTCTCTAAGTTAATACGGTCTATTTCCCGTATTCTTTCTGCGGCCTCCTGTTGGGATATTTTCCAGTTTTCATTATAGTAGGCATAAATGCCAGCATATATGAAACGTTTCTGACGTGTTTTCCTTGGGCCTAGTAGGAAATCCCAAAGGTCTACATCAGGTGTGAGTAAGGTCAAGTGATGTTTTTCTTCTGTGAGTGTTGAGGTCTCTAGCCGATCAAGGCACAACTTCCCAACACTATAGGATGTCACTACCCCTGGGTGTTGTCTTTGTACATAGCGTGTATCTGGCCTACTGATACTAAACCCCTCAGTTATACCTAGGAATCTCTGTTGACATGTGTTTGTGTCAATGGGCCAAATCAGCCATTCTGTCCAATTGGGATCTGACCTGTTGTACTGGAGAAGGTCATCTAGTCCTACCCCATGTGTAGTTGAATTCTGCCCCCCACCCATCTGTGATGGTGCTGGAAACCCAGGCGAGTTCATTTCCTTGTTCTTGGCTAGTCCAAGACAGGATGTCTGTTGCACAGTTTCATTTAGAAATATCATCTGCTGTGGAATGAGGCATGCTCTAAAAGCACTTCTGTTCCCTGGACCTGCCAGTCCCTAGAACCCCAGATTGATTTTGAATCTATAGTGTCCTTCCATAGGTCGAAACCTTGTGTAGACAACTGGGCCATAAAGGAAGCAGAGTAAATCTGTTTGGTGTTAGTCAACATAATTTTCTGTGCTGATGTTGTTGCCACTTTGTAATAAAATGACTTCGGGTCAGATGTGTTAAACCCTGAAAAGTATGTGAATTTCTGTGCAAAAGTTTGCGAACTACCTTTTGGAGGAGTTGGGCAGTGTTCCCACTGGTGGTATTCAAATACATTTCTCGGTGTTATGGATTTGTGCAAGAAATGATGACCATAGTGTTGGTAACAGTACAATGTATCATAGTCTGAAGTACCTTCTAACATTTCATTGTTCGGAAATGCTGCAGTTTTTTCTAAATCAGACATCATATTATTCACAGTTTCAGTGTCCCAATCATCAGAAAATGTACTGGATGGTAATGATATCACTTAAAGAAATTTTAAATACATGTTTAAGCTTTAAAAGTTCAGTCGGACCGAATATATCATAATCAATCTTGTCCCATACTATACCGTCCGGTATAGGAACTGCTGTGATGTTCACTGAAGACAAGTCTCTTGGTTCACGATGTGAAGACTGGTGTGGTTTTAAAATCAAATTGACTCTTTGGGCTGTAGAGCTCTGCTGAAGATATCGTCCATTAATAAGCATACTAAAAGTTATAAATAAACCTAGCCAGAAAAGAAAAAATAGAATCCCAGTGATATACCATAGTTCTATCCAAGGTGACACCAGGGAAGTCTTTCTAAAAAAGTTCAAAAAGACAATGAGTTTCTGTTTGTGTGATTTTTTTGGCTGGCGTTATTTCCGGCTCGCTTGGATCCAGTGAAAACGTATCAAAGTTCATGAAATAGCCAGAAGCAGTTCGATCAATTGTTGGAATTGCATCGGGATTTGTTGAAATTGGATTTTGCTCTTGACGAGGCATGTTGACGTAGACGTCTGTAGTCGGTCTGATTGCAACTTGGTTGTTAAGTTGATTTTCTTCTTGTTGAAGTGGAACGAGTTCCATAGTATTGTTGCTTAGTCCTTCATTCCGTACAGGTGGCTCTTCAAACGTGATGAGTCTTTCTGTTTGAACTTCTTGGATTGTAGTGAGAGGAGGGCGTCTGCTACTGTGGAGTCCACGTGGCCTATTGTTTAGTATCAGCCACATAGTGTGGTTTGATTAAGTCGATTGAGACAAATCTTTTCTACCTTTTCCGGCAAGAGGCGGCAGAAGTACAGTTCTTGTGCCTTGGATTGCTAGGACCGGTACAGCTGTTCTGTAGGATGGTCCGAATTCTTTCTTGTCTGCAATCTTCTCTCTGACCAGATCCCCGACTTTTGGGATCCAGACAGGTCTTGCCGTTACTGCCTTGACTTCCTCAGTGGCGGTCTGTTTTAAATGGACGTTGCTTTGTTGTGTCCTGAATTCATTTAGATCCTGTAAAACAGCCAAACGATCATGGATATCAAATGGTTTTTCATCCGCCACTGTGCCTTCACAATCAAGATCAGGTACCCACATTCTTGTCCCAAATAGGACCTCGTAAGGAGTGACACCCCCTAGAGAGGTTCTTGGCTGATTATTCAGGGCTCTTTGTACCCCATATAAGTGATCGACCCATCTACCGCCTTTGCCTAATACCCTAGCTGTTAAAGATTGCTTTAAGTCACGGTTTTTCCTCTCCACAACAGAATTTCCCTCAGGATGGTACGGAGAGGAGTACCGCAATGCTACGCCCATTCCTTCCATGGCCTCTTTGTAAGCCCGAGAGCTAAACGCCGGGCCACGGTCAGAATGTAACGTGCCAACTGCGTATGTGCCGATAAAGACTCGCAAATCTTTTATAACAGTTCGAGCGTCAGCACAGCGCTGAGGCCAAACCCATAGGAATCTAGAGCAGGAATCCACTGCAACCATGATATATTTCTTGGCCCCATCAGATTGTAGGGGTCTGCAGTGGTCCAAATACACACATGCGAGAGGTTTGTCTGATTTTAACAATGGTGTCTGCGCTGGGCGTGTTACGGTGGAACCTTTCATCTGCTGGCAGATGTCGCACTTTAAGACATAGTCTTTGGTCTGCTTTGTTAACCCTGGCTCCAGTAGCGCTGTTTCAATAAAGAAATAGTCGCTGTAACGCCTGTATGCGCAGAACCCAAACCTTCGTGTGCTGCTAGAATTAAGCCTTGCCTAAGATCCATATTTGGTATTACTCTATCCCCCACTCCAGGAATCTGAGCATATGGAATGTTTTGTGCATCTAACTTGTAGGAGTACTTGAGTGGAAATTGTTTAGGTGCTGCTATGCTGCCTTTGCGTGAAGCATTGACAGCTACTAAAATCTCGCTGTCTATTCTCGTTTTTGAACGAGTGATTGCAGCTACGGAAGCTGTGCGTACAGCCCCCTTTGCGGCTTCGTCAGCCAATGAATTCCCTTCAACGTGAACACCATCACGCTGATGACTCAGTGTATGTATCACGTGAGCCCTTGGTAGTTCGTTTCTCAACTCCACTACCTGTTCCCATAGCATTTTATGCTTAATTGTGCCACCTTTTGCGTCTTTAAACCCGTTTTGTTCCCAATGATGTAAATATTCATTGTACGACTGTACACAGTAAAAGGAATCACACACAATTAGTGTGGGGAATTCATGTTCCGTATTTACAAGTGCCAGTATCAGTGCTTTTAATTCTGCTAACTGAGCCGTGCAGTCTCCTAGAGATTGCGTTTTAGTGCTACTGGGATGGAACTTTCCATCGCGCATGCGACCTTTAACGATTGCACACGCTGCGCTGTAAGCTTGCTTACTCCCTATGGCTGGTTGAGCAGATCCGTCAGTGTAAATAATGTATTCATACTGATCTAGAGGCAAAATCTCATTTGGTAGAGGATATTCTTGTTCGTATTGCAGAAATGCTTGTGTTTTTAAACTTGGATCAAATCTGTATTCAACATCCGTTGCAGTAAGAGAATTAGCCCATTGTATCCATCTGGGATGTAAGGCTTTCGCATTTGGAATGCTAGCCTTGGTAACAGCCTCTAAGGCTGGTACTGGGGTCACGACTATTATGCGTTTTCCCTGAGCCAGAGCTCTTTCTCTTGCTACAGCGGTCTGCACTGCTGTCAGGATTTTTTCTGTTGAAGTGAAACGCATCTCTGCGTTTGTGTACAGGTGTGATTTGTATGCGATTGGTACCGTTTCGCCTTCATTGAAAGTTAAATAAGTGTACCCGCATTGACCCGCTATTACTCGGATCACTAAGTTGCGTACGTTTACGCGTGTCTGTAAATGTTTAGAAGCTATCATGTCTTCCTGTAGGGAACGCAGGATATTTGTATGTTCCTGTGTCCATTGTCTGACTGAAAAATCAGGTTTTATTAAGTCGTAGAAAGGTTTTACTCTTTGTGCGTAATCCAAAATGTATGTTCGACCAAAATTTAGGAATCCCAGAATTGATTGTAAATTCTTCAATGATTTTGGAGGTTGGAGCAGCGCACACTTTT
Source organism: Calotriton arnoldi (assembly GCA_963921515.1). Classification (NCBI taxonomy): domain Eukaryota; kingdom Metazoa; phylum Chordata; class Amphibia; order Caudata; family Salamandridae; genus Calotriton; species Calotriton arnoldi. Next base: position 47,874 of record CAWUFW010003752.1, on the reverse strand, counting down.
CTAAAAAGTTAGCTGCTAGGCTTTTTCCTTCACTTGACAGCTCATATTCTAAAAACAGGACATTGAGATGGGCAATTTTTGATTTTTTGAAATTAAATTTATAGCCCTCAGAGGCAAATCCCATAATAATGGTGCTCACTCTGGTCAAGTGCCTCGGTAAGTCATCGTCCGTCAGATAAATATCATCTACATAGGACAATGCTTCTTCATCCAAATTTTGGAGTAACTCTGTTACCCTTGCTGAAAACAACCCCGGGCTATTCTTATACCCTTGGGGGAGTCGACAAAATTGCCGTTGTGACCCTAGCGCTGAGAATGCGGTCAGATACCTGCTTTCAGGTGCTATATTTTGGCAGAAAAATCCATTTGAGATATCAAGTGTTGTTTTGTATTTTTGTCGCACAATGTTATTCATTAATGCAGCACTGTGTGCATTTTGAACTGCAAAAGTCTTTGTGCAGGTGTTTAAATGTCTGTAATCTAAAACTAGACGATATGTGTTGTCGGGTTTTGATACGGGAAACAAAGGATTGTTCATAGGTGAAGTGCAATTTGTCTATCAACCCCTGGTATTCAAGTTGATCTAGGATCTCCCTGACTTGTTTTTTAGCTTCCTGCTTTATAGGGTATTGCCTTTGGGCATTTGGGGAAACTTTTAACGGTATCACGTGGTGGGTTGAATCCTCATCCCAACCAACATGATTTTTGTACAATGCTGGAGCTAGGGCAACCGCCCACTCCTGCGCATATGCATGTTTTAAATGTATGGGAACGAGGTCGGAAAATGCTGGAAAAATTACCTTTTCTCCCTTAGGGCACTCCATGACGAATGCTGGCGGCCAGTCTTGCTCTGCTAATAGGATGTCATATCCAGATGACAAATTTTTCCAAAATAGACCTTTAACTTTCCTGGGCTTGTCCCCTCCATCCGGAGTGTTATCTCATGTAACTTATGTGGGACACTTACCCGAGTATCAGGTGTTTCCACCGTGATATACTCACTCAACTCCGCTGTCACCAGAAATTCCTTCAGGTTCTGGCGAGCTATTGTTACTTCTGCCGCGCTGTCTAGCATCGTCAGAGCCCATTCCCCGTTCAGAAGCTGTGTCCTCAGAATTCTGGGCATGTCTGATCTTGAGACCTGCTACCTTCTTCTTTTTGAACTGAGGTTTCTGTTTTTGTTTATCTTCTTTTTTAGGTGCGTAGTCCGCAGCGCGTTGCGTGTCTCTGGACTTTGTACGCTCCTCCTCTGACCGTCCTTCCCTCTCAGAGTTTTTTGATGAACCCTGAAAGGAACGAGAGGAACGTGTATCAGTATCCTGATACCTGTCAGGTTTTTTAATATTATCCCTATTCCTGAGGTTATACCTCCTTTCAGAGGGCTCCTGTTGAGGAGACCTACCTCTGGATTGAGATCTGTTGTCTTTAGACTTTTGTTGTTTTTTATTTTCCCACTTCTTTTTAGAAGAAGTAGGTGTCTGCTTTGTAGTGTCCTTTTCAGGACTGCCCACCAGTTGTGGTTTTAATGCTTTCCCACCTAGACTGTCTCTGCCTAGTTCTGCATATGCAGTTTCAATTATTTTGGGTAGTTCGTGTTGTTGATCTATTGGACTGAACTCCCTTAGGCGTTGGCGGATCGCCACTGAAGCTGCTTCCCCTTAATGTTAGCTAGTATTATGGCTGATACCTGATCAAAGTTGTTTAGTAACTTCATCCCTAAGTTTAGGGCAGGCTCTGCTCCGTACTCATTTTGTATCTGTCTCAATACGTCAGGTACTACTGCTAATGACGGGATACCATGTGTTCTGGTACATATGGCAGCAAAGACTGAACCCCAAGAGGTGCAGTCCTCTACTTGTGGTGTGATCCCCATGGGCAAGCAGATTGTTAGAATTCTGTGTTTATCATAGGTGGTAGTATTCGGGAATACTGCCTCGAGCGGAGTTATTTTCTGAGCTATCCAGAATGGGATTTGTTCGCGTTTTGCGGGCATTTTGTCCATTACCGCGTGTAATGTTTGAGGAGTAATTTTAGTTGCTGTACCCTTGAATTGGGTCCCGTTTGTTGCAACTGTTGTTGGTTGAACTGTGAGAGTCCTCATGACAAATTGTGTCAGGTTTCTGTAGATTTTAATTAAATTTCTGTGTTGTATGAGTAATTCTGGCTGTGTCATTGTGCCAATGTCAGGATGCGGTGTGTAAGCCGCTAGTATTGGCCATGTGGCCCCGTCTCCTCCGAGCGGGCCTAGTCTTACTCTTGCTCTTAAGTGGGGTAGGGCGCCTTTAAACCAGTATAAGTGTTCCTGGTACGTGAGTGGAATCTCTATGTCATCGAATGGACAGTATTCCTCTGGTGCATCTCCTTCTATGTAGTAGTGAAATGTCTTTGTAACAGCATCTGCTGCTGGGAATGTAACCCATGAATAGAATACCTCTGTTTTATTTGACTCGTGTGCCTCAATCACGAGAGCTACTACGCCACCCCTTGGTGGTAAACCATTTTTCAATAGTTTCATGGTGAGCGTATGTCTGAATTTAGGTGCAATTTCAATTGCATTTTCGGGTGGTTCTCCGGCTGAGACCTGCAGATTTACTCTTTCTTCATCGCTCTCAGTCATTTTGAAAAAGAAAAGCTTTTCCAAGAGAACTTAGTTAAAGGTTTTATGCACAATTTAGGAACTAAATGTCCTTCAAGCTTGATTAACCAAGAGCCGATAAATAGGATATCTCGTCTACTCAGCTTTGGCGGAGTTTGTGCCCACCCACTCCAGACGTCTCTGGGGTTTTGTGAGTAGGTTCCCTGAGAATAGCACGACTGAACTACTCAGATTCTACTGTTAAATAAGTACCCAACCAACGTTGGCGGCGCCATGTCGTGTAGTTCCTATAGTACCCCTGCAGGACCTGCGCGTTTGGATAACATAAACTGTGGGCTTGGTGTTAGACTGACTCTGTGCACCCCCACCGTATATGTTAGCTGGATTTGCATTAGCTAGCTCACAGTGCCACTAGAATCTCCTCTTATCGGGGAGAGATTAGTTCCTGGCAACCTTAGATCATGACAACCCTGATTCCTCAGAATCGTGGAAACAATGTACTACTTTTCGCTCAGTCACTCGTGCTTACTTATTCGGTTTGTCTCAGAGAGTTACACAGAATAAACAGTCTGGGCGTTTCAATAAGTATTTATTGAACAGTTGTTATTCTAGTGTAAAATATATGTGCTGCAGCAATCAGCAGACAATAGCAGAGATATATTATCAGCAGTACGATAAAAGTGAAGGGATAGAACAGTTCTACCATATTGCAATAATCATGAATACATACATGAATATAAAAAGCATTATGAAAGTGCGCGTACTCCTACGATGCCTAACTAGATGTACCTGAGTGTACCTAGCATATGTGTAGGTCTAAAAGCCTAAGAGCCAAGAATCCCTCTAGGATTTAGTCGAACCCCCATACCTGAATAGAGAGAGTGTGGGACCCCGTCCTGGTCTCGAGTTGGACACCCCGCAAGGGCTGTGTTAGACCGCTGTCAGCTGGAGCGACTGCATGCAGGAGCCTCAGCGTCTCTGGTCAGTGTGTCAGCATGGAAGTCTCGGTTCCCTCTATCTTACCATGGCAAGATGTGGTGTATTTATACCCTAAAGTGTCTCGTCCCTCAGTATGGTTTGTATTGGTCTTTGTTAGACATGAGGAAGACGTCAGGGGTGAACTTTGTACATACATATTATGCCGGAGATGTAGCTGGTGAATGCTCATGCATAATTTATGAGTACATTGTAGGCCTGTGTTCGTGAAAGACCTTGCAGTGTCCTAACCACAGACTAGATAACGTTCATCCCTCAGAGTTCATTGTGTACTGTAGGGAACTAATGTAGGTGAAAAATCATGCCTATATTAGGGCATAGGAGATCATGACTATAATAGGGCATAGATGATTATGACCAAAATAGGGCATATACGACTATGACCATAATAGAGCATATGCGAATATGACCATATACGGCATATATGAACGCGTCTATATTAGGGCCTCTATATGATACATAACACTAGCAGGCGCATAAACAAGATATTTCTGTGGGCCGATCCGTTTAGACTGTCTAAGAGGTATGGTTGAGGCTTCCCTGGTAAATAAGAGTCATTCAAGGGAGATAGAATAGTTGATGCCTTTGAGACCGTATGTCCAGCTGATGTTAAATTAGTTTCACCTTCCTGTTTATGACACTTTTGCGGGCTGCGTAGGGGATGGCGCTATGCCTTCGATTTGTAGTGAGCTTATAGCCTTTTGAGTTTGTCGGTGACAAGGATTTCCTGGGCTCTTGAACGTTTCTTTTAAGCAGGCTTTAAGAGTGTTTTCCGGAGCTTTTAATACGGTTATGTAGAATTTCAGGGTGCCTGCCTTGCAGGTAAGTTATTGTCTAGGGAGGCACAGCTCTAGCTCTAATATCGCCCTACGTATGTATTTGGGGAGTTGAAATACTCGCCTGTAGGTCCGACACTGGGTGTGGTCTAGGCTAGCCGTGCATGCCTTTGGAAAGGCCTGTTGCACGTAATATAAGGCAGGGAGAAGAGTGGCTTTTATGACCTTTAATATAGGGTCGGCTGGAGTCCTTATGGAGTTTACGCCAGCGCCATGAGACTTCCAGGTGATATGTGTGCTTAATAAATCCCTCTGACTTGACTTGACTGAGGCACTGCTCAAGGTCCGGTTGAGGCTGTTCAGGCTGTGTGTTATGGCTCAGGCTTTCTTTTTCAAGGCGGCTAGGTGGACCAAGGGTCTGGAGGACTCGCTTAACCATACCCCCAGATAGTTATACTTGAATGTTGTTTTGATTGATGCGGCTCCAATACTCCAGGTTAGGGCCATTATCTACTGTTCAGAGGGCTATGTTTTTGAACGGCGGTCCTTGAAATTAGCCTACATTATCACTAATTGTGACTCCCCCCTTTTCCCAGAATAATTCCATCTATTTGTTCATGCCTTCAGATTTATAGAACCACACCATTAATGCATCCAGTTTAGGGGTTCACACAGTGGTATAGGCACCAAACCCGGGCATAAGACTCTTCAGCCTGAATTTTTTATTTATTTTAAGGACGAAAACCCTCGCTCACCGTAAGATTGCATGCTTCAGAGTAGGGTCCGTCCTCACATTGCATAACTAACGGTTTAGGGTGTGGGCTACAACTACCTCTCCGGGAGGAGCTCTTAAATCTTTTTGCCATATGTCAGCTAGAAGGAGTGAGAGGAAATAGCTGAATGTAATGTGCCCTGTGTGAAGATTAAAAATGCTTATAGGTGGAGTAAAAATACTTTATTGATTCTCTCTAAGGACTATTTTAAAAACCAGGGTGCTATAACTTTAACTCAGCAGTGATACTTGGGTCAACATGTTTCTGCCAGTCTTTTACCCTAATTGGAGGTGTACGGCATTCATCAGGACCACAACTCCTACAATATCACACTGCAGACAAAGTCTGTGATGATAACAATATTAACAAAAAAATCATACAACTAGTAGGCTACAGAAAATGTGAAGATGTTCTCCACTGTTGTAACCTAAAATGGAAAAATAATTCAGATATCAGAGAACATCAAAAAGCATTCTATATACATTCATATCTCTAACAAAGGCATGCACACGTGTCAACAAATAAATCAGCGTCCATGCTCCTCATGCACATAGTGTCCTACGTGATTAATATCAATGTTGCTTCTTACCCCCAAAAGTGGTGTTGCAGGCCTCTACTCGCAATCCCTTGAACAGTGTAATCACAGTTAAATTAACATGAGCCCCTTAGTTCATTTACACCCAGATCAAAAGGACACACAAAAGCGGAACGTCCGAAGCTCTCCCCCCAGGGTAAAAATTTGCTTTGATGGCATTCACATACTCAGGAGTATCTCATGTGTCACCATTTTTTCGAAACGCAATAGTTTTAAATAATCATCTCAAATATATCACCCCAAAAATACTTCTAGTTTTATGGAGGTCAGTTAGAATCCATTCATAAATCATTCACACCTTATTCATGCCTTTCATACCCCCAACATACATCAATTTTATGATATTAATAATGCATTAACTAGCTATCAGAATTCCCTCATTAAAGTTTTTGATGTAGTAGCGCCCCCCAAAATTGGCAACCTTAGATCGACCAAACACCAATCCTCTTGGCATTTGGCGAAGCTGAGAAAGGAAAAATGGTCAATAAAAGACTGGAAAAGAGATGGCGCAGGACTAAATCCTCCTCTGACAAAAGGGCATACAAACTCACCCTTTTTTCGTTTCATAAGAAGATCAGGGTGGCATGAAGATGTCAGACTGTTAATAGGATTGAGCAGGTTGGCAACTCTGTGAAACAACTATTTAAAGTACCTAATGAATTCACCAACCCGCTGCCTGTAAGCTTGAAATACCAGCATCACAAGAGCTTTGCGACTATGACCCTTTCAACCTCAATCTACCTCCATCCAATGCCCTTGCCCTGTTAAAAAAGTTTGATGCCATCCCTCAAGAACAGGTGCAAGACATGTTGGTTACATCTGGCTCTCCATATGACCACTGTCCAACATATATAGTCTCCTCTCTGTCATTTCTACTCACTCCTTCTATTACTGGCCTTCTTAACTTATCTTTAGACTCAGCTTAACTGATGCAGGATTGGATGTCTGCCTTTGTCATCCATATCTTAAAAAAAAATAATGCGGATCCCAACAAACTTAATAATTACTGGCCCATCTAGCTTCTTCCGCGCCTCTATAAGGTCTTGAAGGGCCTAGTTAATAAACAACTTTATAAATATCTGGAGGACAACCACATATTGGACTCTTCAGAATTAGGTTTCAGACCTTCTCACAGCACGGAGACTGCCCTTCTGGCAGTGATTGATTCCACTACACTACAGCTGGACACAGGCACTCCCGCTATGTTGGTACTACTTAATTTGTCTGCTGCTTTCGATACTGTATCCCATTCCATTCTTATTCGGAAACTGTATGAGATAGGCATTCATGGGAAGGCTCTAGACTGGTTCAAAGACTTTCTAGGAGACAGAACCCAAGTGGTCTCATTACACCCTTATAAATCTCGAGCTATAACCGTGGGTAAGGGGGTCCATCAGGGTTCTCTCCCTGAGTTCCACCCACTTTAACATTTATGTGGCTCTGCTTTCCAAGATTGTCAAAGCCTGCAGCTTTGAAATAATATCTGATGCGGACAACACACAATTTATAATCTCTTTTGGGAAAGATCCAGAGATTTCCGAAGTCAGATTCATTGACTGTATTAAGAAGGTGGCCACATGGATGACTCAACTGTTTACAAATGAAGGGAGTTAAGGTGAAAATCCTACTTTTTGGAAAAGCGCAGGCACTTTGGTCACAGGAGTGATGGCCGATTGAATTAGGTCCAGTTCCATGCCCCAAGAGTGTAGTTAAAAATCTTGGCTTTTTGGTGGATAACAAATTGTCCATGAAATAACAGGTTATCTCTATTTGTGGTACCTGTTTTAGCACTTTTCGGTTGCTTAAAAGAACTTTTTAAAGTATTTAATGAATTCACCAAGCCCTTCCGATGAAGTCTAGGAGAACTTTGATCCAGGCCCTCATTATGAGTCACCTGGATTATGAAAATGCTCTTCTCCTAGCAGCCAACGAGACCCTTCTTTCCAAATTACAGGTGGTACAAAATACGGCGATTCGTCTAGTCTGTAAACTTCCTCCTGGCTCCCCTTTGGTACCCACCTTTAGGGCACTACACTGGTTACCGGTCAGACAGCGCAGTTTGTTTAAGCTCCTATCTTTTACGCACAAATCCCAGGTAGGGAATTGCCCCTCATACCTTCAAACTAGGCTCATTCAGTATTGTCTGAGTAGAAATCTGAGGTCTAAGGATAAAGCCTTGTTATGTCCTTGCCGCATTCTAACCTCCAGGTTTGGAGGTCTTTCATTTTCCTGCCTAGCCCCTTATCATTGGAACAGCCTTCCTCTCCATGTTCATTCTTGTTCTGATTTTGGAAGATTTAAAGAAACTGCTGAACCTGGCTCTTCTTAAATTTTGCCTTCCCTTTTTGTTTCATGGAGCGCTGAGATTCTCTTTCAGAAGTGAGTTGCATGCATTATATAAGCTCTTTTAACATAACATTCACGTTTTGAATCATCCAACTACATTCATAAATATTGGTACAATTGGGACCAATAGATCCACAGTCCATTCTCTCTAACCAACAGTCCTTTATACTCTGATCCCGCTAGGAAGTTCCAAAGTTACCGTTACAAAACCAAAAATGATATGGGGCACTCACCCACACCAGTCCGCTGTCCCACAAAACTGAAACTGCCCATAGCGAAGAGACAAATACCAATGGTCGGAGCTGCTATTAATAATGGAGCCTCCCCGTTCTATCATGACGCGCATAGATCACATCTAAGAGGCATTCATGGGAAAAGTAGTCATCTACCAGTCTGAGTCCACTCACTATATTCCAACCTCACATTTTGAGAGTAAGGGCAATTGGGAAGGCATATTGAAAACGCAGTTTCTACAATGATGGTCTCTAAAAGCACCCAACATGCGAGACACATTCTTTTCAAGAAGAAAACATGCCAAACAACTTCTCATTTCTACCTGAACGGAAACACGCATGCCTCCATAACCAGGTGCCTCAAAGATCATTATTCTTGTTCAGCGGGCCTTAAAGATAGCTACAAACCCAAGACTCATAAAAAAGAAAAGATATCTGTTCAAAATTACTATCGCTATAGTCTGTACCCACAGGAGCAAAAGGGCGTGGTAGTCATGACCTATAGCAACACAGTAACATAGGGGCAATGTCGGCTGACAAATCCATCACTTCAGAGTGGAACAGGGTATATCATTATTCAAGTCTACTATAAGGGTTTTCAGCCTAAAGAAACCAACACTGTTAAGCGTTCCATAGCTTATATGTGCCACACCTTAGTTCACCATAGTGAGGGGTTCTTCCAGGTGTGGGCTATTGTAAGTCTTTCTACCAGAAGGAAGAAAGTAAGCCGTTTGTCCTTAGGGGTAGTGAATGGGTAGACTGAGTCAACTCCGGCTTTACCAACAGGAGCACCAGAGGGTCCCATCTCAGAGTCATCAAGCACATTTGATGAATCAAATGGAGCACCTCCGACCAGAAGTATTTTACATGTATGCAATGGCACTATGTGTGTAAGTAGGTACCCCTGGCTTCACAGCCCCTCCAAAAGAGATCGGGCATTCCAACCATGGCATGAAGTCGTACTGGGGTGAAATAACTCTTAGTGAGGATTTTGTAGGAATTGGCCTTATGCTTTAGGCCGATAAAGGTATTGGCCGCACAGGACCAGAGCCTCTGCCAGGTGTCATCAGTAATCAGGATACGTAAGTCTTGTTTCTTTTGCAACTGAAAGGGATGTCGCCACGGCTGGGAAAGGCTACACATAGCTGAATAGAGGCAGGTGATGCCTTTTTATCAGGGACCCTTAGGCAGAGAGTTGTTCTGGAGATGTTTCGGTTCTACTACCTCAGCTGCAGTGGTCAGGTGGAAAACTTGCCTACAAGCTGAGTGCTCCTTGGCTTTGGCTAATTTAGCAAAGGTGGATGTGTGTTTTATTAGTTCACCTCTCAGTACTGCTTTTGCCACGTCCCACAAGATAGCATACAACACCTCTCCTGTGTCGTTTTTCCTAAAGTAATGCTCAAGAGACTCTTGCACGGAGTCCCACAGCGCCAGTTCTCAGAACGCGATTTCGCTGATGTACCATGCAGGGGCCATATGCTGGGGGAGTGCACCTGTGTCTAACAATAGGACGATGATCCGACAGGGTCTGAGTGCCTATGGTGGCAGATAGAATTTGTAGTTAAAGTTAGTTAGCAATTAGGGAGACATCAATCCATGTGTGCGTTTTGTGGATGTTGGAATATAAAGTATAGTCCCTGTCCCCCCCATGAGTTTCCCTCCAAGTATCAAGCAAGTTGAGGTCCTGAATGCCTGGCTTCAGTGTCGGGATCTAGTAGGTGTTACAGCAGGTCACAGAACGGTCCAGTGTACAGTTCAAAACTATTGAAATCTCCCCCAATAATCAATTCACTCTTGGTAAAATTTGCGATCAGTGGGAGTAGGGAGCCATAAAACTCTTCCTTGTTGTCATTGGGACCATATATGGAGAAGAGCGTGACAGCCTGGACGCCCAGTGGAGCTCTCAAACCCACCATCCTACCCTCTCTATCTGAATGTGTTGAGTCTAGGACTTGCTTAAACAGGAGCCCCCCCCCCTTTAGTCTTAGTCTAACTGGAGCGGGAACCAGTGGAAATGGAGACTCCTAGCATCGAGTGCTAGGAGATGTGTCTCTTGAAGCATGACTATGTCTACCTGCTTAGTGTGAAGCCGTTTCAGGAGTGCTTTCCTTTCCATTGGAGAACTAAACCCCTGTAAATTCAAGGAGACTGTGTTTATTTATTTATTTATTTGAATAGCGCAGATAATACCCTAGGGCGTCTAGGCGCTTGTTATCCAACATCCTGCCAGCATTGAGATAATAGAAAGGCTAAAGTCTAAGTATAACCAAATTTATGCAGTAAATAGCCAAGTCTTCAAACCTTTCCTAAAAGAAAGCAGGTCAGGCGAATTTTTGAGTTTGTGAGGCAGACGATTCCACAGTCTGGCTGTGATATTTATAAAACCTTTGCCACCCCAGTTGGAAAGTCGTGATTTGGGGACCTCCACCAACATGTGTGAAGAGAACCGCAGTTTTCTGGTCGGGGTATACCAGCGGAAACGGTCAATCAGATAAGCAGGGCCCTGATTATGCAGTGCCTTAAAGGCGATGCAGAGGGCCTTAAAATTAATCAGTTTTTCCACTGGCAGCCAATGTATAGCATTGAGGGCCAGCTTGGCGGAAGTATATTTTGGGATTCCAAAGAGCAAACGGGTGGCAGAGTTCTGTATAACTTGTAGTTTAACAAGGAGAGCTTTGTTTTTGCCAATCAGAAGGCCATTACAGTAGTCCAGCCTCGACAAGACTAGTGCAGAAACCACTGTTTTCTGAAGATCTAGCAGTATGAAAGGAAAAATTTTCCTCAGAATCTTCAAGGTGTAACAGGTGGATGAAGTGATCGCTTTCACATGATGGGAGAAGGACAAGGTGGTGTCAAAAATGACTCCCAGGTTTTTCACCTTAGAGGCTGGAATGGGAGGGGGGCCTAATTCCGTGGGCCACCAGTCAGAGGACCAGATGGACGAATCTCTGCTAAAAAGAAGAACCTCGGTCTTATTAGAGTTCAGCTTAAGGCAGTTCTCTGACATCCATCTACTCACCTGTCGCATACAGGCGTGAAAGTTGTGAGCTGTGTTCCGGGTATTATTTGAAATAGAAACTATAATCTGGGTGTCGTCTGCATACGACACCATGGCAAATCAGTCTAGCCAGGGGGACCACATATACATTAAAAAGGGTCGGGCTCAGGGACGAGCCCTGTGGGACCCCACACGGGAGTCTGAAGCTCTGGGACCTAAGGCCGTCCACTTCCACAAATTGTTCCTGGTCCGAAAGGAAGGATTTGAACAGAGATAGGGCAGCGCCAGCTATGCCTATTTCTTGGAGGCGATGTATTAGGAGGCTATGATCTACCGTATCAAACGCCGCCGAAAGATCCAGTAATATCAGTGCCGCCATGCCTCCCTAATCTACAGAGCGCCTGATTTCTTCTGACGCCGTGATCAATGCAAGCTCGGTGCTATGTTCACTTCGGAAACCATACTGTGATGGATCCAGAATATCATTGCTATTGATGAATGTGGCCAGTACTTGGTTCATATATTTTTCCAAACGTTTTGCTGGTAGAGGCAGGCGGGCGATAGGACGATAGTTATTTTTTTTTTTTTTTTTCCAAAACCTTTATTAACAAATTCTGCATAGACAAAATACAAACTTTATCAATTTAGAGCATCATACATAACCCGTTGTTCACTGAATTATACATCAGAAGGCAATCACATTCAGATAGACTCGTTATTCCGTACTGCACGACTATGGCACCGTGAACAGCATTTTGCAAAGAAAAGCGCCACAGGGAGAGGAGCAGTCCCAGTCGGAGGGAAAGATGGGGTTAGGGAAAAGGGTAATCACGGTCCAGCACCGGCGCCCGCCACGGGCATAGTGCCGGCGGGGAGCACGGGAGAGGCCGCCCGGCTCGTCTGAGGACGGGAGTGGAGGTACGACACTAGGGGACCCCATATATCAGATGGGCGGGATCTTGCAGGCAATAAGTCCCAAAATTCAGATAGTAAGGTCTGACATCGCGAAGCATCCTCAAGCCAGTGGGTGAACTTAGGCGCCGGTCTACGGCCCCAACACATAGCCACCCTGCGCCGGGCGAGGACGAGCAGCATCGCGATCAGGCAGCGTGAAGCATCCGGGCAGAATTTAACAAAGCCCAGCAGGCACAACGGGGGGTCAGGCCGAACCTGCGCAGCAGTGATCTCAGATATGGCGGCACACACCGCCAGCCAGAAATCCGATACCCTAGGGCACAACCACGCAAGGTGAGTAAAATCCGCGGCAGGGGCAGAGCACCGCATGCATCTATCGTGGGGAATAAGTCCCAGCCTATGTAGCTGAACCGGAGTGCGATACAGCCTGTGCAAATATTTAAAATGGATGAGACGAAGGCGATAGTTGGGAGATAGCCTCTTCGTCTGATTACAGCAATATCGCCAATCTGCTTGTGCAATGTCCATGCCCAACTCTTTCGCCCCATGCCGCGTGCACGGTCAGTGGAGATGGAGGTGGTCGACAGCGTTATGGCGTATAATTTAGTTACCAATTTGCGAGGAGTGGGGGACGTGTATATGTAGTCAAGAGCCGGCATTGAGGATGGGGGTTGGGGAAACGTGGGGTGCAGCGTCTTGCAGATAGCCCGCAGTTGGTAAAAGAGCAGTGTGTCCATCGGGCCCGATGAGGCTGGAGGGGAATAAAAAGTGTCACCGGGGTAAAGCTCCGCCAGAATCGTCAGCTTCATACGGGCAGCATGTTTGGCCATGCCTGTGGGTTGGAGAGGGGGGAAGGCAGGGTGTCGCACAATAGGCATAGCGTTAGCCGATAACGACGGTGCATTAGATAGACGGCGCAATCCCTGCCAGGCCCAACGCAGTGTCTCAACCGTGTTCACCTCGGCACCCGGGCGACACTTCGGGGCGAACAGGGCGGTAGTCAGCGGCCAGGGAGCCGCCAGGTCAGCTTCAACCGCCACATGTGGCTGATAAGGGGTGGGGTGAATCCAGAAATGTAGGAAACTGGCCTGGGCACTTAAGGCATAGAGTTTGAAATTGGGAGCGCCCATACCGCCCGATGACATTGGGAGAGTCAGGATGTCATATGCAATCCGCGGCTGTTTGCCCGCCCAGACCAGAGAAATGATCAAAGAGCGGATTTTGCGAAAGAAATGTGCAGTGAGAGGTATTGGAATGTTTAAGAAGAGATAAAGGAATTTCGGGAGGACCACCATCTTGGCAATAGCTATGCGACCCGCCAGAGACAGGGGGAGTCGGTTCCAATGGGGTATTTTAGATTCCAGCCAGTCCACTGCGCGCCCGAAGTTGGCCCTCCCGAGGTCGTCCAAGTTCCTGCTCAGCCATATTCCCAAATAACGGGTGGGACCAGAGGCCCAGACAAAAGGAAAGTCCGGAGTGAACGGCGTGGTGGCATCGGTAAGAGGGAACAACACTGACTTGCTCCAGTTCACCTGGATACCAGACAGTCCACCAAATCGAATTATTTCACGGACTAGGGGGCTGAGGTTATCTTGGGGATGCCGGACATACAGCGTGATGTCGTCGGCATACAAGGAAACCAAGAGGGCGCGGGCTGCAAAGCCAATACCCTTCTGAGTATGGTGTTGCCGGAGCCGGGCCGCAAGCGGCTCCATCGCAATCGCAAAGAGCATAGGGGAGAGCGGGCAACCTTGTCGAGTGCCACGTTCAATCAGTATGGGTGCTGATACCTGACCATTAATTTGTAGGCGGGCAGAGGGGCGAGTGTAAAGAAGAGATATCTTACGAATGAAAACGTTACTGAAACCTAGGCGCAGTAAGAGAAAAAAGAGGAAGGGCCACTCCAGCGTATCGAATGCCTTAGTGGCATCGAGTAGCGCAGCAACCGCGGGGAGGTTAGGGTTTATTTGATGAAGGACCGAAAATATAGTGCGAAGATTATGCGAGGTGGCACTGCCCGGAATGAAACCGGACTGATCGGGGAGGGCGATAAGGGGCATGAGGTGGAGAAGACGGGAGGCCAATAACTTAGCGAAGATCTTATTATCGATGTTAATTAAAGAGAGGGGGCGATAGGAGTCCCTACTGTCAGCAGGTTTGTCCGGCTTAAGGAGTAGCGTTATCATTGCCTCGCGGAGTGACAACGGAAAGAGGCCTGTATCGAAGGAGTCGTTATTAATGGCGGCCAAATGTGGCACCAGATGCGCGGCAAAAGCCTTGTAGAACGAGGCGGGTAGGCCGTCCAGTCCTGGAGCCTTATCGCTGGGTAGACTATTTATAGCCGCTAGTATCTCCTCCTTAGAGAAGGGCTCATCTAAAAATTCACGATGGTGGTCCTCAAGCCACACCAGCGCAAGGGTATCGAAATACTGTTCAAAGGCCTCGGGCGAAGGAGAGGGGCCCGCAGCGTAGAGTTGCGAGTAGTAGTCCATAAAGCGGACCTGGATTTCTGCAGGGGAGGTGGTTCTGGCAAGACCGCCATCCCGAAGAGCCGCGATGTACGACGCCGCCCGGGGGGGACGTAGAAGATTGGCCAGGGTCTTGCCGGGTCGATCGCCCTCACCGAAGCGACGGCCTCTGGCCTCCCTACCCAGAAAAGAGAGTTCCCTGTCGGCCTCCGCAACAAATTCAGAGTGCTTAGCGCGCAATATCGCAAGGGTCTCTGACCTGGGGTGGGCAGCATATTCTACATCCAGGGCCTTAATCTCCGATTCGGTCCTGTCCAATAACGCGCGGATGGAGCGGAGGACGCCTGCCTGTTTGGAGATGCACTCGCCTCGTATAACTGTTTTAAAGCCTTCCCACAGGATGGACGGGGATTCCACCGAACCGACATTTAAATCAAAGTAGTTAATAATCGCCGTTTGGATCTCATCGCTAAAAACAGAATCACGGAGGGCATTCGGAGGGAGCCGCCATGTGAATGAACGCTGTGGGGAGTTGGGGGGGCAAAGACAGAGCTGAACAGGAGCATGGTCGGAGAAAGTGCGCGCCATATGGTTAACAGAAGTGAGCCAAGTGAGGACATCCGGTGAAGTAATCCATAGATCAATACGGGACCAGCAACCCCGGGCTCCGGTGACGCAAGTGCCCTCACGGGCATCAGGCCACATGTGCCTCCAGGCGTCATATAACGAGTTGTCCGTAAGTATGGACTGAAGGAGAGCTGTAGAGCGAGGGTGCGATGAGTGTGAGCCAGAGCGGTCCTGGGCCGCGGAGAGAGTAATATTGAAATCCCCACCCCAGACGAGGGCCGCCGGGCCCAGGGAAGAGATGAGGTGCCATATATGTGTGAAAAAATCGGGGTCGTCCGAGTTAGGGCCATAGACAGCAGCAATCGTCACTGGCTGGGACATCAGGGAACCTTGCAAGATAACATACCGTCCGTCCGGGTCCTTGAATACCTGAGTAGTCTGCCAGGGGAGCCCCCTGCGTATCAGAATGGAGACTCCCCTAGAATAAGAGGAATAGAAAGAAGAGTGCATTTCCCCCCAATATCGCGACTGGAGTCTGGTAGCTGTTTCGGGCAGCAGATGGGTTTCCTGCAATAGGCAAACGTCGACCCTGTGACGCTGTAAGTGAGAGTGAATGAGCCTGGCCTTACGGTGATCATTAAGACCACGGATATTCCAAGTCCAACATATGGTGTCAGTCATGGTACGCAGAGCAGGGGGCCAGATAGCAGAGCGAGCCAATGTGGGCACTGGGACAAACAATACCCGACCAGGAGGGGAACAGGACATTCGCCAGAGGCAGATAGTGGGGCCAGCCAGTAGCCAGCCATTCGAGAAGGCCCAACCTTGGAGGGATCAGCAAGTGCGCTAAGAGCAAAAAGGGGAGGAAAAACAGTGCCATCCAGGAGGAGGAGGATATCGTGAACAGTCGTGCTAAATTGAACATGACTAGCAGTGGCGTAATGCATTCTTATGAGAAACAGAGAATGACGACACAACAACAAAACGATCCCCATAGAATAATAAACAAAACCCACGAGAAAACCCCCACCCCAACCCGACCCAGCCCGACGCACATAACGCAATCTGAAAACCAATTCCTGGCAAGTCAATAGCATACAGAGTGCAGACGACCACATTCCCGAACACACCCCCCTCCTGACCCCCCACCCTCCCTACTTGAGACCCCCCCGAACACCCCGCACCCACACCAACCCCCCAATCAGGCTGAGATACCACCCACTCCCACCCCAGGAACCCACAACTAGGAAGGAAACAGTGAGCATCCAACAAGGGAATTATCCCGTGGGGGCATGGCAGCGCCCGGCGTACACCCCTGCCAATAAGACAGGGTGGCCAAACCTACGTGGTCAAGCAGACAACAGGTAAATACACCCAGAATACAGAAGTGCTCCGCCCAGTCTCAAGCTTCAAACATCAGTGCCAGTGGCGGCACGGAGGACCCGCAGTGCCCAGGGTCAGCCAAGAGTCCGATCAATTAACATCGCCCACAAACACAGAGATCTAGTCAATCTTCAGGTCAGTCATTGTCACTGAGTGGGGCCTCGGAGGCGGCCCGGGAGCCTGCAGGAGAAGAACGATCTGGACGGTCAAGCTTCTTAGCGAACACCAGCGCCTCCCTAGGATCCGGGAAAGTGAGAGTCTTGGAGCCCTGACGGATTCGTAGCTTGGCTGGATAGGCCAGAGAGTAGGAGATGTCGTGTTTCTGAAGGAGTTTCTTGGCAGGCAGGAACTCACGACGCGCCGCCTGGACAGCCTGAGTGTAGTCGGGGTAGAACGAGAGGGAATTGCCCTGGTGGCGGATCTCGCCCTTCTCTCTAGCCGCCCTGAGGATGGCGTCCCGGTCCCTAAAGTTCAAGATCTTAGCGATAATGGGGCGTGCCGGCAGGCCCGGGGCAGGGCTAGGACCAAGGGAACGGTGGGCCCGCTCCACGATGAACACGGGCGAGAGGGCATCTCCGAACAGCTCGCGGACCAGCTGCTCCACGAAATCCTCCATACGGGATATGTTGGTGGACTCTGGCACACCCGTGATGCGGAGGTTGCTCCTCCGGGAGCGCGCCTCCACATCCTCATTCTTATTGCGGATTACGGCCAGGAGTTTGTCCATGTGTAGCAGTTTCTGCCGATCCTGGGTGGCCGCATCCTCCACGTCCGACACTCTTGTTTCCACGTGAAGCAGCCTAGCGTCATGCGTGTCCACCCGGGCCTTCACAGTGTCCAAGCGAGTTGACAGTTGGTCTAGCTGGGCCGCGATGTTGGTGACGGTGGATTTTACATCCAGCATGATGGCTTTCAGGTCGTCTTCGCGAGATTGCGGTGGGTCGGGTGGCGACGCAGAGTCCTCCCCTTCCACTCCGCCACCCTCCTGGCGCGTCTGGTGCCGTAGGTCAAATGTGAGTCTGGGCTGCTTGGGATCCGTTCGACCCATGGCGATCAGGCAGTGAGGAGCAGACCCAAGTGCGGCGGGGGGCAGTCAGGCCCAAATGACGACGAACCAGCGGGGCAGGTGTGATGTCCAGGCTCAGGAGTGACCAGCGCCCGCACTCGTGGACACGATGGCAGAGTGAGTAGCAGGCTCGACAGTCGCGGGCCAGCCGCCCGAACCCCCCGACCACCAGCACAGGAATAAGGTGGCAGAAGCCGGCGTACCAGAGGTAAGGTAAGGCAGCGCCCCCTCGGTACCCACAGTCAGTGTGGAAGGCCGCCGGTGGGGGTCCCAGGATGAAGGACCGCGCCAGACCGGGGAGAAGCGCCACCCGGAGGTCGCCAAGCAGAGTAGGTGGCAGCACGTTAGCAACGCACGGAGGAGGGCTCACAGGAGTGGTGCCAGGCAGAGGAACAGAGCGCCGAGCACGGCGGTACAACTAGCGGGCACAGAATGGCGGCCACCCGGTCCGAAACGTTTAACGGCAGCAAGCTGTTGGCAAGGGGGGCCCAGCCGGTGCGGCGCCGCTAAGTCTGCCCCCCCCAGGGGTTCCAGGGGTTCCAGGGGCAGGTGTGGCAAGTCAGCAAGTCCAGGCACGGCGGGCCGGTGTGGAGCCAGAGCCACAGTCGGGCGTCACTCCCCGCAACAGTGTCCAGGCAGTAGTAGGCCGAAGAAGCTGTAGGCCAGGGCCCAGCCCACCACAAAGAGGGCGCCCGGCTCGGGGCAGCAAGGCTCCGTGTAGGCCGTGGGACCGGCGTCCAAGGCCCAGCAGCAGCCCTCCGGGAGCAAGGGGGGGCGAATGCAGCGAGGAGTCGCGGGGGGCGTGCCGCCCCCTTCGCCAGGCCCGGAGAAGAAAGCCGGGGCCGCAAGTGTAGGGAGGCAGCAAATGGCGCCCAGGCCTGGCGGTACAACGGGCGCCCCCCCAGCCCCGCCACAGAACGCCCCCACGAGAACAACACTCACCGGAGCAAGCAGGCGAGCGCTCACCGGCAGAATCTGCAGCCGGCGCTCGGACCCCCGTCCGGTCCCGGAGAACAGCCCAGGAGTCTTCAGCAAGGTTGAGCGGACCAGGCCCCGGGCAGGCTCAGCAGCGTAACTCTGCTCCCCGATGCCGCAGAGAAACAGGAGCGGGCTCGGTCTGCTCCCAGAGCGCTGGCGAGGAGCAGCAGTAGCGTCTTGGGCGGTAGCAGGTAAGATTTCTGCAGGATTTTTGCGGATATTGAGGCTTGGCCGGCAGAGCCCACTCAAGGTGCGGCCATCTTGCAGCCGGCTAAGCCACGCCCCTTGGCGATAGGACGATAGTTGCCTGGATCTGTTTTATCCAAGTTAGGCTTTTTAGAAGTGGTAGAATGGAGGTCTTTTTCCACATTTTAGGGAAGATTCCAGTTTTAAAGGCAAGATTGAATATCTCCGTAAGATGGCAGGCGACTAACTCGGTCGCAGAGTGTATTATCTTAGGAGGGCATGGGTCCAATGGTGAACCGGATTTAGTGGCAGAAAGAAGTTTGGTGACTTGCTCGTACGTTATAGGCGGAAACTCTGAAAAATGTGAAGAGTGGGGAATGCAGGGAATATTGGGGTCATGTAAATCCAATCATCCTGCATCAGATAGTGTAGACTGAGGGTGGGAGATGCAGGGAAAACTAGAGTCCTGTAAATCCCCTCTACCAACATCAGGGAGTGCGGACTGAGTGATAATATTAACTACAGATCGCGCTGTAAACATATCATAAATACACAGTACCTTACTACAAAAAGTAGAAGCTAAGGTATTACAAAAGGCTTGGTCAGGTACATTGTGTCTAGGTTCTTGTACTCGGCTGAGTTTTTGGACTGTAGCGAACAATTCTTTAGAGTTATTCTTCGCTTTTTCAATTTTTTCCGAGAAATGCTTGATTTTAGCATTATGGATCATTCCTTTGTAATTAGTTAATAATTCCTTATATCGTTCTTTTTCCTTTATATCGTACTTATGTCTCTAGCGCCTTTCTTGTCTGCGACATTGCCTCTTAAGAAGTCTAAGTTCTTCTGAAAACCAAGGTTCGATGGAAACCGTCCTTGTAGTTTTCCCTGCTTTTTGAGGAATTATTGCTTGAACTGAAGACCCAATCCAGTTGTGATAATCTAAGGATGCGATCTCCGGATCTTGGGATAGGAGGGATCAGGTCATGCTTAGTTGAGTGTTAAACTTGATTTTATCCAGGCGATGCCATTGGTATCGCCTGAGACTTCTAGTAGGAGGAGGCCTGTTGCCGGCAGTAGGGGGCAGTGTGAGAGTTAGCATAACTGCTGCATGGTCGGACCAAAGTAGTTGCAGGATATTTTTAAATTCCAAGAAAGGACAATCTGAAAAAACAGCGTCCAGGAGGTGTCCAGCTCTGTGGGTGTGGCCTACCGTCATCTGTGCCAGACCTACACTGGTTAATAGGTCCATAAGGGCAATCGAATCCTTATTATGCTGGTTATCTAGATGAAAGTTAAGATCCCCAAGAATGGTATAGTCCTGGGAATTAACTTTATATTCGAGTAAATGCCCCAAAGTATGTAGAAAGTTAGCCCTAGGTCCAGGGGGTCGATAAATCAGCATTCCATTAAAAGAGTATGTGTGATTAATATCTATCTTGAAGGAGAGCACTTCACAATCAGGGCCAGTAGTAAGGTGGTGTGCCATTTAGATATATGATGGTATTGTCTCACTGTCCCTAGGACCCATGAGTGTAGGGTAGGCCTTCTTAGTTGTGATGCAGCCCTCATCCTCATCCCCCTGAAAGCGCTTAGTGCACAAGCGCTTAGTGCACAAGCCAAGTGTGTCCCAAAAGATTGTGTGCACCTGGAATGATAAGTTGGGGAGAAAACAACAGCCGTAGAACTAGGCAGTGCAACAGTGAAAAAGACAAACCATAATCAACGTGATAAGCAAAGCATAACTGCTTTATGAGATACATCAGCCGTGTGGAGGAGACAGCTTACAAGAGAGCTCCAGGGCCCCCACCAGTCCACCAAACCATTGAAGCAAAGGATAAAACAGTGGGTCAGTGTGCAGCTGCCACATAGGGGGCTGGGGGAACAGCTTGTCAGTCTCAACAGGGACCACCAGGCCAGACGTGGATTTCAAAGGAGGCATATATCTATAGATTAGTCTGTAATTATCCATCACAGATAGATCACCGCATCATCCTCTTCCACTTACACCTGGAAGAATCATACCCCATCCATACTAAGAAAACCCTTCAATGGTCCAGAAACCTACGCCAAGCTCCCCTAGCTGAGCTGGAAAAAATTATGATCTCTAGCCTCCCACCTAAATCAGGCGACCTCTCAACGATCGAACTCACAACCCACTTTAACTCTACGATGACAGCCGCCCTAGACCAAGTAGCACCTCTGAAACTAAAAAAGATTAGAGACACACCTTCGAGATCCTGGTTCACCAAGGACCTCAACTCAGAAAGACGACAACTCAGAGCCGCTGAAAGACTCTGGCAAGTAAACCCCTCCTCAACTCACCTCCACCGACTCAGAGCAGAACGCAGAACTTACAAAAACCACATCACCAAAGAAAAAGCAGCCTTCTTCCTCAGCGCCCTTGACAATGCGATAAATCGCCCAAAAATCCTTTTCAACATCATAAAAAACCAGACTTCGAAACCTCTCGCTAAAGCCCCGCAGGGCTCCAAAGAACGGTGCGATAACTTCGCCAAATTCTTTGATGAAAAAATCACGCTGATCGAGTCCTCCCTCGATAAACACATACAAACGCCAGACTCGAAGCAGGACTCCCCTCCCTGAGGCAAATGAGGGCATCCAAGCCCCAGGATCACCATCTACCCTTACTTGCTGGAAATCATTCAAGCCACTCTCAGAAATGGACATCTCCAAACTAATTGCGAACTCAAAACCCTCCTCCCTCTTCGCAGACCCCCCTCCCGGCCTCCATGGCAAAAAACCTCAGTCACGTCATCTCACCCCTCTGGGCGATGATAATCAACAGCTTGCTAAACACGGGGGTCATGCCAGACTGCCTAAAACTTGGCCAAGTCTCTCCACTACAAAAAAAACCAGGCTTAGACCCAGAGGACCTCAACAACTTCAGGCCAATTTCTAACCTGCCCTTCCTGGCCAAAATCCTCGAGAAATGTGTCCTACTCCAACTCAACCAGCACATCAACACAAACAATCTCTTGGACTCTCCCCAATCAGGCTTTAGAAAAGGCTGCAGCACTGAGCAGCGGCGTCACTAGGGTTGGTGTCACCCAGTGCGGCGACTTACCCCATGACACCATCACATGGGGTGACACCTTTCCCAAATGAGACTATTTAGTAAATAGTCTCATTTGGGAAAGGTGTCACCCCATGTGATGGTGTCACCCGGTGCGGTCCGCACCCCCCGCACCCTCCTAGTGACGCCACTGGCACTGAGACAGCCCTACTAACTATAGCAGATGACATCCACAAATGTATGGATGCCGGTCGCTGCTGCCTGCTCATTCTCCTAGACCTATCCGCGGCCTTCGACACGGTGGACCATAAACTTCTGCTCAACACACTAAAGCAACGGATCGGAGCAGACGGCATGGTGCTGAAATGGTTCACCTCTTTCTTCCAAAACCGCTCGCAACAAATCAAAATAAATAACGCAATCTCCGATACCTCCACTATAACCAGAGGTGTCCCTCAGGGCTCAGTCCTCTCAACCACTCTCTTCAATATCTACATGGAACCCCTCACCACCATAATCAATCAAGCCAACATCACCTACCACCTTTACGCAGATGACATCCAGCTCTACCTGGAAGTCTCCTCCCCAGAAGACATTTGCCGTCTCAACGACACCCTAACAAAAATTCAAAACTGGCTATCACATAACCACTTAAAACTGAATCAAGATAAGACAGAAATCCTTCTCCTCTCTAACGACGGACAAACCCACCAGGTCCAAGAATGGATTAAGCTTATGGACTCTCTAAACTTCGACCGTACCCTTACCGGCACCGCCGAGTCGCTGGGCATCTTACTGGACCCTAACCTGAACATGAGCGCGCACATAAAGGCTAGCGCGAGGAGCGCCCACTATAAACTAAAACTACTCAACAAAATCAAGCCCTTCCTCCCGCCTAATGATCTCAAGACCGCAACGCAAGCCCTGGTCCTATCTAGACTAGACTACGGAAACGCTACCCTCACAGGCACAGCAAAATCTCACTTAGCCCCCATGAGAACAACTCTAAACGCAGCAGCAAGGATGGTCACTGGAGCAAAAAGACACGATCATATCTCACCCTCCCTGAAAAACCTCAAATGGCTCCCCATGGAAGCTCGCTGCCAGTTCAAAACTGCCTGTCTCACCCACAAAGTCCATCACACTGGCAAACCAGTCTACCTTGCAGCCAAGCTCACCAAGGCAGGCCAGGCAAGAAACCTGAGGAGCACCAACAACCTACTTCTCATTCCCCCAAAGAGACACAAACAAAAAGCCCTGGCGCGCTCCTTTTCGGGAAATGCCCCCAAAATCTGGAACTCCCTTCCACCAGACCTCAGAACCAACCCCTCCTTCGTGACCTTAAAAAAAAAACTTAAGGATCTCCTCCTCGCCCGACACCTCTAACCTTCGGACCAAATACACCGTAGCACCTTCCCAAAGACTCTCCTTTTTGCCCTAACTGTTTGCTCTCCCTTGTTTACATTGTGTACATGTTGTAAAGCGCTCTGATACCCTCGGGTCTTGTCAGCGCTATATAAAACTCTCTAAATAAATATAGACCCATCCGTTGGTCTCGCCAGCACGTGATTTTCTTGGAGGCCATGCGATTCGTCTTAAAGGGTGTTCTTTGCCATCTGTCCATTTTTGGAGAGCCTGGGGCTGCCGGCGGGTCCCTGCTGTCTTCAGCAGTGGAGGCCATGTGCAACAGGATCCAGGCTTCGTCTGGTGTTCGAGCGCAGCCCACTTGTTGTAGATTAGCAAGTAAAGGTAAAGCACACAGGGAAACCCCGGTAGTACAGTTTAGACAGCGCCTTTTAAAAAGTCACAGTGTTTGGCCAAGGTCTGGAGCGATATGTCTTGGAAGGGTCTGAGGGTGTCACCCCTGAAGGTGATGGAATCCAATATTCAGGATGCTTTCAGGATGTCTTCCTTGACTTGGTAGAAGTGGACCCTGGTAAGTACGTCAGGTGTAAGACGGTTTTGTTGCCAGTAGGAAAGGACACAATGGGTGCAGTCGAGGGTGAGGATCCTGCCATCGGAGTCCTGGAGAATGTGGCAGAACACAGCCGGTACGTAGTTTTCTAGATCTGTACTGGAAATGGAAGCGCTCACGCCTCTGATCCGTATATTATTGTGGCGGGATTGGTTCTCATAATTCTCCAAAGCATCCCTCAAGATTTGTTGTTGGGATTCCAGAGCCGACACCCTCTCAACAAGGTCATCCTGTATTTGGTCTTGCTGTGCCACTGCCATCTCCACCAGATCTAGGTGGAATTTGACTCCCTTTACTTACTGGTCGAGTTCTGTGAGCACATTGGTAAAGTTTGCGTTCATGGACACAATGTCTTTCTTCATTTCCCGTAGGAGGGATTGGATGTCCTCATTTGAAGCTGGCAAAGATAAGTCAGGCAGGGATGCACTGTTTCTTAGTGGAGCCTCATCTGTAGCCTCTGCAGAACCACTGCCCGTAGCAGTTTTTGCAACAGATAGCATGTTTTTAATCAAGGAGGTCCTCGGGGGGCTTATTGCATGAGGATGCAATGGGGGGACCCCCCATCTCAGAGGATCCACTGCTGGCAAATGGTCTTGGTGAGTCACGAGACCCAAGGCGAACTATGCACAGTGTACAAAAAAATTACCGGAAAATATTTAACAGGCTTCCAGTGAGTATATAGTTTTCACATGGCCCCCAGCAGTCCGTACGTGTGCAGCATGATCGCGCGGTGGGCGTAGGATGTTGGTGACCCCAGCAAAGCAAATTGAGGAGCAAGGAGGCCTTTCAGCCTCAGCCTTGATTCTGCAGGGCTGCTGTGCGAGGATGCTCAGTTTCGGCCACACATGGTGAGAGTCCTGGCGTTCGAGCGGGTGGCCATCTTGATTGTGCGGAAACAACAAACTCACCAGCCTGGCCTCAACTGTGCACACTGTCGCCGTCCGCTCCGCCACCGCTCTGGTCCCCAATGAAGTCTAAAACGTAGGCGGCACCTCTCCACCCCCAAGGAGGCTGCTAAGTGGCAGTGTTTGGCATTGTTGGGAGCCCCGGCTCGGGAGCTCTGGCAAGGTACGCCATCTTGGGTCCTCGTCCAGGCCATGCCCTATTTTACCTTTATTATGAAAGATTGTATGTGGTAGGTTGTCTGAAAGGGTATGAGAGGAAGACAGTGAATTTAAGAGATAGTGGAGTGGCACCATTGTTGAGGTCTTCTAGAACCCTGCATAAACCAGATTTGCCAGCAATTAGATGGGTAAGGAAGTAATGAGAGAGGCAGGTGGGAAGTCAATATATACGGAGCACACTCAGTATGGCGACCTTCTACCTCAAAGACTTTTGTAATGGGAACAGCTTTGCAGGCTATTATGAGAGCTGCAGATTGGTCGAATGAGAGTATGTTTAGACATTGTTATTGTTACACTGTGTGAGCACAATAGATTATGTGTTAGCAGGACTTTATACTTGCATAATGTTAGCCACCATGGCTTGACATAAAATGTAGATTTTTCACAGCCTGGTGGGCAGAAAATCTGAATTTTAGTAAAGACATTGAGCCCAAGATTATCCCACAACTGTTAAATAACCTACCCTGATATAAAGGAAGGAAGACGTCTTCACTGCAAAAATGAAGAGTTGCCGTTTAATAGCTTAAAAGACTCTTTAACTTCACAGAGTTGTATATAGAAGGAAGAGAGCCTCATGTTCTTGGATTTTATAGCTTATCAGAATTTAAAAAGTTCTAAA
Source organism: Calotriton arnoldi (assembly GCA_963921515.1). Taxonomy (NCBI): domain Eukaryota; kingdom Metazoa; phylum Chordata; class Amphibia; order Caudata; family Salamandridae; genus Calotriton; species Calotriton arnoldi. Next base: position 22,246 of record CAWUFW010003752.1, on the reverse strand, counting down.
ATCTTTGTAACGTTGCTGCTGTGAGTGGGGCAATAAAATGATATTACGTAATCCTAGCCTCTTTGTCTTTAATAAAATCCAGATTTTCTGCCTACCAGTTTATGGAAAATCTACCTTTTCTCCACTATATTACATATTCAGAGTGGGCTTTGTGTCCACCCCTTGGTCATGATTGGATGACTTTGTTGTCGTATCTCGCGTCTCTGCTCCCGATCTGATGGCTTTTCTTCATATTCTTGTTTGTCCTGCCCAGGAGCCTTGAGATCACACAGCGTTTTGATTGGACGAGTTGGATCTTTCCACTGCATACTTGAGGGACTTTTTAAAATCTTCCTTTAACCCCTTCGGTGCGCAGGACGGCCGGGAGCTGTCCTGCGCCACGGTGCTCGTGTGCGCAGGACGGCTCCCAGCCGTGCTGGTACATGGCACCAGAAATCCCTCTGCTGCAGGCACCAGAGGAATTTCTTTTTCTCCCCTGTCGCGCTGACGTCATTTCACCGAAACCGAAACGAGCCTTTAGGCTCATTTCAGTTTCACTTTCTACGTGCTCAGGGGGCTATCTCAGCCCCGTGAGCACATAGAAAAGACGGGAGAGGTATCATTGGAAAGGGAGAATCTCCTTTCCAATGGTACCCCTCCCCAGTGGATCCTCGCTTGGGGATCGCCCCAGGAGGGCGATCCCCAATCAGGGATCCACCCACTAGACACCAGGGAGGGGGGAGCGGCCCCTTGGGCAAGGGCCTTCGCTCCCCCCATAAAATAATTGGCAAAATTCAGTCTTTCTGCCCCCTGGGGGCAGATGGGGGCAGTAGCCCCCAATCTGCCCCCCCCGGGGGGCAGAAAGCCCACTAAACGCCAGGCATTTCTTTTTGCGCAATTGTATTTACGGTGGGGGCTGCCCAAAACGGGCATTCCAATGCCCCCACCCCCTGCTACAATAACAGCCTTTCTGCCCCCCCTGGGGGGCAGATGGGGGCAGCAGCCCCCAATCTGCCCCCCCGGGGGGGCAGAAAGCCCACTAAACGCCAGGGATTTTCTTTTGCGCAATTGTTTTTAGGGTGGGGCTGCCCAAAACGGGCATTCCAATGCCCCCACCCCTCCCCGCACAATAACAGCCTTTCTGTCCCCCTGGAGGAAGATGGGGCAGTAGCCCTCAATCTGCCCCCGCGGGGGGTCAGAAAGCCCACTAGACGCCAGGGATTTATTTTTTTTGTAATTTAATTAGGGTGGGGGCTGCCCAAAACGGCATGCCAATGCCCCCACCCCCCACCACAATTACAGCCTTTCTGCCCCCCCGGGGGGGCAAAAAGCCCACTAGACGCCAGGGATTTTTTTTGGGGCAATTTGAATTAGGGTGGGGGCTGCCCAAAACAGGCATGCCAATGCCCCCACCCCCGCAATAATTACAGTCTTTCTGCCCCCCCTGGGGAGCAGATGGGGGCAGTAGCCCCCAATCTGAAAGCCCACTAGAAACCAGGGATTTTTTTGGGGCAATTTTAATTAGGGTGGGGGCTGCCCAAAACGGGCATGCCAATGCCCCCACCCCGCTCAAAACTACAGCCTTTCTGCCCCCCGGGTAGGACAAAAGCCCACTAGATGCCAGGGATTTTTTTCGCCAATTTGAATCAGGGGTGGGGGCTGCCCAAAACGGGCATGCCAATGCCCCCACCCCGCCCACAAAAATTCCAGTCTTTCTGCCCCCTGGGGGCATATGGGGGCAGCAGCCCCCAATCTGCCCCTCCGGGGGCAGAAACCCCACTAGAAACCAGGGATTTTTTTATTCGTGTAGGGGTGGGGCTGCCCAAAATGGGCATGACAATACACCCACCCCTCCCAGAGAAATTCAGTCTTTCTGCCCCCGGGGGCAGATCGGGGCAGTGGCTCCTGATCTGCCTCCGGGGGCAGAAAGCTCACTAGGCGCCAGCGATTACGCTGGCTTTTTATGCGTGGGGGTGGGGGCTGCCCAGAATGGGCATACCAATGCCCCCACCCACACAAACAATAGCCACAGTCTTTCTGCCCCCATTGGGGGCATATCGGGCAAACCCCGCGCCCGATTCCCCCGCGGGGGGTCAGAAAGCCCACTAGACGCCAGGGATTTTTTTTTTTTGTAATTTAATTAGGGTGGGTGCTGCCCAAAACGGCATGCCAATACCCCCACCCCCCGCCACAATTACAGCCTTTCTGCCCCCCTGGGGGGTAGATGGGGGCAGTAGCCCCCAATCTGCCCCCCTGGAGGGGGCAAAAAGCCCACTAGACGGCAGGGATTTTTTTGGGGGCAATTTGAATTAGGGTGGGGGCTGCCCAAAACAGGCATGCCAATGCCCCCACCCCCGCAATAATTACAGTCTTTCTGCCCCCCCTGGGGAGCAGATGGGGGCAGTAGCCCCCAATCTGAAAGCCCACTAGAAACCAGGGATTTTTTTGGGGCAATTTTAATTAGGGTGGGGGCTGCCCAAAACGGGCATGCCAATGCCCCCACCCCCGCCAAAACTACAGCCTTTCTGCCCCCCCCCCGGAGGGGGGGGGAAAGCCCACTAGGTGCCAGGGATTTTTTTTCCGCCAATTTGAATCAGGGGTGGGGGCTGCCCAAAATGGGCATGACAATACACCCACCCCCTCCCAGAGAAATTCCAGTCTTTCTGCCCCCCTGGGGGGGCAGATGGGGGCAGTGGCCCCTGATCTGCCCCCCGGGTGCAGAAAGCCCACTAGGCGCCAGCGATTACGCTGGCTATTTTATGCGTGGGGGCTGCCCAGAATGGGCATACCAATGCCCCCACCCACACAAAAAATAGCCACAGTCTTTCTGCCCCCCATTGGGGGCATATCGGGGCAAACGCCCCGCCCCCCATTCCCCCCCAGGGCGGCAGAAAGCCCACTAGGCACCGACTTTTTTTTAGCAATGTGCCTACCTGTCGATTTTGGGCCCTAGCGTATCTGGCACTTAGGGAAACCTAGCAAACCTGTACATTTTTTAAAACTAGACACCAAGGGGAATCCAGGATGGGGTGACTTGTCTGGCTCTCACCAGGTTCTGTTACCCAAAATCCCTTGCAAACCTCAAACTTTGTAAAACAAAAACATATTTTCCTCACATTTATGTGATGGAAAGTTCTGGAATCTGCATGGATCCACAAAATTCCACCCACCCCGCGTTCCCCAAAGTCTTCGGAGAAAAATGGTACCTCACTTGTGTGGGTAGGCCTAGTGCCTGCGACAGGAAACGGGCCAAAACGCAACGTGGACACACCACATTTTCACAGTGAAAACTGACCCTTTTTTTGCAAAGCGCCTAGCTGTAGATTTTGAACCCTAGCTCTGCCGGCACCTAGGGAAACCTAGCAAACCTATACATTTTTTAAAACTAGACACCCAGGGGAATCCAGGATGGGGTGTCTTGTCTGGCTCTCACCAGCTTCTGTTACCCAGAATCCCTTGCAAACCTCAAAATGTGTCCAAAAAAACACATTTTCCTCACATTTCTGTGGTGGAAAGTTCTGGAATCTGCGTGGATCCACAAAATTCCACCCACCCCGTGTTCCCCAAAGCCTTCCGAGAAAAATGGTACCTCACTTGTGTGGGTAGGCCTAGTGCCCACGACAGGAAACGGCCCAAAACGCAACGTGGACACACCACATTTTCACTGTGAAAACGGCCCCTTTTTTGCAAAGTGTGGAAAGTTCTGGAATCTGTGTGGATCCACAAAATTCCACCCACCCCGCAATCCCCAAAGTCTTCTGAGAAAAATGGTACCTCACTTGTGTGGGTGGGTCAAGTACCCGCGACAGGCAAGGGCCCAAAACCTATTGAGGCGACATCAAAATTACCTATCACAAAACAACCTGGTTTTGCAAGGGGGGTCCCATGAGTTTTTGGCCCCGGGGTCAGCGGCCATCTAGGGAAACCTACCAAATCCACACATTTCTGAAAACTAGACACCCGAGGGAGTCCAGCAAGGTATGGCTTGCGTTGGTCCCCCATTTCCCTACCCAGAATCCCCTGCAAACCTCAAATTTTGTGGAAAAAATCAATTTATTCTCACATTTCTGTGTGAAATAGTTGTAGGATCACCGGGCTGACACAAATTTCCTACTACCCAGCGTTCCTCCAGGTCTCCCGATAAAAATGGTACCTCACATGTGTGGGTAGGCATAGTGGCTGCAACAGGAAATGGCCCAAATCGTACTGTGGAGACTTCAAAATTACCTATCACAAAACAACCTGGTTTTGCAAGGGGGGTCACCTGGGTTTTTGGCCCCGGGCTCGGCGGCCATCTTGGGAAACTACCAAACCCACACATTTCTGAAAACTAGACACCCGGGGGAGTCCAGCGAGGTATGGCTTGCGTGGGTCCCCCAACGTTTTCCTACCCAGAATCCCCTGCAAACCTCAAATTTAGCTGAAAAAATCACTTTTTTCTCAAATTTCTGTCTGGGAAAGTTCTGGAATCTACGTGGATCCACAAATTTCCGACCACCCAGCGTTCCCCCAGGTCTCCCGATAAAAATGATACCTCACTCGCGTGGGTGGGTCAAGTACCCGCGACAGGCAAGGGCCCAAAACGTATTGAGGAGACATCAAAATGACCTATCACAAAACAACCTGGTTTTGCAAGGGGGGTCACATGGGTTTTTGGCCCCGGGTCGGCGGCCATCTTGGGAAACTACCAAACCCACACATTTCTGAAGACTAGACACCTGGGGGAGTCCTGCGAGGTATGGCTTGCGTGGGTCCCCCAACGTTTTCGTACCCAGAATCCCCTGCAAACCTCAAATTTAGCTGAAAAAAATCACTTTTTTCTCAAATTTCTGTCTGTGAAAGTTCTGGAATCTACGTGGATCCACAAATTTCCTACCACCCAGCGTTCCCTCAGGTCTCCCGATAAAAATGATACCTCACTCGCGTGGGTGGTCAAGTACCGCGACAGGCAAGGGCCCAAAACATATTGAGGAGACATCAAATGACCTATCACAAAACAACCTGGTTTTGCAGGAGGGTCACCTGGGTTTTGGCCCCGGGCTCGGCAAGCTATCTTGGAAAACTACCAAACCCACATTTCTGAAAACTAGACACCGGGGAGTCCAGCGAGGTATGGCTTGCGTGGGTCCCCCAACGTTTTCCTACCCAGAATCCTCTGCAAACCTCAAATTTAGCTGAAAAAATCACTTTTTCTCAAATTTCTGTCTGGGAAAGTTCTGGAATCTTCGTGGATCCACGAATTTCCTATCACCCAGCGTTCCCCCAGGTCTCCCGATAAAATGATACCTCACTCACGTGGGTGGGTCAAGCACCAGCGACAGGCAAGGGCCCAAAACATATTGAGGAGACATCAAAATGACCTATCACAAAACAACCTGGTTTTGCAAGGGGTCACCTGGGTTTTGGCCTCGGCTCGGCGGCTATCTTGGAAAACTACCAAACCCACACATTTCTGAAAACTAGACACCGGGGAGTCCAGCGAGGTATGGCTTGCGTGGGTCCCCCAACGCTTTCCTACCCAGAATCCCCTGCAAACCTCAAATTTAGCTGAAAAAATCACTTTTTTCTCAAATTTCTGTCTGGGAAAGTTCTGGAATCTACATGGATCCACAAATTTCCGACCACCCAGCGTTCCTCAGGTCTCCCGATAAAAATGATACCTCACTCGCGTGGGTGGGTCAAGTACCCGCGACAGGCAAGGGCCCAAAACGTATTGAGGAGACATCAAAATTACCTATCACAAAACAACCTGGTTTTGCAAGGGGGGTCACCTGGGTTTTTGGCCCCCGGCTCAGCGGCTATCTTTGGAAACTACCAAACCCACACATTTCTGAAAACTAGACACCCGGGGGAGTCCAGCGAGGTATGGCTTGCGTGGATCCCCCAATGTTTCCCTACCCAGAACCCCTGCAAACCTCAAATTTAGCTGAAAAAAACACATTTTCCACATATTTTTGGGTGGAATCACCGTGCCGGCACAAATATCCTACCCCACAGCGTTCCTCCCAGTCTCCCGAGTAAAATGATACCTCACTTGTGTGGGTAGGGCAAGGACCTGTGACCGGGAAGAGCCCAAAACATAGGGTTTTAGGGTATAGCACCGAAAATTCTAAGCGCTACATTTTTTTTAAAATGCGTTTTTAGCCAATTCTGCATTGGACACCCACACAAGTGAGGTATCATTTTATTCGGGACACCAAGGAGAATGCTGTGTGGTAGGACATTTGTGACGGCACGGTTCTTCCACGCACAAACATGTGGAAAATGTGTTTTATTCAGCTAAATTTGAGGTTTGCAGGGGATTCTGGGTAGGGAAACGTTCGGGGATCCACGCAAGCCATACCTCGTTGGACTCCCCCGGGTGTCTAGTTTTCAGAAATGTGTGGGTTTGGTAGGTTTCCCTAGATGGCGGCGAGCCCGGAACCAAAAAAACGGGTGCCCCCCCAAAAACCAGGTAGTTTTGTTATAGGTAATTTTGAAGTCTCCACAGTGCGATTTGGGCCATTTCCTGTTGCAGCCACTATGCCTACCCACACATGTGAGGTACCATTTTTATCGGGAGACCTGGAGGAACGCTGGGTAGTAGGAAATTTGTGTCAGCCCGGTGATCCTACAACTTTCTCACACAGAAATGTGAGAAAAAATTGATTTTTTTCAACAAAAGTTGAGGTTTGCAGGGGATTCTGGTTAGGGAAATGTTGGGGGACCCACACTAGCCATACCTTGCTGGACTCCCCCGGGTGTCTAGTTTTCAGAAATATGTGGGTTTGGTAGGTTTCCCTAGATGGCCGCCGAGCCAGGGGCCAAAAACTCATGGGACGCCACTTGCAAAACCAGGTTGTTTTGTGATAGGTAATTTTGAAGTCGCCTCAATAGGTTTTGGGACCTTGCCTGTCGCGGGTACTTGACCCACCCACGCGAGTGAGGTACCATTTTTATCGGAAGACTTGGGGGAACGCTGGGTGGTAGGAAATTTGTGGATCCATGCAGATTCCAGAACTTTCCCACACAGAAATTCAAGAAAAAAGTGATTTTTTCAGCTAAATTTGAGGTTTGCAGGGGATTCTGGGTAGGGAAATGTTGGGGGACCCACGTAAGCCATACCTTGCTGGACTCCCCCAGGTGTCTAGTTTTCAGAATGTGTGGGTTTGGTAGGTTTCCCTAGATGGCCACTGACCCTGTGGCCAAAAACTCATGGGACCCCCTTTGCAAAACCAGGTTGTTTTGTGATAGGTAATTTTGATGTCGCCTCAATTGGTTTTGGGCCCTTGCCTGTCGCGGATACTTGACCCACCCACACAAGTGAGGTACCATTTTTCTCGGAAGGCTTTGGGGAATGTGGGGTGGGTGGAATTTTGTGGATCCACACAGATTCCAGAACTTTCCACCACAGAAATGTGAGAAAAATGTGTTTTTTTTTAACACATTTTGAGGTTGTCAAGAGATTCTGGGTAACAGAAACTGGTGAGAGCCTGACAAGTCACCCCATCCTGGATTCCCCTGGGTGTCTAGGTTTAAAAAATGTATAGGTTTGCTAGGTTTCCCTAGGCTCCGGCAGAGCTAGGGTTCAAAATCTACAGCTAGGCACTTTGCAAAAAAAGGGTCAGTTTTCACTGTGAAAATGTGGTGTGTCCACGTTGCGTTTTGCGCCGTTTCCTGTCGCGGGCACTAGGCCTACCCACACAAGTGAGGTACCATTTTTCTCTGAAGACTTTGGGGAACGCAGGGTGGGTGGAAGTTTGTGGATCCACACAGATTCCATAACTTACCACCACAGAAATGTGAGGAAAATGTGTTTTTTGTGGACAAATTTTTAGGTTTGCAAGGGATTCTGGGTAACAGAACCTGGTGAGAGCTAGTCAAGTCTCCCCATCCAGGATTCCCCTGGGTGTCTAGGTTTCAAAAATGTATAGGTTTGCTAGGTTTCCCTCGGTGCAGGCAGAGTTAGAGTTCAAAATCTACAGCTACGCACTTTGCAAAAAAATGGTCCGTTTTCACTGTGAAAATGTGGTGTGTCCACGTTACGTTTTGGGCCGTTTCCTGTCGCGGGCACTAGGCCTACCCACACAAGTGAGGTTCCATTTTACTCGGAAGACTTTGGGGAACGCGGGGTGGGTGGACTTTTGCGGATCCACGCAGATTCCATAACTTTCCACCACAGAAATGTGAGGAAAATGTGGGTTTTTTGACAAATGTTTAGGTTTGCAAGGGATTCTGGGTAACAGAACCTGGTGAGAGCCAGTCAAGTCACCCCATCCTGGATTCCCCTGGGTGTCTAGTTTTCAGAAATGTATAGGTTTGCTAGGTTTCCCTAGGTGCTGGCAGAGTTAGGGTTCAAAATCTACAGCTAGGCACTTTGCAAAAAAGGGGTCTGTTTTCACTGTGAAAATGTGGTGTGTCCATATTGCGTTTTGGGCTGTTTCCTGTTGCGGGCACTAGGCCTACCCACACAAGTGAGGTACCATTTTTCTTGGAAGAGTTTGTGGAACGCGGGGTGGGTGGAATTTTGTGGATCCACGCAGATTCCAGAACTTTCCACCACAGAAATGTGAGGAAAATGTGTTTTTTTTTACAAATGTTTAGGTTTGCAAGGGATTCTGGGTAATAGAACCTGGTGAGAGCCAGTCAAGTCACCCCATCCTGGATTCCCCTGGGTGTCTAGTTTTCAAAAATGTATAGTTTTGCTAGGTTTCCCTAGGTGCCGGCAGAGCTAGGGTTCAAAATCTACAGCTAGGCACTTTGCAAAAAAAGGGTCAGTTTTCACTGTAAAAATAAAGTGTGTCCACGTTGCGTTTTGAGCCGTTTTCTGTCGCGGGCACGAGGCCTACCCACACAAGTGAGGTACCATTTTTATCGGGAGACTTAGGGTAACACAGAATTGTAGAGCAACTGTTATTACCTATTGACTTTCGATGCATTTCTGCCTTCCAAATGAAAGACAATGTGTAAAAAAGAAGTAATTTTGAAAAATGACCTATAATTCTCATGCTAGTATGGGTACTCACAATTTCGGAAATGTGCAAATATCTACTGTTTCTAAACTCTATATTTTGTTCCAATTTCAGAAATACATAGGTGTCTCTCATACCGATTTTTCCATGTATATATTTTCCCAAATTAATTGGTGTATACCCGGTATATAATAAAAAACCATTGCAAGACGCTGCTCAGTTATTGGCTCTGGGTTCGTCGGGTTCTTGGTGAACCTACAAGTCCTATATATCCCCACAAACAGAAAGGTCCAGCGGATGTGACGGTATATTGCTTTCAAACAGCTGTCATAATAAGAAGAAGTTACAGGTGAAAATGTTGACACAAATGGCTGTTTTTTTCAACTAATTTTCAATTTTTCCTATATTCAACTGTTAGTTTCTATAAAGAAACCTTGAAGGATCTACACAAATGAACCCTTGCTGAATTCAGAACTTTGTCTACGAATCTAAAATGTATAGCTTTCCAGGATCCTTTATTGCTTTCATACCCATTTCTACCATTAACTGGAAGGAGTTTGAAAGCACAAAAAATAGCAAAAATAGGCTATGTCCCAGAAAAATGCCAAAACTGTGTAAAAAGGTTTGGTTTTCTGACAAAAGTCTGCTTGTCCCAGAAAGCTGGGAAAATGGTGATTTCAGCCCCACAACCCCTTTGTTGATACCATTTGCAGGGAAAAAACCAGACACTTTCAACTGTAGCCCTTTTTTCCCATTTTTCCCCCCAAAAAATAATTTAGCTATATTTTGGCTAATTTCTGGGTCCCCTCCAGGGGAATCCACAAACCATGGGTACCTTTAGAATCCCCATGATGTTGGAAGAAAAGGACGCAAATTTGGCATGGATACCTTATGTGGTCAAAAAGTTACAGGGGCATAAGCGCGAACTACCCCAAATAGCCCAAAAAAGGCTTAGCACAGGGGGGGGGGAGGCCTAGCAGCGAAGGGGTTAAGCACTTCATGGGAGTACATTTGTTTCCTTCCTCTCTTCCTCTTATCCTCCCCCCGTATGCTCTCTTTACTCTTTCCTTCTCGTCCAATTTACTATCCCACTCCTGTGACCCTGGAGGGTCATATAGGAGGTTTAGATGAGCATGCCCAATGCTAATCCATACTTTCCACATAATAGCTGCAGGCTGAGCCTTGAATGAACTCAAACCTACAGGTTTTCACGAGGGGCATAGAGAGTGGAACAGAAACATATTGGAGGTTAGAGATTGGTTGATATAAATGTAGGAGGGCGTCCCGATGGCAAAAATGAAGAGTTATCCTTTAATAGCTTGAAAAGGCTCTTTAAGTTCACAAAGTTTTATATAGGAGGAAGACAGCCTGATGCTCTTGGATTTTATAGCTATTTTGAATATTAAAAAACGTTCTAATGTTTGTATTGTTGCTGTTGTGAGTAAAGCAATAAAAGGATATTGCATAATGTTACCCTCCTTGTCTTTAATATAATCCAGATTTTCTGCCCACCAGTCTATGGAAAATCTATATTTTCTCCAATACATTACATATAAAGAGTGGGCTTTGGATCCACTTCTTGGTCATGATTGAATGACTTTGTTGTCATATCTTGCGTCCCTGCTCCTGATCAGATGGCTTTTCTTCATATTCTTGTTTGTCCTGCCCAGGAGCATTGAGATCATACAGTGTTTCGGTTGGACGAGGTGGATCTTTTCGCTGCATACTTGAGGGGCCTTTTTAAAATCTTCCTTTAAGTACTTCGTGGGAGTACATGTGTTTCCTTCCTCTCTCCCTCTTTTCCTCCCCCTGCATGCTCTCTTTACTCCCTTTCCTGCTTCCCACCCATCCAAGTTACTATCTGTAAGAAACTGGCTCTATATATACTGCACCAAAGTGAGGTACAGTGTGTATAGAGTCCAAGATTCCCCAAAGGTAGGCAGAGGTTAAAGTTAGATAGAACCTTACTCTCTAATAGTGGTAGCTTGGTCGAGCAGTAAGGCAGTATCAGAGGACAGTGTTAAGCATTTGATGTACACACTCAGTCAGCAAATGAATTCACACACTCAAGAACTGAACTCTAGGCCAATTGTTTTTGTATAAAAAATATACTGTTATTTTATTTTAGAACCAAGCAAGCCTGATACAGGTAAGCATTCAATTCTTTTCAGTAATAAGTTACTTGTTGTACACAGTTTTAAAAAGCAATGAAGATTGTACTTGATTTGATTTACAGGGATGCAGTAGGTTGCAAGACTTAGTAAATGCAGTACATTGAAATGAATGGCTTTTGAAGGTAAATGCAGGTAAAATTACTTTTGCGTTATTTTTGTAATCCAGTGCTGGACTCCTAGATTCAGCACTGGGACATTTACTTAAAACAGGTAAGTAATTACGTTTTTGTAGTTTGTACGATTTTTAGAGAATATTTTCAGATTTCAAAAGTCCACACTTAGAAACTTTTGGACCAGCACATTGAAATACATAGGCTTTTCCTGTAAATTGCAGGTAAGTTACTTTCGGATTACTTTTTCTAACACAGTGCTGGATCCTAGATTCAGCACTGGGACATTTCCTGAAAACAGTTGAGAAAATGCGTTTTAGTTAGATGTACGATTTTTAAAGAATATTCTTGTATTTCAAAAGTTGACACTTCGAAACTTTTTCACATAGAACCACCAATGTTATCCTATGGAAGGAAATTCAATTCACAGGTAAGTTACTATTACGTTACTTTTCCTACTCAGTGCTGGATACCTAGATTCAGCACTGGGACCTTTCCTGCAAATAGTTGAGAAAATTCGTTTAGGTTATTTGTGCGATTTTTAAGGAATATTCTTAGTTTTCAAAAGTCGACACTTTGAAACTTTTTGGGAGAAAAAAGTGTCAATGTTATCCTATGAGGAAAAACGGGTTATCGGTTTCGAGGTAAGTATTCGGTCTTTGGAGTTAGGGTTCTGTGGTCAGACTCAGGGGTCCCCCAGGGTCAGTGATGCACTGTTGTTGCACCCTCAGCGGCACTAGGGCGGCCGGGTGCAGAGTGTTGAGGCCCAATGTTATCCTACGGAGGATAAGGGGTCTACGGTTGGTGGCTGCTGGCAAGCAGGCCACTGGGTTGTGGGAGCAAAGCTCCTAGGGTTAAGCTCAGGGCAAGTTGGGGATCAAGTTAGCACAAAAGGGGCACCCTCAGCAGCACTAGGGCGGCCGGGTGCAGGGTGCTGTTTTGAGGTCGGGTGCCCTGTTGATTTTAATGGAGATTCTCCGGGACAAAGAAACACTGCAGGCTCAGGGACGAGGATCTTCCTGGAGTGACCACCACTTCGAGGGGTAAGTTGGGATGTTGAGGGTTGGTTGGGCACCGCTGGGTTGGGCACACAAGGCCGTGGGGCGTCGGGTGCAAGGGTGCCTTGGGACTTCGGATTTTCTTACCCGCTCTGGTCGCGGTAGGAGGGGTCCTCTGGATTGAGGCTGCAGGCGTCGTCAGGAGGCTTGAGGCAGGTCAGGGGTCGCCGGATCTCGGGTCAGGATCGCCGGGGGGACCTCCTTGTGGTATTTTTCCACTCTAGCTCGGGCCGGGTTCGGCGGGTGCAGAGTGGGCTGGATTCACGGTTCCTGGCTGGCACCAGAAGCTGCAGTTCAAACACGTCCGGTATTCACGGGAGAAACAGCTTGGAAAGTGAAGGCAAGCAGGTCCTCCGGGGTTTTTGAGGTTGCTGGCCGCTGGACACACCGGGGTTTTATTTATTTATTTATTTGTAAAGTGCAACATTCATCCTGACGGATATCACAGCGCTGTCTTGCGGAACACATGGTGGGTTATACTGGGTGCCTTCAACTGCCCACCCTTACGTCGTAGGAAAAAGCTGAGTTTTTAGTTTTTTCCTGAAAGTTACATAGTCCCCAGTAAGACGTAGGTCTTGGGTTAATTCGTTCCAGTGCTTAGCCGCCAGGTATGAGAATGATCGGCCTCCTGCTCTTACTTTCTTTATACGTCTGGGCCTGGCTAGTGCTTGGAAGCGTGATCTTAAGCACCTCGTGGGGACGTAGAATTCGATTTTATTCTGGAGAATTCTGGGACCAAGGTGATGCAGTGCCTTGTGTGCATGACTCAGCAGCTTGAATCTTGCTCTTTGGCGCATAGGTAGCCAATGGAGCTGTTTCATGCATGCAGATGCTGAACTAAATCTGCTTTTATTGCACACAAGCTTGGCAGCCGCGTTTTGCAGCGCTTGTAGGCGTGAGAAAAGGTAGTCTGCCACGCCCACATACAGTGCATTTCCGTAATCTAATCTGCTGATGAGTAATGCCTGTGTAACCGTCCTTCTACATTCTAATGGGATCCAAGGAAAAAGCCTTCTTAGGAGCTTCAAAATCGCAAAACCTCTTCCACACAGAACCCGCACATGATCCTGCATGGACAGAGTGTTGTCGATAGTTATACCCAGGTTTTTTGCGCATTGTTTAGGCACTGGAGCATCTCCCAAGGATTGTGGCCACCAAGTGGCATCCCAGATTAAGTTAGCTCCTCCGAAAAGCAGCATTTCAGATTTACCTGCGTTTAGCTTAAGGCAATGTTCGGACATCCAGGTTGCCATCTCTGAGAGGCAATTGTTTAACTTAGCCCTGGTGTCCTCATGCCTTTCTTCAATGGTTATCATCAGCTGTGTGTCATCCGCATAGGAGCAGATGCTGAAGCCCCATTTCCTGCTGATCAATGCCAGACAGAGATGACACATAGGCATTAAAAAGCGTTGGGCTCAGAGAGGCTCCTTGTGGAACACCACAGCAGATGTTTTTTGGTTTCGAGGAGAACTGGCCCATTTGTACCATCTGGGTTCTGTTCCTCAGAAAGGAATTAAGCCACTGAAGAGCTTTGGCGTGGATTCCCTTTTCATAGAGAATTTCCAACAGGAGATTGTGTGAGACCGTGTCGAACGCCGCCGACAGATCCAATAAGATCAGGGCAACAGCCTTTCCTTGATCTGTCAGTGATCTTATGTCGTCTAGGACGGCTAGGAGAGTGGCCTCTGTACTGTTGGTGGCTCTAAAGCCAGTCTGAGAACAGTCCAGTAATTCATTAGCCTCCAGGTAGATGGACAGTTGTCTGTTCACCAGCTTTTCTAGGACCTTAGAGAGGTATGGGAGCTGAGAAATGGGCCGGTAGTTCTCTGGGTTATGAACATCTGTTCCAGCTTTCTTCAGTAGAGGGGTCACTACAGCCTGTTTCCATATTTCTGGAAATACTGCTGTGTCCAGGGATCTATTAAGTAGGTGAGTGACATAAGGGCATATTATTGATATAATCTGGGAGAATATGAAGTGGGGACATGAGTCGAGGGGGGATCCTGATTTTACTTCCATCATGGCTCTCTCAACCTCTGGTTCTGTAAGAGGGGAGAAGCTGCCCATCTGTATTGCGACATCTGGATGTGGGGGTAGGTGTTCCCAATTAGTTACGGCTAAAGAGGAGTTAGTGTCAAATGAGGAGTAGATTTTGTTAATCTTATCGGCGAAAAATTTGCTGATCTTTTCACAGTTTTCCTCTGAAGGAGGCAAAGTTTGAGACATGCTGGCTGCAGGAGCAGGTTCGAGGGGAGACAGGCCTGTAGGGCTGGGGCCAAGTCAGTGGGCGTCGTCCTCTTGTTAGCTCTGCACAGCTCTTCCTCCTTCTTTTTTTCTTGTAGGTAGGCTGGATCTGCCTTCCTGGTTCAGGGCTGCCCCCTAAATACTGTATTTAGGGGGCGTTTTAGGGGTCTTGAGGTCAGTAGCCAATGGGCTACTGACCTTAGGGTGACTACACCCTTGGTGTGCTCACCCCACGTGGGGAGTGAGCACAATCCCTAGTCCTGATTGGGAGTGCCTGCCATCTGCAAGATGGCGAGCACTGGAGAGTGGGCTTCACCTCGCCTCCCCACCTGAGGGGTGGAGTTGGCAGAGGTGGGCACACCTCCTGGGCTGGCTAGTTTTTCCCGCCTGTCTTCCCGCCGAAAGGGAGGGGAGACAGGAAGGGGCCTGCTCCTGATAGCAGGAGAGGCTGGGGGTCGCATTACAAAGGCTGCCAGGCCTTTGAAGCTCCCCTGCCACAGATGGCTCTTCCTGGCCTGGGCGAGGTGTGTACACCTCCGCCCAGGAAAGGCTTTGTTTCTGGGCTCAGGGAGCGTAGGCTCCCACCCTAGGGGTCCAGAAACATGTCTCGTGGTGGCAGGCTGGTGTGTACCAGTCAGGGAACCCACCAGAAGCTGGTAGTTTTTCAGGGGGCATCTCAAAGATGCCCTCTGTGTGCATTTTTCATTAAATCCCACACTGGCATCAGTGTGGGTTTAATGTGCTGAGAAGTTTGATACCAAACCTCAGTGCAGCCATTATGGTGGTGTGGAGTTCGTAATGACAAACTCCCAGCACCATATACTCTTAATGGCAGCACTGCACTTACAATGTCTAAGAATGGACTTAGACACTGTAGGGGTACAGGGCTCATGCACCTGTACTCTCACCACTGGTATAGTGCACCCAGCTAGAGGGGTGACTGACCTATGCCAGGGCAGTGGGTTGTAGGCATGGCCCACAGAGGTGTGTGCCATGTCGACTCTTCACTTTTTTCTGCACCAAAACACGCAGCCTGCAAAGGCAGTGTGTGGGTGTAAAGGTACAGGGCCTCTAAGGGTGGCACAATAAGTGCTGCAGCCCATAGAGGTCTTCCCTGGTCACAGTGCCCTGGGTACCATTTACCAGGGGTTGACCTGTGGCCAGAGATGCCAATTGGGTACAGTTTTGGGGAAAGAACACAGGCCCTGGGAACCTGATTGGCAGGGACCCAGGGCACATCAAGTCAAAGTGCATCAGTGGTCTGGCAAAAAGTGGGGGGGGTTACTGCAACAGAAACCCACTTCCTTACACTATCCCACTTTTATGACCCAGAAGGGTCATATAGGAGGTTTAGATGAGCATGCGCAATGCTAATCCATACTTTCCACAAAATAAGATCTGCAGGCTGAGCCTTGAATTAACTCAAACCTACAGGTTTTTGTGAAGGGGATAGAGAGTAGGACAGAAACATACTGGAGGTTAAAGGTTGGGTACCTGGAGTTCAGGATTTCACCTCTCTTTCTCAAAGTGTAGAACATCTACTAGTATTGTACGTGCCTCATGGACAGCTAGTCTAGATATAACAATAAGCACACACATATTGAGTACTTAAATAGGTGTGCATAAATAACAATACTATATAACAATACTGGGCAGGCCCCAATTCCCATGTGGTTTACCTGATATTCCAGTAGTTTGTGCTGGTAATGAACACAAGAAGTGTCAAGAGACCGTCCACAAGCTCAGGAGGTGTTGTCAGTGATGCAGCTGAAAAACGGCCGACAAACGCGGAAAGATGCTAGATAATAAGTGGTGTCAACCGAGTGATCCTGAACAGAAGGAGACGTTCTGGCAGCGTTCACAAGAAAAGGAGATACTCGTTCTTCTATACTAGATTACGTAATTAGTAGCCAAGATCTATTTCAGAAATTTCGGCATTTCAAAACTCAATTTGTACAAGGAAGTGATCATGCAATTCTTCATCTAAAACTCAAATTAAATCTACAGGCTATATCTTCTTGGTCCCTATTGAATGGGAACAGAGACTCCTTCATAGCACAGAAACAGGGCCGAATCATATGGAATACTAACAGTATGAGTAAAATGAACATAGCAAATATATCTCAGCAGTTGAGTCACATTAATAAAGGAAGTAACCCAGTTTTAATCTTTGAACACACCCTCACTTCAGTAGTTCAAACTACTGGAAGATGACAGCCACCTACAACTTTACAGCATTAACAAAGAAAAAAACTCTAGCGGGCGGCCTCTCGAGTAGGCTGAATAAGTTAATCAGAGAACAATTTATTGACTTCTCAGCCTCCAGGAGGAAAGAAATTTCCGTTCTACAAAAAAAATGGAAGAGAATCAATAGGAAAAGCAGTAGAGATATGTATAAAAACTGGGTTGACCTACAAGAGACAGTCTTGCAAAAAACAGTAAGATTTTTTGCGCCTAATCGCTAAAGTAATTGGAAGCAGGAAACTACATAATACCTCACCGATTCTCCCGAACGAATGGTAAAAGTATCTCTCAGAACTCTATGGAACACATCCTGTTAATCTTGACAGCAGTGAATCTCTCATCCTCAAGCTAACGAACAAACTAGACCAGCAAATAACAGTGTCACCCGAGAAGCAAAACCAACTATACATAAGGAAGGCTAGAGCCTCAGCAGCGATGGGTCCAGATAAGATCCCTGTAAAAGTTATTCAGAGCAACCCGGAAGGATGGAGCACGTTTTTAGCCCCTCTTTTTACCTACTGCTACAAAACCGGCCATATTCCAGGCTCCTGGTTAGAAGTATAGTCGGTCTGTTATATCCCGCATAGATGCCCTAATGTAGACCCGTTCCGTACATGCCCTAAAATGGACGTATTAATATTTACCCTAATATGGTCATATTCGTACTTGCCCAATTATGGTCATGGCCGCATATGCCCAATTATGGTCACAACTGTACATGTCCTATTATAGTATGATTCCTTATATAGGCATGATCTTTCACCTACATTGGTCCCAGCTAGTACACAACGAGCTCTAAGGGCTGAACGTTATCTATCCTGTGGTTTTGAATGCAGCAGGGTTCTTCCAAACACAGGCCCACACTGTACTCATTAATTATGCATGGATTTCTAAGAATACACCACCGGCATAATATGTATGTACAAAGTTCACCCCTGACGTCTTCCTCATGTCCAATACAACCCATACTGAGGACCGAGACTCCTTAGGGTATAAATACACCACATCTTGTCCCGGTAAGGCAGAGGGAACCGAGACTTCCATGCTGACACACTGACCAGAGACGCTGAGGCTCCTGCATGCAGTTACTCAAGCTGACAGTGGTCTGACACAACCCGGGCGGGGTGTCCAACTTGAGACCAGGACCGGGTCCCACACTCTCTCTATTCAGGTATGGGGGTTCGACTAAATCCTAGGAGGATTCTTGTCTCTTAGCTTCTAAGACCTACACACATATGCTAGGTACACGCAGGTACATCTAGGTAGGCATCGTAGGAGTACACGCACTTGCATAATGCTTTTATATTCATGTATGTACTCATGATTATCGCAATATGGTAGAACTGTTCTATCCCTTTGCTTTTATCGTACTGCTGATACTATATCTCTGCTATTGTCTGCTGGTTACCGCAGCACATATATTTTACACTAGAATAACAACTGTTCAATAAATACTTATTGAAACGCCCGACTGTTTATTCTGTGTAACTCTCTGAGACAAACCGAATAAGTGAGCACGAGTGACTGAGTGAAAGGTAGTACATTGTTTCCACGATTCTGAGGGAATCAGGGTTGTCATGATCTAAGGTTGCCAGAAACTAATCTCTCCCCGATAAGAGGAGACACTAGTGGCACTGCGAGCTAGCTAAGGCAAACCAGGCTAACATATACGGTGGGGGTGCACGGAGTCAGTCTGCCAGCAAGCCCGCAGTATATGTTATCCAAACGCTCAGGTCCTGCAGGGGTACTATAGGAGCTACAAGACATGGCGCCGCCAACTTTGGTTGGGTACTTATTTAATAGTAGAATCTGAGTAGTTCAGTCGTGCTATTCTCAGAGAACCTACTCACAAAAACCCCAGAGACGTCTGGAGTGGGTGGGCACAAAATCCGCCGCAGCTGAGTAGTACGAAAATACTATTTATTGGCTGTTGGTTATTCAAGCTTGAAGGATATTTAGTTCCTACAATTGTGTACTTACACCTTATTTTAAGAACTCTTTAATCTTCCTTCTTCTCCCTTCTTCCAATTAGAAATGGTGGAAGAAACAAACACAACAGGGAGAGTTACAACACACCTCTTTGGTTTAGAAGAAGACCCTGAAGATGCAATACAAATTGCACCAAATTTCAGAAGGGCAGTCACCATAAAACTTCTAGAACATGGCTTAAGAGCCAGGGGTGGTACAGTAATTTTCGTGATTGAGGCACACGAATCCAATAAAACAGAGGTGTTCTATTCATGGGTTACATTCCCAGCAACAAATGCAATAACAAATGTATTTCACTACTACCAAGAAGGTGAAACACCAGCGGACTATACTCCTTTTGAGGAAGTAGAGGTTCCGCTTACTTACCAGGAGCATAATTACTGGTTTAAAGGCGCCCTACCCCACGTACGAGGAAGAGCAAGATTAGGCCCGCTCGGAGGAGCAGGAGCCACATGGCCCATATTAGCGGCATACACACCGCATCCTGACATTGGCACAATGCCACAGCCAGACTTACTCGTACAACACAGAGATTTAATTAAAATCTACAGAAACCTCACACAATTTGTGATGAGGACTTTAACAGTTCAACCTGCACCAGTTGCAGCACAAGGCACTCCAGTCCAAGGTACAGTTAATAAAATAACTCCACAAACATTACACGCGGTAATGGGCAAAATGCCAGCAAAACACGAACAAATCCCATTCTGGATAGCTCAGAAAATAACTCAGCTTGAAGCAGTATTCCCGAATACTACAACCAGTGATAAACACAGAGTTCTAACAATCTGCTTGCCCATGGGTCTCACACCACAAGTAGAGGACTGCACCTCTTGGGGTTCAGTCTTTGCTGCCATATATACCAGAACACATGGTATCCCGTCAATAGCAGTAGTCCCTGAAGTATTGAAACAGATACAAAATGAGTACGGAGCAGAGCCTGCCCTTAATTTAGGGATGAAGTTACTAAATAACTTTGACCAGGTCTCAGCCATAATACTAGCTAACATTAAGGGGGAAGCAGCTTCTGTGGCGATCCGCCAACGCCTGAGGGAGTTCGGTCCAGACGACCAACAACATGAACTACCCAAAATAATTGAAACTGCATACGCAGAACTAGGCAGAGACAGTCTAGGTGGAAAAGCATTAAAACCACAACTGTCGGGCAGTCCTGAAAAGGACACTACAAAGCAGACACCTACTTCTTCTAAAAAGAAGTGGGAAAATAAAAAACAACAAAAGTCTAAAGACACCAGATCTCAGTCCAGAGGTAGGTCTCCTCAACAGGAGCCCTCTGAAAAGAGGTATAACCTCAGGAATAGGGATAATATTAAAAAACCTGACAGGTATCAGGATACTGATACTCGTTCCTCTCGTTCCTTTCAGGGTTCATCACGAAACTCCGAGAGGGAAGGACGGTCAAAGGAGCGTACAAAGTCCAGAGACACGCAACACGCTGCGGACTACGCACCTAAAAAAGAGGATAAACAAAAATCAAAACCTCAGTTCAAAAAGAAGAAGGTAGCAGGTTGTGGCGTGGTGGAGAAGGAGACAGCAAGACAGGGAGTGGTTTGCTGTAGTGTTTTATTTGTGAGTTCAACAATATAGGACGATGTCCTGGCACAACAGAAAATAGAGTTTTGAACAGGCCGTCTTCACTCTCTTTCGTCAGAGAGCAGGTGTCATCCGGGTTTCAGGCTCCCGAGGAAGGGTTGATCCCGCCGTGCAGTGATGCCGAGGACCGGGAACAGACATTAAAGAAAAAGAAGGAAGGCTTGGTCAGGGGAGCGTTTCTGTGCTTCACAACCAGTCAGGGAGAGGGAGTGAGGGACTATTCACCCGACCAACACCGTGATTCGCGGTATTTCCTTCCCAAGGCTTTATGCGCTATGAGGCTTTGGGCTTTTCTCAGCGTGCTCAGCCTACACTAGTGCCCCGGTTCGTCCTTACCCCCGGTCTTCCCTTACCCCACACAGCCCCCAGTTGGCCCCGTACCTTGTGGAGCCACGATCCTCCTGGGCCGTGGCCGCTTTCAGCGCTGTGCCGGGAAGGGTCCGGCTCACCCTTTTCGTCATCCTCAGATGGCGTCTTCCGAACGGGCTGGAGTTCCTCTTCCGTGTTGGGGCAGGTCGATGATGAAGGTCTGGACGACCCGCTCTCCTATGAACTCCTCAGATACTCCTCTCCAGCGTCTTCCAAGCGAGCCCACCATTCCTCCCGTCTCTTCCTCTTTGAAGCGGACGAGATCATGTGACCAAGTCACATGGTCGGCAAAGGGCGTTGCTGGTAGAGAAGCCTTAAAGGGACAGTGTTCAACAGGACCAAAAGCCGGGCTCTGAAAACAGAGGAGGGGACATGGAGACAGGTAAGGGGGCAATTGTTCGTGCAATAAGTCAAAGGAGGTAGGGTCCTTAATCAGCTCTTCGTCACACACCCCTACCCCAGCCTGTTCCCGATCGGGGAACAGGGTGACACGGGAAAGGAAGTCCGCGTTCCCGTTCTCAGAGCCCTTGCGGTGGCGAACCTCAAAAGAGAAGGGTTGTAGTGCCAGGAACCAGCGCAGAATGCGCGGATTGTTCCCCTTGTTCCGGGACATCCGGGCGTGGTCAGTATAGAGGATGAAATGGGCACCCTCAAGGTAGTACCGCAATTTGTCCACCGCCCACTTGATAGCAAGACACTCCTTTTCTATGATGGGGTAGCCCTGTTCCCTGGGATACAGTTTGCGGCTTAAAAAAATATAGGGAGATCAAGCCCGTCAGAAGACACCTGGGACAGTACCGCCCCCACCCCATTCTCAGCTGCATCGGTCTGTAACAGGAAGGCCTTGGAAAAGTCAGGAGAACGCAATATGGGACCAGACGTGATGGCTTTTTTTAACTCAAGGAAGGCCTGTATAGCTTCGGGAGGTGGGTAAAGGAGGTCCCTAGGTTTTACGTCCTTCTTTAGGAGGTTGGTAAGAGGTGTGGCCATTTCAGAATACTGGGGTATGAAACGGCGATAATACCCGAAGAGGCCCAGAAAAGCCCTAACTTCTTTTTTAGTGACAGGGAAAGGGGCTTGGGTGATTGCTCTAACCTTCTCTTCTTGTGGCTCCATGTGTCCGTTTCCTAGGAGAAACCCTAGGTATTTCACCTCCTCAAAACCCGCTTTTGACTTTTTCGCATTGATGTGCAAGCCAGCCGACTGGAGAGCCTGTAGTGTAGCTCCTATTTCCCTAATAGGCTCTGCGCATTGGAATAATATATCCTATAGGTTTGACATAGGACTAAGGTCAGTATGTCCCTATCGAGTATATTAAACTTAATTACTTGTGCCAGCTAGCTCAGAGGCCCCTAGAAACTCCTTGACAACAAGAAGGGAGTAGTTTCTGGCAGCCGCAAAACATGACCACTGTGTTTCCCTTTAGAATCAGAACGTGTCCCAGAGTCGTGGAAACAATAGATATCTATTTCACTCAGCTCAATCGTGCATGCTTAGTTTTCTCCAAGTTACAG